>CM061548.1:1403794-2003794 GCA_030864215.1 Capsicum pubescens | reverse complement strand
GGTATGTTCATTTGATGGAACTAGGTATGTTCATTCTTTCTTTCATTAGCCTATTTCTTCGATCCGTGCATAGTGAAAGCTTTAGTGTATCGGACTGTACGCAGTCCATACCACTACCTCGGATGAAGTAGAGAGGTTATTTCCGATAGACCTCCGGCTCTGGACATATAACAACATAACAAACAAATAACTTCAAAGCACACAACAAGAACATGGGATAACACAATGCTAGATAATAAAGGAAATAAGGCACCCACAAGGTACTACAATAAACTATCTATCCAAAATCATGGACATCACCGAAACACCACGAACAAAAAACTCCAGGCACAGATACAAACAAAGTAATCTAACAATGACATTTATAGTAGTAAAGAGGAAAATCCGTCCAATTTAAAAATTGTAACGATTCAAGTCCCTCCATCCCCAAAAAACTATATATGTAATTTTTTGACGAACGAGATTCAATTGAACCCCTTCTTTTCTAACTTTTAGTTTTGCAACTTTTATTTTTCCCAGATATGCTGCAGAGCTTCATCTAGTTCATTTCTCTGAAGATAATAATAAAATAGCAGTTTTGGCAATTCTTTTCCATTTAGGCCATCCTGATCCTCTAATGACCAAGGTATACTACCACAATGTACTCTTCTTTTTAATATTTATTATTACTTATAAAATTTTATATTATATACTAGATTACTAGTAGTCAAGAAAAAATGCTTGATAAAAATAACCTTTATACGAAAATATTCAAAATTAAAACCATGTGTTATGTCAAAATCAGGATTCAGAATTTAAACTTGATTGACTCGACTTTTAGGGTTCTTAACCCTTATAATAGTAGTTAGAACAATGAACAAATTATAATATGAGGGCCAATTTTATATTCGTGAGACTTATTGGTTACATATTCGAGCCATAAAATCGATCGCTAATACTTGTGTTATGGTAGTTTAACTACATCACACCTTCGTATGATGCAGCCTTTCCTCGAACCTTAAGTGAATCAAAAATATTTTGTGAATCGTGCCAACCTTTTTAACAAATGACAAGATGTTAACTAGGGATGGATGCACAGATTCATGCGAACTCAATAGCTTTAGACAAATCTCGTATTTTATTAAAATCCAGAGTAAATCAAAGGGGTCGTGATAAGATCCCTGATAAAAAACTATAGAATTTAAATCTTGAATTCGCCTATGATGTAGGTAGTATTAGATAAGATTTATATAACGATGTTGGACACATATATTTCAGATAGTAACATTAGCTTTCGTTTCAATCATACTAATCGAAGTCTTGGAAACAACCTCTGGCAGAAATAACACTAGTGTTCGGGCTCTTCTCAGACCCTATTCATAGCGGAAGCTTTAGCGCACTGAGTTGTCCATATTAATTTAAGTCAACATGATTTGAAACAAAAGAAAATGTTGTAATAATGTTGTTAATTTATTAGAGTATTATTTTTTTTATTTTCAACAGCTTCATAACAAAATGAATGAGCTAGCAAGGGATGTAGCAACACAAAAAGAAAGACAAGTTCAACTTTCAATTGATACACATGAAATAAGGAAACATTCTCACAAATATTACACATATACTGGTTCTTTAACTACTCCACCTTGTTCTGAAATTGTCACTTGGTACATCCTTGGCAAGGTATGCAAATCTTTTCTCCTTTATTTTCTTCTTGTAATTTGAGCGAGCTTAGTTTATATGAATGGTGAAACTGGTAAAGTTGTTGTCGTATGATCAAATGTCACATGTTTGAGCTGTGGAAATCGCCTCTTGCAGAAATACAGGGTAAGGCTATATACACTAGGCCTTTATAGTTCGGCTCTTCCTCGATCGGAGCTTGTTCGTAGAGGGAGCTTAGTACACGTGCAGTGGGTAACTCTGATCGTCAATGGGTAGAAGGAAAGAAATCACCTAATATTTGTGCCTACACTAGAATTTGAATCTGGGACGTCATGGTTCTCAATTTCCTTCATTGACTATATTCACCACATGCTTTGATGCTAACATCACAACTAGAAGAGAAGTCCGGTGTACAAAACATCCTGTGTTAGCAGGGTTCGAGGATGATCCGCACCCCCAAGAGATGTGATGCAGACAGTTTACTCTAGTGCAAGCATTAATGACTGCTTTCATAGCTCGAACCTGGGACCTATAGGCCATACAGAGACAACATACCTATATAGACTGTCTACACTATTTTTACAGCTCGAACCTATGACTTATAGGTTATACAGAGACAACATACCTATATAGACTATCTACACTGCTTTCACAGCTCGAACCTATATATGACCTCTAGGTCATACAGAGACAACATACCTATATAGACTGTCTACACTACTTTCACAGCTCGAACCTACTATTTTTACACCTTGAACCTATGACCTACAGGTCATACAGAGACAGCATACCTATATAGACTGTTTACACTGCTTTCACAACTCGAACCTACATATGACCTGTAGGTCATACAGAGACAGCATACCTAAATAGACTGTCTACACTGTTTTCACAGCTCGAACCTATGACCTACAGGTCATACAGAGACAGCATACCTACATAAACTGTTGCTTTCACAGCTCGAACCTATATATAGGTCATACAGAGACAACATACCTGTATATACAACTTTACCGTTGCTTCGAGGTGTAAATAAAATAAAATTGTGAATATTGCAGGTGAGATCAATATCAAAAGAGCAAGTAGAAGCTTTGAAAGTACTATTGGATCCAACATGCAAGAGCAATGCAAGACCAACACAACCCATAAATGGAAGACAAATTCAAATTTATGAAGCCCAACCCAACTTCCAATAAATATTGTTACTATATGTTATACAAATATTCCCCTCATAAAATACTCCTTAAGTTGGTTACCTAAATTCTAATTACATAAACACAATAGGAGTATATAAGAGGATTTTTTTTTATTTTTTACATATTCTTAGAAGTTTTAATGTTGTTGCTCATAACCTGGCTAAGGTACTAGCTATTTTGGATAGTAGATAATGTTGTGCGCTCTTTTGGACATATCATGTCCCTCGATGAATTAATAAATGAAAGTTTCTGTTGAAAAAATCGAAATATGGAGTGAGGTGAGGTGGGGGTGAAGACGACGTGTATTGGAAGGTGACAACGGCACAATTAATTTGGAACATCATTTATTTTTTTGTATTTCATTTTTAAGTAATTTACTTTCCTAAAAAGATATTGTTCATAAAAATTGATTCTGAGAAAATAGAAAAAAGAAAATTTTGATTCCTCCATAAGGAACAAACCCTAAAGTCACACAAATTGACTAATTGATTGTCCATCTAAAAAAAGCTAGTAATAAAAGAAACAATTAATTTGTTTTTTCAACAATATCATGTTATTCAGTTTTCACATTAATTAAATTAATGCACTTAAGATATGTCAAAAGCTTGTACAACTAAATAAATTGTCTTTACTTACTTTCTTCGAGTATTTTTGCTTGTCCATCATCGATTTAAGACATACGGTAAAAGATATTAATAAATAATAAAAATAATTTTATTATTCGAATATAATTGATTCAATGATTTTGAAAAATATATTAGATAATAACTATAGATTAACTCAGGATAAAAGTAACACAAATGGATAAACATCATTAATTTTCTAAACTGAACAATATTATCGTATTTATCTTTAGTAATATAATTGTTTTCTTATTCTATATTTGAGTTTGTTTTTAAAAATACTAAATACACCGACGTGGAAGCAAAAACTCATGTGACAGTCTGTATGATTACTCCCTATTTGCTGTATAACCCAATGTTCTTTTAATTAATTAATCACTTCAAATCTAATATATATAATAAAATATGTATATATATTTTTCAATTTTTCCAATTATATATTATAAAGTTAAGCTAAGTAAGGATCTGATTTATTGTAAGAGATAAATAACAATTTCATAAAGTAAAATCTGAAAAGAATAAAGTGTAACTGATCTTATCCTATTTCGATATATGAATGGATAAAAATCTAATGAAAGATAAAATTGAACAATTTCAAATAGTACACGAATAAATTTGTATTATTTTCCCTCTAAAGGCAAAGAGAAAATTGGATATTTTCTATGTTATGTGAGTTACTGGATAATGAAGTGCATTAAGTATTACTATAAAATTTAAATTCGAGCCTAATAAAAGTAAAGATATTAAGTAATTTCTTTGTACGTTTATGATAGTGAAGAAATAGAAATGTCTATACGGACAAATTTACCTAGAACATCAGGATTATAAAACATTAACAATAACATATCTAATGAAATCTTATTAAGTGAAATTTAAATAAAAAAATTACAGATATTATTTTTATTATTTAAAATAAAAAGTGTAATATTTTACACCAAAGATATCCAATTAGTAGTGGAATCCTTGTTGTATCAATTAAAAAATATCTAATCATTGTTTGTAGATTTTGAGAAGTGGTCTTAACTTCATCAATACTCAATTTAAATTTGCTAGTTCATCTAAATAAATTTTAGATAGTTCACTAATTATAAAATCATCTGTCCCTCTTATAACCAACTTCCTTTTTTTTTTTTTTTCTTCTTCTAGACAATATTAAAATTCATCATGTCATTCGAACATAAATCCAAATTATTCTTGTGCCCCCCCACAGATTCATATACTAAACAATGTACAAAAAAGTTGAATTATTCATTGACTATGTATCTCAAAAAAAAGTACCATAAAAACTTTTGGAAGTTTCCATTTGCCTCACTTTCATTTTAGCAAAAATGAGCACCACCTTCTAGAAAAACAACCACATTGGTCTTTTATTTATTAGTATTACAAATTATGTATCAATTTCATTTTTCGACATTCAAATTACACTAATAAAATTATTGTTATGTGATCAGGAGATCACAAATTCAAGTTTTGAAAACAGCCTTCGACAGAAATGTAATGTAAGGCTACATACAATACACCCTTCTGGTGAGGTCCTTCGCATAGCGAAAACTTTAGTACACCAAACTGTCCTTTTACATTAACCAAAAAATAATTACAATCTTTTCATATATGAGTAATTTTTAAATATTTGCATTTAACGCTTAGATATCATATTTGTCTAGTTTTAATTTATTTTCGAAGATTAGACAACTTGACACTCGAGAAGAAATAACAATATTTATTTCTGTAATGATAAGTTAATCTAATCTAATTCAACTTCGATAATCAATCAAAATTGATGCTTGGGGATGAAAGAGCGTAAAAAATATTATATAAATCTAATACAACTTAATTTTTAAAAATGCTTAATCAACTGACTCTCGAGAATGAAAAATCAACAAGTATTTTAGCACGAAAACAAATACTTTCTTTGTATCAATTTTTTTTAAAAAAATTATATGATTTATTTTTTTTCCAGTTAATTTTAAAAGGAATAACAATTTAACTTTAAAATGCATATTTTACTCCGAATAAAATTATTTACAGCAACACAAATATCTATTATTTATTTTAGACTATATTTTTTTTTTAATTCTTTCTTGAGTTTCGTATCGAGTCAAATTAACTCATATAAATTGAAACGGAAGAAATGGCATACTCTATTAAAAAATAAAAAAAAATAAAAAAATCATTTTTTATTTAATTTATTTATAAATATCTACTTCCGTATTCTTCCTTTCACATTCTATACTACTACTATTTTCACTCTCTCTCTCTCTCTCTAGACTTTTTTTCCTTTCTTTCTCTCTCTAGAATGCCTCAAGTTGATTTGGAAACTCTAGTCTCCGCTTGTGCCGGCGGCGCCGCCGCCGCGAGTGAACGGAAAGTCGCATGTGTAACTCTAGCCTCCGGCGACGGCGAAAATCCAGGAAAAAACGACTCCGATGAAAAGCCACCGGATTTCCCGCCGGAATCGTTTTGGCTTTCGAAGGATGCTGAATTTGACTGGTTCGATCGGAACGCTTTTTTGGACCGTAAACAGTCTACTAAAGGTATCGGTATCGGTGCAGGTACGCATTCGAATTCCAGCTCACAAAGAGTTGAATTTGTTAATTATTGTATATAAATTATACTTCAAAATAATTTCGTGTTCAAATTCACGATCAAACTTAAACTGTGTAGGTACATTCAATTTGAGCTCTCAAAGATTTCAATTGTTAATTATTGTGACTTTTAATACCTTATTACGTAGTTTTAAAGTCTATAAATTTTATTTCAAAGCACTTTCGTGCTCAAATAATTCACAATCAAAATTACACAGCCATATCGGTATTGGTGTATCGGTGCAGCTACGAATTCGAATTCGAGCTCACAGAGATTTAAATTAATAATTATTGTGATTTATATTACTTTTTACGTGTATAAATTTTATTTCAAAATACTTTCGTACTCAAATTCACAATCAAACTTACACAGTTGCTTCTGTATCGGTGTATTGGTGCAGCTACGAATTCGAATTCGAGCTCACAGAGATTTGAATGGTTAACTATTGTAATATATAAATTTTATTTCAAAATACTTTCGTGCAGTCTACTAAAGGTATAGTATCGGTGCAGGTACGCATTCGAATTCCAGCTCACAGAGATTTACATCAACGTTGAAATCGAAATCTAAAGCTTCAATAATCGGATTTCCGAAAACACAGAAAGCTACTTACGTCGATTCAAAACGACGGATTTGTAAACCGGCGAACATTCGGCTTTTTCCGGCGAAACGATCGGAATCTGCACTCAAATCGTCGTCGGGTAATGAGCCGTCTTCGCCGAAAGTATCATGTATGGGAAGAGTTCGATCCAAACGGAGATCGCGAAGCCGGCGATCATCGGAAAATCCGAAAAAATGTGAAAAAAGTGCAAAAAAACCGGGAATTTATTCACGGATATTATCGATTTTCCGGTCGAACCGGAGTAGTAAAAAGCCGGTCCGGTCGGTTACGGAGAAAGTGCGGAGAGAAGAACCGGTTAAGCTGATGAGGAAGAGTAAGAGTGTGAGTATTGGGAAAACGCGGGGAGCTGAACCGGTTGGTGTTGAACCGGGTTTAGGTGAAACGGTTGGTTTAGGAGGGATGAAACGGTTCTCTTCCGGTCGAAGATCATGGGGAGGTGATGAAATCAATGGAGTTGTTTAAAGTGGGTCCCAATAATAGAAGAAAGTTGTGAAAAAGTCTTAGGATAGTTGTTGGAGGAAGGTGGCAAGTGTTCTGCTCGGCTGTGAAAGTTGACTCGAATAGCATGATTATTTCGGAAAAAAAAATATCTTTACGATTGGTGATTGTGATGGACGGCAAATATTCCATATAGTAGTCGAGTTGTTTGAAAGTTGATTCGGGGTCTTCATAATACTTTGTTGTATTAGGTGGCAAGTATTTCTAGAATTAGTTGAGTTGCTTGAAAGCTGATTCGGGTGTCTTCATGATATTTGTTATGTCTGGTGGCAAGTATTTCTAGAATTAGTCGAGTTGCTTGAAAGCTAGTTCAGACGTCTTCATGATAGTTTGTTATGGTTGTTGGTAAGTATTTTAAGAATTAACCGAATTGCTTGAAAGCTGGTTCGGACATCCCGGAAAAAAAGTCTTTCATGATAGTTGGGATAATTTTTTGGAATTTGGCACAGTTCTGTTAAATATAGATGGAAAAAAGGGTATAATTAGGGTAGTTCTTTTGATGTACTTTTTGCTTTTTATAATGTTTTTTTCTTTTCTCCTTGCTTTATGATATATTGACCTTTTCAATACTACTAAGAATGATGAATAGGTTTATACACCATATTGTAAATAGATTTTGGTTTTGGAGTGAAAGGCTTGTAAATTTTACTATTTTCTATTAGTCTTAGAATGTTAAGATGAAAATGATTTGGAAATAATTGTTTTTACTTTGTTTTCGATTATTTTTCATTTGGTGTTCAATACTTATTTGTGCTGATTAATTTGAATGAATTTGTGTTACGTTTAATTATTGATCAGATGATTAATGAATTGAGATGAGAATCATGAGATCTGATCGATATGATTGTAAGGCGTCTGAATCACATAGTTCAAGAGTGTGAGTTTGGATTTGCAAACATAGTTAAGAATTTCAAGGAAAAATGATATGTTTCCATCTTGAATTATACACAAAATTACTGAGACACACCCGAATTTCAAAAGGATCCTATTACACCTCTGGACTAATTAAAATCGTATTTTTGGCAATTTTAGTACCTACGTGGCACATCAATGAATCAACACTGTGAATGTCCCACGTAGGCACACATATGTGTCATGTAGACACTAAAGCTGCCAAAACTATGATTTTAATTAGTCCGGGGGTAATAGGACTCTCTTAAAGTTCGGGTGTATTCAGTAATTTCGTGTATAGCTAGGGTGGAAACAGTACATTTTTTCGAATTTCAATAACATGTTATAGCTGCTTGGAGCTCATTCCTCTTTTTACTTAGGGAAGAAATTCTAAAATCTATTCCGAAAACTCTAATTAAAGGAGAAAATGCAAAGCGCTTTTTCTCGCACTTGAAGATGTTTACTAGAGATGACTTGACTACTCTATTTTATTGACGTGTTACTATCTTCTCATACGTGAATTTGATGTATTATTCATGTCAAGATAAGCAAGAAACACCTTAAATTAGAAATATCGAACTAACCAAAAATTATTTTCGCAAGCGAATTTCTTTCTCTTTATTTTTCCATAAATTTCCTATTTGGTTTATGGTTTAAACATTTAAATCAAGGTAAATCATATATATACTTGTAAAAACGATCATAATATAATAATAATAATTCAAAAAGACTTATAATTGGATTTGCCAAAGCCAGCAATCAATAATTAATTATTAACAACTGATTAGAATAATTAAACATCTGATTAATTAAATATAATAATGAGAAATGTATGAATTCTGTTAGGTACCAAATTTGTTGTGTTAGATAATAATTTGAAGTGGAATTAGGTATAAGTAGATGTTAATTATTTTTAGATTCTAGTCCAAGAATTAAAAAAACAAATAAATTTTATTTTTTCACGATGAATTCTAATATTATTAACAACATAAAACTTGGTGGTTGTGACCTATAAACCCTATAATTGAAAAATACAAAGTCTTTTTAAATTCTAAAGAATTATAAATTTGCATTTATTCTTACGATAATATAATAAAGGAGATATTTTGTGGTTTAATGAAAGTTTACCTAGTTTGAATCTTGAGAGGCGAAAAATAATAAATAATTTGAAACGAAGAATGATAATAATAAATAATGGACTAAATGGATTCTTTTTCTAGAAGATGGAATTCATTTTTTGCCAAAAGGAAAGTGAACCAAAAGGAAACTTCTAAAAGTTCTTATATTACTTTTTTGAGATATATTTTTAGTCAATGAATTGATGAACTTTTTTGTACATTGTTTACTATGAAAATCTGTGGGGGCACAAGAATAATTTGAATTTATGTTTGAATAACATGTTGAATTGTGAAATTGTCTTTCTCTAATTTGGTGCACTAAAAATTTCGCCATTTATATAAAAATCGAGAAATGATCGAATAACCAGAGTCTATTATACATTGTCTTATCTTGAATTCTGCTAGAGATTAACTTTGTTATTTGAATTCGCAATTTTTTGATCATGTGATAATAATATTATCAGTTAGTACAAGAATTTCTTCTGAGATTGTCTTTTTATATATATACGAAAAGAAAAGAAAAAAGTGAAGTTAGTTATAATAGGGACAACCATCTTTATAAATGTAGTGTATTAGAATATTTTGTAAATGATTTTATGAGATCTTTAGTTCATATGTCATTAAGTTGTTAAGTATATTTTAATTTTTAAGTATCAAATTGTTTGTTTGTGTTTGTCATTACTACTTTTTGATTAACTAATAAAAGTTGTTGTTATTATTAGACTTTAATATTTCAATTGATATTTGCACATAAGTTTCGTATACGAATTCTTTTAACTTTAAGATTTTTCAACTAAGCACCTTTAATTGGTCAAGACACGTGTTTTTAAAAAATACAAAGTATTATTTGATTATTATTTGTGATTTTTTTTTTATTTTTTACACTTTGGATATGACTAACGTTTAAGGTGATTTGTCAGGTTGTCTATGGTATATATTTTCTTATGACTTCCTTTATCTAAATTATATCATTCTTTATATATGTTGTTTTAGACTATTTATTTTTAATTAAGTCGATGACGTATTGAAAATAATCTTTCTACCTCTAAGATAGTGGTATGGCATGCCGCATGCATGCATTCTACCCGCTCTAAATTTCACTTTGTGAATTACATTAGCTATGTTATTATTGTTGTTGTTGTTATAGTGTTTGTTGATTATATTTATATAGCGTTTATTTGATCGATATGACTGGCAAGTGTTTGAATTGCGCATTTCGAAGTGAATTTGGTTGGCAAATATAGTTAGGAATTCCAATAACATCATGTTATACTTTAGATATGACTAATATTTAGTCAGGTTGTTTACGGTATTTTCTCATGACTTTCTTTATTTAAGTTATTTCGTTCTCTATATATGTTGTTTTGAGCTGTTCATTCTTAAGTTGATGTTGGTGTATCAGAAACAGTCCCTCTACCTTTAAGGTAGTGTGATATAGCATGTCGCATGCATGCGTATGTTCTACCCTCTCTAGATCCCGCTTGTGGATTACACCGGCTATTTTATTATTGTTGTTAGAGTGCTTTTGTATCGTTGATCATACTTATATAGCGTTTATTTGACCGATATGATTGTAAAGTGTCTGAACGTGCATTTCGAAGTGAATTTGGTTCGCAAATGTAGTGAGGAATTCCAATAACATGACTAATTTAAGTTGATTTGTCAGTCTGTCTATGATGTTTTATGACTTTTTTATTTAAGTTAATTATTTTATTCTTTATATATATTGTTTTAGTCTATTTATTCTTAACGTGATGGTGTATTGAAAACAGACTCTCTACCTCTAAATAGTAGTATGGCATACCGCATGCGTACATTCTACCTGCTCTAGATCCCACTGCATGTGTGGTTTACATTGACTATGTTACTATTGTTGTTATAGTGTTTTTGTATTGTCGATCATATTTATATAGCGTTTATTTGGCCGATATGATTGTAAAGTGTTTGAATTATTCCACATTTCTGAGTGAATCTGGTTCACAAATGTAGTTATGAATTCCAATAACCTGTATGAAATCTATCTCGAAAACTCTAATTAGAGGAGAAAATGCATTACTCTTTTCTCGCAATCGAAGATGTTTACGAGAGTTGGCTTGACTTGTTGTTCAATCTCAAATTGCAAACTACGTGAAGATCGTAGAAGCAAGTATATGCTAAGTGTTAATTATAGAACACACAATAAAGAGATAGATGTATTATACTGACGTACCACTATTTTCTCCTACGTGAATTCGACGTATTATTCACGTCAAGACAAAGTGTGAAACGCCTTAAATTTGAAATATCTAAAATTTAATTTTGAACTAACTAGAAATTATTATCACAAGCGAATTTCTCTTTTTTCTTTTCCATAATTACCCTCTTTTTTTAAATTGTTTGAACATTTAAATCAAAGTAAATCATATAGTACTTGTACCAATAATCATAATATAATAATTCAAAAAGACTTATAATTGAATTTGCCAAAGCCAGCAATCAATAATTAATTATTAACAACCGATTAGAATAATTAAACATCTGATTAATTAAATATAATAATCTGATTTGCAAAACTTCTGTTAGGGACCAAATTTGTTGTGTTAGATAGTAATTTGGAGTAAAATTAGGTATAAGTAGATGTTAATTATTTCTATATTCTAGCCCAAGAATTGGAAAAAACAAATAAATTTTATTTTTTACAATGAATTTTAATATTATTAACAACATAATATTTGGTGGTTGTGACCTATAAATCCAATAATTGGAAAAGACAAATTCTTCTAAATTCTAAAGAATTATTAAGGTATGTTATTCGACGTATGTTATTCTTGCAACTTCCTAAATGGTCTGAATATAATTATTGATAATGTTAATCAGAGGTTTTACATTCGTGCCTTAGAAATAAAAAAAAAATTAATAGAAAACACTTTTCCTTTTAATGGGCATTAAGCAGCGCGAATGTAAGTTAATCGGATTTTGCCTCCTATGGCTCTATCTCGAGCTTCCGTCATCAGGGTTGGCATTAAATATTCACTATCCACGCATGTATTTTCAGTTTAGAGTGACGATTGTAGACACCTAATTTTGTACCTCCCGAAGTCTAATTTTATTCATTTTTAGTTCACCTTACCATGTGTCCAACCCCATGTAATTATATCCCACAAAAATACAAAAATAAACAAAAAAATACCTCTAACTAATTTATCTTATCCTAACAACCTACCCAATCAAAAACTTTCACCTACCCTAACTACCCATATGATCCCCCCCCCTCCTTTTTCTTGTCCACAAAGAAAGAATATATGAGGGACCCACCAAAATTCCCACATCATAACAAATCCATGTCTATTATAAAAGAAAAATTCTAAGAGGAAAAAGGGCATTTTATTCTTTGATCATCATCTTCTCCACAATAACAACAATCACAAAATAATCTTTCTCACAAAAAAAAAAAAAAGCAATCGTGAACAGTAACCAGTGAACAGTAACCGCGTGAAAAGTGACGGTGAACGGGCCATTATTTGTCGAGTTGGATTGTTGGTGTTAAGGTTCGGCTCGAGGTTTCCGGGTGCGGACTCTCTTTATTCGAATAACATTGAGTTTGAAAGCTTCAAATTTAAGGTCCAATTCTTTCTTCTCTTTTATTTAATTCTTATGTGATTGTGATTTTGATTGCGTGTGATTCGATACTGTGGTTTGTTTGTTGATGTGAACTGTTGGTGACATTTGGGTGTGTGATGTGCTAAGCATGATTGATGATTTTTCGTTATTCTCGATTGGTGGATTGTGTATTGAAATGAGTTAATCACGTGGTTAAAAATGAATTAAGGTGGGGATTAAAAATGGAGGAAAATGAATATTGATTAATTTTGATGTATTGATAATGTTAAACATGATAGAATTGTGATACGTTGAACTTGGTAGACAAACGTAGGCTTGGTAGGCAAATTTAGGAATAACGAGTTGTTGGAGTGTTTGAATATGTGCATGAATGGTACTTTCTACTTTATTGCACGAAAAGTTTAAATTGTACTCATTTAGCCGGGGAATGCCCCGAAGGATTTGTATTAATTTATCCGGGGAATGCCCCGAAGTAGCATGTACGCAAAGGAGGCTCGTGATCAAGGCCCGGAACGTCGGGTGGAGTTTAGTTTAGGATTAGTTTAGAATAGAATAAGTTTTATATTTCAGCACCTCTTTTATTTTGGATTGTATAATTTGGACTGAACATTATTTTGGTTTGTTTTGAATTTTGTGTGATTTGTTTGTTTGCTTGTTTTGTGTGTTTATGTGGTTTGTACATTTGTAATGTCAAATTAGCCGATATGCTCCACCAAGCGACCGTGGTTGAACCACGGGATCGAGGGGTGCCTAACACCTTCCCATCGGTCAACAGAATTCCTTAGCCGGAATCTCTGTTCGCGGAACAATTTTTAGAGTCAAACCGTTTCGAAAAGGATTTTCCAAAGGTGACTTGGCACACCGGATTATGCCAAGTGGCGACTCTGAATAAGAAAAAATAATGTAAATAATCCTTTTTTTCGAAATAAATTTTTCATTTTTGTCACCTTAATAATAAAACTCTTTCGAACTTAAAATACATATCTTTTTTTAGAGTCGAAAAAGGGGTGTGACAGCTCTGGCGACTCTGCTGGGGACGATTTCAGAATCCGAGCTTTTTTTGGATTCGTATAGGCTTTGTTTGGCATTACGAGTGTATAAGCATTGTTTGTGATTTTTGTTTGTGTTTTCACCTTTGTGCATTTTCGTGCTCTTTGTTTACAGTATTTATCCTATGTGTTACCGTTTTATATCTGGCATTATTTGCATAACCCGAGTCAATTCTTTCCGCAACAAGTCTCGGAGCGCACGTCGTGCGCACGAACTCGAGTTGAGTCACCTTTATTTTAGGGGGGGAGCCGTTGGATGTATGGAGTAGGTGGAAAGCAAAGCAGCCACTATCGACCATATGCTCCCCGAACGGCCTTGTTAGTAAACCACAACGTAGGTCAGCCTTTAGGTCATGCTTATGTGCATCATATTGAGACCTAGTGGGGCCCACTTGGTCCTTTGTAGGAGACTCACCTCTAACGCATCCCTACGTGCTAAATGTTGCATCTTTGAGGGTAATGGGGTCATTTGACGGACTGATTTGGTGAAAACATGTGTTAGAAGTAAGGTGCATAGGCAAGAACTGTTGAAAAAAATAGAGAAAAAAGTGAAGTGAGTCGAAAAGGAAAAAAAAAAAAGGAGTGTCGTAGCTTTTAGTGTTCTTTATGGCTTTTGTTCTTCACAATCCAAAAATTCAAAAAAAAAAAGATATTTTACCTTTTGCACTCGTTTCTCAAAAACGAAACTATCAAAAAGATTTTTCCTTTTGCTTCCTTTAGCAAGCTTTCACAATTCGAAAACTCCAAAAAAGATTTTTTTTTTTAGGGGCTTTTTATAAAAGAAAAATTCAAAAAAAAGGTGGTAGAAGTTTTGTACATTTCATTTAACGAAAATACCAAAAAGATTTTTTCTTTCATAGTAGTTGGTGTCATTTTTTATGTAAAGTGTCGAATTAAAAACTCAAAAAAAAAGACTTTGTTATGTTGTTCATCATGTGTCTTTGGTCGTGTCTCAAGTCAGGGTGTCATCTGTTATTTAATCATTAATTGTCCAATCTGGACGAACTACGCACCCCTGATTCTCCTCTCTCGGGAGTGAGCTACGTAGGCAACCTATTTTAGGTTCGGGGATCTTATTTCAAAAATTCAAAAAAGATTTTCTTCACTCTTCATTTAGAGTAGGTGTCTCATGTACATCTTTAAAAGAAAGCAAAAAAATATATTTTCCTTTAATGGGTTCAAGTTTCATTTTCGTATGAAATTTAAAATCGAAAATCCAAAAATATTTTCTTCGGTAACCATAGATTTCATGTTGTACAGGAATCTGAAAAATTCAAAAAGATTTTCTTCACTCTTCACTTAGAGTGGGTGTTTCATATACATCTCTAAAAGAAAACTACAAAAAGATTTTTCTTTAATAGTTTCAAGTTTCATTTTCCTATGAAATTCTAAATCGAAAACCCAAAAAGATTCTTCTTTGGTAATCATAGATTCCATTTTTGTATAGGGAGTTTAAACCTAAAAAAATGCAAAAAAGATTTTCGTTAATTCTTTTGATAATTTGTTATTTTCTTTTCTTTTTAAAGTTTCAAGAAAAAGAAAAAAAAAAGATTTTAATTGGCCATTTTGACAAAACTTCACGAACTACGCACACCTGATTCTCCCCTTTTGGGGGTGAGATACATAGACGCCCTTCTAGGGTTCGGTGATTTTTCTTCAAGAAAAAAAAAAGAAGAGGTTTTGAAGAAAAAAAAATGTTGAACTCTAACATATTTGTTACCTCTTGTTCAGTTAGTTTAAGGTGGTTGGTTTGTGGTTTCCTGGCTGGTCCTCCATATCACACCAAATCCAAGGAAGGGTTAGTTGTGTCCAACAAGAATATAGAGAGTGACATCATGGATGAAACAAAGAGTCGGGAAATTGAGAGTTTAAAGGAAGAGAATTTGAGACTGAGACAACAAATGATGGGAATGTACCGATCTTGGGTCAGTGGGCTGCCTCCACCTCCGTTCCCCACTTTTGACCCTGCAAATACCTTGAGTCTTCCACCAAAATCGCAAAGTCAGTTTCCTACTATTATTGATGCACCACAGCATGCCTCAGAATCCATTCCACGTCAAATGCACCTCAATACTTCCGCCACTCTTTCTTTATCTCCTCAGTATAAGTCTACCACATTCACAGCACCACATACCGTCTGTGCTTTTGTTGCTCAACCTTCTACTAAGGCTTCCACTTTGTCTATCAATCCAACGATTGTGATTTCCCAGTCCACTAGTGACTCCACGCTCAATACTGTTGATGATCATTGGTATACTCTTGAGCCTACAGTTAAGTTAAGTGAAACGCCAAAATTTCTTACTAAGAAGCCTAGCATGCCAAAAGAGCCAGAGAAAATGGTTGGGAAAGTGAAGAGTGTAGAAAATGATATGAAAAATTCCCCTGGACTTATGGGCTATGAAGATGTTTCATATAAAAACTGGGGCATGTCTTCAAGTGTTAACCTTCCTCCCAGCTTTGAGACATCAAAATTTGGGGAGCCTGATGGACAGAAGGATTCTGTGAAACATTCGGGACGACATTGCAATCAACCAAGGGAAACTGAAGGAAAAGAAGAAGGAAAACGCACCTATTGTCATGACAGGGACAAAACAGAGTTTGAGAGGTTCAACCCACCAATACTGTCAACCTCAATAACGAGCTTACATATCAGATCCACATAACCACTTGCAACTTGCAACAAGGTTTCTTTCTCCGAAATCCAAGAAATCCCATTCTACTTCCTCGATATCCTGTGAACAATGCACAATTGTATGCTCATCCATCTTCTTATCCACAATGGCATGCCCCTGTCCCTCAACATCGTCCTCGACCCCCACAAATTTACCAAGGGACCTCTAAATACAAATTTCATCCGAGGCCAGAGTTCTCAAAGAGGAGGAAGGAAAAAGATAATTTCACTCATATTGGGGAATCCTATGCCAGTTTATTCCAGAGATTGGTACAGCAGGGCATGATCACCCCTCTCCTTGGGTATACTCCTGACCCGCATTCAAGAAGTTTTGATCCTAATGTGCGATGTGCATATCATTCTGATGTTCAGGGTCATAGTATTGAAGATTGTCGCACTTTGAAAAGAGAAATAGAAAAGATAATTCAAGATAAATTGATTGTGGTGCAAAACATTGACCCTTCGACCATCTCACAGAGTTCTTCACCAGCACGCGGTACTGCACAATCTGTGGGAGGCAATGAGTTAAGCATGGGGATCCAGAGCTTATTTGTTGAAGAAAATGTGTCTGACAGTGGTGGAAGCTCCAGTCATGTTGATATGCAAGCCAGTGGCTAAGATATCAGGCTGAGCAATGGAGAAGTCACCCCTCTCCTTACCAGGAAGGGGTTTGGTAGTTTGTTTTATTTTATTTTCTGTTCTCCGAATTATTTCAGGGTTGTAGTTCGGGATTTATCTTGTTTTGTCCCTTTGTCATTTATGTTCAAACCCCTCTATCTTTCATTTTTATTAAATGGAGTGTCCCCTTTTTCTTTGTGTTTTAAATATGTGTTGTTTGTTTGTTTGTTTTTACATAGTACATTATATGTTGACTCTAGTGATATGATATGCTAGTGAAATTTACAGCTAGATCTTAACATCCAGTTTAAGAATGAACATTGAATCAGAGGGTTAAAGTCAGAAAAAGAGAGCATCTGAGGAAATAGATAGAGTGTTGGGGCATTTGGTGATCAAGTTGAAACCTTCTTTGAAAATTAAGGCTATTATTTTAAAAATCGTGAGAATAACTTGGTCATCAATTGAAAGACATGTCTTAATTAGGTCAAACAGTGTCTACGTGATCCTATCAAGAGGAACAGAAAGAAAATCAGCTTCACAAAATCATGAGTCATTCAATGTGAGGAATGTGCAACAAAAGTGGAGTTGTATGCCATATAAACGCAGAAGAAATAGTGATGCACAGACTCAGTCAAAGTTAATGCTGTAAAAGATATCAAAAGATCTTCATCTTTCACTTTCATATTGCATGATATGTACTTGCATTTTCAAAGATTTATATGACGAAGGCATTTCATTCTGCCATCCAAACATCGTGTCATCTTTTGTATACCCCATTTGAGCTTTAGTCTTATTTTCTTTCATACACCTCTTTTGGAATCAATATAGTCAGCAAAGCTCGAAAGAACAATGTCGAGCAAAACAATAGTCAGAAAAGTTCAAAAAAAAAAAAAAAAAAAAAAAAGTGTCAAAAAAAAAAGAGTGTGAAGAAAAATAGAGTCAAAAAAATCCCCAAAAGAAAAAAAAATCAGAATCAAGCAAAATAAGCTGCCAGAACTACGCATGACCTGATTCTCCTCTCTCGAGGGTGAGATACGTAGGCTACCCCACTCAGGGCTCGGTCCAACCAAATAAACAATTTAGATTCACCCAGTCAAAAGAAACTGGGGCATGAGTTAATCCTCATTGTTTGAGTCGATTCCAAAAGTTGTAAATCCTACCCCACTTTAAGTGTCGTTTGGGCCCCATGCCATCCTTTCTTTCTAACCTTATCCAAAAGCCAAGTTACAACCAAAGAAAGACCTTCAAATCAATCTTTGAGGATGTTAAGGCGGAGCATGCAAAGAATATGATGATGCATTTGGGAACTATTTGTCTTCCTCAGCATAGGGAATCAAGAGAGAAATAAAAATGAGAGAGTCTTATTGGTGAAAACTCTTACGGGCACCATAAGGCGATGATAAGTTGAGAGAAATAAAAATGAGAGAGTTTTATTGGTGAAAACCCTCACGGGCACCATAAGGCGATAGTGAGCCGAGAGAAAATGAAAGAAGTTTGTTGGCTAAAACCCTTCAAGGCGCCACTAGACGATGGGGTCTTAAATGCAATTGACCTAAGAAAGTGACTCAGTTTCAAGGCCATTAACTCAACAACAATGGGTAGAAAGTTTGGATGAAAGAATCAAGTTGCTTAATCCAAAATGCATGGCATAATCATTAGTGTTGACTGTCATTTTTAGATGAATTTTTCGTTTCTTTGTTTTAAAAGGGGACATTCATTGTCTTTTCTTTCTTCTCTTTATTTTAATTTTATCTTTCTTGAGTCAGTTATCAAAACAAAAATTGTCATTCTTTTTTTTTTGTTTCTTGTCTTTGAGTCAAGTCCGTGTCAAAACAAGTGAGAAAAGATTTCAAAACTGGCTACCAGCTTCTTTAATTACACAAAGCAAGACAAAAGCTAGCACATGAAAGAGACATTATTGTGAACCCAAAAAGGGCATGCAGAAAGTTTTGTCAACAGAGAAGTAGGGGAACTTATGGACATACCAAGGTTCAAAGGGTTTATTTGAGAAACACGACAAAGGAGAAATACTGTGTTTGTTTCAGAGTCACTCCTGATAAGCTGAGTTTGAGTCAATGATACAGAAAATCAATAACATATGCTAATGGTTGGAAGCAAAGCTAAATGTGCCGGTGGCAGGAGCAATTGCCTCAAAAGCCAAAGCCACAAACTAGCCACCATGTTTTTAAACTCACAAGTTTTCTTTGTATGTAATAGGAATACATGTTGCATTCAGATCAAGGATTTCAGAGCCTAAACATCAAAGGACGTAATTTCTCACCTCAACAAATGCAAGAGGCAAGGTTGCTGCACGGGTTTGGTAATCAAAATCATGGTAAAACTCATAATTCAAGATCTCTAGGAGACGCAATTCCTTGTTTTTGGTAATTCAAGCAGCTTTGGTAAGGAGACGCACTTCATTGTTTTGATAATTCCAACAAAATTGATAAGGAAACACACTTCCTTGATTGGGTAATTTGAATTTTGCTTCTTAGGTAATGAACTTCCTAACTTAAGTCTTGATTCCTAGAAGACGTACCTTTTAGTCAAGTCATTTCGCTTGATTCCTATAAGACGTACCTTTTAGTCGAGTCATCCCCTTTGATTCCTAGAAGACGTACCTTTTATTCGAGTCATTTCCCTTGATTCCTATAAGACGTACCTTTTAGTCGAGTCATCCCCTTTGATTCCTATAAGACGTACCTTTTAGTCGAGTCATCCCCTTTGATTCCTATAAGACGTACCTTTTAGTTGAGTCATCCCCTTTGATTCCTATAAAGACGTACCTTTTAGTCGAGTCATTTCCCTTGATTCCTATAAGACGTACCTTTTAGTCGAGTCATCCCCTTTTATTCCTATAAGACGTACCTTTTATTCGAGTCATTTCCCTTGATTCCTATAAGACGTACCTTTTAGTCGAGTCGTCTCCTTTGATTCCTATAAGACGTACCTTTTAGTCGAGTCATCCCTTGATACCTATAAGACGTACCTTTTAGTCGAGTCATCCCCTTTGATTCCTATAAGACGTACCTTTTAGTCGAGTCATCCCCTTTGACCCCTAGAAGACGTACCTTTTAGTCGAGTCATCCCCTTTGATTCCTATAAGACGTACCTTTTAGTCGAGTCATTTCCCTTGATTCCTATAACACGTACCTTTTAGTCGAGTCATCCCCTTTGATTCCTATAAGACGTACCTTTTAGTCGAGTCATCCCCTTTGATTCCTAGAAGACGTACCTTTTAGTCGAGTCATCCCCTTTGATTCCTATAAAACGTACCTTTTAGTCGAGTCATCCCCTTTGATTCCTATAAGACGTACCTTTTAGTCGAGTCATTTCCCTTGATTCCTATAAGACGTACTTTTTAGTCGAGTCATCCCCTTTGATTCCTATAAGACGTACCTTTTAGTCGAGTCATCCCTTGATTCCTATAAGACGTACCTTTTAGTCGAGTCATCCCCTTTGATTCCTATAAGACGTACCTTTTAGTCAAGTCATCCCCTTTGACCCCTAGAAGACGTACCTTTTAGTCGAGTCATCCCCTTTGATTCCTAAAGGACGTACCTTTTAGTCGAGTCATTTCCCTTGATTCCTATAAGACGTACCTTTTAGTCGAGTCATCCCTTGATTCCTATAAGACGTACCTTTTAGTCGAGTCATCCCTTGATTCCTATAAGACGTACCTTTTAGTCGAGTCATCCCCTTTGATTCCTATAAGACGTACCTTTTAGTCGAGTCATTTCCCTTGATTCCTATAAGACGTACCTTTTAGTCGAGTCATCCCCTTTGACCTCTATAAGACGTACCTTTTAGTCGAGTCATCTCCTATGATTCCTATAAGACGTACCTTTTAGTCGAGTCATCCCCTTTGATTCCTAGAAGACGTACCTTTTAGTCGAGTCATTTCCCTTGATTCCTATAAGACATACCTTTTAGTCGAGTCATCCCCTTTGATTCCTAGAATACGTACCTTTTAGTCGAGTCATCCCCTTTGATTCCTAGAAAACGTACCTTTTAGTCGAGTCATTTCCCTTGATTCCTATAAGACGTACCTTTTAGTCGAGTCATCCCCTTTGATTCCTATAAGACATACCTTTTAGTCGAGTCATCCCCTTTGATTTCTATAGGACGTACCTTTTAGTTGAGTCATTCCTATTGATTCCTATAAGACGTACCTTTTAGTTGAGTCATCCCTTTTGATTCCTAGAAGACGTACCTTTTAGTCGAGTCATCCCCTTTGATTCCTATAAGACGTACCTTTTAGTCGAGTCATTCCTTTGATTCCTATAAGACGTACCTTTTAGTCGAGTCATCCTTTGATTCCTAGAAGACGTACCTTTTAGTCGAGTCATCCCCTTTGATTCCTATAAGACGTATCTTTTAGTCGAGTCATCCCCTTTGATTCCTATAAGACGTAACTTTTTAGTCGAGTCATCCCCCTGGATTCCTATAAGACGTACCTTTTAGTCGAGTCATCCCCCTTGATTCCTAAAAAACGTACCTTTTAGTCGAGTCATTCCAATTAACTCATAGAAATTGCATTTCTTTATTTGGGATAATTTTCTTTTCAGTTTTGATGTGATTTCAGGAGCATGCCCGAAGCACAGGGCGAATAAATGGAAAACCAAGAAACAAGGTGAAGAAATTGAAAGTTAAACAAATTGAAAAATAGCAAGTCAGGAGCCCGCCTACAGAACAGGGTGAAGAAATTAAAAGCATAGCAACAAGTTGATAAAAATAGCAAGTCAGGAGCCCGCCTGCAGAACAGGGTGCAGAAGTTGAAAGCATGGCAACAAGTTGATGAAATAGCAAGTCAGGAACCCGCCTGGAGAACAGGGTGAAGAAATTGAAAGGCAAACAACAAGTTAAAGAAATAGCAAGTCAGTATCCCGCCTGAAGAATAGGGTGATGAAAGTCGAGTCAAGAACCAATAGAAGCTGTATAGATAGGATTTTTGTAATTTCATTTATGTTTTAACTTGTAATTTTTATTTTTGTTGATGTAATGACGGAGCCGCGGAGCGGAACCTCGATGGAACCTCACTCGACTCTCCAACTCGGTATAGTCCATCTCCCTCCAAAAATTGAGATACTTATCACTCGATCCTCTCATAATGTGAGTAGGTGGGATGTCTTAAGTCAAGACCCGGTTGTCCTTCTTCCTTCTGTTTCTTTCGTTGAATAATGGTCGAGTCAAAATCTGGTCTCGCTGTCTACTTCTTTGTCTGAAAACACTTTGTGTTTACATTCAAAGGGGGCATGATGTAGACACCTAATTTTGTACCTCCCGAAGTCTAATTTTATTCATTTTTAGTTCACATTACCATGTGTCCAACCCCATGTAATTATATCCCACAAAAATACAAAAATAAACAAAAAAAATACCTCTAACTAATTTATCTTATCCTAACAACCTACCCAATCAAAAGCTTCCACCTACCCTAACTATCCATATGATCTCCCCCTTCTTTTTCTTGTCCACAAAGAAAGAATATATGGGGGACCCACCAAAATTCTCACATCATAACAAATCCATGCCTATTATAAAAGAAAAATTCTAAGAGGAAAAGGGGCATTTTATTCTTTGATCATCATCTTCTCCACAATAACAACAATCACAAAATAATCTTTCTCACAAAAAAAAAAAAAAAAGCAACCGTGAACAGTAACCGTGAACAGTGAACAGTAACCGTGAACAGTGAACAGTAACCGCGTGAAAAGTGACAGTAAACGGGCCATTATTTGTCGAGTTGGATTGTTGGTGTTAAGGTTCGGCTCGAGGTTTCCGGGTGCGGACTCTCTTTATTCGAATAACATTGAGTTTGAAAGCTTCAAATTTAAGGTCCAATTCTTTCTTCTCTTTTATTTAATTCTTATGTGATTGTGATTTTGATTGCGTGTGATTCGATACTGTGGTTTGTTTGTTGATGTGAACTGTTGGTGACATTTGGGTGTGTGATGTGCTAAGCATGATTGATGATTTTTCATTATTCTCGATTGGTGGATTGTGTATTGAAATGGGTTAATCACGTGGTTAAAAATGAATTAAGGTGGGGATTAAAAATGGAGGAAAATGAATATTGATTAATTTTGATGTATTGATAATGTTAAACATGATAGAATTGTGATACGTTGAACTTGGTAGGCAAACGTAGGCTTGGTAGGCAAATTTAGGAATAACGAGTTGTTGGAGTATTTGAATATGTGCATGAATGGTACTTTCTACTTTATTGCACGAAAAGTTTAAATTGTACTCATTTAGCCGGGGAATGCCCCGAAGGATTTGTATTAATTTATCCGGGGAATGCCCCGAAGTAGCATGTACGCAAAGGAGGCTCGTGATCAAGGCCCGGAACGTCGGGTGGAGTTTAGTTTAGGATTAGTTTAGAATAGAATAGGTTTTATATTTCAGCACCTCTTTTATTTTGGATTGTATAATTTGGATTGAACATTATTTTGGTTTGTTTTGAATTTTGTGTGATTTGTTTGTTTGCTTGTTTTGTGTGTTTATGTGGTTTGTACATTTGTAATGTCAAATTAGCCGATATGCTCCACCAAGCGACCGTGGTTGAACCACGGGATCGAGGGGTGCCTAACACCTTCCCCTCGGTCAACAGAATTCCTTAGCCGGAATCTCTGTTCGCGGATCAATTTTTAGAGTCAAACCGTTTCGAAAAGGATTTTCCAAAGGTGACTTGGCACACCGGATTATGTCAAGTGGCGACTCTGAATAAGAAAAAATAATGTAAATAATTCTTTTTTTTCGAAACAAATTTTTCATTTTTGTCACCTTAATAATAAAACCCTTTCGAACTTAAAACACATATCTTTTTTCGGAGTCGAAAAAGGGGTGTGACAACGATCTTCTTGCTTATCGATCGTGTCTGACAGCAATGGTGGTCGCACTGCGGGAAATGAATGCTTGTAAGGTCCGACATGCTTTCCACCCAAAAGAATCATTCACTAGCTAGCCGAACTAGTGAAGGCTTTATCTCGAGACATACTAAAAATCATAAATTTCAAACAAAACTTAATGTTAGATAAATAAGACCCCAAAACGAATATCAGATATTGAGTAAAATTTAAATTCTCAAAATTAGCTTAAATTAAAAGGAAAAAAATATCACCAAATAAATTAATTTGGTATGACATTTGTCAAAACCAACAAGTGATTTGGTAGAGCTAGAAAACTTTTTAAGTATTGGAATTGGTCAACAATCACAACAATATTAAATTTATATTTACTTTGTGATTACTTAGTCTAAGTTATTTAAATATTTTTGCCACAATATTAGCTTATAGGTTTTTTGCATTAGCAATTAATTAAGTTGATGTACTCCTAATTAAGAAGTATATACTAATAATATTATACAATTAGGCATTGGCAATAACAACACTCAATTGTCAAGCTTTAATTGACCTTAATTAATTTCACCATGCAATTTGCACATAAATTTTTCTTTAGAAAAAGTCTTCTATGTGAATTAATCAAAATTAAACCACTATTAAGTCAACCTCACTAGATAAGTAGTAATTAATTTTGACCAACATGAGTTGTTGTGCAGTGGTGGGATTGATTCGCCCTTAACCAGAGGTCTCGGGTTCGAGCCGTGGGTATGGAGAAAATTCTATTGGGAGCGCTACCCCCTTAATGGGCCCTGCAACGCACGATCCGAATTAGTCGGGGCTCCAATGTGAATACCGAACACCGATAGTTATATTAGACAGTAAGTTTGAACGCATAACTTTAAAAATATAACAGTTACAGTGCCAACAACCTTAACAGTTGAACCCATAACTTAACCCTAGTCCGAGTAATTCAAATTTACACTATATACGATTCATCAAAGAAAAACGCTATTTATCAAAGATTTTTTTTATTTTCAGAACTCGAACTTTTTTAGATATTTATCTTACATTTCACCACTTGATGAAGCCATTAGATTAGAGATAAATATCTTAAAGAATTAGTAATAATCATTGTGAGCTAGTATATATATTTAACATATTTAGGTAGAAAAGAAGTCTATATAATAATAAAGTAGCACAAAGTTAGAAGAAATTTATTTAGGAATTAATATTCTGATTTTTATGTTTTAACTAACAAATTTAGTTAGTACGTAAGCAATGACCAAGAGTAGAATTTTCAACTTTTATTAATTTATTTCTTTTTTGACATGATTTTGAACTTATCATCTAGTAGGGGTTGTTGGTATAGTATGATACAGTTTAGAAAATTATAGTTCGATATTATTATTATTATATCGATTTAATTTGAATTACTTAAAGTATAAAAAAACATAATTTCAACAATGGTAGGAACTCTTTTATGTTTGAAAGGAATGATAATTATCTAGAATTAATTGAAAGTGACACACTTGATTGAGTAATTTTTATTGTAAGATTAGAATATAATAATATCACGTGACCAGGAGGTCACGGGTTCAAGTCTTGAAAACAGCCTCCGACAGAAATGCAAGGTAAAGTTGCGTACGCTACATCCTTGTGGTGGGGCCCTTCCTCGAACACCGCGCATAGCGATAGCTTTAATACACCAAACTGCCTTTTTTTTTAATTAGAATATAATAATGGCAAGAAGTGTAAGTACAAATAATTAGGCAGGATTAATTAATTGTATTTTACTAGAATTATTTTCTTGTTTTGGACTTTGCTTTCATTATCTTTGTTGACTAATAGGAATAATTGACAAAAGAGAGAAAAACAAAATATGGTATGAGAAAAAGAGATAATATTAGTATCAAAAATCAACTTCTCACCACCAAAGAATGTGTCGCAGCGGATGGGGCTGCTCCTCCTTTAATTAAAGGTCTCGGGTTCGAGCCCTGGGTATGAAAAAATTCTTGGTACGAAGCACTTCCCTGGGGCCCTACGCGGTGCGAAAATCCTTGATAGGGAGCGCTTCCCCCCGAATGGGGCCCTACGCCGCTACGCGACGCTAATCCAGATTAGTTGGACTCCAATGTAGGTACCGGACATTGGATGAAAAATAAAATATATATATATACATTCTATCTTTATTTTTCGAAAAGAAAAAAAAATCCAAATTCTATGTGCTTAGAATACAAGAAATGATAAAGTCAAGAGAATGTTCTAAAATTTGAGAATTCGGAGCTGGGTTTCAGGTTTAAATTTCAGTAGAGATAAAAGTATTAAGAGGTAGTTTGATTGAAAATAAATTATCCTGAAATTAATTATCTTGAGATTAACTATTTCGAGATTAGTTATTCCAATAATAGTAGAATCCTGGGATAACTAATTCGGAGATGAGTTATTATATGCATTTTATTACAACCATACATAAAATAAGTTATTAAGTTCATCTCAAAATTAATTTCGAGATTAATTATTCCTTATTCCTTAAACCAAACAAACCTTAGTTGATTTATTTCTAGCCGTTCTAATCTTGGTGGATACAATTATCTAATACATGTTGATGATTGTTGACATTCGATTTTTTTCTTTCACCGTTCTAATTAATTTTGAGGTAGAGATAGAGAGACGAAGGTAGAGGTACGAATTGCGTACACTAGGTTATATTGTTGTTGTTGTTTGCGATAATTAGATAGATATACTATATTTAGAAAATACTTACCATCTATAGCGATAGAATTTTTTTCCACATATAACAATGATAATACATCTATACTGAATGCATGGTTCACCTTTAATATATAATGTTGATTTCTTACCTAAAACACTTATAATACATCTATATTACATACATAATTCATTTTTAATACATGGTGCAGTTGCTATAAAAAGTAATAAACAAAAAAATGTGTTTAGAAGTAGCACTCCCTTCCATATTAATTGGTCATTTTATTAAAAATAATCATCCCCATATTATTTGTCCACCTTACTAAATCAAAAATACATTAATTAAATTTTTATCATATTACCCTTGCAATTAATTTATAATCTATAATATATTAAAAGTGTGAAGACACTTAGAAAAGTGATTTGAACTTTTTGTCCTTCATTAAAAAACTCTTCTTTAGACAAACCTGTCTTTTCACTATATTTTTTAATTTATTATTTAATTATTTTTTACTATATTAACTAGACATCCTAAAATATATGGGACTCCTAAAATATATGGTAGGAGAATTAATTAATATTTTTCTTTTTATTAGACTTTCTAAAATATATGGGACTCCTAAAATATATGATAGTAGAATTAATTAATATTGTCCTTTCTACTGTTTAATTAGAAAAATACTCCTAAAATAGAACTATATTAAGATTAGGGGTGGCAAATGGGCGAATTGGATTGGATTTGGACGGGTTAAATATGGATCAAACAAAAATGGTTTGGATTGCAATCCGCCCATATAAATATGGGTAAATATGGATTTGGTCAAATATGGATTGGGTAAAATTGGTTTCAACCCACTTTAACTCCTAAGTCAAAAACTTAAAACTTTTATATCATATCAACTTGACTTTTTTTCCATTTCGTTTTTTTTAGTTTTTTCTTTTTAGTTTTTTTTTGTCTCTCTTCTATATGTAGCCTCTAGTTTTTTTCATTTTTTTGTCATTTCTTTTTTTTTCTCTCTCTTCTATATCTACCCTCTACCTTTTGTTTCTCTTTTTTTTTTTTTTTTTCCTTTTCCTTTCTAGTCTCCTTTTTTTCTATTTTTTATTTTTTTTGTTTTTACTTCTTTCTCTTTTTTTTTTGGTTGTATTTTATGTTTTATATTTTTTTTTATTTTCGAAGAACATGGTTAAGTCGAGTACAAATTATGGATGATGACTAAAATATCGTAACCACTCAGTATATTTGTTTTCACCATCATCTTTTTTCTTTTTCCTTTTCTCCTTTTTCATTTTTTTTTTGTATTTTTTTTCTTCAATTCTTCTTTACGTTTTTTTTCTCTCTTCTATCTCTAACTTCTACCTCTCTTTCTACTTTTTTTTTTTCTATTTTTGGTTTCCTTCTTTTTTTTATGATGACGAAAATACCATAAGCGCATATTGATTTATATTCGCCCAACATTTATAATTCGAGGGTTATGTGGATCCTCAGCCATATATATTTTAGTATCAAGAAAATACAATTAATTCATATATTTTTTTTTGGTTTTTCATCCGGTGTCCGGTGTTTGCATTGGAGCCCCAACTAATTCGGATCGGGCGTTGCAGGGCCCATTAAGGTGGCAGCGCTCCCAACAAAGTTTTCTCCATAACCAGGGTCGAACCCTCGACCTCTTATTAAGGGTGGAGCATCCCCATCCACTGCACCACAACCCATGTTGATTTTAATTCATATACTTATTTGTATATAAATACAAATGATAAATTGCACATATTGACAACTAAACTATTCAAATAATAAATTTATTTGAAATATATAGTATGATACAAATAAATTTAAAGTAAAAAAATATAAAATGCAATGACAAAAAAAAAAGATGAGGAAAAGAATATAAGAAATAAGAAAAATGACAAAAATGACGAACCAAGTATGAAAAAGGGGGAAACAAAAATACAAAAAAAAAAAGAATGCAAAGAAATAAAATTGAAAAGGAAAAAAATGATGAAAAAGAAGAAAGAAAAAAAGTGTAAGAAACGAGTAAAAAATAAGTGGAAAAAATGAAAAAGGAAAAAAAAAATTAAAGAAAAAAAGAAAGAAAAAAAAAAGTAAATTAAAGGAAAAAAGAAAGAAAAAAAAAAGAGAAATAAAAGATAGAAAAAAATAATAATTAAGGAGTGAGACTATGGATTATATTTAATTGATAAGAGATGTTATGAATTATATAGGCTAAATGGGATAATTAAAAGCTTATATTTACTAACCCATGTAGTCTCAAGTGAATACGGATGATGAAATAATAATGAGAAGGGGGGAAGCGAAAAAAAAAATACAAAGAAAAAATAAATAAAAAAAAAATAGATGAAAAAATGAGAAAGTTTTTTTTTTTTTTATAAGGAATGAGTAAAAAAATAAAAAAAAATGAAAAATAAAAAAACCAAATTAAAGGAAAAAGAAAGAAGAAAAAAAACTAGAAAAGAAAAAAACTGAAACTTTAAGCATAAGTGGGTGATCTCTGTGTTTAAATGGGTACCCATATTTTACCCATTTTGTCCATATTTGTATGAGCTTTTAAAATGAGTTGAAGCCCATATTTACCCATTTGAAATATGAGTGATCCAATTCACTAGATATGGGTTAAATGAATTCTTTTCACAAATATGCGCTGAAATTGTCACCCCTAATTGAGATGTACGTTAAACTAGAGAACAAACCGGTTTATCTATTGGGAGAATATGATTGATGTTCATCTAACTTGATTCGATTGCATGTCTAGATTAGTGGATGTTTGATTCGGTTGGCTTTGAAGAATTTCTTGTGTAAAAGTTAGGTTTAATTGTATTGTTTTAATATCTTTATTATCTTATTGTTTTATTTTAATTTACAGAGGGTTGATGAATGTGGATCGGCTTAGAATTTCTTTTTTTTTTTGTAGGTAAAGGTTAGGTTTAATTGTATTATTGTAGTATCTCTATTAGTTTGTTATTTTGTGGTAATTTACCGTTCGTAGATGAATCTCGATCGACTTTGAGAAATTTTTGTGTGTAAAATTTAAGTTTAATTGTATTATTTTGATATCTTTATTATCGTATTATTTTATTATTATTTACAGGTGGTAGATGAGTGTCAGACGATTAAATTTTTTTTTGATAAAGGTTAGGTTTAATAAATAAATTCCCCAATCTTTACATACTCAAAAGATATTAAATTTAATTATTATATTCATCTTTATCATTTAAATAAATATCCTATTTAGTGTAATATTTGAACTCATTAAAGTGAGGTATACGCGCAAGACGCGTACACCTAAACTTGTTCTTTTTAAAAGTATCCACACTCGTTTGTAAAGTTTTTAATTTTTTTTTTAAGGAGTGGATTATTATTAAGAAAAATAACATAAATATACACCTTAACTTGCTATAATTATACAAACCCCCATTTTCACAAAGTAATTACAGAAATTTCAACTAATTATGTATCTTCGTTTGATGTATCGAGAGGTAATTATGTATCTCGACATATCCAAAATCGGAATAAAATTCAGACATAGCATACTTATCCCCTTAATTATGAGTTTCATAACAACAGTTTCATAATTACATAATATAGCAAGTTGTATTTTGTATTTTTGCAAACTGTTGCTACAAAAATACAAATACATATGATTTTTACTGCCCTTGTGATCGATATGTATTTTGTATTTTTGCAAACTGTTGCTACAAAAATACAAATACATACAAATATATATGCTACAAAATGTAATTTGATAAAAGTTTTGTTATTTTTTGTAATTTAATACTTAAATATCTACTTTATGTATTTTTTTTCCTTTTATTTATTAATAGCTAATCCAGTCAGTGATTATTAGTCTTTGTTACATCAGGCAGCAAGAGGCCCAATTGTTAATACATCTACCCGACCCGGCCCAACACTCCCTTCTCTTCCACACACACCCAACAACCTAATACGCCGCCGTTTTCCGAACTGATTTCAGCTGGGGTCGTCTCCAGTCACAGCTCCATTGAAACACAGGTAAAATAATTTGGTTCTTTGGTTTCTGAGTTAATTTTCCTGCTTTACCATAATGTTTTGAGTATGCTTTGTTTCATATATGAGTAGATAAAAGTATCAATTTATCAACAAAAATAAGTTTAAAGTTTTTGTTGTGATAAAACACTAGTGATTTCTTTCCGTTTGTTCTAACTTTGGTGGATAAAGTTACCTGATACCTGTTGCTGGTGGGAGGCGGCAGGTATTCCGTGAAATTAGTCGAGGTGCTATCAAGCTGGCGCAGACACAATAGTTATAGAAAATTAGTTTTTTTTTTCTTTGTTGTTGTTGTGACACAATAATAGTATTGTTTTAGCCTTGGTGGATACAATTATTTGGTACCTGATGCTGTGGAATTAGTGGAGGTATGAGTAAGCTAGACCGGATGCGACAATTATGAAAAAATATTTTTTTTGTTGTAACAAAACACTAGGTGGTTTCTTTGCATATGTTCTAGCTTTGGTGGATGGAATTACCTGACACTTATTGCAGGTATTCTATGGAATTAGTTGAGGTGTGTGCAAGCTGGCGTGGACACCATAGTTATGAAAAATATTAGTTTTTTTGTTTCGAAAAAACACTAGATTATATTGTCACGTCTGTTTTAGTCTTGGTGGATAGAGTTACCCGGTACCGGTTGTCGGTGGGAGGTGGCAGGTATCTTGTGGAATTAGTGGAGGTGTGACCAAGATGGCGCAGACACCATGATTATAAAAAATAGTTTTTTTTTGTTGTGACAAAACACTTGGTGATTTCTTCGCATCTGTTCTAGTCTTGGTGGGTAGAGTTACTTGATACCTGTTGCTGGTGGGAGGTGGCAAGTATCCTATTGAATTAGTAGAGAGGTGTGTAATCTGGCGCAGACACCATAGTTATGAAAAGATAGTTTTTTGCTGTGACAAAACACTAGGTTATATCTTCGTATCTGTTTTACCCTTGGTGGATAGAGTTATCTGGTATCTGTTGTCGGTGGGAGGTCGCAAGTATCTTGTGGAATTAGTGGAGGTGTGACCAAGATGGCGTAGACACCATGGTTATGAAAAAATAGTTTGTTTGTTTTTTGCGACGAAACACTTGGTGATTTCTTTCGCATCTGTCTAGTGTTGGTGGATGGAGTTACTTGGTGGAAGGTGACAGTTATCCTGTGGAATTAGATGACGTGTGCGTAGTCTGGCCCAGACACCACAGTTATGGAAAAAAATAGTTTTTTGTTGTGAGAAAGCACTAGGTGATTTCTTCACTAGTCTTGGTAGATAGAGTTATTGCGGTGGGAGGTGACAGATATCCTGTGGAATTAGTGAGGTGTGCTCAAGCTGGCACGGACACCACAACTATGAAAAAAATAGTTTTTGTTGTGACAACACACTAAGTGGTATCTTTGCATTTGTTCTAACTTTTGTACCTTTTGTGAGTACCCGAATTGCCTTTTTTGAGTACTCAAATTATGGAATATTACAAGAACCATATTACTCAAGGTTGTAGAATTTTTTTTTAACAATAGCATGTGTGTGTAGAGGTGCTTTACCATTCTTAAATCTTGGATTTGGGCCATTTGGCTTTATATGTTATGTATATTGCAAAATATCAACCTTTTTAAGGAGGTTGTTTGTGTAAGTACCATGTTGGTTTATTATTGGATTCATACTCTAATTTCTTGAAATTTTGGCACGTTAGAAATGGATTGTCTTCCATGGAAACTGAACTAATAGTTAATCAGACAGAAAGTGCAGAGTAGCCTGTCGTAGGTGATTGGGATTACCCTTAGTCAATTCTTAAATTAATGTGTTATGTATGTTAACAAACGGATCAATCTTTTAAAGGTTGTTTACATAAGTACCTTCTTGGTTTATTCTTGAATTCATACACTGTCTTCTTGAAATTTTGGCACATGAGAAATGGATTTTCTGCCCGAACTAATAGTTAATAAGACAGAAATTGCTGGGTAGACTGGCGTAGGTGATTGGGATTACCCTTATTCAATTCTTAAATTAATTTATAGGAGTTTGTGTCAGGAGTTTAAGTAAATGGAGCATTAGGAAGACTTGTGCTTGTGGGAATTTTAAGTCTTTATCAAATTTAAACCGCTGCAGCTTTGATAGTCTTAATATGTGATAACGCTCAATCTACAGCTCTCGTAGGAGTGTAAAGCGGTCGTTTGTCAAATATAGAACCCAACCTGGGTTGGGTATCGATCCCATAGGGAATAGCTTGGTCAACAAGTAAGCAACGATTACTAGACTTTTAGTGCAAGTCTCGTAAGAAGGGGGGTTTGTAATGTGTAACCAAATTATTAAAGCAAAAACTGAAAATAGCAAAGTAAAAAGAAAGAATGTTTAGTAGGTTGTGAAACAATGAGAATTGAGGAGTTGGGGTTATGTCCACCTTCTGAGTTATACGTCTCTATTGACTATGAGTGTGTTGAATTCAGACATGCATGTGCTTATAGAGAATTGTATTCGATGGTAAATCCAGGCGTCTTTCGACCTATTCGAGGATTATTTCACTTTAACTCTTTCGAGCTTAAAGCGTGTCTAACGGTACGAATTCTCCAAGAGGTTAATCCAGTTACGGCACTAACTTTTTAATAGGGGATGGGACCCTACTACCTTGACATTATCTCTTTTCCAGATAGATAACCTTTCTTTCGAACAAGTTAAATGTTATACTGGCGTATTCTTGCGTTTGCAACCATAAAGAATTTAGATTAAGATGAAGAGAATAATGATATAAGCAGCATACGTGTCACGAACTCACAAACTCACAGCAATAGATAGTATCTCATACGGCTTCCATAACCCCAACAGAGAAGTTTAGTTACCCATGAATGCGAAGGAAATCACAATTGACATTGTTGTTATACCACAATAAAGATTTCACGTTTGTAATGGTGTGGTAGGCGTTAGGCGTGAATCCCTTAGCAAAGTAACGTTTCTCTTGTTGTGGAATTTAAGAATAGATGAATAGAAGAAGAAAATAGAATTAATGGAAGAATGATTGTTTAGAACTAGAATGTCTTAGAAGTAGAATAAAATAGAATTGAATGTAAGAAGATGTCCTAAAATCTCTAGCAAGATAGGGTATTTATAATACCCATATCCTATTCCTACTAAGCTAATGAAATGCTTAACCAAATCCTACTAAGCTAATGAAATACTTAACCCAATTGTACTAGGTTAATGTATCATTATCCTAATCCTAACAAGCTAATGTAATACTTAACCCAATTGTACTAGGTTAATGTATCATTATCCTAATTCTAATAAGTTACTGCTAGTCCCCAAAGTCTTCAGAAATGTTGTTTTAGCCCGGGACAGAATTTCCATGCGCCATCTTTAGTCCTTGGCGTCCAAGATTGGCTTTTCTCCTTTCGTGAAGCTTTCTTTGGCGTCAAGTTATCCATGAAATGCTGAATTCTGCATCATTTATACCTGAAACTTTGCTAATCATGTTCGTTAGCTCACTTACAGGAAAATGGACTAAAAGTGCATGAAATATATAATTTGTTCTCAAAATTAGGCTAAAATATGGGCAAAATATAGTGCTATAGGCGTGTAAATTCGCCTATCATCAATATGTTCACAGTTGGATTGTTTATTTTATTTCTTTAGTCAAAGATCTATTAACTCTGATGATTTTCAAATTTTGAGTTATCTTATGTTGTTCGTGCTTTTCTGTGTAAACCTGTGGTTCAGGAGCTGTTTTGTGTGCAATCTTCAAGTGCTTAATTGATTATATTCTATAAGTATGGATGCTCCGAATGAACTGAGCTACAAACCACCCCCAGAATTTGAGGAGGTCAAAAAGGATTCGCTAATCCATCTTGACATTACAGACTCAACTGAGCTCTGGCTTATACAGTGGCCCTTTAATCAAGTAAGATTCACGAGAACCTATTTTTCTTCCACTTTTAGGATGTAATAACATGCATTCCTTTTTTCCCAATCGTTCAAGCCAATAATAGTGTCACAAGTTCCTTTCAACATCTATATATATTAGTGTACAGAGGATGAAGATATTTGTTTTTTTTTTTTCTAAGTTGACATAGTCTAATGTGCATTCCCTCGATGTTAAGTTTGATGTACGTTGTAGACTCCAATTCAATCTTAGTTCTCTTTTTCTCACCTATCTATGCATCTCCTTGATGCCTTTGCTTATCTATGAGATCGGGTGTACATATTAAAAGAAATAAAAATTTCTTCCCATCATCTAGAGGATAATTTTGTAATCCTTGAATTGATATTTAGTTTGGAAAAGGAAGTGAGGAAAGGGAATGGAATGCAAAATGAATCGGAAAGTAACACAACAGTTTTTCTCTACCTTTAACGGTGCAAGGAACAAATAAGAGATTTCAGGGAAGAAAATCAGATGCCAGGGTCTCTGAGTGAAAATTGGTTTGCAAAGAAAAAAAAGATTAATATTTTCCCTCACATAGGTGAAAACTATCCAACTAATAAATAGATTTCTGTCTCTCTTTATTTTTTTTCTGGGACAAGCCATACTAGGGATTCCCATCCCTTCCTAGTTTCCAAACAAAAGTGAGTTTGCTTACGATTTACTATGACTTTTAACATAATGAGTTAATGACAATGACTCTTAATGTTGGATTTGCAGTTGAGGTTGTTAATATATTTTTTAGTCCTTGTCACTTACGTTGGTTCTGAGTTATGACATTTCCTATTTGCTACTCCAGCATCCAGTTCTTGATGGGCAAGAAGTTTCATTGAAGCCCCATCATGATGGGCATATGGGGAGCTTTGAGGATTCATCTGGCAAGTATAGTCTTAAGAATAACATTTACATCTAATTGAGTTTGTCTCCCCACCTCAGCACCTCTTGTTTTCATAACAGGCCTTTTAAGACGGAAGATGCTTTTAATTTCTTAATGTCTTGGTGAATGATTGCTTTTGTACCAGGTAAATCATATGATGTGGTCAGTTGTAGAGCGCAGGACCCAGATGCGGTGGTCTTTCTATCTTCCGAGTCCGAGACAAAAATTGGTAACTCTTATTAGTTCCTTTGCATTTTGCTATCCATTTGTCTGCTTATTCACTCATGATTTCGCAACACTCAAAACATGCAATTCTGCTATGTGCCTTTAAATATGGCATCTCTATTTGTTCTTTTGTTTTTTGTGAAGTAACTTCATTAAAGGTATCAAGAAGATGCTAACAGATCCATAAAGATTACAAAAGGTGCAAATAGCCCCCACGCAAAACAGCTAGGCTATTCTCGTGACGCTAATAAAATCTAAGAACTGAACTGAAGAATTTATAGTGAAAAGGTTGAACCAACTAAATAAAAGTAAAAAGACGTTTGGCTTTAAGCGAATGATTAGGAGTTGATATTCCATCAAAACATCTGTGATTCCTTTCTGTCCATACAACCCCCAAAATGCTTGCTGGTACCATCTTCCAGACATTTCTGATGGTTTTACCAATTTTCCATCTGTTCCAGCTTTCTACTGCTTCCCTTAGATTACTTGGCATGACACAACTGAGTCCAAAAATCGTGAAGAACATATGTCAAATATCATTTGCAGATATGCATTGCAAAAAAAGATGGTTGATAGTTTCTTCAGGTTGATGGCACATGTAAGTTGTAACATCTGTTTGCCATCCGGAATTTCCTTCTCTTGAGATTGTCCTGTAGGCTGTATCAAAGATGCACCATGGAGAGCTATCTATCCAACTGTAGCAGATAACTTTCGTAGGGAATTTAGTCTTCCAAATTTTATTCCAGGGCCAACAGTCTACCAAGACACTGATAGTACAGAACCGAGTGTAGCTTCTCTTTGCAGTGAATGTTCCATCATTTGCATCACCCCATTTGAGTGTCTTCATTAATAGAAAAATTTTCCAGTCTTGCTAGAAGGTTCAAAATCTCTTCAAGTTCCCAATCATCTATGTTCCTCCTGAGAGTCAAGTTCCAATTAATCCCATCCCTATTTTGAGCTATGCTCGAGTTATTGTGAGAACTCAACTGATAAATGGAAGTATAGTCATTCAGCAGGACTGCATTGCCTAGCCACTTGTCCTTCCTAAAATTATAATGTTCCCTAGTACCAGGGATGAAAGATATGTAGGGACAAATCATTCCGTAAATTGCTGATACTCTTCCATAGACCTACTCCATAGGGTGCACTAGAGACTTTGGTATGCCAGTTATTATCTGCTCCATGTTTTGCCTTGATCACTTCTTTCCAGAGGGCTGAACTCTCCTGGCTATACCTCCATAGCTACTTCATTAACATGCATTTGTTGTGGATAGCTAAATCTCTTATTCCCAGACCACCTCGAGATTTAGGTTGAGTGACTTAAGCCCATTTAACTAGATGGAACTTATAGGAGCTGCAATTTCTTTGCCACAAAAAAAATCCTCCTGATTTTGTCAAGGTGGTTGAGGACTTTAGCTGTTAGCAGGTAAAGGAAATAGGGACATGTAGTAGAGATGGGTATGCTGTCAAAACTTTTGACAGTTGAGGCGTCGTGATAATCTTGCTGTACAAACCATGCTTCATAATCTTACTGTACCGTGCATTGTTGTCTTGTGAGTAAGCTAACATGTCTTACACCTTTGATGATTTCGATTTGCTCTACTGTGTCAACATATGACATGCTCGTTTTTTTTTTTTGCATGTTGAATTTTTCCTGCTCTCTCGTAGTTTTGTGCCTCTCTACTTCATCTGCCCTGTCTTAGTTTTGTGCCTCTCTACTTCATCTGCCCTGTCTTAGTTTTGTGCCTCTCTACTTCATCTGAGGTAGTGGTATGGACTGCGTACACTTTACCCTCACCAGACCCCACTTTATGGGAATAAAGTGGAATACACTCGGTATATTGTTGTCTCTTAGTTTTGTGTAACTTGTGCATAATCCAATTACCAATGCAGTCTTCTGTTTATATTAATGTGAACCTCTAACCACAACGGGGCGTATTGGTTGCATTCAAACAGTATAATCATATGTCAATTAGTGTCCACTTGTTCAAGATCGTCTCTGATGTTTAAGCATAACGTTTTTTCTTTCGCACAAAGACTATACTGTTAACATTATTACACTATCATCCGTTTATTCAACTCTTTTCTTCCGCACTGTTATAATTTTCGAGCATCATATAAGACTTTGTTGCACCAATTATGATGCCTTTGCATGTTTTGGCAGCTGGCAAAATTTCACGGCGTGTTTCCCTTGTCCATTACCCTGAACCAAGTGAACTTAAACAGAACAGCATAAACTTGAAGCAGATGATGGCTCAAAGATCATCTGCTACTACATTGACCAATTCATCTCGTCGCTTTGCAACTCCTACTCAAAGTACTAGGACACGGAGTATTATGCAAACGGGGAGTTCATCCAAATCTACCAAGAGAAAACACCGTGATGGCCTCCCTGCAAAACCCAATGACCAATCTGTTCAAGATTCAGGAAAAAGCAGTCATAGTGCCTTGACCTCATCAGGTTCCTTCGATCAATCTAAAGATCAAAAATCAAAGAAGAAAAGGAAAATCGACCGTTGAAGCAAAAGCATTGCCTCAAAGTGTTCTGAATCGAATTCTTTTTGGTTAAAGAATCTCTTTCCAGACGTTCTAGAACAACTGCACGCTTTAACGATTCAACCATGGATGCAAAATCTCCTGTGGCCCAGGTAAACTACTTTACAGGAAACCCAAACACAAGAGCACTTTATTCATAAAGATTGATTCGTTGTTTTGCGACGTCGATTTCTCTGTTATGTTAGTTTTAGAACAAAAACACAGTTGAGGTTTTTGCACCATAGCTAGTGTGCCTTGTTATGAATTTATATATACATTTTGACCTGCTCATTTTTATGAGATTAATCTCCCAATGGAATTTCTCAAGAGAATTGTTGACAAAAGCTAAAGGAATTCTCTGTGCAAGTGCATAGATGAGACCAATACTTAATTATCAAATGGCATAATACATAAACGTGCCGTTTAATTTGGTCTCAGCTTGCATTTATATCCTCCAAATTTGGGCGTGCACGAGTACATACTTAAGTTTGTACATAGTTGAACAAGTAGACACACACGTTCTACGTGATGTCCTAAGTGGCAATTCACTTGAGATGCTACGGAGGACGCATGAGTCTATTTGTTCAACTTTATGATAGTTCAGGTGCCTATTTGTGCATAGAGTCATTTTTCTTTTTCGTTTTCGCTTTAAGTAATACTTTTTTCTGTTTCATTTTATATGACACTGTTTGACTTGACACAAATAGGTGAAGTAACTTATGTGAACATTGAAGGAGTGACACACTTGCTCACTACTACTTGTTTGTCATGTTTCTCTCCCAATAATTTACTATATGTGATGTTACATTGGTTAGAAAATTTGAACCTTCTAGATGATTTGTGCTCATGAGATAACAATATAAGATACCAACAAAAATTGCGATGGAGCGGTCAGTACTTCTTCTTCTTTAACCAGAGGTTTCGGGCTTCGGGCTCGAGTCCACCACGATAAGAAGTGCTTCTCCTTTAACGACTATCCGTGGCACAGATTCAAATTAATCGGCCTTAGCGGTAAGTCCTATAATGTGTAAATTTTAATTAATCGAGCTTCAATACAGATACTATAGTTAAATACAAGTGAATATAGATAAGTAGTAAAGCAAAACTAGGCCGCCACACAAAGTTGATAACACCAAATTCCAAGAACATGCTTAATTTGAAATGAAACATGTACTAGTTTTATAAAATTTATCTTTTTTATTTATTAATTCGATTAATTTAAATTCGTAACGCGTAAAATAAATTTATGAGGAAACTACTTTTTTTTAGAATTTTTTTTTTATCCAAAGCTTGAATCGAAGACATGTGGTTAAGGATGGAGTTAGGATCCGATTCGTCCCACAATCTCTATTAGTAGTAAAGATGTATTTCACCTTCTGTTTCAGTTTATGTGACTTGATTTGATTCAAAATTTTGTATTTATAGTTGTAATATTTGTGTGATATAGCAACTTTTCACTAAAATAAAACGAAAAATTCAAAATTAAACTATTTTTATATATTACACATATTACTATTCTTATACACGTTTAGTGGAAAGTGTGGACAGTGCTTTATTGGTACTGCTGTTCTACTCGTTTTATTTTATTTGACCTTTATATTAAAAATAGATATTTTTTTCATTTTATTTTACTTCAATTTCATATTAAAAATAAATATTTCAGTTTATTTGTCTATTACCACAAATAATAATCTGATCAAATTTTGGAGTCAAAACAGGCATTTGAAGATAAAATTTTCATAATCTGATTCAAAATTTATGGTTAAACGCAAGCTAAGAGTTGAAAAAAAGTTGGGAGAGTTTGGTAATGACTCATTAAAAATCCGATTAAGTTTCATAATCATACAGATGTTTGAATATAAATTCTCATAATATGATTCAAAATTTATAATCAAATACCAACTGTTATAGCTCATCTTAATCCAGTTCGTCTCAACCCAAGTAACCGATGAATGAGATTAATATATATTAAAAAAGAAAAGAAATAATATATTTATTTGAGAAAGGACATTTTTAATCCATTAAGTAATGATATGGATATTTTTGGATCAAATTATTAACAACAGAGATATATTTTAGACTAAACTATTAAATTGCGATATTTTTATTCAATTTTGCATAATTTAAAAACATTTTAAACCCTTTTTGTATTAATTTAATTTATTTTAATTCGTTCAAATTTAATTCAAATTCACATTTTTAAAAGTGTAGTTGTCAATTTATTATATTTAATGATAATTTAACTAACAAATCTAACATTCTTGACAATAGTAAACTTTTTTGTCCCTTCTTTTTAGCATTAATCTACTTGTCCCTATGCTTCGAAGAATGTTGGCATTTATAATGTCAAGGCAAATACAGTATTATGTTAGTACAACTAAATAAAGTCACCCATGAAGTTTAGGCTATTAATTTAATATACTATAACTTTTTTCCATAGAGCATGCAAAATTCACGAGGCTTATTTATATCTCCCATAAATTAAATGGGTCAAAGTGGAAATAACAAAAGTGAAGATACTCCCGCGCCTATTTTTACTTGTCCGCTAAATTAAAAATAAATAGTATTTAATTTTATTTAAAAAGTAATATAATAAAGACTCTAACTTTGAGGGTGCACAAGTAGACGTTTAAGCTATCATAGCGTTGAACAAGTAGACACACACGTCCTACGTGACAAATCATAATGAGATGCACGAGCCGGATAAGTCAAATCGCGTGAAATTTGTCACGTCAAATTAGACAAGTAAAAATGAATCAAGCAAGTAACTAAAAAATTTGCTTGATGGATTTGATTATAAAAAATAAAGCTATGCTCTTGCAATTAGACATATATAACTTTTGATATAATTAAAAATAAATATTTGATCCGAATAAATATTATTTAAATTTAGTTTTCAGAAACAATATTATAGCATGTGATATAACGGGTTAAGTGACGTAGATCATTTAATCATATAACACGTTACATATTTGGTATTTTAAAATCAAGAATTTCGCTTATAAAACCTGCAGATGTATGAGCTGTTAGTAGTTATTGACGCGAAAGTACCAAATATGTCATGGCGGTAACATTTTTATGCTCAACTAATACAAGCATCATGAATAAACCATTTTAATCTTTTAATAAAATCAAGAATTTCGCTTATAAAACCTGACGCTTGATAAGTTGTTAGTAGTTAGCGACGCGAAAGTTCCAAACGTATCACCATGATAATATTTTCATGCTCAACTACTAACGACCATTACGAATAAAGCATTTCTAGTAGTTCGACAACATATTTCAACACTTTTTCCCTACTATTGCAACAACATACTCAGTGTAAAACCTGTGAATGCATGAGTTGTTAGTAGTTAGTAACGCGAAAGTTCCAAACTTATCACCGCAGTAATATTTTCATCCTCAACTACTAACGACTATTACGAACATATCTGAGTACTTTTTCCCTATTACTGCAACAACAACATACTCAGTGTAATCCCGCAAAGTGAAATCTGTTCTAAAATCAATATAATGTTTGAGATGTGAAAGAGACATTAAGCCAAAAATGAGGGACTTAAAAAAAAAACTTACCCCAACATTTTTCATTCGAAATTTTCGACCGTTGGGGCCCGTTGTAAGGACAGTGATAACCGTTGATGTTCCAAAAACTGAAAAATTTCTTACAAAAACCTCAGACAAATCCTTGTCTGAAAACAATCAACCCCCCACCCCCACTCCCCATCCCCCGCACCCCCCAAAATCATGGGTTGTGTATCATCGAAGCTGTATCGAAACGAATTCAAGAAAGTTGATGACATTGATCATGTTGTGTGTTTAACTTCAAGCACATATGGTGTATTGAATCTTGAAAAAGATTCGAGTTTTACGCGAAACCCACTTCCCTCTATCAAGAAAGTTGTTAAAGAAATCAAGAAATCACCACCCCATGATGAATCATGTGAAGTTATCAATGCTTGGGAACTCATGGAAGGTCTTGATGAAGAAGTTGTTGTTTCAAATTCCAAGATTAGCCCGAAATCTCAAGGTTTTCTTCGTGGATTTGGCGATGTTGATGCTCGTAGCCCGTTGAAATTCTTGAATCAGATGAGCTCACCGCGAAAATTCAAGAAGTTTGGAGGTAAAGAGAATAAAGGAGGTAGAGGTAATGGAGTTAATGTAGCTAATGTGGTTGATTTTAGCCCCAAAAATGCATCGAAAATGTCTAATGTGGTTGATTTTAGCCCCAAAAATGTATCGAAATGGTCTAATGTGGTTGATTTTACCCCTAAAAATGTATTGAAAATGTCACCAAGATTGAATTTTTCGAAGAAGGGGAGTCCGAATGAGGTGAAGTGTGATAGTTTGAAGGTTGATTCTGTTGTGGTATCGATGAGGAGGAGGAGTTTAAGTCCATTATTCGATCCACAGCTCGTGGAAGTATTCGAGAAAGAGCTATCTGAAGAAGAAGAACAGATCAAGAAAATGGTGTCAGCTACGCCAATTCCGCGAAAAGCTAGGAGTTCACAGGAGGCAGAGACGATGCTTGAGTTATTCGAGAAGAAATGCCCACCGGGCGGTGAGAATGCTGTTGTAATCTACACAACTACATTGAGGGGTATTAGGAAGACATTTGAGGATTGCAACACTGCTAGAGCTATACTCGAATCGAATGATACACGTGTAGTTGAGCGTGATATATCGATGCATTCGGGGTATAAGGAGGAACTAAGAGGACTAATGGGGAAAAAAGAAGTGAAAGTTCCTTTGGTGTTTGTTAAAGGGAGGTTGATTGGTGGAGCTGATGAAATGTTGAAGTTAGAAGAGGAGGGTAAATTGGGAACTTTACTCGATGGGATCCCGAGGGCAGTTGCCGCGTGCAATGGCTGCGCGGGGATCCGGTTCGTGATGTGTATGGACTGCAATGGGAGTAGAAAAATGTTGGCCAAGGATGGGAAGTGTACTGTCAAATGTGGAAAGTGCAATGAAAATGGTTTGATCCAATGTCCAATTTGTTGTTAATTTGCTCATTGTTTGTGTGTTTAGTACTAACTACAATTCTTTCATGATTTGTAGTAGTATATTAGTGTTTGCAAGTTTGTAATTTGAAATGGCTATGATTCATTGTTTGATCATTTACTGTTGAGTTTGTCTAATTAATTAGTAAGTAGCTATATTGCTCGGACTCGTTTATATTTACGTATATCCAGAACGATTATGTGGAAGTGCTTGTCAGGGTCGTATTCCCAAACAATTTGCGCGAAGTACCTACCCTCTTGTTACGCTCTTTGAACGCACGACACCGGGGAGAATAGCAGGGAAATGCTATGAGGTGCACAAATGTGATTTATCTGTTCAAACCCTAGTGGACAGAGTTAATCTGATATTTGTGCTAGTGGGGAGGGTAGCAGCAAGTACGTGATGAAATTAGTCGGGGTGCAGAAGTAGTAGGGAAATGTTGCGAGGTGCAGGAGTTATCTGATATTTGTGCTAGTGGGAGGTAGCACAAGTACGTGATGGAATTAGTCGAGGTGCAGGAGTAGTAGGGAAATGTTGCGAGGTGCAAGAGTTATCTGATATTTGTGGTAATGGAAGGTAGTATATGTACCTCACGAAATTAGTCGAGGTGAGCACAAGCCGAAGTAGAAGTTTTACAAAAATGTTGTGGTATTGGTCATGTTTGTGAATGAATGTAGTCAAATGAAACATGACCTAAACAGTCAAAAATAGTCTTTTTCAATGTGCTGCTGACTTTTTAGCTTTTAGCACACAACAAAAAAGAACTTGTGATTGTCTTAGGTTAGATAGTGACAACTCCTAGTCTACTAGGTGAATGGTTGGGACAAGTGGTCTAGTGGCTTGGTTGGTTTAGTACCTTTCAATTAGACAACACCCCCACCCAGGGGCAGATTTCGAGGGATGGGAGGGTGTTTATCCGAACCCCTCGACAAAAAATTACACAATATATATAAGTAGGGTTAGGGGTGTGCAAAAATCGAACCGAACCGATAAAAATGTTATTGATTTAATGTTATTGAGTTAACGGTTTTTTAATGGTTTTATAAAAAAAAATTATTGGGTTATTGGTTCGGTTTTTTCTTATTGGGTAAATCGATAACCCAATAAGAATATATATATACTATACTATACATTTCTCCTAACAACAATTAGTTCAAACTTGAAGATTCTTGTAAATTAAAACACATCATATAGAATTTTTGGTTGCAACTAAGATTCGTTTTTTTTTCTTCATGTTAGTTACTACTATTTCTATTTTATGAGTATTTTCTTATTGGTTAAACCGAAAATCGAACCGTTAAGGACTAAAAATCGATAAACCGAAAATCGATAAGAAATATCTTATTGGTTTGGTTGTTGGTTTAGCATATTTAAAAACCGAAAACCGATAAACCGAAATGATAGTATATAAAACCGAATCGAACCGACCGATGCACACCCTTAGGTAGGATAGATTTTTTTTCGTTTATATACGTATATCGGTTTCGGATCCCTTGAAAAACGTGTAAAAGGCAAGCTCAGCAAGGGATATCTTGAACAATGAAAGGTCACATGTCGTAGAAAATTGACTTCTTTATAAAGATCGATCTCACAAGGAAAATGACTATTATCTTTTGTGGATTTCCATTCAATAAAGCTATAAATACTACTTCCGTCTCATTTTATGTGACGCTATTATTAGTCCGTAATGCATGATTCTTTACCGTCAACAACATCTCTTGACACCGCAAGTGTCAAAAGTCTTTGTTTCTTTCTTAGTCAAACTATGTTGCATAGACTGAAACGCTGACAATATCATCGCTGAGTATAGCGTAATCTATAAGTTCCGCATATACTTGGATTGCTACGAACCAAATCGTAAGTATTATTGTAGTTCTTTTGCATTCAATTTGACATAAATTGGTCCCAAAGATCCTTGAAGTTTAATAAGGTGTAGGTGCTTATCTTTAATAAAAGAAACTCTCATACTGCAGTGACAAACTCAGGATTTAAGTAGAGTGGGTGCTTACTACAGCAAAAAAATAAAAAATTACCTCAACTAGGTTTGAATCCGACCACACCTACCAATGAAGAGCCTTAAGATCAACCTAAATGCCAGTGCACCTAATCAATTTCTTGTTTAGTGGGTGCTTTTATATAATTTATACCTATTTCGCGTCGAGTTTAGTGGGTGCCGGAGCACCCAAAATTTATGTGTAGGTCCGCCCATGTCTCATAGTCATGACAAGTACTGGATAGTGACCACATTGAGATTATGTATTGAATGATGAAGTCTCTTAATGGGCTTTATTGGGCAAGAAATAGTCAAATATGGGCTATATATTGCCCTAGTTCAGCCCATTGATGCATCTTAGGGCCTAGGTCTTTAATTATGGGCCTCTTCTCACAAGTTTTTGGGCCCACTATTTTAGTAGTTATGTCAAAACTAGTCATGTTTAGTTCACTTTTAGTTACGTGGCTAGGTAAGTAATACTTCATTCTTAACTAGAAATCTTAAGTTTGAACTCTGCTAACTGCGAAGTGACCTTTTGTAGGAAGGGCTATACTCACAAATATAGGATTCTTAAGTGCGAATACAAGTTACTCAGATCCCAATGTGTGCACAGAAAAATGTTTGACTATTCATGTAAATGTATAATCGTATAATTTACTGAGAACTCCAAAAAATCATGAATTCGGTTTCGTGAATCCACCCCCCCCCCCCCCCCCCCCCAAAAAAAAAGTGATGTCGACCATGATGAGGCGATGAGTATTGATCACCAGATAGCTTTGAATGCACTCACTAAGTTTGGGGTTTAACAGAGTCAGTCAAATAAATTTCGATATATCTATAGACTAACACACACCAATAACACTAAAAAAAGATCCCGAATTTTGTTTTATTGACCCCAAAATGCCAAGAAGTCGATATCAATCACGACGAAGAAATGAGTATTGATTGCCGCACCGCTTTGGATGGACCCACCAAGTTTGGGCCTCAACACGGTCGGTCTAATGAAAATTTATGGACAAACGCACATCAAAAATTGTAACGAAAAAGATCCTGAATTCCGATTCCGTGATTCTGAAATGTCAAAAAGTAATGTCAATCATGAGGATGCGCTGAGTATTGGTCACCCATGCCGCTTTGGATGGACCCACCAAGTTTGGGATCCAACAGAGTCGATTGGAAAAAAAAGGTGGTGTTTGGGCCAATCTATGCCATCGCGATTGCGCTATCGAGTTCCTATTACACATTATGCATCAAACACTAAAAAATATTGAATCAATTTTCTTATCTCCCTTTCTCATTTGTTATAAAATACTCAATGTAGATATGTTATAATTACCTTATATGTAGTTCGAGTTGAGCTTAATTAGTCATCTAATAGAGTATGTAATGTTTTTAGTATACACTTAAGAAGTTTAGTTTAATATTTAATTTGAACTTTTTAATCTAGAGTTAAAACTTAATTAATTCAGAAAACAGCTAAAATAAGTCATCTCAACATTTTTACATAAAAATATATGTGATGAAAAAATAAATAAAAAAAAGTTATATCTTAAAAGAAAATTTGTCTTTGTACTTGGAGAATAAGACCAAATTTACATATGTACTTTTGGCTCCATTAAGAAAAGAGTCGTATTTACATAGAAGATTATATTAAATATAATTTTTATTTTCTAAAGATAGTACAATAAATTTTAATATTTTATATATTTAAATTGTTATAAAAAATTAGATATTTAATCTTCGTATTCCAAATTTGATTATTCTTTTTTGGAATAGAGAAGTGAGCTTTTAATATTACCACTTGTTAGATTTAACTAAATAAATCATTAAGAGTGATTTATAATTAATGTCACAATTTTAAATTTTAAAATCCAACTAAGTACAATTGTAGCAATCATTAGATAGCATTAAAAATCAATTTTTTTTTTGGCAAACTTACAAGTTCACAAAATTTAATAGTTTAATATCCAATTTAAGAATTTCCTAACAAAGATGACCATTAATTTTTTAAAAGATTACCACTATTATTTTTAAACTCAAACAATTTTATATACTACAATGTCAAATCAAGAATGTACCAAACATTAGATAGCAGTAAATATTCCATTTTGGAAAAGTTGTAAGTACACAAAATCTAATTTTAAAACTTTATCCAACAATGTACCAAACACTTGTTTGTTAGGTATAACTAAATAGATTAGGAGTGTTTATATAATTAATGATACATTTTAAAATTAAAATTCCAAATAAAATGAATCTAAAGTAACCATCAAGAATTGTCCCGTGATGAATAAGATCTCTTCGCCCTTGATCAAATATCTCGAATTCGAGCCCAAGGGTTGAAAAATTCCAGTTAGAGATGCTTTCACTTTAAATGGATCTCATGCGGCACATATTCAGATTAGTCGGAAACCAAATGAAAATAAAAATGAAAAAATCTAAGCTAAAAATATTACTGCCACCTTTTTTTTTTCTTTTTTTTTTTGCAAAAGTTACAATATTAAATTATAAACCAATAATGTACAAAACATTAGATAGTTGTAATAATCTATTTTTAGAAAAAAAAATTGTAAGCACACAAAATCCATATTAGATTCCATTTAATAATTTCCTTAAAAAGTTGGCAATGTTCTTTGAATCTAATCAGCCAATAATCAGACACAACACAGTAAAATTATGTGACAATTCCTAATTATTTGAGTGTCAAATCATGTCTAAAAATTATTTAAAATAATAATAGTTATATATAGTAAGAAAATCAATTTTTTTTAAAAATTATTTTTGACTTTATCACCAATTAATACTTATTAGTTTAAGTAAATAATCTTACATTGTATTATAATAATCTTTCATACCGTCAAATTATATTGACATGTTGTAGTCGGTAAGTTATCTTATTTTCCAAAGTACAAAATTTCACACTTTAAAGAAGCTTATTAATTAATATCATTTATGTGATTTGATTGTGTAAAAGATTATTATCACACATGCATATGATATATCTAATAAACAAAAGTATTTTTTTTCCGTTAATATCATTATTTGTTTATAATTACTTACTAACTGCTATGATGGTATATATAGTTTTTACATTATTTGTATTTTGAACCTAAACTCCTAAAAAAAAATTAAAAAAGACACCCACTTGGTATTATTTTATGTTAATTCAAGATCACTTTAAGAATTCATAAATTTCAAAACGTAAATCTCGTTTGAATTATATAAAACGAGGTTCTATGATCGATCTCTAATGCTTAGCTGTCAAAGACATCTTTAAGATGAACTTGTAGTTCCAATAAGACGAAGATGATGAGGTTGATCCACATTTTTTTTTTTAAAAAAAGATAAATAAAAATGACACCGTTTGTTCATACCTTGGATTTACATTCATGAAAAATATTTATATATAATTAATTATAAACTCAATTATTATTTCATGTTAATTTAAGATCATTTTAAGAATTCATAAACTTCAATACTTGAACTCCGTTTGAATTATATTAACCAAAGCTTTATGGCCGTATCTAATGCTTGACTGTCAAAGACATCTTTGATATAATTTCGTAATTTCTATACGACGTCATGACTTACTTATAATCGCTTAATACCTAATCAGATTGTATAGATATTCTCTATATTATTCGTATTTTAAATTTAAACAACTAAAAATAAATTAAAAAGACATTCATTTTGTTGTTATTTTATGTTAATTTGAAATTATTTTACGAATTCATAAACATCAAAACATGAATTATATCAATGAAAGTTTTATGATGACTGCGTATTATGTAATGCTTGGCTGTCAAAGACATCCTTAAGATGATCTCTTAGTTACTATAGGACGAAGATGACGAGGTCAATCTTTTTAAGAGACTTATAATTACTTGATACTTAATCAGATTGTATAGATATTCTCTACATTATTCATATGTTGAATCTAAACTACAAAAATAAATAAATTAAAACAACACCCATCTATTATTATTTTGTGTTAATTTGAGATCATTTTATGAATTCATAAACTTTAAAACGTGAATTATATCAAATAAAGTGTTATAATCAGTGTGTACTGTGTAATTCTTGACTGTTAAAGACATCTTCGAGATTATTTCATAGTTCCTATACGACATCATAACTTACTTATAATTACTCAATACTTAATCCGATTATATAAATATTCTCTACGTAATTCATATTTTGAATCTAAACTAGTAAAAATAAATTAAAAAGACACTCATTTATTATTAGTTTATGTTAATTTAATTTGAGATCATTTTATGAATTCATAAACTTTAAAACGTGAATTATATTAAACAAATTTTTATAATCAGCGTGTGTCGTGTAATACTTGATTGTCAAAAACATCCTTAAAATGATCTCATAGTTTCTATACGACGAAGATGACGAGGTCAATCTTTTTAAGAATCTTACTTATAATCACTTAATACTTAATCCAATTCTATAGATACTAAAAGTAAATTAATTAAACATCTATTTATTATTATTTTATGTTAATTTAAGATCATTTTACGAATTCATAAACTTTAAAACGTGAATTATATTAAATAAAGTTTTATCATCACCAGTGTGTACTGTGTAATGCTTGGCTGTCAAAGACATCATTAAGATGATCTCGTGGTTACTATAGGACGAAGATGACGAGGTCAATCTTTTTATGAGACTTACTTATAATTACTTAATACTTAATCTAATTATATTGTTATTCTCTATATTATTCGTATTTTGAGTTTAAACTACTAAAAATAAATTTAAAAGACATTCGTTTGTTATTATTTTATGTTAATTTGAAATTATTTTACGAATTCATAAACATCAAAACATGAATTATATCAATCAAAGTTTTATGATGACTGTGTAATGTGTAATGCTTGGCCGTCAAAGACATCTTTGAGATGATCTCGTAATTTCTATACGACATCACGACTTACTTATAATAACTTATTACTTAAATCCGATTGTATAAATATTCTCTACATTATTCATATTTTAAATCTAAATTACTAAAAATAAATTAAAAAGACACTCATTTGTTAGTATTATTTTATGTTAATTTAAACAAAGTTTTATGATCAGTGTATATTGTGTAATGCTTGGCTGTCAAAGACATCATTAAGATGATCTTGTAGTTACTATAAGGCGAAGATGACGAGGTCGGTTCATAAAATTTTTCAATAAAAAAAAAAAAAACAAAAAAAGACATGCATTGTAACAACACGTGTGGTGGTAACTCTCACGTACTGTTGATCAGTTGACAACAGTCTTTGCCAGTTGCCAGTTTTGCCATTTTATCTGTAACTATATAAATACCTTTTTTGCTCATTTTATGTGTTGTTAGCACACTGAAAAACATATACTGCTTTGCTTTTAACTTAGATAGAAACGCCTTAAGGTTGAGTTCTTGTAGCTATGGCTGGAAGAAAAAGGAGAAAAATGAAGTTGTAAGTTGAAAACATTCAAGTTTTATGAATCTTTATGTGTTTTTTTTTTTTTTTTTTTTTTTTTGTGTTTCTTGATTGAAAAGAGTTGAATTTTGATGAATTCTATGTGGGGTTTTGATTTTGTTTAAGGTTTATGTTTTTTGTTGTGTGGATCCAGCTTTGATTTTCTTGTTAGAGTTCAGCTTTATGTGTGTTTTCTTGGTCCTTTTTTCACTTCTTTTCTGTGTGTTTTTGAGTTTCATTTGATTGAAAAAAGTTGAATTTTGATGAATTCTATGTGGGGTTTTGATGTTGTTTATGGTTGATGTTTTTGTTGTGTGTTTTCTTGTTTTTTTTTTTTTTTTTTTTTTTTTGGTTCTTTTTGGAGTTTAATTGGATTGAAAAGACTTGAATTTTGATGAGTTGTATATGGGTTTTTGATTTTGAGTTTATGGTTGATGTTTTTTGATGTTTGGATCCAGCTTTGATTTCCATTTTAGAGTTGAAAGGTGTGGTCCTTTTTCAACTTTATCAAGTTTTATGTGTGTGTGTGTGTTTCACTTTTTTTTTTTGTTTCATTTGATTGAAAAGACTTGAATTTTGATGAATTCTATATGGGTTTTTGATTTAGCTAATGGTTGATGATTTTTTGTTGTGTGGATCCAGGTTTTGATTTCCCTGATAGAGTTGAAAGGTTTGGTCTTTTTCAAGAACCCTCCCACTTCCACCCCCCCCACCCCCTACCCCCACCCCCCACCCAAATCCCCAACCCCAAAACCAAAGTTTTGCAAGAATCAAAAGGTGGAAAAGAATTGAGTTGAAATGAAAAAAGAAGATTTAATTTATGTGGTGTTTTCTTGGTTTTGTTTGTGGTTGAGGTGAGTTTTGACACTTTTGGTGGATGCCCAATTAGGGTTTTTATCAAATTCTCACTTGATCTGTTTACCTGGGTTTTAAGGATGTTTATTTGTTAACCGTTTTAATTCTAAACATGTTTCGAATTCATGTCACTTTCTATAACATATCTGTGACTTTTTTAATGTTGGGGAATGGGCTTATGTGGTGTTGATGATTTGTATAACTGAATAGTGTTGCGGTTGGGTGTTTGTGTAATGATTTGTTGCTTTTAGAGTTATTCGTACTCGGATCAAAACCGTTTATAACGGTAAACTAATTGTATACAGAGAGTCAAGTGTGTTGGTGTTGTTCTGACAGTTAATCAGCTTAATGTATGTTCAGTTTGTCGGATGATTTAGGATATGTCAGATTTGATATTGTCCTTTCCATGTGAGAAGTTATTCGAAAATCAGTGTTTCTTGGATTTGATGCTGAAATCCACCTGTAAGTAGTTTAGGATTTGTCGTCTTTGACGTTGCCCTTTGCGTGGGAGAAAAATAGTAGAATGTTTTTCATTTTAATGCTGAAATTCACCTGTAATTACCTAATTGAGGATATGTATTTGTCGTCTTCGATGTTGTCCTTTGCGTGTGAGAATTAAAAGCATTATTTTGTGGATTAAATGCTGAAAGCCACCAGTAACGATGCTGTCCTTTGCGTGAGAGAAAAAAAGCAGAATGTTTTGGATTTTAATGCCAAAAGTGTGTGTATTACTATGTAATGTCTTTGTCGTCTCTGATGTCCTTTGCGTGTTAGAAGTTACTCTAAAAGCAGTATTTTAAGGATTCAATGCTGAAAGCCACCAGTAACTCTGTCACCTTTAATTTGTCCTTTGCGTGCGAGAAAAAAAGCAGAATGTTTTGATGATTAAGGATATCTTTGTCGTCTTTTGATGTTGTCGTTTTCGTGTGAGAAGTTACTCTGAAAGCTAAAAGCAGAATGTTTTGATGATTAAGGATATCTTTGTCGTCTTTTGATGTTGTCGTTTTCGTGTGAGAAGTTACTCTGAAAGCTAAAAGCAGAATGTTTTGATGATTAAGGATATCTTTGTCGTCTTTTGATGTTGTCGTTTTCGTGTGAGAAGTTACTCTGAAAGCTAAAAGCAGAATGTTTTGATGATTAAGGATATCTTTGTCGTTTTTTGATGTTGTCGTTTTCGTGTGAGAAGTTACTCTGAAAGCTAAAAGCAGAATGTTTTGATGATTAAGGATATCTTTGTCGTCTTTTGATGTTGTCGTTTTCGTGTGAGAAGTTACTCTGAAAGCTAAAAGCAGAATGTTTTGATGATTAAGGATATCTTTGTCGTCTTTTGATGTTGTCGTTTTCGTGTGAGAAGTTACTCTTAAAGCTAAAAGCATAATGTTTTGGTCTTTGATGCTAACGCTCACCTTTACCTATCTAATTTAGGATTTGTCGTCTTTCATGTTGTCCTTTTCGTGTTAGGAATTACTCTAAAAGCAGAAAATTGTGGATTATAATGCGGAACTGTAACTATCTTTATAATCACGTATATTAATTCTAGCTAAGGCTCTTAAGGGAACTGCCTCATCTGGCGTGTTTACACGCGGCGACACATTTGGATTCTATTCTTGTTTCACTTATTTTTTTTTGGGTGATTCGGGATAAGGGGGTGGGAGTAGACGTGGAGGTAATGTGTACTTTATATTTTGTGCATAACGTTAACTTTGAGGGTTCGGTAACCATATTTACATTTTTATTTCACTATCCATTTTGAAACTAAAGATGACTTTCATGTTTCCAGATTAGCTGCGACCGCTCCAACCATTCCAACCGCTCCAAATAATGGTGGAGCTTCAAGTGAGGAGCGTGAAGCTAATGGGCATAACTCACTTTCTCGTGTTCCAGCTGAACTTCTAGAACAGATTCTGTGCCGGTTGAACTTGAAGGAAAACGTCCGTGCTTCTGCAGTTTGCAAGCAATGGCTTGCGGCTTCCATTTCTGTTCGAGTTGCAAATAAACCACCTTGGCTTATGTTTTTCCCGAAATTCGGTGACATGGTTGAATTCTATGACCCTTCAGTGAGGCAAACTTATTCAGTTGAGTTACCAGAGTTACGTGGCTCAAGGCTTTGTTATGCCAAGGATGGCTGGTTGCTGCTGTACAAACCGAGAACTTTATCTGTGTTCTTCTTCAATCCGTATACAAGGGACGTGATCAATTTGCCAGCTCTAGAATTAACATACCAGATAGTTGCTTTTTCTGAAGCTCCTACATCTCCCGACTGTCTTGTTTTCACAGTTAAGCATGTCAGCCCGACTTTGGTTGCAATTAGCACATGTAACCCGGGGGCAACTGAATGGACAACTGCCAATTACCAAAACCGTTTGCCATTTGTTAGCAGCATTTGGAATAAGTTAGTTTTCTGCAACGGTCTCTTTTATTGTCTGAGTCTTACTGGCTGGTTGGGAGTTTATGATCCAGAAGAACAGACTTGGCTTGTTCGCGTGGTTCCACCTCCCAGATGCCCCGAGAACTTTTTCGTCAAAAATTGGTGGAAAGGAAAGTTCATGGCAGAGCACAATGGAGATATCTATGTGATATACACTTGCTCTACTGCAAATCCGGTGATATATAAGTTGGACCAAATTAATAAAATTTGGGTGGAGATGCAAACTTTAGGTGGTTTGACCCTTTTTGCGAGTTTCCTTTCGTCCCAAGCGAGGACAGACATTCTTGGGGTGATGAGAAACAGCATTTATTTTTCTAAAGTTCGTTTTTATGGAAGGCGTTGCATATCCTATTCTGTGGATCATGACAGATACTACCCGCGAAAGCAGTGTTATGATTGGGGAGAACAAGATCCGTTCGAGAGCATTTGGATTGATGCACCGCCGGATCTTTCAGCCTTTAACTGAAAAAGATTTGTGATAAAGGTACTATTCTTTTCTCTTAAATTGTTATTTCTTCTAGTCATGAGGTTGAACGTAAAATATCGTTGCTTGACTGAAATCATGAACTCTTTATATTTGTTTTTAGTTCCCTTATATTCTGTAGTAACTATAAGTATAACAACAGGCCTGCAGTATGTTCAGGCATAGTCCAACTTGTCTCTGTTATGTTGAGAAATAAGGACCTTAGTTGTGCTGTGAATATGCAACGCAAAAATAGATGATTGTTGGTTTCATATGTTTCTATGCACAAGAAACATCTCGAGACTAAGATGACCCCTTTTTTCTTCAAGACTTCTTGTGTCAGACATACTCTCGTAGCCGCTAACCAAGAAGCGTTTTACCTTAATTGGAGCTGGACACTTCCATATGTTTCTCCATAACTTTGGCTGCCCCTTATTCTGCATCATACCTTCCAATCTATATGCGCTGTTGACAGTGAACTGTCCATCACTGTTGTGTCTCCATCTCAAAGTATCTGGTTCACAGTTGGTGACATTAAAATCACCAATCCTTCCTAGCAGATTAGCCAACCTTTCAATCTCTCGGTCGTTTAACATTCTCCTAAAGGGATAAATTCCAGCCCTGTGCACTCCAAGCATCATCAATGGTGCCTTCTCGATTGTTGCTAAGGATAAACGGATCCGGAAAGGTCTCCATCAGTGGAATATGCTCCTTCCAAGCATCCTTCCATAATCTTTTGCTTTTACCATCTCCTGTTATCATGTGTAAGTTCCTTTCCAGCTTGGGCCGTAGAGATCTAATCGACTTCCAAGCCCCTATCCCATAGGAATCAGTACTCACGTTTTCACCAAACTTGTGCTTGATCACTTCCTTCCCCCGTGCATGTTCCTGTCTAATGGCTGCATGTAAGTGTATTTGTAGTTCAGAGAAGGTATTGACATGTTTGATTGAGAGTCCTTTATGGAAGATTGTGTTTCAATGACTAAGAGGCTTGGAGCTGTGCGCCACTATGTAACATTGGATCCTTCATTCGCCTTGACGTACAATGTCAAATATATGTGGCATAAGTATGGCTACCTAGTTCAAATTCTTCAACTACACTAAAGTTGGCGACAACTACATGTTCTTATACTGAAGTACTTATACTGTTATACACACTCATGTAGAGTCCGTACACGTAAACGAGTTTGGGTAATGTGCAGGGATGACCTATATTTTGAATATGGGTTCATTTGAATCCAACATCTTTGGCTTATAGTATATATATGTGTGTGTGTGTGTGTGAAAAATTCTGAAAAGTATTCCGAAACCAAAGCTCAACTCTGAGTCCAAAACTAAACGTGCCGCTAATGCTACTGGATTTGTGAAGTAAACTTGGGCTATGATTTCTGCTACTCTCTGACAAACTTAGTTTTATCCATTTCATTGCATTGCAGATATTCGAGACGCTGACCTCAGGTTAATGGAATCGCTATAGATTCCGTGCTTGAATTTTTTTTATTATATATATTCTCAATTCGTCTTTCGTCAACTTTCTATCACTAACTTCTGACTAACCATCTCTTTCAGGGCCTCAAATACAAGGTCCCTCTTCAGATGGCTTCATCGATCAGTTCCAAAGCTGCAGATGAAGTCGTGTAGTTATCTTGCTATCTTGCTGGAAAAGAAGTGAAACCGATGATTCAGGTGTACCGCTTAATGTTGTCACAGCTAGGCGTGATAAAGAACGGGGTTCTAATCATGCTGTTTTTCAATTTTTAGTACTTTATAAGTCAACTAAGGAGTTTCCTTTGTGTAGATACCATTTTAGGTAATGTTGTAGTAGAGCTTGTACAATGTTATTCAAGCTGAGACTAATAAGAGCTTTAGGTACTTCTATATTCTGCTTCTTATTAGCTTTCTGTGTGTGATTGTTTATGATCTGGTTGGTATGCCTTTCCTGTAGGCATATGTCATTCTTGCATCAGGTTGACTTATGTTGCTCGGATTCTTCAAAGATGTCATCGGAACCATATGGGATCCGGCACACATCCCATTGACTATTTTGGAGGATCCAAGCAACATAGCTGGTGACACCTTTCCTGTAGGCATATGTTATTCTTGCATCAGGTTGACTTATGTTGCTCGGGTTCTTCAAAGATGTCATCGGAACCATATGGGATCCGACACACATACCGTTGACTATTTTGGAGGGATCCAAGCAACATTGCTGGTGACACCTTTCCTGTAGGCATATGTTATTCTTGCATCAGGTTGACTTATGTTGCTCGGGTTCTTCAAAGATGTCATCGGAACCATATGGGATCCGACACACATCCCGTTGACAAATTTGGAGGATCCAAGCAAACATAGCTGGTGACTCTCCTCTAGTGTCGTATGTTGCTCGGATCCTCCAAAAGCTACCAGAACCACATAGCTTTGAGAGGATTCGACACATACCATCAATATTTGTGGAGGATCCAAGCAACATAGCTGGTGACTACTCTCCTCTGGTGACCTCTGTTGCTCGGATCCTTCAAATGGGATCCAGCACACATCCCGTTGACACTTTTGGAGGATCCAAGCAACATAGCTGGTGACTCTCCTCTAGTGACCTATGTTACTCGGATCCTTCAAAAGATACCAGAACTACATAGCTTTGGGAGGATTCGACACATACCATCGATATTTGTGGAGGATCCAAGCAACATAGCTGGTGACTCTCCTCTTGTGACATCTGTTGCTTTGCTCGGATCCTTCAAAGATGTCACGACCATATGGGATTCGAGAGACTGTCGACATTTTGGAGGATCCAAGCAACATAGCTAGTGACTCTACTCTGGCAACCTATGTTGTTCGGATCCTTCAAAAATGGCATAGCCCCACACCGGATAGCTTTTGGAGGATTCAACATATACCGTCAACATTTTCAGAGGATCCAGGCAACATAGCTATTGACTCTGCCGATCTAAGTTGCTCCGATCCTCCAAAAATGGCCTAGCACCATATTGGATCCTTCAAAAGCTACAATAAATGCATAGATTTTGGATGACTCGATACGTACCATCAACATTTTTGAAGGATCTAAGCAACATAGCTAGTGACATTCGAATTTTATCAATAATTTGTGGGTATTTCTGCCTTACTTGATCCCTCAATCCAATATAAGTAGAGTTCGGAAAGAATGATGTATACGTAGCTCTATCCCGTGCACAACCTTACCCCTACGTTAAGAAGATGTTGCTGGCAAAATGAGGCCTTAGTCTATCCCACGTCCGACTGAACTTTTGATCTCGAGGTAACTAATCTCATGATTGTTTAAACCACAATTGTGCTATACTCCTAAAATAACTTGTTCACAAAATCAAAGGAGCCTTATGGCTTAGCGGTCCATGAAGTTGGTGAAATTAAAACACACATATATGGGTTTTGCTAACATACTACGTGAAGGGTTAGCAATGTACCCGTTTTTCTTTTTCCTCAATTTAAAATTGCAAGAGAGTCGAGTAAATTGTTCTTTACTACTAAAATTACAAAATAGTCGAGTAAAGCTGCACTACGTGCCTAAGAGATAATGAATAAAGGCATGGTATTGCTGTTCTTTGAGTTACTAATCAGGTCACAACACCATAGGGGCTAGTGTTGTAGAACTTACTGATGTCATTTCTGTGACTATCTACTATCTCTAGCACTTTGATTATCACATTATTTTGTCGTAGTTATTGTTACTTTTTTTTTTTTTTTTTTCAAAATGTTTTGTTATGTTTTCTAAAGTATATTTTCATGATTTCTTTAATTCTGCAATTTCATTTTTCGATCTACTTTGATAATGCTTTTCCATGAGCAAGGGTGCAGAAACAACCTCCTTACCACCAAAGGTAGGGTAAGGTTTGCGTACACTGTACCCTCCTCAGACCTATTAAATGGATTGTGCTTCTTTGGAGAGGCAGACAAAGCTTTTTTTTTTTAAGACATATGAGTGAAATAGCAGGAATTAAGTTTTTTTTTTTTCGATTTTTCGTGTGTGCTAGGCTATGGATTGATGGGGAGTGTGGGCGTCCGAATAAATTTTGGGTGAAACTTCATGATATGCTCATGATGACCTATTAAATGAATTATGTTACTTTGAAGAGGCGGACGAGAATAAGCTTGTGCCCATGGATCGCTTAGGCATCACGGGTCACTTGGGTGCCAGGGGACAAATAAGCGGCATGAGTTGCTTGATCCACCTTGATATCCTGGATAACATGGGTTGATGTGCCGCTTCGAAGCCTTCGGCGTAGTCTATTTGACAGTCAGAGGCGTCATGGGCCATTTGACAGTCGTGGGTGGCAAAAGCCATTTGGCAGCCATAGGTCGCTTGATCATGGTCCACGTAAAGTGGTATGGGTTGCTTGATCGTCATGGGCGACATTGTCCGCTTGGTTGCCACGGACCAAATAAGCAGCATAGGACACATGACAACTATAGGCATCTTCGGTGCCATGGGCCACTTGATTTGTTTGGACTCCGTGTGCGGCATAGGCCAATATGCCATTTGGGAGCCTTCGATGACATGTGTCGCTTGGGCATCATGGCCGCTTGGGAGCCATAGGCGACATGGGTCGCTTGGTAGTCGTGGTCGGCATAGGCAGCTTGGCAGCCGTGGCATAGACCGCTTGGTAGCCATTGGCTTTTTGGATGACATGGGTCGCTTGATATCCTGGAAAGACATTAGTCACTTGGGTTCCATGGACCAAATGAGCGGCATGAGCCGCTTGGTAGTCATGGTGGCTTGGGTGCCATGGACTACTTGAGCGCCAAAGGCCAAATGAGCGGCATGGGCCGTTTTATCCACTTGAACGTAATGGGCGGCATGGACTGATGTGCCACTTGGGAGCCTTTAACAGCATGGGCCACTCGGCAGTCATGGTCGACATGTGCCTCTTCGACGTCATAGGCGTTGTGGGATTCTTGGGCACATAGGAGGTATGGGCCGTTTGGCAACCATAGGTGGAACGGGTCGCATGGCAATTATGGGCGACATAGATTGCTTAATCACCATTGGACGGATGGGCCGCTTGGACGGAATGGGTCGCTTGATCGCCATGGTCCACTAATAGAGCATGGGTCGCTTGATCACCATGATCCAATCGGGGTAGCATGGGCCGTTTTGGAGCCTTATGCAGCATGGGCCTCTTGAGCGGCATAGGTGGCACGGGTTGCTTAATTGCCATGGGCCACTTGGGCAGCGTGGGTGCCAAGATGACATGCATCAAAGCAAAAGGACACCATGGGCATTGGTGCGCACCGCAAATGCAGTATGTATTAGACTCCCGAACACTGAAGTTACAATATACAACTACGCCAAATTTCATGTGCCATGTACCAAAATGCGCTTCCTCGAGTTGAAGACACACAGATACCTCATCAATTTAAAAGTGAAAAGAGCGTGAATGTGACATTCAAATCCGCCTTAGCACGCCTATCATTAATAATTTCTAATCGAGCTATCATGGAAGCCCGTTACATATAAATGAAAGTTAAGTAAAATAAAAAGGTTAACGAAAAATAGGAAGTGAAAGGAGATAGTAAAAAGTAGTTGTAAATGTAAATTGGTGAAACTTTAAACCTTCATAACTTTGCGCTCGAATATCCGTTTGAGGCAATCTTTTTTTTTTTGAATTTGCGTATTTTATCAAGATTTATGCGGACAAACTAACGTAAGGTGGTTTGGTAGAGCCAATTTTCTAAAAAACTGCTTCTATCCCACTTAATTGGCTCTTTCCCCCAATTTGGTATGCAATTTTTATTCTTCTTTGGCCAAAAAAGTGATGAAAAGTAAATGATTCAAAAATCAAACTAGCATGGTAAGGTTGATGTGAATGTCAATTTCAACATTTGAAAGTAAATTTTCTAAAATAAGGTACATAGCATAGGTGAACAATATAAAATTTAAAAAGTGTTTATATATAAACGCAAGGCCAACTTAGGCCATTGGGGTGGGCGGTGCAATTTGGGTGGTCAAACGGGCGAAACGACGCAAATGGGGCATTTTTGGACCAAATCGGTGTGCACTAGCCCACAATTTTTGGGTTGAGTACAGGGTCCGGTCGTGATTTTGGTCGAAAATCGATCGGGCTGCCCCAAGCAGGCTGGGGAGCGGCCTAGTGTGGGCCAATTTAGTTTTCTGGGCGGTTTAGCTGGTCAAACGGACAAACCAACATGAATGAGCCATTTTCAGGCCAAATCGGTGTTCATAGCCCACGGTTTTTGGGGTGGACCCGGGGTTCGAGCATGATTTTTATCAAAAATCGACCAGGCTACCCTAGGCAGGCTAGGGAGCGGCCTAGTGTGGGCCCCTTTAGTTTTCTGGGTGGTTTGGTAAACGGGCGAAACGACACAAACGGGCCATTTTTGGGCCAAATTGGTGTGTTATAGCTTACGTTTTTTAGGGTAAGCCTGAGGTCCGGGCGTGATTTTAGCCAAAAATCGACCGGGCTGCCCCAAGTAGGCTGGGGAGCAGCCTAGTGTGGGCCATTTTGGTTTTCTGTGCGGTTTGGATGGTCAATCGGGCGAAACGTTGAGAACGGGCCATTTTTGGGCTAAATCGGTGTGCTATAGCCTACGGTTTTTGGGGTGAGCCTGGGGTTCGGGCGTGAATTTGGCTGAAAATTGATCGGACTGCCCCAGACAGGCTGGGGAGCGGCCTACTGTTGGTCATTTTGGATTTATGGGCGGTTTGGTGGGTTAATCATGTGAAAAGGTGTGAAAAGGGCTATTTTCGAACTAAATTGGTGTGCTATAGCCCTCGGTTTTTAGGGTAGACCCGGGGTCCGGGCGTGATTTTGGTCAAAAATCGATCGGAGTACCCCAAGCAGGATGAGGAGCGGCCTAGTGTGGACTATTTTGGTTTTCTGGGCGGTTTGGTTGGTCAAATGGCACGAACGGGTCATTTTTGGGCCAAATTGGTGTGCTATAGCCCACAGTTTTTGTGGTGGGTCCAGCGATCGGGCGTGATGTTGGGCGAAAATCAATCGGTCTTTCCCAGGCAGGCTGGGTAGCGGCCTAGTGTGGGCCATTTAGGTTTTCTGGGCAGTCTGGTTGGTCAAACAGGAAAAATAACGTGAATGGGCCATTTTTGGGGGATGGGCCCTGGGTCCGGGCGTGCTGTGGGCTAAAAATCGACCGGGGCATGCCACTGAGGTCGGGGATCATCCCAGGGTGGTCTATTTAATTTTTTGTGGCCATTTGGGTGGACAAACAGGCAAAATAGCATGAACGGGGCATTTTTTGGCTAATCCGATGAGCTTTAGCACACGGTTTTGGGGATGGGTCTGAGGTTCGGTTGTGCTGTGGGCCAAAAATTGTCTGGGGCATGCCAGGGAGGTCGGGGATCATCCCAGTATGGTCTTTTTAAATTTACACGGCCATTTGGGTGGACAAACGGGCGGAACAGCATGAACGGGGCATTTTTGAGCTAAATTGGTGTGTTATAGCCCACAGTTTTGGGGGTGGGCCTGGGTTTCGGGCGTGCTGTAGCCCAAAAATTGACAGGGGCATGCCAGGGAGGTTGGGAATCTTCTTAGCATGGTACGTTTAATTTTTGTGGCCATTTGGGTGGACAAACGGGAGAAACGACGCAAAAAAAGCATTTTAGGGCCATATCGGTGTGCTATAGCCTACAGTTTTTGGGGTGCGCCCACGGTCCGGGCATTCCATGGGCGTAAAATCGATTGAGGCGTGCCAGGAAGGTCAGGAATCGTCCCAGTATGGTCCATTTAAATTTTCATGGCCATTTGGGTGTACAAACAGGCAAAATAGCGCGAACGGGGCATTTTCAGGCAAAATTGGTGTGCTATAGTCCACAGTTTCGGTGGTGGGCCCAATATTCGTGCGTGTTGTGGTACAAAAATCAACCCGGGCATGCCAGGGCGGTCGAGGATCATCCCAGTATGGTCCGTTGAAATTTTTGTGGCCATTTGGGTTGATAAATCGGCGAAACGGTGCGAACAGGGTATTTTCGGGCTAAATCAGTGTGCTATAGCCCACAGTTTTGGGAGATGGGCCTATGGTCCGGGTGTGCTGTGGGCCATAAATTGATCGAGGCGTTCTAGGGAGGTTAGAGATCATCCCAGTGTGGTCTGTTTAAATTTTAGTGTCCATTTGGGTGGACAAACGGGTAAAATGGCACAAACGGGGCATTTTTAGGCCAAATCGGTGAGCTATAACCTACAGTTTTGGGGGCGGGCCCCGAGTCCGAGCATGCTGTGGGTAAAACATTGACCAGGGCATGCCAAGGAGGTCAGGAATCATCCCAGTGTAGTCTGTTTAAATTTTTGTGGCTATTTGGGTGGACAAACAGATGAAACAACGAGAACGGGGCATTTTCGAGTTAAATTGATGTGCTGTAGTCTACGATTTCCTGGGTGAGCCTGGGGTCCAGGCATTCTGTGTGCTAAAAATCAACCGAGGCATGCCAGGGAGGTTGGGGATCGTCCCAGTGTGGTCATTTTAAATTTTTGTGGCTATTTCAGTTCACAAACGGGCAAAACGCCGCAAATAGGGCAATTTTAGGCCAAATCGGTGTGCTATAGCCCACGATTTCGAGGGTGGGCCAGGGTCCGGGCATTTTGTAGGCCAAAAATCAATCGGGGTATGCCAGAGAGGTCGGGGATTATCCCAGTATGGTCTGTTTAAATTTTTGTGGCCATTTGGGTAGACAAACAGACGAAATAGCGCGAACAAGGCACTTTCAGGTTAAATCGGTGTGATATAACTCACGATTTTGGGGTGGTCCTGGGGTCCAGGTATGCTGTGCACCAAAAATTAACCAGGGAGTGCTAGAGAGGTCGAGGATCATCCCAATGTGGTCCGTTTAAATTTTTGTGGCCATTTGGGTAGACAAACGGGAGAAACGGTGCGACAAGGTTTTTTTGGGCCAAATCGGTGTGCTATAGCCCACGGTTTCGAGGGTAGGCCCGGGGTTCGAGTGTTCTGTGCGCCAAAAATTGACTGAGGCGTGCTAGGGAGGTCGAGGATCATCCTAGTGTGGTCCATTTAAATTTTTGTGGGAATTTTATTAGACAAACGAGCGAAAAGGCACGAACGGGGAAATTTCGGGCCAAATCGGTGTGATATAGCCTATGGTTTTGGGGCTGAACTTGGAGTTCGGGCGTGCTGTGGGCCAAAAATTGAACGGGGTGTGCCAAGGAGCTCGAGGATTGTCCCAGTGTGGTCCGTTTAAATTTTCATGGCTATTTGGGTGGACAAACGGGCGAAAAGGCATGAATGGGTCATTTTCGGGCAAAATCGATGTTCTATGACCCACGATTTTAGGGGTGGGCTCGGGGTTCGGGCGTGTTGTGGGTCAAAAATCGATCGGGGTATGCCAGGGAGGTCGGGGATCATCCAACTATGGACTGTTTAAATTTTCGTGGCTATTTGGGTGGATAAACAACGCGAATTGGCATTTTCAGGACAAATCAGTGTGCTATAGCCTACGGTTTTGGGGGTGGGCCCGGGTTCTGGGTGTGCTGGGGGCCAAAAATCGACCGGGGTGTGCTAGGGAGGTTGGAGCTCATCCTAGTATAGTCTGTTTAACTTTTTGTGGCCAATTTGTTGGCAAATGGAAAAAACGATTCAAATGGGGCATTTTCAGGCCAATTTGGTGTGCTATAGCCCACAGTTTCAGGGGTGCGCCCAAGTTTCGGGCGTGCTGTGGGCTGAAAATCATCCGGGGCATGCCAGGTAGGTCAGGGATCATCCCAGTATGGTCCTTTTAAATTTTTATGTCCATTTGGGTGGACAAACGGGTGAAACGGCACGAACGGGGCATTTTCTCAGAAAATCGGTGTGCTATAGCCTACGGTTTTAGGGGTGGGCTCGGGGTTAGGGTCTGCTGTGGGCCAAAAATCAACCAGGGTATGCCAGGGAGGTCGGGATCATCCCAGTGTGGTCCGTTTAAATTTTTGTGGCTATTTGGGTTGAAAAATAGGCAAAACATCGCGAACGGGGCTTTTTTGGACTAAATCGGTGTGCTATAGCCTACGGTTTCGAGGGTGGGCCCGAGGTATGGGCATTTTATGGGTTGAAAATCGATCGGGGTGTGCCAAGGAGGTTGGGAATTATCCCAGTGTGGTCCGTTTAAATTTTTATGGCCATTTGGATGGACAAACGGGCAAAATGGAATGAATGAGGCATTTTTAGGCCAAATCGGTGTGCTATAGCTCACGGTTTTAGGGGTGGGCCCAGGGTCCGGGCATGCTGTGGGCCAAAAATTGATGCCGGCATGCCAGAGAGGTCGGGGATCATCCCAGTGTGGTCCGTTTAAATTTTTGTGGATATTTGGGTGGACAAACGGGTAAAACAGCGTGTACGGGGCATTTTCGAGCCAAATTGGTGTGTTGTATTCCACGATTCGGGTATGCTGTTGGCTAAAAATCAACCGGGGCGTGTCAGGGAGGTTGGGGATCATCCCAGTGTGGTCCTTCTAAATTTTTATTGCCATTTCAGTGGACTAACGGGTGAAACGCCACTACTGGGGCATTTTTAGGCAAATTCGTGTGCTTTAGATCACGGTTTCAGGGGTGTACCCGGGGTACGGACGTGCCAGAGAGGTTGGCGATCATCCCAGTAAGGTCCGTTTAAATATTACTGGCCATTTGGATGGACAAACGGGCGAAACGGCCTGAACAGGGCATTTTCTGGCCAAATCGGTGTGCTATAGCCTATGATTTTGTGGGTGGTTCCGGGGTTCGGGCGTGCTGTGGGCCAAAAATCGATTAGAGCGTGCTAGGGAGGTCGGAAATCATCCCAGTGAGGTCTGTTTAAATTTTTGTGGCTATTTGGGTGGACAAACGTGCGAAACGGCGCGATCGAGGCATTTTTGAGCCAAATTGGTGTGCTATAGCATACGATTTTGGGGGTGTGCCCGGGTCCAGGCGTGCTGTGGGCCAAAAATCAACCGAGGCATGCCAGGGAGGTTGGGGATCATCCCAGCGTGGTCCATCTAAATTTTTGTGACCATTTGGGTGGACAAACGTGTGAAACGGCATGAATGGAGCATTTTTAGGCTAAATCGGTGTGCTATAACCCACGCTTTTGGGGGCGGGCTCGGGGTTCGGGCGTGCTGTGGGATGAAAATTGATCGAGGCATACCAGGGAGGTTGGGGATCTTCCCAGTATGGTCCGTTTAAATATTCATGGCCATTTGGGTGGAAAAACGGGCGAAACGGCGCAAACGGAGTATTTTTGGGCCAAATCGGTCTGCTATAGCCGACGGTTTTAGGGGTAGGCCCAGAGTTCGGGCATGCTATGGGCCAAAAATCAACAGGTGCATGCCAGGGAGGTAGGGGATCTTCCCAGAGTGGTCCGTTTAAATTTTTGTGGCTATTTGGGTGGACAAACGGGCAAAATGGCACATTTTCAGGCCAAATTGGTGTGCTATAGCCCACGGTTTTGGGGGTGGTCCGTGGGTTCGGGCGTGCTGTGGGCCAAAAATCGATTGGGGCATACCAGGGAGATGAGAGATTATTCCAGTGTGGTCCGTTTTAATTTTTATGGCCATTTGGTTGGACAAACGGGAGAAACGGCGCGAACTGGGTATTTTTGGGAAAAAATGGTGTTCTATAGCCCACGGTTTTGGGGGTAGGCCTGGGGTCCGGGTGAGATATAGGTCAAAAATCGATTGGGGCATGCCAGGGAGGTTGGGAATCGTCCCAGTGTGGTCCATTTTAATTTTCTTGGCCATTTGGGTGGACAAATTGGCGAAACGGCTTGAATGGGGAAGTTTTGGGCCAAATCGATGTGCTATGGCCCACGGTTTCAGGGATTTGCCCGGGGCTCGGGCATGCTGTGGGCTGAAAATCGACCAGTGAATGCCAGGGAGGTCGGGGATTATCCTAGTGGGGCCTGTTTTAATTTTCGTGGCAATTTGGGTCGACAAACAGTAAAAACGGCGCGAACAAGGCATTTTTGGGCCAAATCAGTGTGCTATAGCCCACGATTTTGGGGATAGGCCCGAGGTTCGGGCGTGCTGTGGGCCAAAAATCGATCGGGGTATGCCAGGGAGGTTGGGGATTGTCCCGGCGTGGCCTATTTAAATTTTCATTGCCATTTGGGTGGACAAACGGGTGAAACAGTGCGAATGAGGCATTTTTGGACCAAATCGATGTCCTATAACCCATGGTTTCGGGGGTGGGCTCGAGGTTCGTGCGCACTGTGGGCCAAAAATTGATCGAGACGTGCTAGGGAGGTCGGGAATCATCCCAGTGTGGTCCGTTTAATTTTTTGTGGCCATTTAGGTGGACAAACGGGCAAAACAGCGCGAACGGGGCATTTTCAGGCTAAATCGGTGAGCTATAGCCCACGGTTTTGAGGATGGGCTCGGGGCTCGGGCGTTCTGTGAGCAAAAAATCAATCGAGACATGCCAGAGAGGTTGGGGATCGTACCAACATGGCCCGTTTAATTTTTTATGGACATTTGGGCGGACAAATAGGCGAAACGGTGCAAACGAGGCATTTTTGGGCCAATTTGGTGTGCTATAGCCCACAGTTTTGGAGGTGCGCCCACGGTTCGGGCATGCCGTGGGCGAAAAAATCGACCGAGGCATGCCAGGAAGGTCAGGGATCGACCCAGTATGGTCCGTTTAGATTTTCATGGCCATTTGGGTGTACAAACAGGAGAAACGGTGCGAACGAGGCATTTTCAGGCAAAATTAGTGTGCTATTACCCACAGTTTTGGGGGTGGGGCCCGGGGTTCGTATGTGTTGTGTGCCAAAAATAGACCGGGGCATGCCAGGAAGGTCGGGGATCATCCTATTGTGGTCCGTTTAAATTTTTGTAGCTATTTGGGTTGACAAACGGATGAAACGGCGCGAACATGGCATTTTTGGACCAAATCAGTGTGCTATAGCCCACGGTTTTGGGGGATGGGCCCGGGTTTAGGGCGTGCTATGGGTTAAAAATTGATCGGGGCATGCCAGTGAGGTTGGGGATCATCCTAGTATGGTTGGTTTAAATTTTAGAGTCCATTTGGGTGGACAAACGGGTAAAATGGCACAAACGGGGCATATTTAGGCCAAATCGGTGAGCTATAGCCCATGGTTTTGGGGGTGGACCTAGGGTCCGAGCATAATGTGGGTCAAAAATTGACCAGGGCATGCCAGGGAGGTTGGGAATCATCCCAGTATGGTCCATTTAAATTTTTGTGGCTATTTGGGTGGACAAACGGATGAAACGACGCGAACGGGGCATTTTCGAGCCAAATCGGTGTGCTGTAGTCTATGATTTCCTGGGTGAGCCCCGGGGTCCAGGCATGCTGTGTGCTAAAAATCAACTGGAGAATGCCATGGGGGTTGAGAATTTTCCCAGTGTGGTCCGTTTAAATTTTTATGGCCATTTCGGTTCACAAATGGGCGAAATGCCGTGAATGGGTGGGCCAGGGTCCGGGCATGCAATAGCCCATGATTTTAAGGGTGGGCCAGGGTCCGGGCGTGCTGTGGGCCAAAAATCGATCGGGGCATGCCAGGGAGGTCGGAGATCATCCTAGTATGGTCCGTTTAAATTTTCGTGGCCATTTGGGTGGACAAATGGGCAAAACAGCACAAACAGGGCATTTTCGGGCTAAATCGGTGTGATATAACTCACGGTTTTGGGGTGGGCCCGGGTTTCGGGCATGCTGTGCACCAAAAATCAACCATGGAGAGCCAGAGAGGTTGGGGATCATCCCAGTGTGGTTCGTTTAAATTTCCGTGGCCATTTGGGTGGATAAACAGGAGAAATGGCGCGAACAGGGCTTTTTCGGGCCAAATCAGTGTTAAATTTTTGTGGCCATTTAGGTGGACAAACGAGCAAAACAACGTTAAAAGGGCATTTTCAGGCCAAATCGGTGTGCTATAGCCTACGGTTTTTGGGGTGCGCCCAGGGTCCGAGCGTATCGTAGGCTAAAAATCAACCGGGGCATGCGAGGGAGGTCATGGATCATCCCAGTATGGTCCGTTCAAATTTTCATGGCCATTTGGGTGGACAAACGGGCGAAACGGCACGAACGGGGCATTTTCAGGCAAAATCGGTGTGCTATAGCCCACGGTTTCGGGGGTGGGCTTGGGGTCTGGGCATGCTATGGGCTAAAAATTGACTGGGCGTGCTAGGGAGGTTGGGGATCGTTCCAGTGTGGTTCGTTTAGCTTTCCGTGGTCATTTGGGTGGACAAACGGGCGAAACGGCATGAACAGGGAATTTTCAGGCAAAATCGGTGTGCTATAGCCCACGGTTTCGGGGGTGGGCTTGGGGTCTGGGCATGCTATGGGCTAAAAATTGACTGGGCGTGCTAGGGAGGTTGGGGATCGTTCCAGTGTGGTCCGTTTAGCTTTCCGTGGTAATTTGGGTGGACAAACGAGCAAAATGGTGCGAATGGGGAATTTATGAGTAAAATCGGTGTACTATAGCCTACGGTTTTAGGGGTGGGCCTAGGGTTCGGGCGTGCTGTGGGCCAAAAATTGATCGGGACGTGCCAGGGAGGTTGAGGATCATCCTAGTGTGGTCCGTTTAAATTTTCGTGGCCATTTGGGTGGACAAATGGACAAAACAGCGCGGACGGTGCATTTTCGGGCTAAATAGGTGTGCTTTAGCCCATGATTTTGGGGATGGGCCCGGGGTCCAAGCGTGTTGTAGGCCAAAAATTGATTGAGGCATGCCAGGGTGGTCGGGGATTGTCCCAGTGTGTCCCGTTTAATTTTTTGTTGCCATTTGGGTGGATAAATGGGTGAAACGGCAGGAACGGGGCATTTTCGGGCCAATTCGGTGTGCTATATCCTACAGTTTCGGGGATGGGCCAGGGGTTCGAGCGTGTTGTGGGCCAAAAATCAACGGAGAAATGCCAGGGAGGTTGGGGATCATCCCAGTATGGTCCTTTTAAACTTATTTTGTAATTTGGGTGGATAAACGGGCAAAACGGCGTGAACGGGGCATTTTTGGGCTAAATTGGTGTGCTATAGCCCATGGTTTTAGGGGTGGGCTCGGGGTTTGGGCGAGCTATGGCCTAAAAATTGACCGGCGCATGCCAGGGAGGCTGGGTATCATCCTAGTATGGTCCGTTTAATTTTTTGTGGCCATTTGGGTGGACAAACGGGCGAAACAATATGAAAGGGGCATTTTCGAGCCAAATCTGTGTGCTATAGCCTACGGTTTTGGGGTGGCGCCTTGGGACCCGGGAGTACCGTAGGCTAAAAATCAATCGGGGCATGCGAGGGAGGTCATGGATCATCCCAGTATGGTCTGTTTAAATTTTTATGACCATTTGGGTGGACAAACGGGCAAAACGACACGAACGGGGCATTTTCAGGAAAAATTGATGAACAATTTTTATGACCAGGGCATGACAGGAAGGTCGGGATTGTCCCAGCGTGGCCTATTTAAATTTTTATGGCCATTTGGGTGAACAAACGGGCGAAACGATGCGAACGAGGCAATTTTGGGTCAAATCGGTGTGCTATAGTCCACGGTTTTAGGGGTGGGCCCGGGGTTCGGGCGCACTGTGGGCCAAAAATCAATTGGGACGTCCCAAAAAGTCGGGGATCATATTAGTGTGGTCCATTTAAATTTTATGGCCATTTGGGTGGACAAACGAGCGAAATGGTACAAATGGGGCATTTTCAGGCCAAATCGGTGTGCTATAGCCCATGATTTTGAGGATGGGCCCGGGGCTCGGGCGTGCTGTGGAAAAAAAAATGATCGGGGTATGCTAGGGAGATCGGGGATTGTCTCAACATGGCCCATTTAAATTTTCGTGGCTAATTGGGTGGACAAACGGGCGAAACGGCGCAAACGGGGCATTTTTGGGCCAATTCTGTGTGCTATAACCTACAGTTTTGGGGATGGGCCCGGGGTTCGGGTGTGCTGTAGGCAGAAAGTTGACTGAGGAATGTCAGAGAGGTTGGGGATCATCCCAGTGTCGCCTTTTTAAATTTACGTGGCCATTTGGGTGGAGAAACGGGCAAAACGGCGTGAACGGGGCATTTTTGAGCTAAATTGGTGTATAGCCCATGGTTTCAGGGGTGGGTCCGGGTGTGCTGTGGCCCAAAAATTGATCGGAGCAGGCCAGGTAGGTTCGGGATCATCCCAGTATGGTCTGTTTAAATTTTTATGGCCATTTGGGTGGACAAACGGGCGAAACAGTGCGAAAGGGGCCTTTTCGGGCCAAATCGGTGTGCTATAGCCTACGATTTTGGGGGTGCGCCCAGGGTCCGGGCGTACCGTGGGCTAAAAATCAACTCGAGCATGCCAGGAAGGTTAGGGAACATCCCAATATTGTCCGATTAAATTTTTATGGCCATTTGGGTGGACAAACGGGCAAAACGACATGAAAGGGGTATTTTCAGGCCAAATCGGTGTGCTATAGCCCACGATTTTAAGGGTGGTCCCGGTGTCCGAGCGTGCTATGGGCCGAGAATCGATCGGGGCATGCCAGGTAGGTTGGGCATCATCCCAGTGTGGTTCGTTTAAATTTTTGTGGCCATTTGGGGTGGACAAACGAGCGAAACGACGTAAATAGGGCATTTTTGGGCCAAATCGATGTGCTATTATAGCCACGGTTTAGGGGGTGAGCCCGGTGTTCGGGCATGCTTTGGGCCGAAAATCGACTGGGCATGCCAGGGAGGTTGGGGATTATCCTAGTGTGGTTCGTTTAAATTTTTGTTGCCATTTTGGTGGTCAAACGGGTGAAATATTATGAACGGGGGAATTTTCAAGCAAAATCGGTGTGCTATAGCCTACGGGTTTCGGGGGTGGCCCTGGGGTACGAGTGTGCTGGGGGACAAAAATCGATCGGAAACGTGGCCAGGGAGGTCGGGGATTGTCCCAACATGGCCCGTTTAAATTTTTGTGGCCATTTGGGTGGACAAACGGGTGAAACGGCGCGAATGGGGCATTTTCGGGCCAATTTGGTGTGCTATAGCCTACAGTTTCGTGGATGGGCCCGGGGTTCGGGTGTGCTATGGGCCAAAAATTGTCCGGAAGAATGATAGAGTGGTTGGGGAGCATCCCAGTGTGGTCCTTTTAAATTTACGTGGTCATTTGGATGGACAAACATGCAAAACGGCATGAATGGGGCATTTTCGGGCTAAATCGGTGTGCTATAGCCCACGGTTTCGGGGGTGGTCCTGGGGTCCAGGCGTGCTGTGGGCCCTAAAATTGATCGGCGCATGCCAGGGAGGTTGGGAATAGTCCTAGTGTGGTCTGTTTAAAGATTTGTGGCCATTTGGCTGAACAAACGGGCGAAACGGCGCGAAAGGGGCATTTTCGGGCCAAATCGGTGTGCTATAGCCTACAGTTTTGGGGTTGCACACCCAGGGTCCGGGCGTGCCATGGACTGAAAATCAACCGGGGCATGACAGGGAGGTCATGGATCATCCTAGTATAGTTCGTTAAAATTTTCTTGGCCATTTAGGTGGACAAACGAGCGGAACGACGCGAACATGGCATTTGCTGGCAAAATTGGTGTGCTATAGTCTACGGTTTTGGGGTTGGGCTCGGGGTCTGGGCGTGCTGTGGGCTAAAATTTGACCGGGTCATGCCAGGGGGGTCGAGGATCATCTCTGTATGGTCTGTTTAAATTTTCGTGCCATCTGGGTTGACAAACAGGCAAAACGACGCGAACGAGGCATTTTTGGGCTAAATCGGTGTGCTATAGCCACGGTTTTGGGGGTGGGACTAGGGTCCTGGCATGCTATGGGTCGAAAATTGATCGAGGCGTGCCAGGGAGGTTGGAAATCATCCCATTATGGTCGGTTTAATTTTTGTGGCCATTTGGGAGGACAAATGGGCGAAACGGCACGAACGGGGAATTTTTTAGGCCAAATTTATATGCTATGGCCCACGGTTTTGGGGGTGGCCCCGAGGTTGCTGTGCGTCGAAAATCTACTAGGGTGTGCTAGGGAGGTCGGGGATTATCTCAGTGTTGTCCATTTAAATTTTGTGTTCATTTCGGTGGAAAAATGGGCGAAAACACAGAGAACGGGGCATTTTTAGGCCAAATCGATGTGCTATAGCCTATGTATTGAGGGTGGGCCCCGAGGTCCGGGCATTTGGGTTGGGCTCGAGGTCTGGCATGCTGTGGATAAAAAATCAACTGGTATGTGCCAGGGAGGTTGGGGATCATCCTGTGTGGTCCATTTAAATTTTCGTGGCCATTTGGATGGACAAATGGGAGAAACGCTGTGAACGGGGAATTTTTGGGCCAAATCGGTGTGCTATAGCCCACAGTTTTAGTGGTGGGACAGGGTCCGGGCGTGCTGTGGCGAAAAATCAATTGGGGCATGCCAGGGAGGTGGGGGATCATCCCAGTGTGTTTTGTTTAAATTTTCGGGGGTGGGCCTGGGGTTCAGGTGTGCTGTGGGCTAAAAATTGATAGGGGCATGCTAGGGAGGTCGGGGATCACCCTAGTATGGTCCGTTTAAATTTTCGTAGCCATTTGTGTGGACAAACGGGCAAAATGGCATGAAAGGGGCATTTTCGGGCCAAATTGGTGTGCTATAGCCCACGGTTTAGGGGATGGGCATAGGGTCCCGGGCGTGCTGTGGACCAAAAATCAACCGAGGCATGCCAAGGAGCTCGGGGTTCATCCCATTCTGGTCCGTATAAATTTTTTGTGGCCATTTGGGTGGACAAAACGAGTGAAACACCGTGAACGGGGCATTTTTGGGCAAAATCGGTGTGCTATAGCCCACGGTTTCGGGGGTGGACTCGGGGTCCAAGCGTGCTATGGACCTAACATAGATCGAGACATGCCAATGAGGTTGGGGATCATCCCAGTATGGTTTGTTTAAATTTTCGTGGCTATTTGGGTGGCGAAACGGGCAAAACTGCGTGAAGGGGGCATTTCGGGCCAAATTGGTGTGCTATGGCCCCCAGTTTTAGGGGTAGGCATGGGGTCTGGGCATGATGTGGCCTGAAAAATCAACTGGGGCATGCAGGGAGGTTGGGGATCATCTTAGTGTTTTCCGTTTAAATATTTGTGGCCATTTGGTTGGAAAAACGGGCAAAACGGCGCAAATAGGGCATTTTTGGGTCAAATCGGTGTGCTATTATAGCCCACAATTTTGGGGGTACGCCCAGGGTCCGGGCGTGCTGTGGTCTAAAATTCAACTGAGGCATGCCAGGAGGACAGGGATCATCCCAGTGTGGTCCGTTAAATTTCATAGCCATTTGGTTGGACAAACGGGTGAAACAGCGCAAACTGGGAATTTTCGCGCAAAATAGTGTGCTATAGCCCACGATTTTGGGGGTGGGCCCGGGTTTCGGGCGTGCTATGGGCTAAAAATTGACTGGGGCATGCCAGGGAGGTCGAGAATCGTCCTAGTGTGATTTTTAAATTTTTTTGGACATTTGGGTTGACAAACTAGGCAAAACAGCATAAACGAGGAATTTACGGGACAAATCCGATGTGCTATAGCCCACGGTTTTGGGGGTAGGCCTGGGGTACGGGCGTGCTGTGGGTCAAAAATTAATCGGGGCATGGCAGGGATTTTGAGGATCCTCCCAGTGTGGTATGTTTATATTTTCATGGCCATTTTGGTGGACAAACGAGCGAAACGGCACGAACGGGGCATTTTCATTCAAAATCGGTGTGCTATAGCCCAAGGTTTTGGGGGTGGATCGGGGTCCGGGCATGCTGTGTGCTAAAAATCGATGAAGGCATGCCAGGGGAGGTCGGGGATTATCCCAGTGTGGTCCATTTAAATTTTTGTGGCTATTTGGGTGGACCAAACGGGTGAAATGGCACGAACAGGGCATTTTTAAGCCAAATCGGTGTTCTGTAGTCCACGATTTCGTGGGTGGGCCCGAGGTTCGATCATGTTGTTGGCTTAAAATCAACCGGGGCATGGCAGGGAGGTTAGGGATCATCCCAGTATAGTCTGTTTAAATTTTTGTTGCCATTTCGGTGGACAAACGGGCGAAACACCGCGAACGGGGCACTTTTGGGCTAAATCGGTGTGCTATAGCCCACAGTTTCGGGGGTGGTACTGGGGTCCAAGCGAGCTGTGGGCCAAAAATCAATCGGGGCATGCTAGGGAGGTTGGAGATCATCTGAGTGATGTTTGTTTATATTTTAGTGGCCATTTGAGTGGACAAACGGGCGAAAAGGCCCGAACGGGGCAATTTTGGGCCAAATCGGTGTACTATATCCCATGATTTTGGGGGTGGGCCCGGGGTACGGGGCGTGCTATATGCGAAAAATTGACCGGGCAAGCCAGGGAGGTCGGGGATCATCCTAGTGTGGTCCGTTAAATTTTTGTTGCCATTTCGGGTGGAAAAACGGGCAAAACGCCGCAAACGGGGCATTTTTGGGCAAAATCAGTGTGCTATAGCCCACGGTTTTGGGGGTGGTCTTGGGGTCCAGGAGTGCTGTGAGCCAAAAATCAATCGGGGCATGCCAAGGAGGTTGGAGATCATCCGAGTATGGTCCGTTTAAATTTTAGTGGCCATTTAGGTGGACAAACGGGCGAAACGGCCCGAACGGGGCATTTTTGGGCCAAATCGGTGTACTATATCCTACGATTTTGGGGTACGGGCGTGCTACGGGCCAAAAATTAATCAAGACATGCCAGGGAGGTTGTGGATCATCCCAATGCGATCCGTTTAAATTTTTGTGGCCATTTGGGTGGACAAACGAGCAAAACGGCGTGAGTGAGGTATTTTTGGGCCAAATTGGTGTGGCTATAGCCCACGGTTTTAGGGATTGGGCCCGTGGTCCGGGCAGGGTGTAGGCCAAAAATCGACCAGGGCATGCCAGGGAGGTTGAGGATCATCCCAGTGTGGTCCGTTTAAATTTTTGTGGCTATTTGGGTGGACAAACCGGCGAAACGGTGCGAATGGAGCATTTTTGAGCTAAATCGGTGTGCTATAGCCCATGGTTTTGGGGGTGGGCCTAGGGTCCGAGTGTTCTGTGGGTCAAAAATCATCTAGGGCATGCCAGGGAGGTCAGGATCGTCCAGTGTGGTCCGTTTAAATTTTAGTAGCCATTTGGGTGGACAAACGTGCGAAACGGCATGATTGAGGCATTTTCGGGCCAAATCGGTGTGCTATAACCCACGGTTTTGGGGGTGTGCCCAGGTTCGGAGTGCTGTGGGCCAAAAATTGATTTAGGCATGCCAGGGAGGTTAATGATCATCCCAGTGTGGTCCGTTTAAATTTTTCATAGCCATTTAGGTGGACAAACTGGAAAAATAGTGCGAACAGGGCATTTTTGGACTAAATCGGTGTGCTATAGCCCACGATTTTAGGGGTGTGCCCGGGGTTCAGGTGTGCTGTGGGTCAAAAATTGACCGAGGCGTGCCAAGGAGGTCGGGGATCATCTTAGTGTGGTCCGTTTAAATTTTCATGGACATTTGGTTGGACAAATGGGCGAATCGGCGCGAATGGGGCATTTTGGGCTAAATCGGTGTGCTATAGCCCATGGTTTTGGGAGTGGGCCCAGGATCTAGGCGTGTTGTGGGACAAAAATCAATCGGGGCGTGCCAGGGTGGTTGGGGATCATCCCAATGTAGTCTATTTAAATTTTCATGTCTATTTGGGTGGACAAACGGGAGAAATGGCGTGAATGGGACATTTTGTTGTCAAATTAGTGTGTTATAACCCATGGTTTTGGGGGTGGGCCTGGGGTTCGAGCGTGTTGTGGGCTGAAAATCACCGGGGCATGCCAAGAAGGCTGGGGATCATCCCAGTGTGGTCCGTTTAAATTTTCGTGGATATTTGGGTGGACAAACGGGCAAAATGATGCTAATGGGACATTTTTGGACTAAATCGATGTGCTATAGCCTGCGGTTTTGGGGGTGGCCCCTAGGTACGGGCGTGCTGTGGGCTAAAAATTGACTGAGGCATGCCAGGGAGGTCGGGGATCATCCCAATGTGGTCCATTTAAATTTTCGTGGCTATTTGGGTGGACAAACGGGCAAAACGATGCTAGTGGGGTATTTTAAGGACAAATCGGTGTGCTATAGCCCACAATTTTGGGGGTGGGCTCGGGGTTCGGGCGTGCTGTGGGCCTAAAATCAACCGAGGCATGCCAGGTAGGTTAGGGATCATCCCAGTATGGTTCGTTTAAATTTTCGTGGCTATTTGGGTGGACAAACAGGCGAAATGGCGCAAATATTTTATTTTCGAGCCAAATCGGTTTGCTATAGCCTACTGTTTTGGGGGTGGGCCTGGGGTCCGGGCGTGCTGTTGGTCAAAAAATCAACTAGGGTGTTCCAGGGAGGTTGGGGATCATCCCAGTGTGGTCCGTTAAATTTTTGTGGCCATTGGTTGGACAAGCATTTGAAACGGCGCGATCGAGGCATTTTTGGGCCAATTCGGTGTGCTATAGCCCACGATTTTGGGGGTGGCCCCGGGTTCGGGCGTGCTGTAGGCCAAAAATCGACCGAGGCATGCTAGTAAGGTTGGGGATCATCACAGTGTGGTCCGTTTAAATTTTTGTGGCCATTTAGGTGGACAAACGGGCAAAACGGCATGAATGAGGCATTTTTGGGCTAAATCGGTGTGCTATAGCCCACGATTTTGGGAGTGGACCCGGCGTTCGGGTGTGCTATGGGTCAAAAATTGACCGAGACATGCCAGGGAGATCGGGGATTGTTCCAGTATGGTCCGTTTTAATTTTAGTGGCCATTTGGTTGGACAAACAGACGAATGGCGAATAGGGCATTTTGGGCTAAATCGGTGTGCTATAGCCCACGGTTTTGGGGGTGGGTAATACAAGAACGATCTTGATTGTGGACCAGTACGTAAAGACTTGAGATCGGGTGGCTGCCCAACCAATGGAACAAGCTTTGAAGTGTAGAGAACAAGTCCCAACACTCCGAAGTCATGTAATATGCACACTCCAAGGCATCCCTTTTATCTTGGCTCATTAAGGGTATTCTAGTCATTTTGTATTAAGTTGAAACCTAGGCTATAAATAGAACATGTTAGATCATTTTGTCAAGACTTTGATGATATTTTGAGAGTTCTAGAGAGAGAGAGTCTTGTAAGGTGGATTCCTTGTAAACAAGTATGGATATCACTTGTGTTGGTGCTAGTTTTGAAATGTTGGTTGCTTGGGAATCCTGTTCCCTTGAGGACACCGTAGAGCTTGGTGTTACTTGTATGAATTCTTGGGTCTTTGTGTTTAATATATACTTAGGTTCATAGTGTTTGTACATTTGTATGCCAAGTTAACTATCTATCTATCTATTTCATTTTCATTTTTGTGGCTATTTGGGTGGACAAATGGGCAAAATGGCATGAACGGGGCATTGTTTGGCGAAATCGTTGTGCTATAGCCCACAGTTTTGGGGGTGGGTCCGAGTGTGTTGTGGGCCAAAAAACAACCAGGGTATGACAGGGAGGTAAGAGATCATCCCAAAATGGTCCATTTAAATTTTCGTGGCCATTTGGGAGGACAAACGAGCAAAACGGCGTAAACAAGACATTTTCGAGCCAAATCAGTGTGCTATAGCCCACAGCTTTGTTCGTGGGCCCGGGGTTCGGGCGTGTTGTAGGCCAAAAATTGACTAGGGCATGCCAGTGAGGTTGGGGATCATTTTAGTGTGGTCTGTTTAAGTTTTCATGATCATTTGGGTGGACAAATGGGCGAAAGGGCGCAAACGGGGCATTTTTTGGACAAATCGATGCGCTATAACCCACGATTTTGGAGGTGGACCCGGGGTACGAGCGTGCTGTGGGACAAAAATGGATAGAGGCATGCCAGGGAGGTCGGGATTCATCCTAGTGTGGTCCGGTTAAATTTTTATGGCCATTTGGTGGACAAACGGGCAGAACAGCACGAACGAGGCATTTTTGGGCTAAATCGGTGTGCTATAGCCCACGGTTTTAGGGGTGGGCCCGGGGTTCAGGAAAAATGTGGGCTGAAAATCAACCAAGGTATTCCAAGGAGGTTGGGGATCATCCCAGTATGGTCCGTTTAAATTTTCATGGCCATTTGGTTGGACAAACGGGCGAAACGATGTGAACGATGCATTTTCGGGCCAAATCAGTGTGCTATAGCCCACAGTTTTGGGGGTGGGCCCGAGGTTCGGGCATGCTGTGGTCCGAAAATTGACCGGGGCATAACAGGGAGGAAAAATGGGGGAAATGGCGGAAAAGAGGTATTTTGAGGCCAAATCGGTGTGCTATAGCCCATGGTTTTGGGGGTGGGCCCGAGGTTCGGGCGTGCTGTGGGCCAAACATCAGTTGGGGCATCCTAGAGAGGTTGGGGATCGTCCTAGTATTGTCCGTTTAAAATTTTATGGATATTCGGGTGGACAAACAGGCAAAATAGCGCAAACGGGGCATTTTCAGGCCAAATCAATATGCTATAGCCCATAGTTTTGGAGGCGGGCTTGGGGTACGGTCGTGATGTGGGCCAAAAATTGATCGAGGCATTCTAGAGAGGTCGAGGATCATCCCAGTATGGTCTGTTTAAATTTTCATTTCTATTTGGGTGGACAAACACGAAAAACGGCGAGAACGGGGAATTTTTTATCCAAATTGGTGTATTATAGCCCACAGTTGTGGTGGTGGGCCCAGGATTCGGGCATGCTGTGGGCCAAAAATTGACCAGGTCATGCCAGGGAGGCCGGGGATTGTCCCAGTGTGGTTCGTTTAAATTTTTGTGGCTATTTGGGAGGACAAACGGTCAAAACATCACGAATGGGGCATTTTCGGATCAAATCGGTGTGCTATAGCCCACGGTCTCGGGGGTGGGCCGAGGATTCGAGTGTTCTATGGGCTGAAAATCGACCGGGGCATGCCAGGTAAGTCGGGGATCATCCCAATATGGTCCGTTTAAATTTTCTTGGCCATTTAGGAGGACAAACGGGTGAAACGGCACAAATGAGGCATTTTCAGGCCAAATCGGTGTGCTATAGCCCACGGTTTCTGGGGTGGGCCCAGGGTTTGGGCATGCTGTGTGGCCAAAATCAACCAGGACGTGCCAGGGTGGTCGAGGATCATCCCAGTATGGGCCGTTTAAATTTTTATGGCCATTTGGATGGACAAACGGGCAAAACAACGTGAACGGGGCATTTTTGAGCCTAATTGATGTGTTATAGCCCACGGTTTTAGGGGTGAGCTTGAGGTACGCAAGTGCTGTAGGCCAAAAATCAACCAGGGCAAACCAGGGAGGTAGGGGATCGTCCCAGTGTAGCCCTTTGAATTTTTCATGGTCATTTGGGTAGACAAGCGGGCAAAATGGGGCGAACGGGGCATTTTTGATCCAAATCGGTGTGCTATAGCCCACGATTTTAGGGTGGGCACGGGGTCCGAGAGTGTTGTGGGCTGAAAATCGATCAGGGCATGCCAGGGAGGTCGTGGATCATCCCAGTGTGGTCTATTTAAAATTTTTTATGGCTATTTGGTTGGACAAACGGGCAAAATGACGCGAACTGGGCATTTTCTGGCCAAATCGATGTGCTATATCCCACGGTTTTGGGGGTGGGCTCGGGGTACAAGCGTGCTGTGGGCTGAAATTTGACCGGGCCATGCCAGGGAGGTCGGGGATCATCCTAGTGTGGTCCGTTTAAATTTTTATGGCCATTTGGTTGGACAAACGGGAAAAATAGTGCAAACGAGGCATTTTTGGGCCAAATCGATGTGCTATAGCCCACGGTTTCGGTGGTGGGCCCGGGGTACGGGCATGCTGTGGGCTGAAAATCAGCCGAGGTATGCCAGGGAGTTTGGGGATCATCCCAGTGTGGTCCAATTAAATTTTGTGGTCATTTGGGTGGACAAACAAGCAAAACGGCACGAACGGGGTATTTTTGGGTTAAATAGGTGCGTTATAGCCCACGGTTTTAGGGGTGGGCCCGAGGTTCAGGCTTGCTGTGGGCCAAAAATTGACGAAGGTATGCCAGGGAGATTGTAGATTGTCCCAGTGTGGTCTGTTTAAATTGTCGTGACCATTTGGATGGGCAAATGTGCGAAACGACGCGAATAGGGAATTTTTGGTCCAGATCAGTGTGCTGTGGCCTATGATTTTAGGGTGGGCCCGGGGTACGGGTGTGCTATGGGCTAAAAATCGACCGGGGCAGGACAGAGAGGTCAGGGATCATCCCAGTGTGGTCTGTTTAAGTTTTTGTGGCCATTTGGGTGGACAAAAGGGCAAAACGGATCGCATGGGGCATTTTAGGGCTAAATTTGTGTGTTATAGCTCATGGTTTTGGGGGGTGGGCCTGGGGTCCGGGCGTGCTATGGGTCAAAATCGACCAGGACATGCCAGGGAGGAGGATCATCCCAGTGTAGTCCGTTTAAAATTTTGCGGACATTTGGGTAGACAAACGTGAGAAACAGCGCGATCGAGGCATTTTCATTCCAAATTGGTGTGCTATAGCCCACGATTTAGGTGGTGGGCCTGGGTCCGGGCGTGTTGTAGGCCAAAAATTGACCGAGGCATACCAGGGTGGTTGGGGATAATTCTAGTGTGGTCCGTTTAAATTTTCCTAGCCATTTAGGCAGACAAACGGGAAAAACGTCGCAAATGGGGCATTTTTGGGCTAAATCAGTGTGCTACATAGCCTACGATTTTGGGGGTGGGCCCTGGATTCGGGTGTGATGTGATTTGAAAATCGACCGAGGTATGCCAGGGAGGTCGGGGATCGTCCTAGTATGGTCCGTTTAAATTTTCTTGGCCATTTGGTTGGACAAAGGGGTGAATCGGTGCGAATGGGGCAATTTTCGGCCAAATCGGTATGCTATGGCCTACGGTTTTGGAGGTGGACCTAGGGTCTGGGCATGCTGTGGGCCGAAAATTGATCGAGGCATGACAGAGAGGTCGGGGATCATCTCAGTGTGGACCGTTTAAATTTTCATGGCCATTTGGGCAGAAAAACGGGCAAAACAACACAAATGGGACAGTTTCAATCTAAATAAGTGTGCTATAGCCCACGGTTTCGAGGAAGGACCTGGGGTTCAGGCGTGCTGTAGGCCAAAAATTGACCAGGGCATGACAGTGAGGTCGGGGATAGTTCCAGTGTGGTTCGTTTAAATTTTTGTGATCATATGGGTGGATAAACGGGCCAAACGGCGCGAATGGGGAATTTTCTGGCCAAATCAATGTTCTATAGCCCAGGGTTTTGGGGGTGAACCCGAGGTTCGGGCGTGCTGTGGGCTGAAAATCAATCTAGGCATGATAGGGTGGTCGGAGGTTGTCTCAATGTGGTCCGGTTAAATGTTTGTGGCCATTTGGGTGGACTAACGGGCAAAACGGCACGAACGACACATTTTTGGCCCAATTTGGTGTGCTATAGCCCACGGTTTTGGTGGTGGGCCCGGGGTCCAAGCATGCTGTGGTGCGAAAATCGATCGGGACTTGCCAGGGAAGTCAGGTATTGTCCCAGCGTGGTTCGTTTAAATTTTTGTGGCTATTTGGGTAAAAAAATGGGCAAAACAGCACAAATAGGGTGTGTTCAGGCCAAATCGATGTGTTATAGCCTATGGTTTCGAGGGCGAGCTCGAGTGATGTGGGCCGAAAATTAAATGGGGCATACCAGGGAGGTCGGGGATCATCCCAGTGTGGTCCATTTAAATTTTCGTGGACATTTGGGTGGACAAACGGGAAAAACAGCGTGAATGGGGCAGTTTTGTGCCAAATTGGTGTGCTATAGCCCACGGTTTCGGGGGTGGGCCAAGGGTCCGAGAATGCTGTGGGCCAAAAATCAATTGAGGTATTCCAGAGAGGTTGGGGACCGTCCCAGTATGGTCCGTTTAATTTTTTGTGGTCATTTGGGTGGAAAAGCGGACAAAATGGCGATAACGGGGCATTTTTGGGCCAAATCAGTGTGCTATAGCCCACGGTTTTGGGGTGGCCCCGGGTTCCGAGCGAACTGTGGGCTGAAAATTGACCAGGGAGTGCTAGGGAGGTTGGGGATCATCCCAGTGTGGTCCGTTTAAATTTTCATGGCCATTTGGGGTGGACAAACGGGCGAAATGGTGCGAACGGGGCATTTTCAGGCCAAATCGGTATGCTATAGCCCACGGTCTTGGGGGTGGGCCCTGGCATGCCAGAGAAGTTGGGGATCATCCCAGTGTGGTCCGTTTAAATTTTCTTGGCCATTTGGAAGGACAAATGGGCAAAACGGTGCAAACGAGCCATTTTTAGGCCAAATCGATGTGCTATAGCCCACGGTTTCGGGGATGGGCTCGGGGTCCGGGCATTTTGTGGGCCAAAACTTGACCAGGATGTGCCATGGAGGTCGGGAATCATCCTAGTATGATCCGTTTATATAGTTGTGGCCATTTGTGTGGACAAACGGGCAAAATATCGCGAACGGGCTATTTTTAGGCCAAATCGATGTGCTATAGCCCATGGTTTTGGGGGTAGTCTAAGGGTACGGGTGTGCTGTGGGCCAAAAATCAACTTGGGTATGCCAGGGAGGTCGGGATCATCCCAGTATGGTCCGTTTAAATTTTCATGGTTATTTGGGTAGACAGGCGGGCGAAATAGGGCGAACGAAGCATTTTCGGCCAAATCGGTGTGCTATAGCCCACGGTTTTGGAGTGGGCCCAGGGTCCGGGCGTGCTGTTGACCAAATATCAACCAGGGCATGCTAGGGAGGTCGGGGATCATCCCAGTGTAGTTCGTTTAAATTTTTGTGGCCATTTTGATAGATAAACGGGGTAAAATGGCGCGAACGAGGTATTTTTGGGCCAAATCGATGTGCTATAACCCACAATTTTGGGGGTGGTCTCAGGTTATGAGCGTGCTGTAGGCCGAAAATCGACCGAGGTATGCCAGGGAGGTTGGGGATCAGCCCAGTGTGGTCCGTTTAAATTTTTTTGGCTATTTGGGTGGACAAACAGGAAAAACAGCGTGAATAGGGCATTTTCGGGCCAAATCGGTGTGCTATGCCCACAATTTCTGGGGTGGGCCTGGGGTACGGGTATACTGTGGATCAAAAAGTAGCCAAGGTATTCCAGGGAGGTTGGAGATCGTCTCAGTGTGGTTCGTTTAAATTTTTGTGGTTATTTGGGTGGAAAAACGGGTAAAACTGCGTGAACAGGGCATTTTTGGTCTAAATTGGTGTGCTATAGCCCACGGTTTTAGGGGTGGGCTCGGGGTTCGGGCGTGCTGTAGGCCAAAAATCGAACAGGGCATGACAGGAAGGTCAAGGATCGTCCCAGTGTGGTCCATTTAAATTTTTGTGGCCATTTGGGTAGGTAAACGTGTGAAACGGCGCGAACGGGGAATTTTCGGGCAAAATCGGTGTGCTATAGACAATGATTTTGGGGGTGGACCCAGGGTTCGGGCGTGCTGCGGGTTGAAAATTGACTGGGGCATTCCAAGGAGGTCGGGCTTCATCCCACTGTGTTCCGTTAAATTTTTTTTGGCCATTTGGTTGGATAAACGGGTGAATCGGCGCGATCGGGGCATTTTCAGACTAAATCAGTGTGCTATAGCCCACGGTTTTGGGGGTGAGCTCGAGGTCTGGGCATGTTGTGGGCCAAAAATTATCGAGGCATTCCAGAGAGGTTGAGGATTATCCCAGTGTGGTCCGTTGAATTTTTTTTGGCCATTTGGGTAGACGAACGGGAAAAATAGCACGAAATGGGCATTTTCGAGCCAAATCAGTGTGTTATAGCCCACGGTTTTGGGGGTGGACCCAGGGACCGGGCGTGTTGTGGATCTAAAATCGACCGAGGCATACCAGGGAGGTCGGGATCGTCCCAGTGTTGTCCTTTTAAATTTTTGGTATCATTTGGGTGAACAAACGGGCAAAACAGTGCGAACGAGCATTTTTGGGCCAAATCGATATGCTATAGCCCACAGTTTAGAGGGTGGGGCCTGGGACCTGGCGTGCTGTAGGCCAAAAATTGATCGAGGCATGTCATGGAGGTCGGGGATCATCCCAGTGTTGTCCGTTTAAATTTTTCTGGCCATTTGGGTAGAGAAACGGGCAAAACAGTGAGAACGGGGCATTTGCGGGCCAAATCGGTGTGCTATAGCCCATGGTTTCGGGGATGGGCCCAGGGTTTGGGCATGCTTTAGGCCAAAAATCAACCGAGGTATGCCAGGGATGTCGGGGATCATCCCAATGTAGTCCGTTTAAACTTTTGTGGCCATTTGGGTCAACCAATGGGCGAATCGGCACAAACAGGTCATTTTGGGCCAAATCGGTGTGCTAGCCAACAGTTTCAGGGCCGGGCTCGGGGTCCGGGTGTGCTGTGGGCTGAAAATCGATTGAGGCGTGCCTGGGAGGTAGGGTATCATCCCAGTGTGGACCATTTAATTTTTTGTAGCCATTTGGGTGGATAAATGGGCGCAATAGCGCGAACGAGGCATTTTCGAGCAAAATCGATGAGCTATAGTCCACGATTTTGGGGGTGTGCCCGGGGTCTAGGCGTGATGTAGGCCGAATATCGACTGAGGCATGCCAGGGAGGTTGGGGATCATCCCAGTATGGTTCGTTTAAATTTTGTGGCTATTTGGGTGGACAAACGGGCAAATCGGTACAAACGGGGGCATTTTTAGGCCAAATCGGTGTGCTATAGTCCACAGTTTTAGGGGTGGGCCCGGGGTCCGGGCTTGCTATGAGCTAAAAATCAGCCGAGGCGTTCCAAAAAGTTCGGGGATCATTCCAGTGTGGTCCGTTTAAATTTTTATGGCTATTTGGGTGGACAAATGGGCAAAACGGCGTGAATGAGGCATGTTTGGGCCAAATCGATGTTCTATAGCCCACGGTTTCAGGGGTGGGATCGGGGTGTGGGCCTGCTATGGGCCGAAAATCGACCGGGGTATGGCAGCGAGGTCAGGGATCATCCCATTTTGGTCCTTTTAAATTTTCTTTTCTATTTGGAAGTACAAACGGGTGAAATAGCGCAAACGAGTTATTTTTAGGCTAAATCGATGTGCTATAGCCCACGATTTTGGGGGTTGGACCAGGGTCCGGTCGTGCTGTGGGCTAAAAATCAACCGAGGCATTCTAGGGAGGTTGGGGATCGACCCAGTGTGGTCCGTTTAAATTTTCGTGGTTATTTGGGTGGACAAATGGGCAAAACAATGCGAATGGGGCATTTTCCGGCCAAATCGGTGTGCTATAGGCCACGGTTTCGGGGGTGGGCCTGGGGTCCGGGAGTGCTGTGGGCTGAAAATCGACTGGGGTAAGCCAGAGAGATTTGAGATCATCCCAGTATGGTCCGTTTAAATTTTTGTGGCTATTTGGGTGGCCAAACGGGTGAAACGGTGTGAATGGGGCATTTTCTGGCCAAATCAGTGTGCTATAGCCCATGGTTTCGGAGGTGGGCTCGGGGTCCGGGCGTGCTGTAGGCCAAAAATCGATCGGAGCGTGCCAGGGAGTTTGGGGATCATCCCAGTGTAGTTCGTTTAAATTTTTGTGTCCATTTGGGTGGACAAATGGTTGAAGCAGCGTGAACGGGGCATTTTTGAGCCAAATCGCTGTGCTATAGCCTACGGTTTCGGGGTTGAGCTTGAGGTTTAGGCGTGCTGTGGGCCAAAACTTGTCCGGGGCATGCCATAGAGGTTGGGGAACATCCCTGTATGGACCGTTTAAATTTTCATGTCTATTTGGGTGGACAAATGGGCAAAACAGCGCGAACGAGAAATTTTCGGGCCAAATTAGTGTGCTATAACCCACAATTTTGGGGTGGGTACGGGTACAGGCATGCTGTGGGTTAAAAATCAACCGAGACATTCCAGGGAGGTTGGGGATCATCCCAGTATGGTCCATTTAAATTTTTGTGGCCATTTGGGTGGACAAACGAACAAATCGACGTGAATGAGGCATTTTCAGGCCAAATCGGTGTGCTATAGCCCTCGGTTTTGAGGGTGGGCCCTAGGTTCGGGTGTGCTGCGGTTCGACAATTGATCGGGGCATGCCAGGGAGGTTGATGATCGTCCCAGTGTGGTCCATTTAAATTTTTGTGGCCATTAGGGTAGATAAATGGGTGAAATGGTGCGAATGGGGCATTTTCGGGACAAATCGATGTGCTATAGCCCATAGTTTTGGGTGTGGGCCCAAGCTTCGAGCGTTCTGTGGGCCAAAAATTGACCGGTGCATGCCAGGGAGGTTGGGGATCTTCCCAGTGTGGTCCGTTGAAATTTTTGTGGCCATTTGGGTCGACAAACAGGCGAATCGGCATGAACGGGGCAATTTTAGGCCATATCGGTGTGCTATAGCCCACGGTTTCAGGGGTGGGCCCAGAGTTCGGGCATGCTGTGGGCCAAAAATTGATCGGGGCGTGCCAGGGAGGTTGGGGATCATCCCAGAGTGGTCCGTTTAAATTTTTGTGGCTATTTGGGTGGACAAACAGGCAAAACAGCGTGAACGGGGCATTTTCAGGCCAAATCGATGTGCTATAGCCCCCGATTTGAGGGGTGGGCCCGGGGTCCGAGCATGCTGTGGGCCAAAAATCGACCGGGGCATGCCAGGGAAGCTGGGATCATCCTAGTTTGGTTCGTTTTAATTTTCTTAGCCATTTTGGAGGACAAACGGGCAAAACGACGCAAATAAGGCATTTTCTAGTCAAATTAGTGTGCTATAGCCCACGATTTCGAGGGTGTGCCTGGGGTCCGGGCGTGCTTTGGGCCAAAAATTGACCGGGGCGTGCTAGGGAATTTGGGGATAATCCCAGTGTGATCCATTTAAGTTTTTGTGGCCATTTGGGTGGACAAACGGGCGAAACAGCATGAAGAGGGCATTTTCGGGCTAAATCGGTGTGCTATAGCCCACAATTTTAGGGGTGGACCCGGGGTTCGAGCGTGCAGTGGGCCAAAAATCAATCGGAGCATGCCAGGGAGGTTAGGGATCGTCCAGTGTGGTTCGTTTAAATTTTCATGGACATTGGGCTGGAAAAACGGGCAAAACAGCGCAAAAGGTACATTTTTAAGCAAAATCGATGTGCTATAGCCCATGGTTTAGGGGGTGGGCTCGGGGTTCAATTGTGTTGTGGGCCAAAAATCAATCGGGGTGTGACAGGGAGGTTGGGGATTATCCCGGTATGGTCTGTTTAAATTTTCGTGGTTATTTGGGTGGACAAATGGGCAAAACAACATGAACGGTGCATTTTCGGGCCAAATCGGTGTGCTATAGCCCACAATTTCGGGCGTGGACCTGGGGTCTGGGCGTGCTGTGGGCCAAAAATTAACTGGGGTGTGCTAGAGAGGTTGGGGACCATCCCAGTGTGGTCCATTTAAGTTTTCTTAGTCATTTGGGAGGACAATCGAGAAAAACTATGGTAACGAGGCATTTTGGCCCAAATCGAAGTGCTATATAGCCTACGGTTTTGGGGTAGGCCCGGGGTCCGAGCGTGCTATGGGCCAAAAATTGACTAGGGCATTCCAGGGAGGTCAGGGATCATCCCTGTGTGGTCTGTTTATATTTTCGTGACCATTTGGATTGACAAACGGGCAAAATGGCACAAACGGGCAAAACGACACAAACGAGGCATTTTTGGGCCAAATCGGTGTGCTATAGCCCACGGTCTTGGGGGTGGGCCCGGACCGAGGTCCGAGCATGCTATTGGCCAAAAATCAACTAGGGCATGCCAAGAAAGTCGGGGATAATCCCAGCTTGGTCTTTTTAAATTTTCTTGGCCATTTGGGAGGACAAACAGGCAAAATGGTGCAAACGAGGCATTTTCAGGCCAAATTGGTGTGCTATAGCCCAAGATTTCAGAGATGGGCCCAGGGTCCAGGCGTGCTGTGGGCCTAAAATCATCCAGGACGTGCCAGGGAGGTCGAGGATCATCCCAGTGTGGTTCGTTTAAATATTTGTGGAAATTTGGGTGGATAAACGGGCAAAACGGCACAAATGGGGCATTTTTGGGCTAAATTGATGTGCTATTGCCCACGGTTTTGGCGATGGGATCGGGGTACGGGCGTGCTGTGGGCCAAAAATCAACCATGGTGTGCCAGGGAGGTCGGGGATTATCCCAGTGTGGTCCATTTAATTTTTTATGGTCATTTGGGTGGACAAGCGGGCAAAACGGGGCAAACGGGGCATTTTTTGGCAAAATTGGTGTGCTATAGCCCATGTTTTTGGGGGTGGGCTTGGGTTACGGGTGTGCTTTAGGGAAAAAATCGATTGGGGCCTGCCATGGGGGTCGAGGATCATCCCAGTGTGGTCCGTTTAATCTTTTGTGGCTATTTGGGTGGACAAACAGGAAAAACAGCGTAAACGAGGCATTTTCAGGCCAAATCGGTGTGCTATAGCCCACAGTTTTAGGGGTGGACCCGGTGTACGGGCATGTTGTGGGCCAAAAATCAGCCGAGGTATGCTAGGAAGGTTGTGTATCATCCCAGTGTGGTCCTTTTAAATTTTTGTGGTCATTTGGGTGGACAAATGGGCGAAATGGCGCGAACGGGGCATTTTTAGGCTAAATTGGTGTGCTATATCCCACGGTTTCAGGGGTGGGGTTGGGGTTCAGACGTGTTGTGGGCCAAAAATTAACCAGGGCATGCCAGGGAGGTCGGGGATAATCCCAATATGGTCCGTTTAAATTTTCGTGGCTATTTGGGTAGACAAACATGCAAAATAGCACGAACGAGGCATTTTCAGGCAAAATCGGTGTGCTATAACCCACGATATTGAGGGTGGGCCCGGGGTTCAGGCGTGCTGTGGGTCAAAAATCATCTGGGGCATTCCAGGGAGGTTGAGGATCATCTCATTATGGTCCGTTTAAATTTTCGTGGCCATTTGGTTGGACAAACGGGCGAATCGACGCGAAAGGGCATTTTCTGGCCAAACCGGTGTGCTATAGCCCACAGTTTTGGGGGTAAGCTCGGGGTTCGGGCCTTTTGTGGGCGAAAAATAAACTGGGGCATGCCAGGAAGATCGAGGATAGTCCCAGTGTGGACCGTTTAAAGTTTCATGTCCATTTGGGTGGACAAATGGGGGAAATGGTGCGAATGGGGCATTTTAGAGCTAAATCGGTGTGCTATAACCCATGATTTTGGGGATGGATCAGGGGTCCGGGTGTGCTGTGGGCCAAAAATTGATCAGGGCATTCCAAGAGGGTTGAGGATCATCCCAGTGTAGTCCTTTGAAATTTCTGTGGCCATTTGGGTGGACAAATGGGAGAAATTGTGCGAAAGGGGAATTTTTGAGCCAAATCAGTGTGCTATAGCACACGGTTTTGGGGGTGGTCTAGGGGACCGGGTGTGCTGTGGATCAAAAACCGACCGGGGCGTGCCAGGGTGGTCGGAATCATCCCAGTGTTGTCCGTTTAAATTTTCGTGATCATTTGGGTGAACAAACGGGCGAAACGACGTGAATGGGCATTTTTGGCCCAAATCGGTATGCTATAGCCCTCGGTATAGAGGGTGGGCCTGGGGACCGAGCGTGCTGAGGGCTAAAAATTGATCGAGGCATGCCAGGGAGGTAGGGGATAGTCCCAGTGTGGTTTGTTTAAATTTTTGTGGCCATTTGAGTGGACAAACGGGTAAAACAGAGAGAACGAGGCATTTTGGGGCCAAATCGGTGTGCTATAGCCCATGGTTTCGGGGGTGGGCCCGGGGTTCGAGCATGCTATGGGACAAAAATCAACCGAGGTATGCCAGGGAGGTCGGGGATCATCCCAGTATGGTCCATTTAAATTTTTGTGGCCATTTGGGTGGATCAACGGGCGAATCGACGTGAATAGGGTATTTTTGGGCTAAATCGGTGTGTATTAGCCCACAGTTTTGGGGGTGGGATCGGGGTCCAGGAGTGCTGTGGGCCTAAAATCGATCGGGGCATGCCAGGGAGTTTGGGGATCATCTCAATGTGGACCGTTTAAATTTTCGTGGCCATTTGGGTGGAAAAACGGGCGAAATAGCGCGAACGGAGCATTTTCGGGCAAATTCGATGTGCTATAGCCCTCAGTTTTGGGAGTGTGCTCGGGGTCCGGGTGTGCTGTAGGCTGAATATTGACTGAGGTATGCCAGGGAGGTTGGGGATCATCTCAGTGTGGTCCTTTTAAATTTTTGTGGCTATTTGGGTGGACAAACGGGCGAATCGGCGCAAATAAGGCATTTTCAGGCCAAATCGGTGTGCTATAGCCTACGATTTCGGGGGTGGGCCCAGGGTCCAGGCGTGTTGTGGGCCAAAAATTGTTCGGGGCGGCCATGGAGGTTGGGGATCGTGATACAAAAACATCCCACCAAGAGGCCAAAACAGTCCACAAAACGTGTGAAGAACAAGCAACACAAAGGGATACAATATGACAAACACAAAAACACACGGATTTGCAAATTAATGTAAGGATAGATAGTGAGACCAAGATTTTTACAAGATTAAGAACCATGTATATTTCAAAATTAACCCATAATGAATGTAATAATCAAAACCACACTCTTACGGTGACCGCCAAGGTAATCGTCTCACCTCAAGATCCACCGTTTCTAAGCAAAGAACAATATTGGCTTTTCCAAGCCCTATACTAAGGATGACTTTTCCAAGTCCTAACTAAGACTATACTAAGGTGGTATACTCTCAAGAGAGAGGATTTCAAGTGTTTCAATCTTTCATCTTTCATAAACTAACTAGCAAATGAACTAATAGAACCTATTTATAGACTAACTTATTACATAACAAAATGGCCACAATACCCTTAATGAAAAGGGGTGGTCATGGAGTGTTACTTGTACAAGGCTAAGTAACAAAAATGTCCTTAATGAAGGCCCAAAACTGTGAGTCCTCAATCTTCAATGCTCCAAGAAATCTTTCACACGTGGGATTGCTCTTTGGTGTACTCAAATCGGCCCCTCCATGTAGGATCCCATTTCCTTAATGCGACCAAAGCTTGATGCCCCACGTACTGACTTCAAATGATGTCATTAAAAGCTAAGGCGTCCATTTGAATCGTATCTTCCTCCCCTTCTTGAAAAGGATTCGACCTCAAATCCAAACTTTGCAAAACTAAACAAAGGACACATAAATACAAACTCCTCATGGCATGAGGGTTAGGGTAAGCACGACAAATCACCTCAACATGCCAAGGTTGCACATATTTAGAATACAACCAAGGATCCTTAGAACTAAATTTTACATAATTAATGAAAAATGCACAAAGGATTTGGCTATAGAATTCACGAAAAATGATGTTTTTTGCTTGTCATGTAAACCAAGTAACAAGTTGGGTGCACTATCATCACCAATTCTATATTTGGCACCGGGGTCAAATGGGAAGAGTGTCCATAGACATGGGTCTAGACAACACTCCTTTTTCCCGTGGTCTCCACCCAAACTAAACGACATACTCTCTATAATAGCATATATATTATCCAGAGCAAATAGAAAGTAAAGAAAGGTATCACTCAAGTCGACTTCTACTACGGTGCCCTCATGTGTGTACTCACTACTAGTTTCACAATCATCACCATGAGTACTCTCAACAATAAAGTCACACAAAGTAGAAGGAGAAGTAGTTTCCAAAACCATACATCCCTTACCCTTAAGAGTACTCTCATCTTCCAAGAAGAGATTTCCATCTTTAGGAGGAATGTTGTCACACCATAGTGGGTTAACATATTTTCTATAGCTTATAAGGCAAGCTATACCATCATTTTCACCACTAGGTTCATTAGGAGTGGTTTTATCATCTTTAAATAAGACATTATACCTTAAGAGAGCATGATCTATTTCACGAGCAAATTCGGAGCAAACACATTCATCACTCTCTAAAAGATTAATGTCAAGTTTCAAAGATATTTCAAGTGAAAGATTATCCCAAGAATAGCTCTCGGGTTCACTCCTATTCATTTGATCAATATTTTCAATAGGCACACTAGTGTATCCACACTCACAATAAGTAAATCATCATCAAGTGGCAAAGAAATAATAGACTCTCATATAGGCAAGCTATAACTCATACTCAATGGGCTACTAGCCACACAATTATCATTCACATGCACGAAAGTGTAAGGGTTAGCTATTTTACCTTGAAGTTCATGACTATGTTCGTCTTTACCTCGGTGTGAAAGTCCATCACAAGATTGGGCAGCAACTTCCTTCAAAAAGATTTTATCGCAAGTTGTTTGGACAATTGGATTTTGAGGGAAGAGTTTGGGTAACAATTGGCATATAATTTCAATGTACCGTTGCATATCTTAAAGATCATCATGGATGCGATTACACGTGGCATTAAAATTATGGGCAGCCATGGTACCTAAACAAAAAAAAAGACAACAACAAACAAAAGAAAACAAACAAGATTAGTAGTAAAAGCTCCTTACCATCACTCGATACACTCACCTTTGTGATTCTCACAATTGGAGCGGCGAATATTGAAAGTTGCTTATACTCCGGTAGTCAATAAGATGTCAATCCTACTTGGCGGCTGGAATGGATTATTGTTTTGATTGACTCAAGACACAAAACAAAATTCACTTACGAACTTAAAACAAAGAAGTTACTATGAGTTATAAACGAGAAAAGCACACAAATAATGAAGACACAAAAGAAACGTATTCAAAAACTAATTAACAACCTAGTAGGTGATTACTAGTTTGTCTATTAGTACTAGCATAAAGAAAATTGAAACTAAAGAAACAAGAAATGAAACTTAGAAATCTGAAATTTTGAGCCTAAGTGTCATTTTTAGGGTGATGACATGGCAACCTCCTAGTGGACGTTAAAATTGTTGAAAGTTTGAGAAATTTTCTTGTCTTCAAATTGTATTGATCAAATTCCAAGTGGGGAATGGTGAAATTTTGGATATGGGAGGGTAACAATAAGACTTTGGAGCCCTTTTTTCAAGTTCAAAAAGTGTTTGACTTTTTTGCACCTTTTTGGCTAAACACCCTTTTGAAAGACTTTTGGCTCTTTCCCCTTTTATAAGTCTTGGTAGGTGGACTTTCTCCCTTTTGGAAAGATAACTTTTGAAACCCTTTTGTTCCCTTTCCACTTTGGATGTCTTAGAGTTATGTCTTTCAAGACTAACAACAAGACACACTCTCTTTCTTTAATTTCTAAGATCAAACAATCATTTTCTCTTCAACAAAATATGAAGATGGTGAAGAACACCAAGAACAGAACTTTTGAATCTTGGATTTCTATGGTTCAAGTTGGATCCCACATATCAACAACATATTTTTCAAGCTTCAACCCTCAACAATAACATTAAAAAACGACCGTGGGCCCGGGGTCCAGGCATGCTGTGGGCCAAAAATTGATCGTGGCATGCCAGGGAGGTTGGGGATCATCCTAGTGTGGTTTGTTTAAATTTTTGTGGCCATTTGTGTGTACAACGGGTGAAACAATGCGAACGTGGAGTTTTCGGGCTAAATAGGTGTGCTATAGCCCACGGTTGCGGGGGTGGGCCCGGGGTACGGGCATACCGTGGGCCAAAAATCGACCGGGGCATGCCAGAAAGGTTGGGGATCATCCCAGTATAGTCTGTTTAAATTTTCGTGGCCATTTGGGTGGACAAACGGGTGAAACGGCGCGAACAGGGCATTTTCGGGCAAAATTGATGTGTTATAGCCCAGGGTTTTAGGGGTGTGCCCAGGGTCCGGGCGTGCTGTAGGCTGAATATCGACTGAGGCATGCCAGGGAGGTTGGGGATTATCCCAGTGTGGTCTGTTTAAATTTTCGTAGCCATTTGGGTGGACAAACGGGTGAATCGGCACAAATGGGGCATTTTTAGGCTAAATCAGCGTGCTATAGCCCACGGTTTTGGGGTCGACCCGGGGTTCGGGGATGCTATAGGATAAAAATTGACCGGAGCATGCCAGGGAGGTTGTTGATCATTCCAGTATAGTCCATTTAAATTTTTGTGGCTATTTGAGTGGACAAACGGGCAAAACGACATGAACGGGGCATTTTCGGGATAAATCTATGTGCTATTGCCCACAGTTTCAGGAGTGGGATCGGGGTACGGGCCTGCTGTGGGCCAAAAATTTATCGGGGTATGCCAGCGAGGTCAGGGATCCTCCCAGTGTGGTCTGTTTAAATTTTCTTGGCTATTTGGGTCGACAAATAGGTGAATCGGTAAGAACAGGGCATTTTCAAGCTAAATTGGTGTGCTATAGCCCACGATTTTGGAGGTGGGCCTAGGGTTCGGGTGTGCGTGGGCCAAAAATTAACCGCTGCATGCTAGGGAGGTTGGGGATAGACCCAGTATGGTCCGTTTAAATTTTTGTGGCCACTTGGGTGGACAAATGGGCAAAACAATGCGAACGGGGAATTTTCGAGCCAAATCGGTGAGATGTAGCCCATGGTTTTGGGGGTGGGCCTGGGGTTCGGGCGTGCTGTGGGCTGAAAATCGATCGGGACTTGCCAAGGAGGTTGGAGATCATCCCAGTGTGGTCCATTTAAATTTTCGTGGCCATTTGGATGAAAAAACGGGTGAAACAGTGCGAATGGGGCATTTTTTAACCAAATCGGTGTGCTATAGCCCACGGTTTCGGGGGTGGACTCGGGGTCCAGGCGTGCTGTAGGCTAAAAATTGACTAGAGTGCGCCAGGGAGGTTGGGGATCATCCCATTATAGTCCGTTTAAATTTTCATGGCCATTTGGGTGGACAAACTGGCAAAACGGTGCGTAAGGGGCATTTTTGGGTAAATCAATGTGCTATAGCCTACGGTTTTGGGGGTGGGCCCGGGGTTCAGGCGTGCTGTGGGCCAAAAAATGATCGGGACATGTAGTGAGGTTAGGGATTATCCCAGTTTAGTCCGTTTAAATTTTTGTGGCTATTTGGGTGGAAAAATGAGTGAAATGGCGCGAACGAGGCATTTTCAGGCCAAATCAATATGCTATAACCACAGTTTTGGGGTGGGCCTGGGGTCCTGATGTGTTGCGGGCCAAAAATCAACCGGGGCATTCCAGGGAAGTTGGGATCATCCCAGTGTGGTCCGTTAAGATTTTTGTGGCTATTTGGGAGGACAAACGGGAGAAACAGCGTGAACGGGGCATATTCGGGCTAAATCGGTGTGTTATAGCCCACGGTTTTGGGGTGGGCTCAGGGTTCAGGTGTTTTAGGAGCTTAATATCAATCGGGACATGTAGGAAAGTTGGGGATCATCCCAATGTTGTCCGTTTAAATTTTCATGTCCATTTGGGTGGACAAACGGGCGAAACGACGCGAACGAGGCATTTACGGGACAAATCAGTGTGCTATAACCCATAATTTTGGGGTGGGCCCGAGGTCCAGCGGTGCCGTGGGATGAAAACTAATCGGAGCTTGCTAGAGAGGTTGGGGATCATCCCAGTGTGGTCCATTTAAATTTTCGTGGCCATTTGGGTGGACAAACGGGTAAATCGGCGTGCTATAGCCCACGGGTTTGGGGGTGGGCTTGGGGTCCAGGCGTGCTGTGGGCCAAAAATTGACCGTGGCATGCCGGGCGGTTGGGGATTGTCGTAGTGTGGTCTGTTTAAATTTTTGTGGCCATTTGGGTGGACAACGGGTGAAACGGTGCGAACGTGGAGTTTTCGAGCCAAATCGGTTTGCTATAGCTTAAGGTTTCGAGGTGGGCCCAGGGTTCGGGCATGCTGTTGGCTGAAAATTGACTAGGGGATGCCAGGGTCGTTAAGGATCATCCCTGTATGATTCTTTTAAATTTTCATGGCCGTGTGTGCTATAGCCTCTGGTTTCGGTGGTGGGACCGGGGTCCGAGCGTGTCTTGGGCTAAAAATCGATCAAGGCATGTCAGGGAGGTCGGGGATCATACCAGTGTGGTTCATTTAAATTTTAATGCCATTTGGGTGGAAAAACAGGCAAAACGGTACGAACGAGGCATTTTCAAGCCAAATCGGTATGCTATAGCCCATAGTTTTGGGGGAAGGCCCGGAGTCCGGGCGTGCTATGCACCGAAAATTAACCGGGGCATAACAGGGAGGTCAAAGATCATCCCAGTGTGGTTTATTTAAATTTTTGTGGCCATTTGGGTGGATAAGCGGGAGAAACGGCACGAACGGGGCATTTTCAGGCTAAATCGATGCGCTATAGCGCACAGTTTCGGGGGTGGTCCCGGGGTCCGGGTGTGCTGTGGGATGAAAATCGACCGGGAAATGCCAAGGAAATTGAGGATCGTCCTAATGTGGTCCGTTTAAATTTTCTTGGCCTTTTGGGAGGACAAACAGGCAAAACGGCGCAAACGAGGCATGCTGTGGGCCGAAAATCAACTGAGTTATGCCAAGGAGGTTTTGGATCATCCCAGTGTGGTCCGTTGAAATTTTTGTGGCTATTTGGGTGGACAAACGGGAGAAACGGCGCGAATGGGGCATTTTTGGGCAAAATTATTGTGCTATAGCCCACGGTTTTGGGGGATAAGCCCGGGGTTCGGGCGTACGTTGCCCTAAAAATCGATCGGGGCATACCAGGGAGGTTGGGGATCATTCCAGTATGGTTAGTTTAAATTTTTGTGGCCATTTGGGTTGACAAACGGGCAAAACGGCGTGAGCGATAAGTTTTCTGGCCAAATTGGTGTGCTATAGCCCCTGGTTTCGGTGGTGGGCCCAGGGTCCGGGCGCGCTGTGGGCTAAAAATTGAACGGGGCTTGCCAGGGAGGTCGGGAATCATCCCAGTATGGTACGTTTAAATTTTTATGGCCATTTCGGCGGACAAACAGTCAAAACGACGTGAACGAGGCATTTTTAAGCCAAATCGGTGTGCTATAGCCCACAGTTTTAGGTGTGGGCTTAGGGTTCGGGCATGCTGTGGGCCAAAAATTAACCGAGGTGTGCTAGTGAGGTTGGGGATCATTCTAGTATGGTTTGTTTAAATTTTCGTGGCTATTTGGGTGGACAAACGGGAGAAACGGCACGAACATGGTATTTTTGAGGTAAATCGATGTTCTATAGCCCATGGTTTCGAAGGTGATCCTGAGGTCCGGGCGTTCTGTGGACCGAAAATAGACCGGGGCGTGCCAAGGAGTTTGGCGATCATCCCAGTGTGGTCCGTTTAAATTTTCGTGGCTATTTGGGTGGACAAACGGGCAAAACAACATAAATAGTTCTTTTTTAGGCTAAATCGGTGTGCGAAAGCCCACGATTTTGGGGGCGGGCCCGGGGTTCGAGCTAGCTGTCGGCCAAAAATCAATCGAGGCATGCCAAAGAGGTTGAGGATTGTCCTAGTGTGGTCCATTTAAATTTTCATAGCCATTTGGGTGGACAAACGGGCGAAACGGCGCGAAAGGGGCATTTTTGGGATAAATCGATGTGCTCTAGCCCACGATTTTGGGGATGGGCCTGGGGTTCCGAATTGTTGTGGGCCAAAAATTGATCGGGGCATGCAGGCAGGTTGGGGATCATCCTAGTGTGGTCAGATGTTGGGCGTATTTATACGTATAAGCACCATAATTTACCCATGTTTTGGCTAAGTTTTGAGGATAAAATATATAATTCTTGCACTTTTAGTCCATTTTCCTTTAAGTGAGCTGACCTATGTGATTAGTATGTTTTTCAGGTACTAATGATGAAGATTTCAGCACTTTGTGGACCTGTGGGCAGCAAAGGAAAACTTCACATAAGAGGGAAGGCAACTTTTGGACTGAATGTGATGCATGGGAACTTTTTCCCGGGCAAACCCAGTATTTTTAAATACTTAAGGATGCAGTAGCAACTTATTAGACAAGGATGCTATTAAAAACCTTATTGCTGAATTTTTCAGCATCATTAAGAATTATCATTCGACATTATTGAGAATTCACGTTTGAGGATTTTGTACGGGTTTTGAGAGCAGAAAACGGCTCACTTGAGCAACGGAGAAAGAAAACACGTTTTATCTCCATAGCCGAGATTTCTCTAAGTTTTGGTATGATGATGATGTCTACTTTGATTTTCGTTGTATTCATGAGTAGCTAAACTTATCTGTTAGGGTTATGAAAACCTTGTAAGATACTATCTATTACTATGAGTTTGTGAATTCTTGATGTGTTATGCTACTTATATCATTACTCTCTTCGTTTTGATTGAATTCTCATGGTTTCAAACATAGAGAATATTCCATTATAGCATTAAGTTGTTCGAGAGAAAATTTACATGTTTGGAAAAGAGAGTGTGACAAGAAAATAGGGTTTCCAACCTCTATTTACACGTTAATGCCTTAATCGGATTAACTTCTTGGAGAATTTGTACCATGTGTTATACACTTTAGGCTCGAGAGAGCTAAAGCGAAATAAATCCTTGATGGTTGAGAAACACTTGGATTTAGAATTAGAATACGATTCTCTATAAGTGCATGCATGTCTAAATTCCGCGTTACTCGTAGTTAATAGAGAAGTAGAACTTATAAGGTGGACATAACCCTAAATTATCAATCTCTGTGATTAAATCTTACTACGCAAATCGTTCCATTGTTACTTTGATAATATTAGTTCATGCCTAAACCAAACCCCCCTTTTTCCTTGGAATTTTCGACGAACAGTCTACTAATAATTGCAACACTTAGTGACCAGAGTATTCCCTGTGGGATTCGACACCCAACCCAGTTGGGTTCTATATTTGACAGCGACCGCTTACACTTTCTAAGGAGAGTTGTAATTTGGGCGTATCAAATTTTGGCGCCGTTGCCGGGGAATACTGTTGTCAACTAAGTTTTTGATAGTTAATAGACCCTTTGGTCAAAGATTCTTGAATTTTACGTTTTGTTTTGTTCAGGTTTATTGGAGTGCATGCCAAATACACGAAGTTCTGGTCAACCGTTATTACCTATAAATCCTGAACCACATCTTATTGGCAGAATGGATGCGCAACGAAACCTTGAACGGATGGCTGCTCAACAGGAGCAGGAAAGATTAACTGCATTGGCAGCTGCTCAAGTGCATCAACAAAATATTGATAACCTAGGTCGGGCAACAAATCTTGATGAAGATGACCTGGGTGATGATGAGTTATTAAATCCAAGGCGTGCTGGTGAGGTGGCAGCACCTGTGAATAGGAGAGATCGTCAAGCTAGAATGAAACCTGAACGCCGAGCTGTGCAGGCCCCTTTCGATGATGATGATGACGATTTGGATGCGACTGGTGCGACAGGGGCTATTATTCCTCCACCCTTGGCACCCGAAGCCAAGTTTAATATCACCAGCACCATGATCCAGCTATTACAACTCAAAGGGTTATTTGGTGGACTTGCAGGTGATGATCCGAATATGCATCTGATCAACTTTATCTCAATATGCAAGTCATTTGACAATCCAGGAGTTGGACAGAATGCAATTCGACTGCGCTTATTTCCATTGTCTCTATCTAGAGAGGCAACTCTATGGTTGAACGGGCTGACTCCTGACTCTATTACTAATTGGAGGAAACTAAAAGACGCTTTCCTAGAAAGATTCTTTCCGCCATCCAAGAGAGCACAGTTATGAGATGAGATCGGCAATTTTCGACAGCTTCCAACTGAAGCTCTCCACGAAACATGGGAGAGGTTCAAGAAGAAGCTTATGCGGTGCCCAAATCATCAGATGACCAACATCCACTTGATGGAAATATTATACAGGGCGTTGAACTCGGTGACTAAGCCAGTGGTTGATAATGCTGCAGGTGGGTCATTCATGGACCTTACTTTTATTGAGGCTGGTGATATGCTGGATCGTATGACAAAGCAGAGTAGAGCTTGGCATACCAGGGATTCTGAGGTAGCAAGCTCTACTGTATCTACTGGCATGAAAGAAGAACAGAGGCGAAGAGAAGAGGAACGTGACCAAGATATGGCTCACATGAAAACACAGATGGACCTTCTTACCAAGAATTTATTATCAGGAAAGACAAAAAAGGTCAAGGATATTGTATCACAGGGTAGAGATGAATCCAATTCTGAGGAGGAAGCGAATTATTTGAATAATCAGGGGGGTTTCCGAGGCAATGCCCAAGGAAACCAAGGTCAGAACTATTATGAAAAATCCGGATTCAAGAATAAGACTAACAAGAGTGGTTTGTATGTTCCTTCTGGAAATCGTGAGGCTGCGACATCTGGCTCTGGAAAGATGTCCATGGAAGATATGATGGCTAAGTTGTTGAAAGGAGTGGAGGCAACCAACACGGGAGTAACTGAGGTAAAAAATGATTTGTCCTCAATAAATCATTTGGTTGATTCACATTCCACTTTAATAAAACAACTGGAACAACAATTGAGTCAACTATCAGCGGCACTCAATCAAAGAAAAGTTGGTACCTTACCTAGCGACACTGTGCAGAACCCAAAGAATGATGGATCATGTATGGCTATTACTACCAGGAGTGGTAAGGTGTTGGAAAATCCATCCAAAGGCAAGCAGGTGGTTGATATTACAGAAAAGAATGTTATTGAAGCAGATTGTGATGATTCTGTAGAAGCTGAAAATTAGAATGAGAACGTTCATGACACTACACGTAGATGTCACCAGCCTGAAAAGATTGATAATCGGAAGCAAGATAAAAAGAAAGCGGTGGAGAAAACTCTTCCAACTCCACCACCACCTTTTCCTCAGAGACTGAAGAAGAAAGCTGATGACACCAGGTTCAGTAAATTCATGACTATGTTGAAGCAGTTGACTATTAATGTGCCTTTGGTAGAGGCACTGGAGCAGATGCCAGGATACACCAAATTCATGAAGGACCTTTTGAAAAAGAAAAGGGCAACAAGTTATGAACTGGCAGATAATGTTCATCATTGCAGTGCAATTGCCACGAGATCTTTAGTACAGAAAAAGGCGGATCCTGGTGCCTTTACTATTCCTTGCACGGTTGGATCCTTGGATTTTGCTAAGGCATTGTGCGATTTGGGGGCTAGCATCAATTTGATGCCGCTATCTATTTATAAACAGTTGGGGTTGGGCGATCCTACACCAACCAATATGCGGCTCGTGATGGCAGATAGGTCGGTAAAATGACCTGTTGGTATCTTATATGATGTACTGGTGAAGGTTTCTTCCTTCATTTTTCCTACAGACTTTGTTATTTTGGATTGTGAGGTAGATTCTGAAGTTTTCATAATCTTGGGATGCCCTTTCCTCACAACAGGAAGTGTGCTTATTGATTTACGAGCAAACGAGATTTTATTTCGGATAAATGACGAAGTGGTCCATTTTGATGTATGCAAATCAATGAAGCAGCCTAAAGATATGAATGTGTTCTCTATAGATGATGTTTATTATGAGGACGAGAAAGAATTATCTGTAGAGAAGCATCTTACTGTTGAGCCATTGTCTGCTGTACTTTTGAACTTTGGGCATGAGGATGTTGAAGAGTATGAAGAAACTATTCGTGCTCTAACAGGAATGGGGTCCTATTCTCATGCCCTTAAGAAGCTGGACCTTGACCTTAAGAATCGACCGTCACTACCAGCGAAACCATCCATTGAAGAGCCACCAGTGCTAGAATTGAAAGAGCTCCCCAGTCATCTAAAGAATGCATTCTTGGGAAGTGGGAATACACTTCCGGTTATTGTTGTGGCTGATTTAGGTGAACAGCAAGTAACGACTCTCATCTTTGTTCTGAAGAGGTACAAGAGAGCCATTGGTTGGACTATTGCTGATATAATTGGTATCCCTCCTGGGATATGTATGCACAAGATTCAGCTCGAGGAAGATTGCGTACCCACCATTGAGCACCAACATAGTTTGAATCCACCTATGCAAGAGGTAGTGAAGAAAGAAATTATTAAGTGGTTAGATGCAGAGGTGGTGTACCCAATTTCAGACAGTAAATGGGTGAGTCCAGTGCAATGTGTGCCTAAGAAAGGGGGCATGACAGTAGTCGCAAATGAAAAGAATGAGCTAATTCCACTCAGACCTGTCACAGGGTAGAAAGTGTGCATGGACTACCGGAAGCTAAATATGTGGACGTTAAAGGATCACTTTCCAATGCCATTCATGGATCAAATGCTTGATCAATTGGCAGGGAAGGGATGGTTCTGTTTCTTAGATGGTTATTCCGGATACAATCAGATTTGCATTGCTCCTGAAGATCAGGAGAATACCACTTTTACATGCCCGTATGGTACGTTTGCCTTCAAACGAATGCCATTTGGGCTATGTAACGCACCTGCTACTTTCTAGTGTTGTATGATGTCCATTTTTTCTGATATGGTTGAAGACACCTTGGAGGTGTTTATGGATGACTTTTCTGTTGTAGGTGAGTCATTTGAATCATGCTTGGCAAATCTGAGTATGGCTTTGCAGAGATGTGTTGAATTCAACCTGGTGTTAAATTGGGAGAAGTGTCACTTTATGGTTAAGGAAGGCATTGTTCTTGGGCATAAAGTCTCTGAAAGGGGAATTGAGGTTGATCGAGCCAAGATTGAAGTTATCGAGAGATTACCACCTCCAGTTTCTGTAAAAGGGGTGCGTAGTTTTCTCGGTCATGCAGGTTTTTATCGGAGGTTTATTAAAGACTTCTCCAAGATTTCTAGCCCATTATGCAAACTTTTGGAGAAGGAGGCAAAATTTGACTTTGGTGAAGATTGCTTGAAGGCATTTGAATGTCTCAAAGGAAAGCTAATTGAAGCTCCTATTATTGTAGCACCCGATTGGTCTCTACCTTTTGAAGTTATGTGTGATGCAAGCAGGGTAGCCTTGGGTGCTGTACTTGGTCAGAAAAGAGAAAGGCTATTTCATCCAATCTACTATGCGAGCAAGGCCTTGAATGGAGCACAGAAGAACTATACCGTCACTGAACAAGAGCTTCTAGCAGTTGTTTTTGCTTTTGAAAAGTTCCGTGCTTACTTGTTAGGAACCAAAGTAGTGGTTCATACAGATCATGCGGCTCTACGATATCTAATGGCAAAGAAGGATGCTAAGCCAAGGCTAATTAGGTGGGTGTTTTTTCTTCAAGAATTTGATTTCGAGGTAAAGGATAGAAAAGGTTGCGAAAACCAAGTAGCTGATCATCTATCTAGACTTGAGAGTGAGCACATGGTGCAACCCGACCTTGATATTGATGATACATTTCCCGACGAAGAAATCCTAGCCACTATAGTGGAAGACTTACCGTGGTGGTATGCAGACTTTGCGAACTACGTGGTAAGTAAAGTGATTCCTGAGCATCTCTCCTTTCATCAAAAGAGAAAGTTCATGCATGATGTAAAACACTACTTCTGGGATGAACCGTATCTCTTTTGACGATGTGCTGATGGTATTATTAGGCGATGCATCTCAGATGTGGAGGTGCCTAGCATACTGGAAGCAAGTCATGCTTCCCAAGTTGGGGGTCACCATGCAGGTGATCGAACGGCAAGGAAGGTACTCCAAAGTGGCTATTACTGGCCTTCATTATTCAAGGATACTTACGATTTTATGAGAAGATATGATCAGTGTCAGAGGAAAGGCTCTTTCTCGAAGCACCATGAGATGCCCATGTCTAAAATTCTTAAAGTAGAACTATTTGATGTATGGGGTATTGATTTCATGGGCCCATTTATGAGTTCATTTGGGATGAAATATATCCTAGTTGCTGTAGATTATGTATCCAAATGGGTCGAAGCAGTAGCGCTAGCTGATAATGAAGGTAAGCGTGTTGTAGCGTTCTTAAAGAGAAATATCTTCTCTCGTTTTGGGGTACCTCGTACCATCATAAGCGATGGAGGTTCACATTTTTGCAACAAGCTGTTCAGAGCCGTATTGGTGAAATATGGGGTTAAGCAACACAAGGTAGCTACACCATATCACCCACAAACTAGTGGGCAGGTAGAGGTTTCTAATCGGGAGATCAAGCTAATCCTTGCGAAGACTGTGAATGCCAGTAGGAAAGATTGGTCCAAAAAGCTGGATGATGCCTTATGGGCATATATGACTGCGTTTAAGACACCAATTGGCATGTCACCATATCAACTAGTTTATGGGAAGGCTTGTCACTTGCCAATTGAGCTAGAACATAAAGCACTGTGGGCGCTGAAGCGGCTTAACTTGAATTGGGATGATTCTATTAATCTGAGGTTGGAACAGCTGAATGAGATGGATGAATTCCATCTACATGCGTATGAAAGAGCAGATATCTACAAGGAAAGGATGAAAAAGTACCACGATCAGAGGATTGTCCAACGAAATTTTCAGAAGGGTGATTTGGTACTTCTTTTCAACTCCAGACTGAAGCTGTTTCCAGGTAAGTTGAAATCTAAATGGTTTGGTCCATTCAGAATCAGCCAAGTTTACTCATCTGGAGTAGTGGAGTTAGAAAACAATGATGGTGGTGTCTTTAAGGTGAATGGCCAAAGAGTGAAGCTATATATCGGTCCAACCGATTCGATAAAATGTATAGCCACCATATATCTCAAGGAAGTCTGAGTACTCGAGATAACTATGTCATGCCGCGACAATAAATCAAGCGCTACATGGGAGGCAACCCATCATTCTAATCATTTTTGTTTCACTAGGAGTTTGTTTTTTTGATAAATAAAAATGCAAAAAGAAGAGTCGAGCCACGACCAAAACTAAGGCGCTTGGTGGGAGGCAACCCATCCTTCTAATCATTTTTGTTGTTTTTGATTAAGTGTAGGTGCAAGATATACAAATGAGGAGATTAGTCCCATATTTTGATTTGAAAGTGAGCCATGCTAAAGGTGGTGGAATAGCCCTAAAAGGACGACAAGGAAAAGAAAAAGTATCCACCTCCCAAAAAGGTCAGAAAAGGGCAAGAAAAGATCAGGCTGAGTCCTCCTCTTTGCAAGTTCCTCGATGCACTATCGGGATAAAGTGGGTCCTAGAGGAGGAAGGGAAGGAGTGTTACAAGAACAAAAAAGTAAAAAAATATGTTCACGTGGATTTGATGCAGAAGGAGAGTCTAGCAAAGAGAGACCCCCGCATTTTGGCTAAAATCATGGCACTAAATCTTGATTTCATTTTCCGAGATATGGGGGAATGCAATCTTGATCTAACGCGAGAGTTTTATGCCAATTGGTCCCCAAAGACTACTGGACGTGAAGTAAAGATTCGGGGCCAAGTCTTGCAACTGAATGCAGAATTCTTCAACTCTTTTCTGTGCCTTCCATCTGTGGATCCATCACCGCTCAAGGAGCTTTATCACATACCTCCCTACAGGGCTATCAGACATACACTGTGTGGATCAAGGTCAATGGCACGGTGGATTCAGCACAAGGATAATGGTCGCCACAACTCCTACCCGTATGCCTCTTTGAACAGGGAAACTCGCATATGGTTAAGGATAGTCAACTTTTGCTTGATTCCTGGGACACAATATACTAAGATCACACATGATCGAGTCTGCTTGGTGTACGCTTTGATGACGAATATTCCCATCAACATTGGTGCGGTTATACGATCGTCAATGTGCAAGGCTAGGCTGCACAAAAGGTCCCATTTCAGTTTCGGCAACTTGTTGACTGCGATCTTAAGGAAAAAACACATTGAAGAGGAACCCGCAGATCATAAGCTACCACACAAACCGAAGAAGGTTGATCTCACGAAGGTTAAAGAGCCAAAAACTGGTCAAGGCATCAACCTCACCACTGCAGAGAGGCATGATCGAGATGAAAGATTTTTTCGCCATCTGTATGGCATGACTAGATTTACATTGATAAATGGGGGTCGTGTTCCAACTGATGCAGAGCTTCAGTAGTTGGACTATGATTACCCGCTTAATGAGCATGCGCGGGCCATGTGTGGAGTGGGGGTACATTTTGAGGAACCTCTCGACGATGACGTGCCGACTGACGATGATCACCGACTGCCAGACTCAGAAGTGGAGGACAACTCTGATGACGACGACTCTGATGATGATTCCGACGCAGGGGGTATGACTCCAGACATAGAAGAGGAGTCCGACTAATCAGGTTTTCCTTATTTATTTCCACTGAGGACAGTGTGTCCCGTCTAAGTATGGGGTGCGGGTATATGTCTGTTGTATTGTATTTCTTTGCCTACATTTATTCTTGTTTGTTTGAATTAGTAGTTAGTTAGTTAGTTGTAATTAGTTAGTAGATTTTAGATGTTGCATGAAATTGTTATGATAGACGGCATGGTATTATAACAAGAGTTTGTGCTAAATCATTGCTATTGAGACGTTTAGGCTCTAAGTTACTCACTGTGTGATAAATTGTTGTGGTTTAATTCATTCATCTGTTGGGTCAAGAATCTATAATGCTCCCAATGAAGTTGACCACGTGCCTTGTGTGTGTGAGGATAGTGTATATTCTTTGTTGTGACTGATGCTAGAACTTGCCTGGTGTGTATGCGAAGCGAAATAAAGATTATGAGTGTAGGAGATGATTTAGGCATTTCTTTGGCAGCCCTGAAAGTGTTTACCTTCTTTTTACCTACCTTTGTACATTGTCCTAGTGAACCTCCTTTGAGCCTTTAGCTATTTTCTTTATCAGCCTTATATGTAGCCTAATCTATTTTTTTTTCAAGACCATAATTTGATCCAAACTCCTAAGCGCTTTAAAATTGTAGAATCATGTGGAAAAATAAAAGGAGAATGGTGAAAGTGATGCCTCAGGGTGTATTGGTACTTGAAATTGTTGTGAAAAAGAGTGGCTATTATAAGGATGCTTGCTTAATATAAAAAAAAAAGAAAAAAAAAGATAGTTTTGTTTATGATTGAATAACAAAATGGGTGAAAAGGGGTTGGTAGATGAAAGAGAGGTAGAGTGGTTGTTAAAAGATAGTGTAAATGGCATATTGTAGTGTATTAAAGCGCTTAGGGAACATAGTCACTATTTCTGGCCAAAATAGTCCTACCTGTCCCTTAGCCTACATTACAACCTGTAAAGACCTATTTGATCCTAAACTTAGCAGTCTGATATTAGTAGAGCATTACACTAAGGGCAAGCCTATGGTCATCAGTTGCAATATAAGAATTCTTTGTGAGAGCGAGAGCAAGGAGAGTCTTATACCCATGTTTCAAAAAATGCAAAACTATGAGTGATTATGGGTGATATCTTGTGTGAGCACACATGGTTGATGGTTGTTGGGTAGTTTTATATGTTTCTTTGTGGCTTAACTTGTGGATACGAATTAACCATCCTAATGAGTCTATGTTGGAGGTTGAGTTGTTTCTAGTAGTGATCGAGAAACCTACTCTTTGTTAATAATTGCCGTGCATGTCTTGTTGAAAATTTTGTGTTGCTATTGTGAAATTCTAGTTAGGTGTTTGCATGGATGTAATATTTTGTTCGAGGACAAACAAAGCTTTAAGTGTGGGGTGGTGATGTTGGGCGTATTTATACGTCTAAGCACCATAATTTACCCATGTTTTGGCTAAGTTTTGAGGATAAAATATATAATTCTTGCACTTTTAGTCCGTTTTCCTTTAAGTGAGCTGACCTATGTGATTAGTATGTTTTTCAGGTACTAATGATGAAGATTTCAGCACTTTGTGGACCTGTGGGTAGCAAAGAAAAACTTCACATAAGAGGGAAGGCAGCTTTTGGACTGAATGTGATGAATGGGAACTTTTTCTCGGGCAAACCCAGTATTTTTAAATACTTAAGGATGCAGTAGCAACTTGTTAGACAAGGATGCTATTAAAAACCTTATTGCTGAATTTTTCAGCATCATTAAGAATTATCATTCGACATTATTGAGAATTCACGTTTGAGGATTTTGTACGGGTTTTGAGAGCAGAAAACGGCTCACTTGAGCAACGGAGAAAGAAAACACGTTTCATCTCCATAGTCGAGATTTCTCTAAGTTTTGGTATGATGATGATGTCTACTTTGATTTCCGTTGTATTCATGAGTAGCTAAACTTATCTGTTAGGGTTATGGAAACCTTGTAAGATACTATCTATTACTATGAGTTTGTGAATTCTTGATGTGTTATGCTACTTATATCATTACTCTCTTCGTTTTGATTGAATTCTCATGGTTTCAAACATAGAGAATATGCCATTATAGCATTAACTTATTCGAGAGAAAAGTTACATGTTTGGAAAAGAGAGTGTGACAAGGAAATAGGGTTTCCAACCTCTATTTACACGTTAATGCCTTAACCGGATTAACTTCTTGGAGAATTTGTACCATGTGTTATACACTTTAGTCTCGAGAGAGCTAAAGCGAAATAAATCCTTGATGGTTGAGAAACACTTGGATTTAGAATTAGAATACGATTCTCTATAAGTGCATGTATGTCTAAATTCCGCGTTACTTATAGTTAATAGAGAAGTAGAACTTATAAGGTGGACATAACCCTAACTTATCAATCTCTGTGATTAAATCTTACTATGCAAATCGTTCCATTGTTACTTTGATAATATTAGTTCACGCCTAAACCAAACCCTCCTTTTTCCTTGGAATTTTCGACGAACAGTCTACTAATAATTGCAACACTTAATGACCAGAGTATTCCCTGTGGGATTCGACACCCAACCCAGTTGGGTTTTATATTTGACAGCGACCGCTTACACTTTCTAACGAGAGTTGTAATTTGGGCGTATCATGGTCCTTTTAAATTTTTGTGGCTATTTGGGTGGAAAAACGGGCGAAACGACGCGAATAAGGCACTTTTGGGCCAAATCAATGTGCTATAACCCATAGTTTTGAGGCGGGCCCGGGGTTTGAGCATGCTGCGGGCCAAAAATTGACCGGGGCATGCCAGGGAGGTTGGGGATCATCCTAGTGTGGTCTGTTTAAATTTTTTTGGCTATTTGGGTGGACAAACGGGCGAAACAGTGTGAATGGGGCATTTTCCACGATTTCGGGGGTGGGCCTAGGGTTTGGGCGTACTGTGAGCCAAGAATTGATCGGGGCATGTAAGGAGGTTGGGGATCATCCCAATATTGTCCGTTTAAATTTTCGTGGCCATTTGGGTGGACAAACGGATAAATCGAAGTGAACGAGGCATTTACTGGCCAAATCAGTGTGCTATAACCCACAGGTTCGGGGTGGGTCCGGGGTCCAGCGGTGCTGTGGGCTGAAAATTGATCGGGGCGTGCCAGGGAGGTTAGGGATCATTCCAGTGTGGTCCATTTAAATATTTGTGGCCATTTGGGGGGACAAACGGGCAAATCGTTGTACTATAGCCCATGGTTTTGGGGGTAGGCCCGGGGTCCAGGCGTACTGTGGGCAAAAAATTAATCGTGGTATGCCAGGGAGGTTGGGGATCATCGTAGTGTGGTTTGTTTAAATTTTTGTGGCCATTTGGGTTGACAACGGGTGAAAAGGCGCGAATGTAGAGTTTTCGAGCAAAATCAGTGTGCTATAAGCCCACAGTTACGGGGGTAGGCTCGGGGTTCGGGCGTACTGTGGGTTGAAAATAGACCGGGGCATGCAAGGAAGGTTGGGGATTGTCCCAGTATAATTTGTTTAAATTTTTGTGGCTATTTAGGTGGACAAACGGGCAAAACAGCACAAACGAGACATTTTCGGGCCTAATCGGTGTGCAACAGCACACAGTTTCAAGGGTGAGCCTAGGGTTCGGGCGTGCTGTTGGCCGAAAATTGATCGGGGCATGCTAGGGAGGTTAGGGATCATCCCAGAGTGGTCACTTTAAATTTACATGGCCATTTGGGTGGACAAACAGGCAAAACAACGCGAACGAGGCATTTTTGTGCCAAATCAGTGTGCTATAACCCACAGTTTCAAGGTGGGCCTGGGGTCCGGCGGTTCTGTGAGCTGAAAATTGGTCGGGGCATGCAGGGGAGGGTTGGGATCATCCCAGTGTGGTCCATTTAAATTTTTGTGGCTATTTGGGTGGACAAACGGGCAAATTGTCGTGCTATAGCCCACGTTTTTAGGGGTGGGCTCGGGGTCCAGGCGTGCTGTGGCCCAAAAATGCCCATGGCATGCCAGGAAGATTGGGGATCATCGTAGTATGGTCTGTTTAAATTTTTGTGGCTATTTGGGCGTACAATGGGTGAAACGGCACAAACGTGGAGTTTTCGAACCAAATCGGTGTGCTATTGCCCACGGTTGTGCGTACTGTTGGCCAAAAATTGACCGAGGCATACTAGGGAGGTTGGGGATTATCCTAGTGTGGTCACTTTAAATTTACATGGCCATTTGGGTGGACAAACGGCAAAACGACACGAACAAGTCATTTTCGGGCTAAATCGGTGTGTTATAGCCCATAATTTTGGGTGTGGGCCTAGGGTCCGGGTGTGCTTTGGGCCAAAAATTTACTGGGGAATGCCAGTGAGGTTGGGGATCGTCCCAGTATGGTTCTTTTAAATTTTCGTGGCCATTTGGATGTATAAACGGGCGAAACGGCGCGAACAACGTGTTTTCTAGCCAAATCACTGTGCTATAGCCCATGGTTTTGGGGGTGGACCTGGGGTCCGTGCGTGCTGTGGAATAAAAATTGATCGGGGCATGCCAGGGAGGTCGGGGATTATCCCAGTGTGGTTCATTTAAATTTTAATGCCTTTTGGGTGGATAAGCAGGCAAAACAGCGCGAACGGGGCATTTTCGAGCCAAATTGGTGTGCTATAACCGACGGTTTTGGGGGTAGGCCCCAGGTTTGGGTATGCTGTGGGAAAAATATCAACCGAGGTGAGCTAGGGAGGTTGGGGATTATCCCAGTGTGGTCCGTTTAAATTTTCATGGATATTTGAGTGGACAAACGGGAGAAACGGCGCGAACGAGGCATTTTCGGGCTAAATCAGAGTGCTACAGCGCATGGTTTCGGGGGTGGTCCCGGGGTCCGGGCGTGCTGTGGGCCAAAAATTGACTGAGGCATGCTAGGGAAGTCAGGGATCATCCCAGTATGGTCCGTTTAAATTTTCTTGGCCATTTGGTAGGACAAACGGGCAAAACGGCGCAAACAAGGCATTTTGATGTCAAATTGGTGTGCTATAGCCCATGATTTCAGGGGTGGGCCAGGGGTTAGGGCATGGTGTTGGCCAAAAATTGACCGGGGCATGCCTGGGAGTTTGGGGATTATCCCATTGTAGTCCGTTTAAATTTTCGTTGCCATTTCGGTGGAAAAACAAGCAAAACGGCGTGAATGAGACATTTTTAGGGTAAATCGATGTGCTATAGCCCACGGTTTTAGGGGTGGGCCCGAAGTTTGGGTGTGATGTAGGCTAAAAATCGATCTGGGCATGCCAGGGAGGTTGGTGATCATCCCAGTATGGGTCGTTTAAATTTTTGTGGATATTTGGGTGGACAAACGGGCGAAACAGCATGAATGGGGCATTTTTAGGCTAAATCGGTGAGCTATAACCCATAGTTTAGGGGTGGGCCCGGAGTCCGGGCGTGTTGTGGGCCAAAAATTAACCGGGGCATGCCAGGGAGGTTGGGCATCATCCCAGTGTGGTTCGTTTAAATTTTCGTGACCAGTTGGGGTGGATAAATAGGCAAATCAGTGTGCTATAGCCCACAGTTTTGGGGGTAAGCCCGGGGTCCAGGTGTGCTGTGGGCTAAAAATCGACTGTGGCATGCCAGAGAGGTTGGGGATCATCCTAGTGTAGTCCGTTTAAATTTTCGTGCCTATTTGGGTGGACAAACGGGCGAAATGACGCGAACGGGGAGTTTTCAAACCAAATCGTTGTGCTATAGCCCATGATTGCGGGGATGGGCTCGGGGTTCGGGCGTGCTGCGGGTAAAAAATCAACCAGGGCATGCCAGGGAGGTTGGGGATCATCCCAGTGTTGCCCATTTAAATTTTTGTGGTGATTTGGGTGGACAAACGGGCAAAACGACGTGAATGGGGCATTTTTGGGCTAAATCGGTTTGCTATAGCCCACAATTTTAGGGGTGGGATCGGGATCCGAGAGTGTTGTGGGCTGAATATCGACCGGGATGTGCTGAGGAGGTTGGGGATCACTCCAGTATGGTCCATTTTAATTTTTGTGGCCATTTAGGGGGACAAACGAGCGAAACGGCGCGAACGGGGCATTTTTAGGCCAAATTGGTGTGCTATAGCCCACGGTTTCGGGGGTGGACCTGGGGTCCGGGCATGCTATGGACCAAAAATTGACCGGGGCATGCCAGGGAGGTTGGGGATCATCTTAGTATGGTTTGTTTAAAATTTTGTGACTATCTGGGTGGACAAACGGGCGAAACGGCGCGAACGGGGCATTTTCGAGCCAAATCGAATGTGCTATAGCCCATGGTTTTGAGGGTGGGCTCGAGGTTCGGGCGTGCTGTGTGCCAAAAATTGACTGGGGCATGCTAGGGAGGATTATCCCAGTGTGGTCCGTTTAAATTATTGGCCATTTGGGTGGACAAACGGGCGAAACAGTGCAAACGGGGTATTTTTAACCCCAATCGGTGTGCTATAGCCCACGGCTTCGGGGGTGGGCCTGGGGTCCAAGCGTGCTGTGGGTGAAAAATTGACCAGGGCATGCCAGGGAGGTTGGGGATCATCGCAGTATGGTTCGTTTAAATTTTCATGGCTATTTGGATGGACAAACGAGCCAAACTGTGCGAACGACGTATTTTCTGGCCAAATCGGTGTGCTATAACACGTGATTTCGGGGGTGGGCCCGGGGCCCGGGCGTGCTTTGTGCTAAAAATCGACCGGGGAATGCCAGAGAGGTCGGGGATCATCCCAAGTGGTTTGTTTAAATTTTTATGGCCATGTGGGTGGTCAAACCGGCAAAACGATGCGAACGGGGAATTTTCTAGCCAAATTGGTGTGCTATAACCCAAGGTTTTGGGGGTGGGTCTGGGGTTCGGGCATGCTGTGTGCCAAAAATCAACTAAGATGTATTAGGGAGATTGGGGATCATCCCAGTATGGTCCGTTTATATTTTTGTGGCCATTTGGGTGGACAAACGGGAGAAACGATGCAAATGGGGCATTTTCGAGCTAAATAGGTGTGCTATAGCCCACGGTTTTAGCGGTGGTCCCGGGGTCCGGGCGTGTTGTGGGCCGAAAATCGACCGGCGTATGCTAGGGAACTCGGGGATCATCCCAGTGTGTTCCGTTTGAATTTTTTTGGCCATTTGGGAGGACAAATAGGTGAAACAGCGCAAATGAGGCATTTTCACGTCAAATAGGTGTGCTATAGCCCACGGTTGCGTGGATGGGCCCAGGTCCGGGCTTTCTGTGGGCCAAAAATCAACCAGGGCATGCCAGGGAGGTTGGGGATTATCCTAGTGTGATCCGTTTTATTTTTGTGGCCATTTGGGTGGACAAACGGGCAAAACATCGCGAACATGGCATTTTCAGGCCAAATTGGTGAGCTATAGCCCACGGTTTCTTGGGTGGGCCCATGGTCCGAGCGTGCTGTGGGCCGAATATCGACCGGGGCATGCCAGGGAGGTTGGAGATCAGTCCAGTGTAGTCCGTTTAAATTTTTGTGGCCATTTGGGTGGACAAACGATTAAAATAGCGCGAACGAGGCATTTTTAGGCCAAATTTGTGTGCTATAGCCCACGGTTTCGGGGGTGGGCCTGGGGTTCGGTCTTTCTGTGGGCTGAAAATCTACTAGGACATTCTAGGGAGGTTGGTGATCATCCCAGTATGGTCTGTTTAAATTTTAGTGCATATTTGAGTGGATAAACGAGCGAAACGGTGCAAATGGGGCATTTTTGGGACAAATCGGTGAGCTGTAGCCTACAGTTTCGAGGGTGCGCCAGGGTCCGGGCGTGCTGTGGTCAAAAAATCGATCGGGGCATGCGAGGGAAGTTGGGGATCATCCCAGTGTGGTCCGTTTAAATTTATGTAGCTATTTGGGTGGACAAACGGGGCATGCCTGAGAGGTCGGGGATCATCCCAATGTGGTTCGTTCAAATTTTTATGGCCATTTGGGTGGTCAAACAGGCAAAACGGCGTGAACGGGGCATTTTCTAGCCAAATTGGTGTGCTATAGCCCAGTGTTTTGGGGGCGGGTATGGGGTTCGGGTATGCTGTGTGCTGAAAATCTACCAAGATGTGTCAGGGAGGTTGAGGATCGTCCCAATATGATCCGTTTATATTTTTGTGGCCATTTGGGTGGACAAACGGGAGAAACGACGCGAACGGGGCATTTTTAGGATAAATAGGTATGCTTTAGCCCACGATTTTAGAGGTGGTCCCAGAGTCCGGGCAGGTTATGGGACAAAAATCGATCGGGGCATGCCAGGGAACTCGGGGATCATTTCAGTGTGGTCCGTTTAAATTTTCTTGGCCATTTGGGAGGATAAACAGGCGAAAGGGCGCAAACGAGGCATTTTTACGTCAAACAGGTGTGCTATAGCCCAAGGTTGCGAGGATGGACCCGGGGTCTGGGCTTACTACGGGATGAAAATCGACTAGGGCATACCAGGGAGGTTGGGGATTATCCCAGTATGATCCATTTTATTTTCGTGGCTATTTAGGTGGACAAACGGGCAAAACGTCGCTAACAGGGCATTTTCATGCCAAATTGGTGAGCTATAGCCCACGATGTCTCGGGTGGGCCCAGGGTCCGGGCGTGCTGTGGGTCGAATATCGATCGGGGCATGCCAGGGAGGTTGGAGATCACTCCAGTGTAGTCTCTTTAAATTTTTGTGGCCATTTGGGTGGACAAATGATCGAAACAGCGCAACGAGATATTTTTAGGCCAAATATATGTGCTATAGCCCACGGTTTTGGGGTGAGCCTGGGGTCCAGGCGTGTTGTGGGACAAAAACCAACCGGGGCATGCTAGGGAAGTTGGTGATTATCCCATTATGGTCTGTTTATATTTTCGTGCATATTTGGGTAGATAAACAAGTGAAACTGTGCAAATAGGGCATTCTTGGGACAAATCGGTGAGCTATAGCCCATAGTTTTGAGGGTGCGCCAGGGTCCGAGCGTGCTTTTGTCAAAAAATCGATCGGGGCATGCGAGGGAGCTTTGGATCATCCCAGTATGGTCCGTTTAACTTTACGTAGATAATTAGGTGGACAAACAGGAGAAACGACGCGAATGGGGCATATTTGGGCTAAATTGGTATGCTTTAGCCCACGGTTTTAGAGGTGGGCTCGAGGTCCGGGCGTACTTTGGGCTTAAAATTGATCAGGGCATGCGAAAGAGGTTGGGGATCATCCCAGTATGGTTTGTTTTAATTTTTGTGGCCATTTGGGTGGACAAACTGGCAAAACGGTGCGAACAATGCATTTTCTGGCCAAATCGGTGTGCTATAGCCCATGGTGTCAGAGGTGGACCCGGGGTTCAGGCGTGCTGTGGGATGAAAATTGACCGAGGCATGCCAGGAAGGTCGAGGATCATTCCAGTGTGGTCCGTATAAATTTTTATGGCCATTTCGGTGGACAAACAGGCAAGACGGTGTGAATGAGGTATTTTTGTGCCAAATCGGTGTGCTATTGCCCATGGTTTCGGGGGTGGGCCCGGGGTTCGAGCATGTTGTAGGCCAAAAATCAACCTAGGTGTGCTAGAGTGGTTAGGGATCGTCCCAGTGTCGTCCGTTTAAATTTTTGTGGCCATTTGGGTGGACAAACGACAGAAACGGTGCAAACGGGGAATTTTTGAGCTAAATCGGTTTGCTATAGCCCACAGTTTCGGGGGTGGTCCCGGGTTCCAGGTATGCTATGGGATGAAAATTGACTGGGATATCCCCGGGAAGTCGGGGATCAACCCAGAGTGGTCCGTTTAAATTTTCTTATCCATTTGGGAAGACAAACTGGCGAAACGGGCATGCTATGGGCCAAAAATCGACCGAGGCATGCCAGGGAGGTTGGGTATCATCCCAGTATGGTCTGTTTAATTTTTCATGGCCATTTGGGTTGACAAATGGGCAAAATGGCGCGAAAGGAGCATTTTTAGGCTAAATAAATGTGCTATAGCCTACGGTTTTGGGGGTGGGTCCGGGGTTCGGGCGTGCTATGGGGAAAAAATCCACCGGGGTATGCAGGGAGGTTGGGGATCATCCTAGTGTGGTCTGTTTAAATTTTCGTGTCCATTTGGGTGGACAAACGGGCAAAACTGCGCGAACGAGCCATTTTTTGGCCAAATTAGTGTGCTATAACCCACAGTTTTGGGGTTGGCCTGGGGTACGGGCGTGTTGTGGGACAAAAATAGACCGAGGCATGCTAGGGAGGTTGGGGATCGTCCCAGTGTGTTCTGTTTAAATTTTTGTGGCCATTTGAGTGGACAAACTGGCAAAACGGCGCGAATGGGGCATTTTTGGGTTAAATCGATAGGTTATAGCCCACGGTTTTGGGGGTGAGCATGGGGTTCGGGAGTGCTATGGGGTAAAAATCGATCGAGGAATACAGGGAGGTTGGTGATCGTCCTAGTGTGATCTGTTTAAATTTTCATGGCCATTTGGGTGGATAAACGGGCAAAACGGCGCGAACAAGGCATTTTTAGGAAAAATCAGTGTGCTATAACCCACAATTTTGGGGTGGGCCCAGGGTTCGGGCGTGCTGTGGGCTGAAATTGATTAGGGCGTGCCAGGGAGGTTGGGGATCATCCAAGTGTGGTCCGTTTAAATTTTCGTGACCATTTGGGTGGACAAACGGGCAAATCGGTATGCTATAGCCCACGATTTTAGAGATGGGCCCTGGGTCCAGGCGTGCTGTGGGCCAAAAATTGATCGTTGCATGCCAAGGAGGTTGGGATATTTGTAGTGTGTTTTGTTTAAATTTTTGTGGCCATTTGGGTGGACAAAGGGAGAAATGGCGCGAACAGGGAGTTTTTGAGCCAAATCGGTGTGTTATAGCCCATGGTTGCGAGGGTGGGCTTAAGGTCTGGGCGTACTTTGGGCTGAAAATCAACCGGGGCTTGCCAGGAAGGTTGGGGATCATCCCAGTATAGTCTGTTAAAATTTTCGTGGCTATTTGAGTGGACAATCGAGTGAAATGGCGCAAACGGGGCATTTTCGGGCCAAATCGGTGTGCTATAGCCCACGGTTTCGAGGGTAGGCCCGGGGTCCGGGTGTGCTATTGGCCAAAAGTTTACTGGGGCATGCTGGGGAGGTTGGGGATCATCTCAGTGTGGTCCATCTACATTTATGTGGCCAATTGGGTGGACAAACGGGCGAAACAGGGAATTTTCGGGCCAAATCGGTGTGCTACAGCCCACGGTTTCAAGGGTGGGCCCGAGGTCCAGACTTGCTGTTGGCCGAAAATTGACCGGGGCATGCGAGGAAGGTTGGGGATCATCCCAGTATGGTCACTTTAAATTTACGTGGCCGTTTGGGTGGACAAACGGGCAAAACGGCGCAAACGGGTCATTTTCAAGCCAAATCGGTGAGCTATAGCCTATGATTTTGGGGGTGGGCCTGGGGTCCGGGGTATGCCAGGGAGGTTGGGGATCATTCCAGTATGGTTCGTTTAAATTTTTGTGGCCATTTGGGTGGACAAACGGGCCAAACAATGCAAACGACGCATTTTCTGGACAAATCGGTGTGCTATAACCCGTGATTTTGGGGGTGGGCCTGGGGCCCGGGCGTGCTTTATGCTAAAAATCGACTTGGGCATGCCAGAGAGGTAGGGAATTGTCCAAGTATGGTTCATTTAAATTTTATGGCCATTTGGGTGTTCAAACAGGCAAAACGGCACAAACGGGTCATTTTCTAGCCAAATCGGTGTGCTATAGCCCAAGGTTTTAGGGGTGGGTCTGGGGTACGGGTATGTTATGTGCTGAAAATCAACCAAGATGTGTCGGGGAGGTTGGGGATCATCCCAGTGTGGTCTGTTTAAATTTTCGTGGCCATTCGGATGGACAAACGAGAGAAACAGCGCGAACGGGGCATTTTCGGGCTAAATAGGTATGCTATAGCCCACGATTTTTGTGGTGGTCCCAGGTTCCGGGCGTGTTGTGTGCCAAAAATCGACTGAGGCATGCCAGGGAACTCGGAGATCGTCCCAGTGTGGTCCGTTTAAATTTTCTTGGCCATTTGGGAGGACAAACAGGTGAAACAACGCAAAAGAGGCATTTTTATGTCAACTAGGTATTCTATAGCCCACTATTGCGGGTATTGGCACGGGGTTCGAGCTTGAAGTGGGCCGAAAATTGACCAGGGCATGCCAGGAGGTTGGGGATTATCCAAGTGTGATCTGTTTTATTTTCATGGCCATTTGGGTGGACAAACAGGAAAAACGTCGCGAACGGGGCATTTTAAGGCCCAATTGGTGAGCTATAGCCCATGGTTTCTCGGGTGGGCCCAGGGTCCGGGCGTGCTGTGGGCCGAATATCGACCGGGGCATGCCAGGGAGGTTGGAGATCACTCCTGTGTGGTCCGTTTAAATTTTTGTGGCCATTTGGGTGGACAAACTATCGAAACAGCGTGAACGAGGCATTTTTAGGCCAAATCTGTGTGCTATAGCCTACGTTTTCGGGGGTGGGCCTGGGGTCCGAGCGTGCTGTGGGCTGAAAATCGACTGAGGTGTGCCAGAGAGGTTGGTGATCGTTCAGTATGGTCTGTTTAAATTTTCGTGCATATTTGGGTGGATAAACGGGGGAAACGGCGTAAACGGGGCATTTTTGGGACAAATCGGTGAGCTATAGCCTACAGTTTTGAGGGTGCGCCAGGATCCGGGTGTGTTGTTGTCAAAAAATTGATCAAGGCATGCGAGAGAGGTTGGGATCATCCCAGTGTGTTCCGTTTAAATTTATGTAGCTATTTGGGTGGAGAAAGGGGCGAAACGACGCGAATGTGGCATTTTCAGGCCAAATCGGTGTGATATAGCCCACGATTTTGGAGGTAGGCCCAAGGTCCGGTCATACATTGGGCCTAAAATTGACCGGGACGTGCCAGGGAGGTTGGGGATCATCCCAGTATGGTTTGTTTAAATATTTGTGGCTATTTGGGTGGATAAACGGGCAAAACGGTGCGACCGACGCATTTTCTGGCCAAATCAGTGTGCTATAGCCCATGGTTTTAGAGGTAGGTCCGGGGTTCGGGCGTGCTGTGGGCTGAAAAATTGACCGAGGCATTCCAGGGAGGTTGGGGATTATCCCAGTATGGTCTGTTTAAATTTTTATGGCCATTTGGGTGGATAAACAGGTAAAATGGTGTGAATGGAGCATTTTTGAGCCAAATTGATGTGCTATTGCCCACGATTTCGGGGGTGGGCCTGGGGTTCGAGCATGCTGTAGGCTGAAAATCAACCTAGGTGTGCCAATGAGGTTGGGATCATCCCAGTGTGGTCCGTTTAAGTTTTTGTGGCCATTTGGGTGGACAAACAGGAGAAACGGTGCAAATGGGACATTTTTGAGCTAAATCGGTGTGCTATAGCCCACAGTTTTGGGGATGGTCCCGGGGTCCAGGTGTGCTATGGGCCAAAAATTGACTGGGGCATCCCATGAAAATCGGGTATCATTCCAGAGTGGTCCGTTTAAATTTGCTTGGCCATTTAGGAAGACAAACTGGTGAAATAGCGCAAACAAGCCATTTTCAAGTCAAATTGGTGTGCTATAGCCTACGGTTTCGGGGTTGAGATCGGGGTCCGGGCGTGCTATGGGCCGAAAATTAACCGGGGCATTCCAGCGAGCTTGGGGATTATCCCAGTATGGTCCGTTTAAATTTTTATGGACAAACGGGTGAAACGACGTGAGCAGGGCATTTTCGGGTTAAATCGGTGTGCTATAGCCCACGATTTTAGGGGTGGGCTCGGGGTCTGGGCAGGCTGTGGGCCAAAAATTGATCAGGGCATGCCAAGGAGGTTGGGATCATCCTATTGTGGTCCGTTTAAATTTTCATGGCCATTTGGGCGGACAAACGGGCAAAACAATGCGAACGGGGAATTTTCGGGCCAAATCGGTGTGCTATAACCCACGGTTATGGGGGTAGGCCCGGGGTTCGGGCGTGCTGTGGGCCAAAAATAAAAAAGGGCATGCCAGGAAGGTTAAAAATTATCCTAGTATGGTTCGTTTAAATTTTCATGGCCATTTGGGTCGACAAACGGGCGAAACGGCGCGAAAGGGGCATATTTGGGCTAAAAAAGTGTGTTATAGCCCACGGTTTTAGGGGTGGGTCCGGGGTTCAGGTGTGCTGTGGGACAAAAATCCACCGGGGCATGCATGGAGGTTGGGGATCGTCCCAGTGTGGTCCATTTAAATTTTCGTGGCCATTTGGGTGGACAAACGGGAGAAACCGCGCGAGCGAGCCATTTTCGGGCCAAATCAGTGTGCTATAACCCACAGTTTTGGGGTTGGCCTGGGGTACGAGCACGCTATGGGCCAAAAATCAATCGAGGCATGCCAGGGAGGTTGGGGATCATCCCAGTGTGGTCCGTTTAAATTTTTGTGGCTATTTGGGTGGACAAACTGGCAAAACGGCGCGAACGGAGCATTTTCGTGCTAAATCGATGTGCTATAGCCCACAGTTTTGGGGGTGGGCTCGGGGTTCGGGCGTGCTGTGGGCTAAAAATCGAATGAGGCATGTAGAGAGGTTGGGTATCATCCTAGTGTGGTATTTTTAAATTTTCGTGGTCATCTGGGGGGACAAACGGGCAAAACGGTGCGAATGAGGTATTTTCAGGCCAAATCAGTGTGCTATAACCCACAATTTTGGGGTGGGCCCGAGGTCCGACCGTGCTGTCGGTTGAAAATTAACTAAGGTGTGCTAGGGAGGTTAGGTATCATCCCAGTCTGGTCTGTTTAAATTTTTGTGGCCATTTGGGTGGACAAACGGGCAAATCGGTGTGCTATAGTCCATAGTTTTAGAGGTGGGCCCGAGGTCCAGGCGTGCTGTGGGTTGAAAATCGATCGTTGCATGCCAGGGAGGTTGGGGATCTTCGTAGTGTGGTTTGTTTAAATTTTCATGGCCATTTATGTGGACAATGGGCGAAATGCACAAACAGGGAGTTTTTGAGCCAAATCGGTGTGCTATAGCCCACGATTGCGGGAGTGGGCTCAAGGTTCGGGCGTACTTTAGGCTAAAAATCAATCGGGGCATGCCAAGAAGTTGGGGATTGTCCCACAATAGTTTTTTAAAATTTTCATGGCTATTTGGGTGGACAAACGGGCGAAATGGGGCGAACGGTCCATTTTAGGGCCAAATCGGAGTGCTATAGCCCACGGTTTCGAGGGTAGGCTCGGGGTTCGGGCGTTCTATTGGCCAAAAATTAACCGAGTCATGCCAGGGATATTGGAGATCGTTCCAGTATGGTCCGTTTAAATTTTCATGGCCATTTGGGCGGACAAACAGGCAAAATAGCGCGAAAGGGGCGATTTCGTGCTAAATCGGTGTGCTATAGCCCACGGTTTTGGCAGTGGGCCTGGATTTTAAGAGTTATGTGGGCCAAATATTGACTGGAGCATGCCAGGGAGGTTGGGGATCGTCCTAGTGTGGTCCGTTTTAATTTTTGTGGCTATTTGGGTGGACAAACGTCAAAACAGCGTGAATGGGGCATTTTCGGGCCAAATCGGTGTGCTATACCCCACGGTTTCGAGCGTGGGCCTGGGGTTCGGGCGTGCTGTGGGCTGAAAATCGATCGGGGCATACCAGGGAGGTTGGGGTTCATTTAATTTTTGTGCCATTTGGGTGGATAAATGGGCGAAACGATGAGAATGGGGAGTTTTCGGACCAAATCGATGTGCTATAGCCCACGATTGTGGGGGTGGGCCCAGGATTTGGGCGTGTTGTAGACCGAAATTCGATCGGAGCATGACAGGGAGGTTGGAGATCATCCCAGTATGGTCCGTTTAAATTTTTGTGGCCATTTGGGTGGATAAACGGGCAAAATGGCGCGGACGAGGCATTTTTGAGCCAAATCGGTGTGCTATAGCCCACGGTTTTAGGGGTGGGCCCAGGATTCGGGAGTTCCCTGGGACAAATATCGACTGGGGCGTGCAGAGAGGTTGAGGATCACTTCAGTGTGGTCCGTTTAAATTTTCGTGGACATTTTGGTGGACAAATGGGCGAAATAGTGCGAAAGAGGCATTTTTGGGCCAAATTGGTGCGCTATAGCCCATGGTTTCGGGGGTGGACCTGGGGTTCAGACATGCTGCGGGCCAAAAATCGACTGGGGCATGCCAGAGAGGTTGGGGATCGTCTTAGTATGGTTTGTTTAAATTTTTGTGGCCATTTAGATGGACAAACGGGTAAAACGGTGCGAATGGGGCATTTTCGGGCCAAATCAGTGTGCTATAGCCCAGAGTTTTGAGGGTGGGTCCAGGGTTCGGGCGTGTTGTGGGTCAAAAATTGATCAGGGCATGCCATAGAGGTTGGGGTTCGTCCCAGTATGGGCCGTTTAAATATTCCTGGCTATTTGGGTGAACAAATGGGTGAAACCATCAAACGGGTCATTTTCGGGCCAAATCAGTGTGCTATAGCCCACGCTTTCAGTGGTGGACCTGGGGTCCGGGTGTGATGTGGGTCGAAAATTTAGCGAGGCATGCCAGGAAGGTTGGAGATCATCCCAGTATGGTTCGTTTAAATTTCCGTGTCTATTTGGGTGGACAAACGGGCGAAATGGTGCAAACGGCGTATTTTTTGGCCAAATTGGTGTGCTATATAGCCCATGATTTTAGGGGTGGGCCTGGGGTTCGGGCATGCTGTGGGAAGAAAATTGACTGGGATATTCCAGAGAGGTCGAGGATTGTCCTAGTATGGTTCGTTTAAATTTTTATGGCCATTTGGGATGACAGACAGGTAAAATGGTGCAAACGGGGCATTTTTGAGACAAATTGGGGTGCTATAATCCTTGGTTTTGGGGATGGGCTCAGGGTCCGGGGATGTTGTGTGCCAAAAATCAACTGAGGTGTGACAGGGAGGTTGGGGATCATCCCAGTGTAGTCTGTTTAAAGTTTTGTGGCCATTTGGGTGGACAAACTGAAGAAACGGCATGAAAAGGACATTTTTGGGCTAAATTGGTGTGCTATAGCCCACGGTTTCGGGGGTGGTCCCGGGGTTTGGGCGTGCTGTTGCCGGAAAATCGACCGGGGCATGCCAGGGAACTCAGGGATCATTCCAATATGGTCCGCTTAAATATTCTTGGCCATTTGAGAGGACAAACAGGCGAAATAGGGTATTTTCACGTCAAATAGGTGTGCAATAGCCCATGGTTTTGGGGTTGGGCCCGGGTCTGGGCGTGTTGTGGGCCGAATATAGACCGGTGCATGGCATGGATTTTGGGGATCATCCTAGTGTGATCCGTTTAAATTTTTGTGGCTATTTGGGTGGACAAACAAGCAAAACAACGTGAATAGCGTATTTTTGGGCCAAATCGATGTGCTATAGTCCACGATTTTAGGGGTGGGCCTAGGGTTCGGGCGTGCTGTGGTTCGAAAAATGACTGGAGCATGCCAGGAAAGTTGGGGATCATCTCAGTGTAGTTCATTTATATTTTCATGGCCATTTTTGTGGACAAACGGGCGAAACGGCGTGAAAGGGGCATTTTTAGCCAAATTAGTGTGCTTAGCCCACTGTTTTGGGGTGGGCCTTGGGTTTAGGCGTAATGTAGGCCACCAATAGACTAGGGCATGCCATGGAGGTTAGGGATCATCCCAGTGTATTCCGTTTAAATTTGTGGAAATTTGGGTGAAAAAACGAGTAAAACGGCACGAATGGGGCATTTTTGGGCCAAATTGGTATGCTATAGCCTACGGTTTTAGGCGTGGGCCCGGGGTCTGGGTGTACAGTGGGCCAAAAATTGATCGGGGCGTGATAGGGAGGTTGGGGATCATCCCAGTATGGTCCGTTTAAATTTTCGTGGCCATTTGAGTGGATAAACAGACAAAACGGTACGAAGAGCATTTTCAGGCTAAATAAGTGTGTTATTGCCCACGGTTGTGGGGGTGGAAGCGGGGTTCGGGCATGCTGTGAGCCAAAATTCTATCGGGGCATGTCAGGGAGGTTGGGGATCGTCCCAGTGTGGTCCATTTAAATTTTTGTGGCCATTTGGGTGGAAAAACAGGCGAAACAGCACGAACAGGGAGTTTTCGAGCCAAATCGATGTCCTATAGCCCACGGTTGTGGGGGTGGGCTCGGGGTCCGGGCGTGCTGTGTGGAAAAAATCAATCGAGGTATGCTAGGGTGGTTAGATATCATCTCAGTGTGGTCCATTTAAATTGTTGTAGCCATTTGGGTTGACAAACAGGTAAAATGGTACGATCGGGGCATTTTAGGGCCAAATCGATGTGTTATAGCCCACGGTTTTGGGTGTGGGTCCGAGGTACGGGCGTGCTGTGGGCCGAATATCGACCGGGGTGGTCCAGGGAGGTTGGAGATCACTCCAGTGTGGTCCGTTTAAATTTTTGTGGCCATTTGTGTGGACAAACGAGCAAAACGACGCGAACGGGGCATTTTGGGCCAAATCAGGGTGCTATAGCCCATGGTTTCGGGAGTGGGCCTGGGGTCCGGGTGTGCTGTGGGCTGAAAATTAATCCGGGTGTGCCAGGGAGGTTGGGGATTTTTCCAGTATGGTATGTTTAAATTTTTGTGGCCAATTGTGTGGACGAACGGGCGAAACGGCACGAACGGGGCATTTTGGCCCAAATCGGTGTGCTATTGCCCATGGTTTTGGGGGTGGACCCGGGGTTCGGGCGTGCTGTGGGCCTAAAATTGACCGGGGCATGCTAGGGTGGTTGGGGATTATCCCAGTGTGGTCCGTTTAAATTTTTGTAGTCATTTGGGTGGACAAACGGGCGAAACGGCGTGAATGAGGCATTTTCTAGCCATATCTGTGTGCTATAGCCCATGGTTTCTGGGGTTGGTTTGGGGTCCGGGCGTGGTATGTGCCGAAAATCGATCGGGTCATGCAAGGGAGGTTGGATATCATACCAGTGTGGCTTATTTAAATTTTCATGGCTATTTGGGTGGACGAACTGGTGAAACGGCAAGAACGGGGGGCTTTTAGGCCAAATCGGTGTGCTATATCTCACGGTTTCAGGGGTGGGTCCGGTGTCCGGGTGCGTTGTAGGCCAAAAATTGGTCAGGGCATGCTAGGAAGTTTTGGGATCATCCCATTATGGTCCATTTAAACTTTTGTGGCAATTTGGATGGACAAACAGGCATAACGGCACGAATGAGGCATTTTTGAGAAAAATCGGTGTGCTATAGCCTACGATTTCGGGAGTGGGCTCTGGGTCCGGGCGTGCGGTGGTGCGAAAATCGAATGAGGCATGCCATAGAGGTTAGGGATTGTTCCAGTGTGGTCCGTTTAAATTTTTGCGGCCATTTAGGTGGACAAACGGGTGAAACGGCCTGAACAACGCATTTTTAGGCAAAATCAGTGTGGTATATCCCATGGTTTTAGGAGTGGTCCCAGGGTTCGAGCGTTCTGTGGGCCAAAAATCAACCGCGGCGTGCCAGGGTGGTTGAGTATCATCCTAGTATGGTCCGTTTAAATTTTCATTGCCATTTGGGTGGACAAACGGGCGAAACAGCACAAATGAGGCATTTTTCGAGTCAAATCGATGTGCTATAGCCCACGGTTTTGGGGGTGGGCTCGGGGTCCGGGCGTGCTGTGGGCCAAAAATTGACCGGTGTGTGCCAGGGAGGTTGGGTATCATGCCAGTATGGTCCGTTTAAATTTTCATAGCTATTTGGGTGGACAATCAGGTAAAACAGCGTGAACGGGGCATATTTGGCCCATATCGGTGTGCTATTGCCCACGATTTTTGGTTGGGCCCAAGGTACGGGCGTGCTATGGGTTGAAAATTGACCGGTGCATGCCAGGGAGATTGGGGATCATCCCAGTATGGTCCGTTTAAATTGTTTTGGCCATTTGGGTGGACAAACGGGTGAAACGGCACAACCGGGGCATTTTTGGGCCAAATCAGTGTGCTATTGCCCACGGTTTTGAGGGTGGGCGTGATGTGGGTCAAAAATCAATCGAAGCATTCCAGGGAGGTTAGGGATCATCCCAGTATAGTACGTTTAAATTTTTGTGGCCATTTGGGTGGACAAACGAGCGAAACAACGCGAACGGGGCATTTTCGGGCCAAATCAATGTGCTATAGCCTACGATTTTGGGGGTGGGTCCGGGGTAAGGGTGTTCTGTTGGCCGAAAATTGATTGGGGTATGCCGGGGAAATTGGGATCGTCCTAGTATGGTCCGTTTAAATTTTTGTCAGTATTTTGGGTGGATAAACGGGCATTTTCAGGTCAAATTGGTGTGCTATATCCCACGGTTTCGAGGGTGGTCCCGGGACAAGAGCGTTTTGTGGGATGAAAATCAACCGAGGCATGCCAGGAAGGTTGGGGATTATCCCAGTGTGGTCCGTTTAAATTTTTGTGGCCATTTGGGTGGAAAAATGGGCAAAACGATGCAAACGGGGCATTTTTGGGCCAAATTGGTGTGTTATAACCCACGGTTTCAGGGTGGACCGGGGTCTGGGCGTGCTTTGGGTTGAAAATCAATCAGGGCATGCCAGGGAGGTTGCAGATCATCCCAGTGTGGTCCGTTTAAATTTTTGTGACCATTTGGGTGGACAAACAGGTAAAACGGCATGAACGGGGCATTTTAGGGCCAAATCGGTATGCTATACCCCACATTTATGGGGTGGGCCCGGGGTTCGGACGTGCTGTAGGCCAAAAATTTACTGGGGCGTAACAGGGAGGTTGGGGATCATCCCAGTGTGGTCCGTTTAAATTTTCGTGGCCATTTGGGGGGATAAACGGGCGAAACGACGTGAATGAGGCATTTTCAGGCCAAATTGGTGTGCTATAGCCCACGGTTTCGGGGGGAGGGGGCAGGATCTGGGCATGCTGTGGGACAAAAATCAATCGGGGCATATCGGGGAGGTTGAAGATCATTCTAGTATGGTCCGTAATATTTTTTTGGCCATTTGGGTGGATACACGGGAGAAATGGTGCGAACGGTGCATTTTCGGGCCAAATCGGTGTGCAATAGCCCACGGTTCTGGGGGTGGACTCGGGTTTCGGGCGTACTGTGGGCCAAAAATTGACCGAAGCATGGCAGGGATGTTGGGGATATTCCCAGTGTGGTCTGTTTAATTTTTCATGGTCATTTGGGTGGACAAATGGGCGAAACAGCGCGAACGGGGCATTTTTGGTGTTCTATAGCCCATGGTTTCGGGGGTGCGCCTGGGTCCGGGCATGCTGTGGGCCGAAAATCGATCGAGCTGTGCCAGGGAGGTTGGGGATCGTTCCAGTGTGGCCCGTTTAAATTTTTATGGAATTTGGGTGGACAAACGGGCAAAACGGCGCGAACAAGGCATTTTTGGGCCAAATCAGTATGCTATAACCGCTGATTTCGGGAGTGGGCCCAGGGTCAGGGCGTTCTGTGGGCCAAAAATCGACCGAGGTATGCCAACGAGGTTGAAGATCGTCCCAGTGTGGTCCGTTTAAATTTTTGTGGCTATTTGGGTGGAAAAACGAGCGAATTGGCAAGAATGAGGCATTTTTAGCCAAATTGGTGTGCTATAGCCAGTATTTCAGGGGTGGGCTCGCGGTCTGATTGTCCTATGGATCGAAAATTGACTGAGGCATGCCAGGGAGGTTGGTAATTATCCCAGTATGGTTCTTTTAAATTTTTGTGGCCATTTGGGTGGACAAACGGGCAAAATGACATAAACGGGGCATTTTTAGGCCAAATCGGTGTGCCCGGGGAAAATGGGGGAAACGGCGCTACTGGGGCATTTTTGGGACAAATCGGTGTTCTATAAGCAACAGTTTTAGGGGTGCACCCGGGATCCGGGCTTGCTGTGGGCCGAATATCGACCGGGGCTTTCCAGGGAGGTTGGGGATCATCCCAGTTTGGGCCGTTTAAATTTTCATAACCATTTGGGTGGACAAACAGGTGAAACGATTCAAACGGGGCATTTTTGGGCTAAATCGGTGTGCTATATCCCTTGGTTTCTGGGGTGGGTCTGGGTTTTGGGAGTGCTGTGGGATGAAAATCGATCGGGGCATGACAGATAGGTTGGGGATCAAACAAGTATGGCCCGTTTAAATTTTCGTGGCCATTTGGGTGGACAAATGAGCGAAACGGCGCGAACGGGGAGTTTTCGGGAAAAATTGATGTGCTATAGCCCACGGTTTCAGGGATGGGCCTGGGGTTCGAGTGCGTTGTGGGCCAAAAATCGGCCGGGGCTATAGTCCCAGTGTGGTCTGTTTAAATTTTCGTGACCATTTAGCTGGACAAATGGGTGAAACAGTGTGAACGATGCATTTTTGGCCAAATTGGTGTGCTATAGACCACGGTTTTGGGAGTGGGCCCGGGGTCCGGGATTGCTGTGTGTAGAAAATTGATCGAGGCATGCCAGAGAGGTTGATCATTGTACCATATGGTTCGTTTAAGTTTTCATTGCCATTTGGGAGGACAAACGGGAAAAACAGCGCAAACGAGACATTTTTAGGCCAAATCGGTGTGCTATAGCCCACAGTTTTGGGGGTGGACACGGGGTCCGGGCGTGCTGTGGGCTAAAAATCGACCGGGGTATGCCAGGGAGGTTGGTGATCATCCCAGTGTGGTCCATTTAAATTTTTGTAGCCATTTGTGTGGACAATCGAGAAAAATAGCGCAAACGAGGCATTTTTGGGCAAAATTGGTGTGTTGGGGTCCGGGCGTACTGTGGGCTAAAACTTGACTTGGACGTGCTAGAGAGGTTGGGGATTGTCCCAGTGTGGTCTGTTTAAATTTTTGTGGCCATTTTGGTGGACAAACAGGAGAAACAGCGCAAGTGAGGCATTTTCGTGACAAATCAATGTGCTATAGCCCACGATTTTTGGGGTGGGCCTGGGGTCCGGGTGTGCTGTGGGATAAAAATCGACCAAGGCATGCCAGGGAGGTTGGGGATCATCCTAGTGTGGTCAGTTTAAATTTTTATGACCATTTGGGTGGACAAACGGGCAAAACGGCGCGAACGGGGCATTTTTGGGCAAAATCAATGTGCTATAGCCCAAGGTTTTAGGGGTGGGCATGGGTTCTGGGCGTGCTGTGTGTCGATTATCGACCGGGGTGTGTCAGGGAGGTTGGGATCACTAGTGTGGTCCTTTAAGATTAGTGGTTATTTATGTGGACAAACGGGCGAAACGGCATGAACGGGGCATTTTTAGGTCAACTCGGGGTGCTATAGCCCACAGTTTCGAGGGTGGGCCTGGGGTTCGGGTGTGCTGTGGGCTGAAAATCAATCGGGGTGTGTCAGGGAGGATGGGGATCGTCCCAGTGTGGTTCTTTTAAATTTTCGTAGACATTTGGGTGGACAATCGAGAAAAATGGCACGGACGAGGCATTTTCAGGCCAAATCGATGTGCTATAGCCCACGGTTTCTGGGGTTGACCTGGGTTCCGAGCATACTATGGGCCTAAAATTGAATTGGACGTGCCAGAGAGGTTGAGGATCGTCCCAGTATGGTCCGTTTAAATTTTTGTGGCCATTTGGGTGTACAAACGGGCGAAATGGCACAAATGAGCTATTTTCAGGACAAATCGATGTGCTATAGCCCATGGTTTCGGGAGTGGGCCCGGGTTTCGGGCGTGCTGTGGGCCGAATATCTACCGGGGCATGTCAGGGATCACTCCAGTGTGGTCCGTTTAAATTATCGTGTCCATTTGTGTGGACAAACGAGCAAAACGGCGCGAATGGGGTATTTTTGGGCCAACTCGGGGTGCTATAGCCCACAATTTTGGGGGTGGGCCAGGGGTCCGGGTGTGCTGTGGGCTGAAAATCGACCGGGGCATGCCAGAGAGGTTTGGGATTGTCCCAGTATGGTCTAATTGAATTCTTGTGGTCATTTTGGTGTACAAACGGGCAAATCAGCGCAGACGGGGCATTTTTGAGCTAAATCGGCGTGCTATAGCCCACGGTTTCGAGGGTGGGCCTGGGTGTGTTGTGGGCCAAAATTTGACCGGTCCATGCTAGGGAGGTTGGGGATCTTCCCAGTATGGTCTATTTAAATTTTCGTGGCCATTAGGGTAGACAAATAGGCGATACGACGCGAATGGGGCATTTTTGGGCTAAATCAGTGTGCCATAGCCCACGGTTTTGGGGGTGGGCTCGGGGTCCGGGCGTGCTTTTGGATAAAAATCAACCAAGGCTTGCAAGGGAAGTTGGGGATCGTCCCAGTATTGTTCGTTTAAATTTTTGTGGCTATATAGGTGGACAAACGGGCAAAACGGCGCGAACGGTGCATTTTCTAGCCAAATCGGTGTGCATAGCCTATGGTTTTGGGGGTATGCTCAGAGTTCGAGCGTGCTGTAGGCCAAAAATCGACCGGGGTGTGCCATGGAGGTTGGGGATCATCCCAGTGGGGTCCATTTAAATTTTCGTAGCCATTTAGGTGGAAAAACGGGCAAAACAGTGCGAACGGGGTGTTTTGGGGCCAAATTGGTGTGCTATAGCCCATGGTTTCTGGGGTGGGTCTGGGGTTCGGACATGCTGTGGGGCAAAAATCAATTGAGGCATTCCAGGGAGGTTGGATATCATCCCAGTATGGTCCGTTTAAATTTTCATAGCCATTTAGGTGGACAAACGAGTGAAACGGCGTGAATGGCGCATTTTTGGGCCAAATCGGTGTGCAATAGGCCATGATTTTGGGGGTACGCCTGGTGTCCGAGCGTGCTGTGGGCCAAAAATCGACCGCGGCATGCCAGGAGGGTTGAGGATCATCCCAGTGTGGTCAGTTTAAATTTTCGTTGCTATTTGGGTGGGCAAACAGGGCATTTTCAGGTTAAATCGGTGTGCTATAGCCCACGGTTTTGGGGGTGGGCTCGGGGTCCGGATGTGTTGTGGGCCAAAAATTAATTGGGGTGTGCCATGGAGGTTGGGGATCATCCCAGTATGGTCCGTTCAAATTTTCATAGCCATTTTGATGGACAATCGGGAAAAATGGCGTGAACAGGGCATTTTCAGGCTAAATCGGTGTGCTATATCTCACAATTTTATGGGTTGGCTCAGGGTCCGAGAGTACTGTGGGAGAAAAATTGACCGGGGCGTGCCAGGGAGGTTAGGGATCATTCCAGTGTGATCCGTTTAAATTTTCGTGGCCTTTTGGGTGGACAAACGGGCGAAACAACGCGAACGGGGAGTTTTTGGGCCAAATCGATGTGCTATTGCCTATGGTTTTGAAGGTGGGCCCGGGGTTCGGGCTTTTGTGGCCTAAAAATCGACCGAGGCGTGCCAGGAAGGTTGGGGATCATCCTAGTATAGACCATTTAAATTTTTATGGCTATTTAGGTGGACAAACGGGCGAAACAGCGCGAACCGAGGCATTTTCGAGCTAAATCAGTGTGCTATAGCCCACGGTTTTGGGGATGGGCTCGTGGTCTGGGCCTGTTGTGGGCCAAAAATTGACTAAGGTATGCCAGGGAGGTTGGGAATCCTCTCAATGTGGTCTGTTTAAATTTTCGTAGCCATTTGGGTGGACAAACGAGCAAAACGGTGCGAACAGGGCATTTTAGGGCAAAATCGGTGTGTTATTGCCTATGATTTTGGGATGGGCCCAGGGTACGGGCGTGCTATAGGTCAAAAATTGACCGAGGCATGCCAGGGAGGTTGGGGATCATCCCAGTGTGGTCTGTTTATATTTTTTTGGCCATTTGGGTGGACAAACGGGCGAAATGGCGTGACCGAGGCATTTTTGGGCTAAATCAGTGTGCTATAGCCCATGGTTTTGGGGGTGGGCCCGATGTTTGGGCATGCTATGTGCCAAAAATTGTTCGGAGCATGACAGGGTGGTTAGGGATCGTTCCAATATGGCCCGTGTAAATTTTTGTGGCCATTTGGGTGGAAAAATGGGTGAAACGGCTATAGCTCACGATTTTGGGGGTGGGTCCGGGTCAGGGTATTCTATTGGCCGAAAATCGACCGGGTAATGTTGGGAAAGTTGGGGATCATCCTAGTGTGGTCCGTTTAAATTTTCGTGCCATTTGGGTGGACAAAAGGATGAAACGGCGCGGATGAGGTATTTTCAGTCTAAATTAGTGTGCTATAGCCCATGTTTTTGGGGGTGGGCCCGGGGTACAGATGTGGTGTGGGTTGAAAATCAACCGAGGCGCGACAGGGAGGTTGGGGATCGTCCAAGTATGGTTTGTTTAAATTTTCATGGCCATTTGGGTGGACAAACGGGCAAATCGGTGCGAATGGAGCATTTTCGGGCCAAATCGGTATGCTATAACTCACAGTTTTGGGGTGGACCAGGGTCCCGAGCATGCTTTGGGTCGAAAATCAATCGGGGAATGCCAGGGAGGTTGCAGATCATCCCAGTGTGGTCCGTTTAAATTTTTGTGGCCATTTGGGTGGACAAACAGGCGAAATGGTGCAAACGGGGGTGGGCCCAGGGTACGGGCGTGGTGTGGGATGAAAATCAACCGAGGTACGACAGAGAGGTTGGGGATCGTCCAAGCGTGGTCTTTTTAAATTTTCATGGCCATTTGTGTGGACAAACGGGCAAACCGGTGCAAATGGGGCATTTTTGGACCAAATTGGTATGCTATAACCCACAGTTTTGGGGTGGACCAGGGTCCCGAGCATGCTTTGGATCGAAAATAAATTGGGGCATGACAGGGAGGTTGCGGATCATCCCAGTATGGTCTTTTTATATTTTTGTGGCCATTTAGGTGGAAAAACAGGCGAAACGGCGCGATCGGGGTATTTTCAGGCCAAATTAGTGTGCTGCAGCCCACGGTTATAGGGTGGGCCCGGGGTTCGGGAGTGCTGTGGGCCAAAAATCAACTAGAAGGGAGTTTGGAGATCTTCCCATTTTGGTTTGTTTAAATTTTCTTAGTTATTTGTGCGGACAAACGGGAAAAACGACGCGAACATGGCTCTATAGCCCATCGTTTCGGGGGTGGGCCTGGGGTCCAGCCGTGCTGTGTATAAAAAATTGACCGGGGCATGCCAGGGGGGTTGAGGATCGTCCCAATGTGGTTCGTTTAAATTTTTGTAGATATTTGGTTGGACAAACAGGCGAATTGGCGCGAACGAGGCATTATTGAGCCAAATTGGTGTGCTATAGCCTACGATTTCAGGGTGGGCCAGGGTCTGGTCGTGTTGTGGGCTGAAAATTGATTGGGGTATTCCAGGGAGGTTGGGGATCATCCTCGTATGGTCCGTTTAAATTTTCGTTGCTATTTGGGTGGACAAACAGGCAAAACGACGTAAACGGGGCATTTTCGGGCCAAATCGGTATGATATAGCCCACGGTTTTGGGGGTGGGCTAGGGGTTTGGGCGTGCTGTTGGAGAAAAATTGACTGAGGCGTGCATGGTGGTTGGGGATCATCCCAGTGTGGTTCGTTTAAATTTTTATGGCTATTTGGGTGGGAAAAAGAGCGAAACAGCACGAACGGGGCATATTCGAGCCAAATCGATGTGCTATAGACAATGGTTTTGGGGGTGCACCTGAGGTTCGGGCGTGCTGTTGGAGAAAAATTGGCCGAGACATGCTAGGGATGTTGGGGATCATTCCAATATGGTCTGTTCAATTTTTTGTGTCTATTTGGGTGGATAAACGGGTGAAACGGTGCAAACGGGGCACTTTTAGGACAAAACGGTGTGCTATAGCCCACATTTTTTGGGGTGGGCCCGGGGTATGGGTGTGTTGTTGTCCGAAAATTAATCGAGGCATACCAGGGAGGTTGGGGACAGTCCCAGTGTGGTCCATTTAAATTTTTGTGGACATTTGGGAGGACAAACGGGTAAAATAGCACAAACGAGGCATTTTTGAGCCAACTCGGTGTGCTATAGCCGGTGGTTTTTGGGTTGAGCCCGGGGTTTGGGTGTGCTGTGGTCCGAAAATCGACCGGGGCATGCCAACGAGGTTGGGATTGTCCCAGTATGGTCTGTTTAAATTTTTGTGGCAATTTTGGCGGACAAACGGGCAAAACGGTGCGAATGGGGCATTTTTGGGCTAAATCGATGTGCTATACCCCACGGTTTTGAGGGTGGGCCCGAGGTTCGGGTGTGCTGTGGGCCAAAAATTATCTGGGGCATGCCATAGAGGTTGGGGATCATCCCCGTATGATCCGTTTAAATTTTTGTGGCCATTTGGGTGGACAAATGGGTGAAACAGTGCGGACGGGGCATTTTTGGGTCTAATCGGTGTGCTATAGCCCACAGTTTTGGGGGTGGGCACGTCGTCCGGGCGTACTTTACGCTGAAAATCGACCGAGGCATGCAAGAGAGGTTGGGGATGGTCCCACAAAGGTCCGTTAAAATTTTTATGGCTATTTGGGTGGACAAACGGGAGAAACGGCGCAAACGACACATTTTTTGGCCAAATCGGTGTGCTATAGCCCATGGTTTTGGGGGTGGGCCCGAGGTTCGGGGGTACTGTGGGCTAAAAATTGATCAGGGGGTGTATGAGAGGTTGGGATCATTCCAGTATGGTCTGTTTAAATTTTTGTAGCCATTTGAGTGGAACAACGGGCGAAACAGCACGAATGGGGCATTTTCGAGCCAAATCAGTGTGCTATAGCTCACGGTTTTGGGGTGGGTCCGGGTCAGGGTCAGGGCGTGCTATGGGATGGAAATCGATCGGAGCATATCGAGAAAGTTGGGGATCCTCCTAGTGTAGTCCGTTTAAATTTTCGTGCCATTTGGGTGGACAAAAAGGGCGAAAAAGTGTGAACGAGGTATTTTCAGTCTAAATTGGTGTGCTATAGCCCACGGTTTTGAGGGTGGCCTGGGGTACGGGCATGGTGTGGGCTGAAAATCAACCGAGGCATGACAGGGAGGTTGGGGATCATCCAAGTGTCGTCTCTTTAAATTTTAATGGCCATTTGGGTGGACAAACGGGTAAACCGGTGCGAATGAGGCATTTTTGGGCCAAATTGGTATGCTATAACCCACGGTTTTAGGGTGGACCAGGGTCCCGAGCGCTCTTTAGGTCGAAAATCAATCGGGGCATGCCAGGGAGGTTGCGGATCATCCCAGTGTGTTCCGTTTAAATTTTTGTGGCCGTTTGGGTGGACAAACAGGCGAAATGACGCGAACAGGGGTGGGCCCGGGGTACGAGCGTGGTGTGGGCTGAAAATCAATCGAGGCGCGACAAGGAGGTTGGGATCATCCAAGTGTGGTTTGTTTAAAATTTTATGGCCATTTGGGTGGACAAACGGGCAAATCGATGCGAATAGGGCATTTTTGGGCCAAATCGGTATGCGATAACCCACGGTTTTGGGGTGGACCAGGGTCCCGAGCGTGCTTTGGATCAAAAATCAATCGGGGCATGCCAGTGAGGTTTTGGATCATCCCAGTGTGGTCCGTTTAAATTTTCGTGGCCATTTGGGTGGACAAACAGGCGAAACGGCATGACCGGGGCATTTTTGGGCCAAATTAGTGAGCTAGAGCCCACGGTTATAGGGTGGGCCCGGGGTCCGAGAGTGTAGTGGGCTAAAAATCGACTAGAATGGAGTTTGGGGATCTTCCCAGTGTGGTTCGTTTAAATTTTTGTGGTTATTTGTGTGGACAAACGGGCGAAACAGTGCGAACATGGCTCTATAGCCCATGGTTTTGGGGTGGGCCTGGGGTTCGGGCGTGCTGTGTACCAAAAATTGACCGGGGCATTCCAGGGGGGTTGAGGATCATCCTAATGTGGTTTGTTTAAATTTTTATGGATATTTGGTTGGACAAACGGGCGAATTGGCGTGAACGAGGCATTATTAAGCCAAATCGGTGTGCTATAGCCTACGATTTCAGGGTGGCCCTGGGGTTCGGTCGTGCTGTGGGCCAAAAATTGATTGGAGGATTCCAGGGAGGATGGGGATCATCCTCGTATGGTCCGTTTAAATTTTCGTTGCCAATTGGGTGAAACGGCATAGATGGGGCATTTTCGGGCCAAATCGGTATGATATAGCCCACGGTTTTAGGGGTGGGCCAGGGGTCTGGGCATACTGTTGGCAAAAAATTAACTGAGGCGTGCCAGAGAGGTTGGGTATCTTCCCAGTATGTTTTGTTTAAATTTTCATGGCTATTTGGGTGGGCAAACGAGCGAAACAGCGCGAACGGGGCATTTTCGGGCCAAATCGGTGTGCTATAGTCAACGGTTTTGGGGGTGCACCCGAGGTCTAGGCGTGCGCGTGCTGTGGGACAAAAATCGATCAGGGTGTGCCAGGGAGGTTGGGATCATCCCAGTATGGTCCGTTTAAATTTTTGTGGCTATTTAGGTGGACAAACAGGCGAACTGGGGTATTTTTGAGCCAAATTGGTGTGCATAGCCCACGGTTTTGGGGGTGGCCCCGGGGTTCGGGCGTGCTGTCAGCCAAAATTTGACTGAGGCATGCCAGGGAGGTTGGGGGTCATCCCAGTGTGGTCCATTGAAATTTTCGTAGCTATTTGCATGGACAAATGGGCAAAACAGCGCGAACGGGGCATTTTCGGGCTAAATCGGTGTGCTATTGCCCACGATTTTGGGGTGGGGCCAGGGTACGGGCGTGATATGGGTCAAAAATAGATCAGGGCATGCCAGGGAGGTTGGGATCCTCCCAGTGTTGTCTGTTTAAATTTTTTTGTCCATTTGGGTGGACAAACGGGTGAAACGATGCGACCTGGGCATTTTCAAGCCAAATGAGTGTGCTATAGCCCATGGTTTTGAGGGTGGGCTCGGGGTCCGGGCATGTTGTGGGCCAAAAATCAATCGGAGCATGCTAGGGAGGTTAGGGATTATCCCAGTATAGTCCGTATGAATTTTCGTAGCCATTTGGGTGGACAAACGGGTGAAACAGCGCGAACAGGGCATTTTCAGGCCAAATTGGTGTGCTATAGCCCATGGTTTTGGGGGTGGGTTTGGGGTCAGGGCGTGTTGTGGGCCGAATATTGATCGGGGCATGTCGAGGAAGTTGGGGATCATCTTAATGTGGTCCATTTAAATTTTCTTGGCCATTTGGGTGGATAAAGAGGCGAAACAGTACGAACGGGGCATTTTTTGGCCAAATTGGTGTGCTATAGCCCACGGTTTTGGGGATTGGTCTAGGGTACGGGCGTGGTGTGGGCTGAAAATCAACCGAGGCGTGCTAGAGAGGTTGGGAATCATCCTAGTGTGGTCTGTCTAAATTTTCGTAGCCATTTTAGTGGACAAACGGGCAAAACGGTGAGAACGGGGCATTTTCGGGCCAAATCGATATGCTATAATCCACGGTTTCGGGGTGGACCAGGGTTAGGGCGTGCTTTGGTTCGAAAATTGATCAGGTCATGCTAGGGAGGTTGTGGATCATCCCAGTGTGATCCGTTTAAATTTTTGTGGCTAGTTTGGTGGTCAAAAAGGTAAAACGGTGCAGACGGGGTATTTTCAGGCCAAATCGATGTGATATTGCCCACGGTTACGGGGTGGACCCGGGGTCTGGGCATGCTGTGGGCCAAAAATTGAGTAGGGCCTTCCAGGGAGGTTGGGGATCATCCCAGTGTGGTCCGTTTAAATTTTTGTGGCTATTTGGTTGGACAAACGGGTGAAACGGGACATTTTCGTGCCAAATTGATGTGCTATAGACCACGGTTTCGAGGGTGGGCCCGAGTTCTGGGTGTGCTGTGGGCTGAAAATTGATCGAGGCATTCCAGGGAGGTTGGAATCATCCCTGTTTTGTCCATTTAAATTTTCTTGGCCAATTGGGTGGACAAACGGGCTAAATGGTATGAACTGGGTATTTTCGGGCTAAATCGATGTACTATTGCCCATGATTTTGGGGTGGGCCCAGGGTTCAGGCGTGCTGTGGGCCGAAAATTGATCGGGGTGTGCTAGGGATGTTGGGGATCATCCGAGTATTGTCCGTTTAAATTTTCGTGGCCATTTGGGTGGACAAAAGGGAGAAACGGCACAAATGGGTATTTTCGGGCCAAATTGGTGTGCTATAGCCCACGGTTTTGGGGGTGGGTCCGGGGTCTGAGCGTGCTATGGGCCAAAAATTGATCAAGGTATGCCAGGGAGGTTGGGGATCATCCAGTGTGGTCCGTTTAAATTTTCGTGGCCATTTGTGTGGACAAACGGGTGAAACTACGCGAACGAGGCGTTTTTAGGCAAAATCAGTGTTCTATAACCCATGGTTTTAGGGGTAGGCCCGAGTGAGATTGTCACACCTCAAATCCTATTGGGGCGGATAGGAACCCATAGCCCGAGAGAACCAACCTATAACCTTGGAATTCAAATGTATGCAACTATAATAGGCAAAGGTTTTGCCATATACGGATATAATGCCTTAATGAAAAAAAAATATAAACGACAAGCCCTAAAACTATATACATAATAGACTTGGCTGTTGGGGCCATAACATCTACAAGATAACACACTACCATGCTTAACTTTACATTGGTCTACAAAGACTCTAGACGATACACAAAATTTAGCTAAGGTCAAGACAAACCCCCGCCATACTATTAACTTTTATACAATACCAAAAATATATGGAACCAACTCGAAAAGCCCCGAAGAAAACTGGAGCTCACCAATAGCAGATGGATATCCTGGGCTCCTACTGAGGAGACCTGTTTGCCGAAGCACCTGTGCCTGTACCAAGAAATATAAGTCCCCCCATAAGGGGAGTCAATACGAAAAAAATGTATTGAGTATGCAAGGCGGAAAAGTAACAATACATGACGTAAAGGCTCAATAAAAATATGGAACAAGTGTAAGAATAGTTCTAGTAGACCACCTTTACATTTACTTGTGGAACAGGGTACATTACATTTCTTTCTTCCTTTTACCTTTTTACTTCATTATCTTTGTAATCCATATGATACAAATGACCAGATGATCAGTGGTAAATAATAAATCAAGATCGGACCATGCTAGGATTATGCCCCTGAGATGCCACCTACATATAAAGTATCGGGATCGGCCCATGCTAGGCTTATGCCCCTGAGCTGCCACCTATTTTACAGATTTCCGTTACTTAGTTTAATTATCCTTTTGAGATTGTTACTTCGGTGGTAATAACCTTATGGTACCTTGAAACAATGATCTATCAATAAGAGACATGTAAATAGGCAATCAATACTATAACAATGAAGTAAGGAATTTTTGGCACACTAATGAAGTGTTTAGGAAAAAAAAATAACACATGGGTCTTATTTGAGTAATTGGAGAAATTCTGAAATTTACTAGTGAAAATAGGCATGTAGGATAGGTAGCAAGCATGTATCGAGGTGGTTTAACACATTAGAGAGTGGGAATAAGTTCATTAGTAACATGGGATATCATAGGTGCTATTATGTAGCATGTGTTTTTGGATGACCTTGGAAGCTTACTCGATGGAACAAGTATCCGTTTTCACGCCAAGAGTGAAAAATAGAGTATGCCTTACATACCTGGTTGTAAAACTCCAATACCAGCCCAACTGGACTTCCCGCACTTTTAGATTGCTTATCTACAATGAAATATATGACAAACTAATATTAGCAACCAAACGTCACATTTTGGCTATTTAACTTCACCAAACTAGTCGCCGGAAAGTAAGCCCTTAATTTATCAACAAAGGGTGTCACTTTAACCCTCTTATACTCCAATTACAGCCACATACCATACATATTCATATAATATCGCCCGACACAACCTCGGCTTCATTTCACCTTCCAATCAACACACACAAAACGAAATGAGCAATAGACATACACAATCATAAATTCAGTGGTGTATCACCACATCCACCTTCTATAATTCAATATAAACTAATCACACCTTTTTCCAATAGCAACCGGGCAGCCCACAACACAAACACACAAAATAGTCCGCAACAACACCCCAATCGTCCTTTAATAGCGCAATCCTCTATCAACACATGTATATGGATAAAGGACAAAAGTAGACAGCAACCATACCTTGATTTCCTTGGTATTTTAGTGTCTTAATGTGTATTACCTCAATAGATTAATCCCTTCACACATACATCAAAAGAGAAAAGAGAAATCCCTTAATAACTAAGAACAATGGACTGCCCAAACTTATAGAGAGGGCTGTTCGGAAATTAATCTTAAAGAACACATAGTATCCATGGTACAAGCTCATGAATTGTTCAATTACCTTTAGCTTGGAAGGAAGTTCAAACCCAAGAACCCTTGTGGAATTATAGGGTTGTTTCATAGCCAAGAGAGAACAAGAGAGAAAAACCTAGAAAGCTGGAAATTTTGTCTAAGTTAAAATGAGAAAAATTGTTGATTTCAATCCATAAATAGGAGCTGCTCTTGGACGAATTTATTGACTAATTTTGGGCCATATTTTATCAAGTAATTGATGTATACACTTGCCCAATATATTGGGCCTTTGTGGATCAAAAACTATTGGGCCTTAGCTACCAATTTTTCCTCCTTTTCTTCTCTTTAACTTGGTATTTGGCAGATTTGAGTATTGGGCCTCTTTTCTCCATTTTCTTTCTCTTTTACTTAATTTGGGCTCAAATGAGTACATTAATATAAGGCCTAATCTGATACATGGTCTTGATCCCATTAACTTGGTCCAAATAGCTCAAGTAAGTGATCCACCTACTAGCTTAAGTAAGTCAAGAAAGCACCTTAATAAAATACTCAATTTTTAGTTCTTAACTCTTTAATCTAACTTAAAATTTGTATATACTTGGTCACATTAAACCACATGGGAAGTATTTAGAACTCCATCTACACCACAAAGATATATCAAGTTTCATATAAATAGAACAAGTACACACAAAAATATGGGGTGTTACAGAGATGTGGGCCAAAAATCAACCGGGGAATGCCAGGGAGGTTGGGGATCGTCCCAGTGTGGTCCGTTTAAATTTTTGTGGCCATTTGAGTGGACAAACGGGTAAAACGGCGCGAACGGAGCATTTTCAGGCCAAATCGGTGTGCTATAGCCTAAGGTTTCGGGGTGGGCTAGGGGTCCGGGTGTGTTGTGGGCCAAAAATTGACCGAGGCATGTTTGGGAGGTTAGGGATCGTCCCAGTGTAGTTCGTTTTAATTTTTGTGGGCATTAGGGTGGACAAACGGGTGAAACGACGTGAACAGGGCATTTTTGGGCCTAATCGGTTTTCTATAGCGCACTGTTTTGGGGGTTGGCCTGGGGTGATAGCCTAAAGGACTATCAAACACGAAATGGACACTAAAGAAACAAAAATTAGCAAGTTCACAAAGAGAAAACAACACACTAGAAGGAGATGAAGAAGAAGAATTGCATGAAATTAAAGATAGATAGAGAGACCCTCACTTCCACCAATGAATAGCACTAGAAGGTGTATCAAACCTTCTAACACACATCACTAATGTAAGATCAAACCACTCTCTTAGGTGACCCAAATAAAACACTCTTCCTCAAGTACACCTTTCTTGCCAAATTTCCCAATAAGTGAAACCCTAACTTCAAATGTATTCAAGGAACCAATTTCGGGTTTGAGAGCTAAAACTACAAGACTAAAGCTACAATCTAAGAGCATATCCAATTTCATCAAATTCTAATAAAAAATAAGCCTAAGGAGTCTATTTATACTTATTACATTAAAGACCAAAATACCCTTAATGAAAAGGGGCTCCTATGGAGTGTAAAGAAAAAGCATACAAAAACCATTACACCCTTAATGAATGGGTGATCATGTAGTGTTTTGGTGTGGTATTCTTCACACTTCAACATATGACTTTCCTTGAGTCCTTTTGGTCTTCACAATTATTCTTCAACACTTGGACCTCTCGGGCATCTCATCAAGGCAAGCTTCCAAGCAACCTTCCATACACGGGATTGTTCTATTGTGGGCTTAAAATGGGTCCCCCATGCGTGCTCCCGTGCCCTCAATGTGGCCACAATTAGGTTCTTCTTGTGTTGGCCTCGCAGGATGTCTTCAAAAGCTAAGGTGACCATTTGACTTGTATCATCCTCCCCTTCTTGAAAAAGATTCGACCTCGAATCCAAACCTAGAAAAACAAAAGAGAGGACAAACAAATACAAACTCCTCATGGCATGAGGGTTAGAGTTAGCACTACAAATCATCTCAACATGCCAAGGTTGCACATATTTGCAAGATAACCAAGAATCCTTTAAATTAAATATTAAAAGTTCAATGAAAGATGCACAAAGGATTTGGTTATGGAATTCGCAAAAATTGATACTTTGCTTGTCATGTAGTCCAAGCAACAAGTTGGGTGTATTAACATCATCAATTCTATATTTGGCGCCGGGGTCAAACGGGAAGAGTGGCCATAGACACAGGTCTAGACAACACTCCCATTTCCCATAGGCTTCACTCAAACGACACAACATACTCTCTACAATGGCATATATGTCATCAAAAGCAAGTAGAGAGTAAAGAAAGGTATCACTCAAGTCAACTTCTACTAAGGTATCTTCAGGTGTGTACTCACCACTAGTTTCAACATCATCGTCATAAGTACTCTCAACAATAAGATCAAACATAGTAGAAGAAGAATTAATTTCAAAGCAATGGACACCTTCCTTCTCTATAGAAGGACCCTCAAGTATACACATACCACCACCAAAGTCAAAGAAATTATTACTTAATTCTTCACAAGAAGCAAGTAATTCATCCTCATAATCATCAAACATGGGTGGGGTGTCATACAAAGGATCACAACCACAATCAATTTTCAAGGAACAATCACTTATTGGGTTTCTTAAGAATTCAAGCAAGTCAAAATTATCATCACCCAATTGATCATTCCTTTCCAAGACCTCACATTTCCTTACCTTAAGAGTACTCTCATCTTTCAAGAAGAGATTTCCATCTTTAGGAGGAATATTGTCACACCATAGTGGGTTGGCATATAGGCTATAGCTTTCAAGACAAGCTATACCTTCAACTTCATTCTCACCACTAGGTTCATTAGGAGTGAACTCATCATCTTCAAACAAGATATTATCCTTAAAGAGAGAAGGATCTATTCATGAAGAGGATATAGAATATGCAAATCCATTCTCTAAAAGATCTTTATCAAGCATCAAAGATATTTCAAGCACATGATTATCCCTATGTGCAAAACCGAGAGTAGAAAATTCACTAGAGGTTATGCTAAAGGGGTTACTCCTATTTATTTGATCAATATTTTCAACATCATCACTCTCTTGAGATCCATTAAAGATATCACATACATCCTCAAGTGGTGGACAAATTTCACACATAAGTTGATCAACACAATTCCCACTAGATGATGTACTATCATTCAACACATTAGCTTCAACACTAGGTGGACATAAATTAATCTTACAAGAAGAGTCAATTCAGTCGTCAGTAGGATCAACTAGTGTATCCACATTCACAATATGTACATTATCATCAAAGGGCAAAGAATCAATAAATGATGTATTATCATTCAACACAATGGCTTCAACACTAGGTGGACTTAAATTGATCTTACAAGAAGAGTCAATTCGGTCATCAATAGGATCAACTAGTGTATCCACACTCATAACAAGTACATCATCAACAAGAGGCAAAGAATCAATAGACTCACAAATAGATAAGCTACCACTCATGCTCAATGGGATACTAGCCACACAATCATCGTCCATATGTACAAAAGTGTATGAGTTTTCTATTTTACCATTATGTTCTTGAGTACATTCTTCTTTGCCTTGGTTCGGATCATGGTATCCCACTTTCTACTTTGAGAATCTCACATCACAATGGATTTTGTCAAGTCTTCTCCCTTGTTTCACCTCTTCATCTGGGTTTAGTGGCTGGTTTGGTAAAGTATAGGATCTTTGGACTTGAGGTGTTTGGAATTGTGGAGATTTTGGTGAACATAGTCTATCAACCCTCGCTCTAATTCTAATCATGTCATCCTTCATTGAATCCATATCACTCGTTATAGCATCATTTCCACTCTTCATTTCTCGACTCAAGGCCTCCATTTGGGCCATCAAAGCTCCCATAACATTATTTCCCAAAGGTTGGGAAGTAGTACCTTCGGTATCCATGGAAAATGTACCTACGAAGTGCATAAAACAGCAAGAAAAATAACCTACAAAATGAGAAAACGAGTTAGTTCAAAAGCCTCACTTCACTCACACTCAACCTCATCTCACACTTGGCTTCACAAGTGTTGGAGAACCGGCAATACTTGGCAAGTTACTTGAGAGGTGAGAAGCTTTGAATCGGAATGGATCTTTGTTTGAAATGACTTAAAATAAGTTATGCATGAACTTGAACCAACAAAAATACTACGACTTGAAAACGAGAAAAGCACACAAAAATCGAAGACGCGAAACAACGGACTCTAATCTACCAAACTAGTAGGTAATTACTAGCTTACTAATTAGGGATAGAATTAACTTATAAGAAACTAGAATAAAAAAAAACTAGAAACTAGAAAAATCTAATTTTAGGGTCGAACTTTGGTTGAGCACAAGTGATGATGTGGCACTACGTGGTTGGTTGTCACCCTTCGAAATTTCAATTTTTCCAAAAATTATTTTCGGCCAAACACCCTTAGGAAAGAAGAGAATTCAGTTTTGGGAGGGAAAATGTTCAAGTTTGAAGCCCTTTCAAGCTTCAAAATAGATGAGAAATGAATTGGTCCCCCCTAATAAATGCACTTGTATTTTGTTTGTCCTCTTGTCCCCTCCTCTTTTTGGAAGAATGGAATATTCTTTGAATATGCTTTTGGACAAACAACTTTTTCACTCTTTCTTCCTTTTTTTGGATCAAACAAGAACCTTGAATACTCTTCTTCACTAAGTTATGAAGATTGTGGATGAACAAGATGAATATTCAAGCGTTGACCAAGTTTGACCACCTAGCAAATGAGCTCCAAATCTGATTTTTTTTTAACACTAGGTTCCTTATGTCAAAACAACTTAAACCAACCAAAAATCAGCCACAAATCAAGCCTAAATCACCAAGACAAAAATGAGTATAGCACAAAAAGCTTCAAAACTCCATAGCCATGGTGGATTTAAGCTCAAACTCAACCAAACTTTAATCTAAAAGTAGATCTAGACTCCCTAGGTGTTAGAGAACAAGAATCTAACACAAGAAACTTTCAAAACAAAGTAAAAATTTGTAGATCTAAGACACTAAATTCGGATCTAACACAAGACACCTTTTTTTTTCTTTTTGTATTTTTTGATTTTTGACTCTTTTTTTATGAGATTTTCTATATAAGAATACTAAAACCAAGATTTAGGGATGTTGGAACAACCCTAAACAAGGCTTTGATACCAAATGATAGCCTAAAGCTACAATCTAAGAGTAATATCCAATTTCATCAAATTCTAATAAAAAATAAGCCTAAGGAGTCTATTTATACTTATTACATTAAAGACCAAAATACCCTTAATGAAAAGGGGCTCCTATGGAGTGTAAAGAAAAAGCATAAAAAGACCATTACACCCTTAATGAATGGGTGATCATGTAGTGTTTTGATGTGGTCTTCTTCACACTTCAACATATGACTTTCCTTGAGTTTTTTTGGTCTTCACAATTATTCTTCAACACTTGGACCTCTCAGGCATCTCATCAAGGCAAGCTTCCAAGCAGCCTTCCATATATGGGATTGTTCTATTGTGGGATTAAAATGGGTCCCCCATACGTGCTCCCATGCCCTCAATGTGACCACAATTGGGTTCTTCTTGTGTTGGCCTCGCAGGCTGTCTTCAAAAGCTAAGGTGGTTATTTGACTTGTATCACCGGGTCCGAGAGTGTTGTGGGTCAAAAATCTATTGGGGTATGCCAAGGAGGTTGGGGATCGTCCTAGTGTAGTCCATTTAAATTTTAGTAGCCATTTGTGTGGACAAACGAGCGAAATGTCGTAAACGAGGCATTTTTAGGTTAAACCGGTGTACTATAGCCCACAGTTTTGAGGGTGGGCCCGGGTTCCGGGCGTGCTGTGGGCCAAAAATCGACCGGAGCATGCCAGGGAGGTTGGGGATCATCCCAATATGGTCCGTTTTAATTTTTATATCTATTTGGAAGGAAAAATAGGAGAAAGACGCGATCGGGGCATTTTTGGGCCAAATCGGTGTGCTATAGCCCACAATTTGGAGGGTGGGCTCAGGGTCAGGCGTTCTTGATGTGTGAGCAAAAGTTAACACATTTAATGTTTTTTAACTTAAAATAATTGTGAATTCTGAAGCAACTCTTGTTGTTTTGATGTGTTTACTCATTATATTACAGAAAAAGGCTGAAGAAATGAGAATAAACAATAATAGAGCAAAAGAGTTGAAAATCTGAGCAAAATAGAAGAAAACATGGCTGACGAACTCCATGATAAGTCGTCAGCCTCATGATAGCCTATCAGCATTGGCGTCAGCCTTAACCAGGGAGTTTCAGTTTGAGGAGCTGTTCTAACGATGCCGGTGATGTGGCGTCAAAGTCATGATAAGGCATTAAGAATGGCGTCAACCTTAAGCATAAAGTTAGCATGGGAAGAAGATATCTGACGATGTCGGTGATACACCGTCATATCCCTGACACGGCGTCAGCCACATCGTCTGCCTAAGACAGAACCTGAAGGCAACTGAAGCCTCTCTGACGCCATCCGTGATAGGGCGTCAACTTCTTGATGCGGCGTCAGCCTAGGCGTCACCTATTCCGGACAATTTTATTAATTTTGTTATTTTATTTCCTTAATTAGGCTTTAGTATAAATAGCATCTTTTAGGTTTTTTGATGAAAAATATAATTCATCTATCAGACATCAACTCTAAGAGACGAGACACGTATTTTTGCTCTCTTTCATAAAATATTCTTGTGTATTCGTATCAACTATTTTTGGGGTTTCTACCTTGTGATTAAATCAGAGGAACTACTTGTTGTTTTCTACCCATTCGTAAGTTTATCATTATAATCATGAATTCAACTTGTTATTTCGTTTATCAAATCATGAGCGGCTAATTTCATTAGCCGGAGTTATGAGATCTATGGATTAGGGTTTGATATGATACTAGGTGTTCAACGGATTCAAAGAGTAGTAAAACATCTTGAGATTTTATTGTTTTAACTAAAATCTAGTGGTTGAAAACATTAGGTTATGCCTTTGGTTTTATTTGCTTCTAACGGAGAAATAGACTAGAGGGCGTGAATTATCAATAGGGACTCAGAAGCTACCAACCTTCTGTTTAATGATTAATGTCGTAATTGGATTAATCTACCTGAGATAACATCCTATTAGAAATAGATAAGTTATCTAAGTTCGAGAGAATTAGATAATAAATTGTCTGGTGAGGTCGAGAGATAAGTCAGATAGTATAATCGTCAGGGATATTCTGTTGTTCTACGCATTCCGAGAATCTCTAGCAGTACCTAGTATCTGTCAATTCCCAAAATCCTTGGTGAACATAACTCTGGTTTCCCATTTATCTTGATTACAAACACTGAAGTATTGAAAGTGATATTTAACACACCGTGAACTTAAACCCCCATCTTTCGGAAACAGTAAACTACCAGTAAAATCTTTCATAAACAAATCGAAGTTCACACCCTATTCCCTGTGGGATTCGACCCCAACCTAGTTGGGTTTTATATTGACAACGATCGCTTACACCCATTCAAGAGTGTAATTTGAGCGTTATAAAAAATGGCGTCGTTGCCGGGGAATACGGTTGTAGACTGAAAATTTTGTGTACGAAAATTTACTAATAGTTAAGTTTCCGTGATTTAAGTTTATTTGTTGTTTTTGTTTATTGTAGGTACTGTGTTGTTTATGACAAGCATGAGAAGTTTCGGAGAACCTCTAGTACCAATCAATCAGGAACCTTAACTAATTGGGAGAATGGTTGAACAATAGGAAGCTGAAAAACTAGCTGCTTTAGCCAGGGCTCAGGTGAATGTGCAAAATTTGGGTCAACAAGCACGTCACCAAAACCCTAATAATGAAGACTTGGGGTGATAAGGAATTGCTGAATCCTCAAAACCCAAGGAAAGCTGAGCAAGTTGCTGCACCAGTGCAGCGAAACATCAATAGAAATCGTCCAGTCTGAGGAAGGTATGGTCAACAACCTATGCAATATGAGGCTAATAAAGATGATGAAGGAATGGACGGAGATGACGCAACATGTGCTATCATTCCGCCACAGTTGGCACCAGGTGCAAAGTTCAGCATAACAAGTACCATGATCCAACTCCTGAATCTGAAAGGGTTATTTGGAGGCTTGCCTGGTGATGATTCGAACATACATTTGGTGAACTTTATCACTAGCTGCAAATCCTTTGACAATCCGGGAATGAGCCAGAATGTGATCAGGTTGAGGTTATTTCCATTGTCTCTGTCTGGAGAGGCATTAATGAAGTGTTTTGGAGTCATCAATGCCATAACAATGAAGTAGGAACTTATTGGTATATCAATGAAACGTTTTGGAGTCATTAATAGCACATGGATCTTGTTTGAGTAATCGGATACCTTCTGGCATTCATTAGTGTAATAAACATGTAAGATTTGGAAAACAAATAAGTATTGGAATGTCTTGATATCTTGTAGGGTGGAAACAAGTTCATTGGTAACGTAGGACATCATACAAAACCTTTATGGATCACATGTTATTGAATAACTTTGGAAACTTTCTTAGTAGAATAATTGTTCACTTTCATGCCAAAGATATGGTATAGAGTATGCTTTGCATACCTGACTGTCAACCTTCAATACTAGTCCCAAATGGACTTCCCGTCTTTTCGGATTACTTATCTACAATGAACATATATAGCAATCTAGTATTAGCAACCAAACGTCACAATTCAATTATTTGAATTCACCAAACTAGTGGTTAAGTAGTAAGCCTTAATTACATCATAAAGGGCGTCACTTTAACCCTCTTATACTCCAATTACATTCACATGCCATGCATATTCATACAACATCCTCCAATGTCAAGTTTGGATTCATTTATCCTTCCAACCAATCCATTAAACCAAATTGAGCCATAGGCATAAATAATCATCAATTCAATAGTATATCACCATATCCACCTTCCATAACTCAATTACCATATCCACCTTCCACAATTCGATACAACCAAACCATGCAAAATAGTCCATAACCATATTTCCATCACCTTTCAATAACAACCAATACATATAATCCTCTATCACACATATACATATGGAAAAGAACAAAGGAAAACAATATTCATACCTTAGAATTCACCTCTTGATTATGCAATCCTGTTTTCACAAATAATAGGTGTCGTTCGAAGCTCTCGATATGACAAACGCAGTTATAGGATTACTTTGGAATTTCTACGGTTGAATCAAAAGTAATTTAAAGGTCAAATTTGGCTAGGGTTTGTTCTTTTTCAATGATTGGTGATGAAAATGAGTTTTTGAACTCATATACATGTATATATACACATATTCCCATCCATAATATAATAGAAAATGACCAAAATGCCTTTAAAATTTAAATAATGTCAAATCTGTCCTTTGGTGGACTGTTTTGACAAGCTAAAGTAGATCGACCATAACACTTTTTTTCGATATAGGATTTGGGTGAAATTGGTATCGTTGGAAGGATAATTCAAAGTGATTTCATTTCATATAAAGTAGGCCACCCAGTTCGTCCTGTAAAAGGAGTTATGGTCATTTGAATTTGACCCTAAAAATCTGTTTTTATAGGCTGAAGTAAAACGAGTATAACTCCTTACTCAGACGTTTTATTTGGATGTAACCAATTGAATTGGAAATAATACTCAAAGATATTTCTTTTCATAGGTTGCAGCTCTCCCAGTTCATTATATTAAGGGAGTTATGATCGTTCGAAGTTAACCCAAAAATTCGGCTGGCCTCAGTAGTTTGTGTGCAGGAAATTTTCCTGCACATTTACTATTCCCAAATATCCCGACCACCGTTTTATAGTTTCGAATGTGCTCGATTATATCCGAAACCTATCCATTTTTGGAATTTTTTATATCGTTGGAAAGCTTATTCAATAACCTTCACATGAAACCATTGACGGGCAAATTCCGGTATAAATAAAATAAAAAATTAATTCCATATAAATAAGACCAATACACGTACTTGAATACACCAATACATGTACTTGAATACAGGGTGTTACAATAGGGCCATGGTCCGAGCGTGCTGTGGGCGAAAGATTGACCGAGGCATGCTAGGGAGATTGGGGCACTTGCCAGTGTGGTCCATTTAAATTTTCATGGTCATTTGGGTGGACAAACGCGTGAAATGGTGCAAACGAGGCATTTTCGAGCAAAATCGGTGTTCTATAGCCCAAGGTTTTGGGGGTGGGCTCGGGGTCCAGGCATGTTGTGGGTCAAAAATCGACCAAGGCATGCCAGGGTGGTTGGAAATCGTCCCAGTGTGGTCCATTTAAATTTTCATGGCATTTGGGTGGACAAAAGGGCAAAACGGTGCGAACAGGGCATTTTTGGGCTAAATCAGCGTGCTATAGCCAACGGTTTTGGGGGTGGACCCAAGGTTCGGGCGTGCTGTTGGACGAAAATTGATCAGGGCATGCCAAGGAGGTTGAGAATCATCCCAGTATGGTTCGTTTAAATTTTTGTGGCTATTTTCGTGGACAAACGGGCAAATTGCCGCGAACGGGGCATTTTTTAGCTAAATCGGTGTGTTATTACCCTCGATTTTGGGGGTGTGCCCGGGGTTCGGTCGTGCTGTGGGCCAAAAATTAACCAGGGCATGACAGGGAGGTTAGGGATCATCCCAGTGTGGTCCGTTAAAATTTTTGTGGCCATTTGGATGGACAAATAGGCGAAACGGCATAAGCGGGGCATTTTCGAGCCAAATCGGTATGCTATAGCCCACGATTTTGGGGGTGGGCCCAGGGTCTGGGTGTATTGTGGGCCGATAATTGATCGAGGAGTGCCAAGGAGGTTTGGGATCATCCTAGTGTGGTTCGTTTAAATTTTTGTGGCCATTTGGGTGGACAAACGGGTGAAACGGTATGAACGGGGCATTTTTGGGCCAAATCGGTGGGCTATAGCCAATGGTTGTGGGGGTGCACCCCTGGTCCGTGCGTGTTGTGGGTCTAAAATCGACCGGGGCATGCCGGGGAGGTTGGGGATCATCCCAGTATGGTCCGTTTAAATTTTCATGGCCATTTGGGTGGACAAACGGGTAAATCGACGTGAACGATGCATTTTTGGGCCAAATCGATGTGCTATAGCCCATGGTTTTGGGGCTGGGCCCGGGATCCGGGGGTGCTGTGGGCCAAAAATCGATACGGTGTGCCAGGGAAATTAGGTATCGTCCTAGTGTGATCCGTTTAAAATTTCATTGCCATTTAGGTGGACAAACGGGCGAAATAGCATAAATAGGGCATTTTTAGGCCAAATCGGTGTACTATAGCCCACGGTTTCGAGGGTGGGCACGGGGTCCAGGGTCTAGGGAGGTTGGGGATCATCCAATTGTGCTTCGTTTAATTTTTTGTGGCCATTTGGTTTGACAAATGGGCAAAACGACGCGAACGGGGCATTTTCGGGACAAATCGATATGCTATTGCCCCCGGTTTTGAGGATAGGCCCGACGTCCGGGCATTCTGTGGTTTGAATATCGTTCGGGGCGTGCCAGGGAGGTTGGAGATCATCCCAATATGGTTCGTTTAAATTTTTGTGGCCATTTAGGTAGACAAACGGGAGAAATGACGCGAACTAGGGAATTATTTAGCTAAATCGGTGAGCTATAGCCCACAGTTTTGGGGGTGGGCCCAGGGTTCGGGCGTGTTGTAGGGTAAAATTGACTGAGGTATGCCAGGGAGGTTGGGGATCATCCCAGTGTGGTCCATTTAAATTTTTATGGCCATTTGCGTTGACAAACGGGCAAAACAACGCGAATGGGGCATTTTCAGGATAAATCGGTGTGCGATTGCCCACGGTTTTAGGGTGGACCCGAGGTACGGGCGTGCTATGGGTTAAAAATTGACCAGGGCATGCCAGGGAGTTTTGGGATCATCCCAGTGTGGTCTGTTTAAATTTTTATAGCCATTTGGGTGGACAAACGGGCGAAACGGCGCGATTGGGGCATTTTTGGGCTTAATCAGTGTACTTTATAGCCCACGGTTTTGGGGGTGGGCTCGGGTTCTAGGCGCACTGTGGGCCAAAAATTGATCGGAGCATGCCAGGAAGGTTAGGGATCATCCCAGTATGGCCCGTTTAAATTTTCATGGCCATTTAGGTGGACAAACGGGCAAAACAGCGGGAACAGACCATTTTCAGGCTAAATAGGTGTGCTATAGCCCCCGATTTTGGGGGTGGGTCTATGGTCAGGGCGTGTTGTGGGCCTAAAATCAACCGGGATATGCCTGGGAGGTTGGGGATCATCCTAGTATGGTCCGTTTAAATTTTTGTGGCCATTTAGGTGGACATACGGGCGAAACGGCGCGAACGGGGCAGTTTCATGCCAAATCGATGTGTTATAGCCCAAAGATTCGGGGTTGGGCTCGGGTTTCGGGCGTTCTGTGGGTATTTTTTATCTAAATTAGTGTGCTATATCCTACGGTTTTGGGGGTGGGCCCGGGGTATTAGTGTGGTATGATCCAAAAATTAATCGAGGCATGCCAGGAAGGTTGGGGATCGTCCCAGTGTGATCCATTTAAATTTTCGTGGCCATTTGGGTGGACAAACAGGTGAAACGGTGCAAATGGGGCATTTTCAGGCCAAATCGGAGTGCTATAGCTATGGTTTTGGGGATGGACCGAGGTCCGGGCGTGCTTTATGTCAAAAATTGATCAAGGCATCCCAAGGAGGTTAGGGATCATCCCAGTGCGGTACGTTTAAATTTTTGTGGCCTTTTGGGTGGACAAATAGGAAAACTGGCTCAAATGGGGCATTTTCGGGCCAAATCGATGTGCTAGCCTACGGTTACAGGGTGGGCTCGGGGTCCGGGTGTGCTGTGGGCAAAAACTTGACCAGGGCATACTAGGGAGGTTGGGGATTGTCCCAGTATGGTCAATTTAAATTTTCATGGCATTTGGGTGGACAAAAGGGAAAAACGGTGTGAACAGGCCATTTTTGGGCTAAATCAGTGTGTTATAGCCAACGGTTTTGAGCTTGGACCCGAGGTTCGGGCGTGCTGTTGGCCGAAAATCGATCGGGGCATGCCAAGGAGGTTGAGGATCATCCCAGTATGGTTCGTTTAAATTTTTGTGGCTATTTTCGTGGACAAACGGGCGAATTGCCGCGAACGGGGCATTTTTTAGCTAAATCGGTGTGTTATTGCCCTTGATTTTGGGGGTGTGCCCGGGGTTCGGTCGTGCTGTGGGTCAAAAATTGATGTGCTAGCCTACGGTTACAGGGTGGGCCCGAGGTCCGGGTGTGCTGTGGGCAAAAACTTGACCAGGGCATGCTAGGGAGGTTGGGGATTGTCCCAGTATGGTCTGTTTAAATTTTCGTGGCCATTTGGGTGGACAAACGAGCGAAACGGCGCAAACGGGGCATTTTTAGGCCAAATCTGTGTGCTATAACCTACAGTTTTAAAGGTGGGCCTAGGGTTCGGGAATTTTGTGGGATGATAATAAACTGAGGCTTGTCGGGGAGGTTGGGGTTCGTCCTAGTGTGGTCCATATTAATTTTTGTGGCCATTTGGGTGGACAAACGGGCGAAACGGCGCAAACGGGACATTTTCGATCTAAATCGATATGCTATAGCCCACGGTTTTGGGGGTGGGCCCGGGGTTTGGGCGTACTGTAGGCCAAAAATTGGCCGAGGCGTGCCAGAGAGGTTGGGGATCATCCCAGTGTGGTCCGTTTAAATTTTTATGGTTATTTGGGTGGACAAACGGGCAAAATAGCACGAACGGGGAATTTTCGGGCCAAATCGGTGTTCTATGGCCCATGGTTTTGGGGGTGGGCTCGGGCATGTAGTGAGCCAAAAATTAACTGAGGCATGCCAGGGAGGTTGGGGATCATCCCAGTGTGGTCCGTTTAAATTTTTCTGGCATTTGCATGGAAAAATGGGCAAAACAACGTGAACGGGGCATTTTTGGGCCAAATTAGTGTGTTATACCCAACAGTTTAGGGGGTGGTCTCGGGGATCGAGCGTGCTGTGGGTTGATAATCAATCGGGCGTGCCAGGGAGGTTGAGGATCGCCCCAGTGTGGTTCATTTTAATTTTCGTGGCTATTTGGGTGGACAAACGTGCAAAATGGCGTGAATAGGGTATTTTTGAGCCAAATCGGTGTGCTATAATCCACGATTTCGGGGGTTGGCCCGGGGTCCGATCGAGATGTGGGCCAAAAATTGACCGTGGTGTGCCAGGGAGGTTGGGGATCGTCCCAGTATGGTTAGTTTAAATTTCTGTGGTTATTTGGGTGGACAAATGGGTGAAACGGCGTAAACGAGGTATTTTCGGGCCAAATCGGTGTGCTATAGCCCGCGGTTTTGGGGGTGGGCCCGGGGTTTGGGCAAGTTGTGGGCTAAAAATTTATCGAGGCGTGCCAAGGAGGTTTAGAATCATCCCAGTGTGGTTCATTTAAATTTTCATGGCCATTTGGGTAGAGAAACGGGCGAAACGGCGCGAACAAGGCATTTTTGGGTCAAATCAGTGTGCTATAGCCAACGATTTTGGGGGGGCCCGTGGTCCGGGTGTGCTGTGGGTCAAAAATTGACCAAGGCATGCCAGGGAGGTTAGGATCATCCCAGTGTGGTCCATTTAAATTTTTGTGGCCAATTCGGAGGACAAACAGGCAAAACGGTGCGAACTAGGCATTTTCGAGCTAAATAGATGTACTATAGCCCACGGTTTTGGGGTGGGCCCTTGGTTCGAGCGTGCTTTGGACCAAAAATTAACCGGGGTGTGCCAGGGAGGTTGGGGATCGTCTGAGTATGGTCTGTTTAAATTTTTACGGCTATTTGGGTGGAGAAAAGGGCAAAATGGCGTGAACGGGGCATTTTTGGGGAAAATTGGTGTGCTATTTTTGGGACCATAGTTTTAGGGGTGGGCTCGGTGTCCGACCATACTATGGGGCAAAAATGGATTGAGGCATGCCAGGGAGGTTGGGGATCATCCCAGTATGGTCCGTATAAATTTTCATGGCCATTTGGGTGGACAAACGAGTGAAATAGAGCGAATGAGGTATTTTTGAGTGAAATTAATGTGCTATAACTCACAGTTTTAGGGGTGGGTCCGGGTGAGATGTCAGCCAAAAATCGACCGGGGCATGCTAGGAAGGTTGGGGATCATCCCAATGTGGTCTGTTTAAATTTCCGTGGCCATTTGGGTGGACAAACGGGTAAAACGGCACGAATGGGGCATTTTCGGGCCAAATCAGTGTGCTATAGCCCACGGTTTCGAGTGGGGGCTCGGGGTCCGGGTGTGCTGTGGGCCAAAAATCAATCAGGGCATGCCTGGGAGGTTAGGGTTCATCCCAATGTGGTTCGTTTAAATTTTATGTCCATTAGGGTGGACAAACGGGAGAAACAGCGCGAATAGGGCATTTTTTGACCAAATCAGTTTGCTATAACCTACGATTTTGGGGGTTGGCTCGGGGTCCGGGTGTTTTGTGGGTCGAAAATTGACCGGGGCGTGCCAGGGAGGTTGGGAATCGTCCTAGTGTGGTTTTTTAAATATTTTAGTGGCCATTTGGGTGGACAAACAGGCGAAACGGCGCGAACGGGGCATTTTCATGCCAAATCGGTGTGCTATGCCCAAGGATTCGGGGTTGGGTCCGGGGTCCGGGCGTTCTGTAGGCCAAAAATCCACCGGAGCATTCTAGGGATGTTGGGGATCGTCCCAGTGTGGTCCATTTTTATTTTTGTAGCTATTTGGGAGGGAAAAAAGTTGAAATGAAGCGAACAGGGCATTTTCAAGCCAAATCGATATGCTATAGCTAACGATTTTAGGGGTAGGCCCAGGGTCCAGCGTGCTGTGGGCCAAAAATTGATTGGGGCGTGCCAGGGATGCTGAGGATCATCCCAGTATGGTCCTTTTTAATTTTCTTGGCCATTAGGGTGGACAAACGGGCGAAACGGCGCAAATAGGACATTTTCTGGCCAAATCGGTGTGCTATTGGCCACAGTTTTGGGGGTGGTCCATATTAATTTTTGTGGCCATTTGGGTGGACAAACGGGCAAAACAGCGCGAATGGGGTATTTTTGAGCCTAATTGGTGTGCTATAGCCCACGATTTCAGGGGTGGGCCCGAGGTCCGGGCATACTGTGGGCCAAAAATCGACCAGGGCGTGCTAGGGAGGTTGGGATTGTACCAGTATGGCCAATTTAAATTTTTGTGGCCATTTGGGAGGACAAATGGGAGAAACGGCACAAACGGGGGGTTTTTAGATCTAATCGGTGTGCTATAGCCCACGGTTTTAGGGTGGGCCCGGGGTTCGAGTGTGTTGTGGGCCAAAAATTAGTCGGCACGTGCCAGGGAGTTTGGGGATCATCCTAGTGTAGTCCGTTTAAACTTTCGTGGCCATTTGGGTGGACAAACGGGCGAAACGGTGCGAACGAGGCATTTTCGAGCCAAATCTGTGAGCTATGGCCTATGGTTTTGGGGGTAGGATCGGGGTACGGGCATGTTGTAGGGAGAAAATTGACTGGGGTATGCCAGGGAGGTTGGGGATCATCCCAGTGTGGTCCGTTTAAATTCTCATGATCATTTGGGTGGACAAACGGGCTAAACGGCGTGAACGATGAATTTTTGGGCCAAATCGATGTGTTATAGCCTATGGTTTTGGGGGTGGGTTTGGGCGTGTGTTGGCCCTAAAATTGACTGTAGCGTGCCAGGGAGGTTTGGTTGTCCTAGTGTGGTCCGTTTAAATTTTCGTTGTTATTTGGGTGGACAAATGGACGAAATGGCACAAATGGGGTATTTTGGGGCCAAATTGGTGTGCTATAGCCCACGGTTTCGGGGATGGGCTCGGGGTCCGGGCGTGTCGTGGGCTGAAAATTAACTGCGGCATGCCAGAGAGGTTAGGGATCATCCCAGTATAGTTCGTTGAAATTTTCGTAGCCATTTGGGCGGACAATCGGGAAAAATGGTGCGAACGGGGCATTTTTGGGCCAAATTGGTGTGTTATAATAGCCCACGGTTTTAGGGTTTGTCCCGGGGTCCAGGCGTACTGTGGGCCGAAATCGACCGGGGATTGACAGGAAGGTTGAGGATCGTCCCAGTATTGACCGTTTAAATTTTTATGGCTATTTTGGTGGATAAATGGGCGAAACGGCTCGAACAGGGCATTTTTGGGCCAAATCGGTTTGCTATAGCCCACTATTTTGGGGGTTGGCCCGGGGTTTGGGTGTGCTGTGAGTCAAAAATTGACCGGGGCATGCCAGAGAGGTTGCCGATCGTCCTAGTGTGGTCCGTTTAAATTTTAGTGGCCACTTGGATGGACAAACGGGCGAAACGGCGCGAACGGGGCATTTTCATGCAAAATTAATGTGCTATAGCCCACAGATTCGGGGTTGGGCCCGGGGTCCGGGTGTTCTGTGGGAAAAAAATCGATCGAAGCATTCCAGGGATGTTGTGGATTGTCCTATTGTGGTCCGTTTTAATTTTCTTATCTACTTGAGAGGAAAAACAGGCGAAACGGTGTGAATGAGGCATTTTTGGGCCAAATCGGTGTGCTATCGCCCACGATTTTTGGGGTGGGACCAGGGTCCTGTGTGTTGTGGGCCAAAAATTGACCGGAGCATTCTAGGGGGCCGGGGATCATCCCAGTGTGGTACTTTTTAATTTTCTTGGCCATTAGGGTGGACAAACGGGCGAAACGACACAAACGGGGCATTTTTCGGGCCAAATCGGTGTGCTATAGTCCAAATCGGTGTGCTTTAGGCCACGGTTTTGGGGGTGGTCCATATTAATTTCCATGGCCATTTAGGTCGACAAACGGGCGAAATGGCGCGAACGAGGCATTTTCGAGCCTAATTGGTGTGCTTTAGCCCACGTTTCAAGGGTGGGCCCGAAGTCCGGGCGTGCTGTGGGCCGAAAATCCACCAGAGCCTGCCAGGGAGGTTGGGGATCGTACCAGTATGGTCAATTTAATTTTTTGTGGCCATTTCGGTGGACAAACGGGCAAAACGGCACGAACGGGGCAGTTTCAGGCTAAATCGATGTGCTATAGCCTACGATTTTGGGGATGGCCCCGGGGTACGGGTTTTCTTTGGATTGAAAATCGATCAGGGCGTGCCATGGAGGTTGGGGATTATCCCGGTGTGGTCCGTTTAAGTTTTCATAGCCATTTGGGTGGAAAAACAGGCAAAATGGCGCGAACGGGGCATTTTCAGGCCAAATCGGTGTGCTATAGCCCACGGTTACGGGGGTGGCACCGGGGTTCGGGCGAGCTGTCGGCCGAAAATTGACCAGGGCATGCCAGGGAGGTTGGAGATCATCCCAGTATGGTCCGTTTAAATTTTCTTTGCCATTTAGGTGGATAAACGGGTAAAACGGTGCGAACGGGGCATTTTCAGGCCAAATCGGTGTGCTATAGCCGACGGTTTTGGGGGTGGGCCCGGGGTCCGTGCATCTTTTGGGTCGAAAATAGACCGGGGCATGCCGAGGAGGTTAGGGTCGTCCTAGTGTGGTCCGTATTAATTTTTGTGGTCATTTGGGTGGACAAATAGGTGAAAGGGCATTTTAGGGCCAAATTGGTGTGCTCTAGCCCACGGTTTTGGGGGTAGGCTCGGGCATGCCGTGAGCCAAAAATTGACCGCGGCGCGCCAGGGAGGTTGGGGATCATCCCAGTGTGGTCCATTTAAATTTTTGTTACTATTTGGGTGGACAAACAGGCGAAATGGCACAAATAGGGCATTTTCAGGCGAAATTGGTGTGCTATAGCCCGCGGTTTGGGGATGGGCCCGTTGTTCGGGCGTGCTGTGGGCGAAAAATTGGCCGAGGCATGCCAAGGAGGTTGGGGATCTTCCCGGTGTATTCCATTTAAATTTTCATGGTCATTTGGATGGACAAACGCGCGAAATGGCGTGAACGAGGCATTTTTTAGGCAAAATCAGTGTTCTATAACCCATGGTTTTGGGGGTGGGCCTAGGGTCTGGGCATGTTGTGGGTCAAAAATCGACCGAGGCATGCCAGGGTGGTTGGGAATCATCCCAGTGTGGGCCGTTTAAATTTTCATGGCATTTGGGTGGACAAAAGAGCAAAATGATGCGAACAGGGCATTTTCGGGCCAAATCAGTGAGTTATAGCCGACGGTTTTGGGGGTGGGCCCGAGGTCCGGGCGTGTTGTGGGCCAAAAATCAACCGGGGCGTGCCAGGAAGGTTGAGGATCGTCCCAGTGTGGTTCGCTTAAATTTTCGTGGCTATTTGGGTAGACAAACGGGCGAATTACCGCGAATGGGGCATTTTTCAGCCATATCGGTGTGCTATAGCCCATGATTTTGGAGGTGCACCCGGGTTTCGGTCATGTTGTGATCCAAAAATTGACCGAGGCATGCCAGGGAGGTTGGGGATCGTCCCAGTGTGGTCCGTTAAAATTTCTGTGGCCCTTTGAATGGACAAACGGGCGAAACGGCATAAACGGGGCATTTTCGGGCCAAATCGGTGTGCAATAGCCCACGATTTTGGGGGTGGGCCTAGGGTCTGGGTGTGTTGTAGGCCGAAAATATACCTAGGCATGCCAAGGAAGTTGGGGATCATCCCAGTGTGGTTCGTTTAAATTTTCATGGCCATTTAGGTGGACATACTGGCAAAACGGCATGAACGGGGCATTTTTGGGCCAAATCGGTGTGCTATATCCAACGGTTTTGGGGGTGCACCCATGGTCCGGGCGTGCTGTGGGTCTAAAATTGACCGGGGCATGCCAGGGAGGTTGGGGATCATCCCAGTATGGTCCGTTTAAATTTTCATAGCCATTTGGGCGGACAAACGGGCAAATCGGAGTGAACGATGCATTTTTGGGCCAAATCGATGTGCTATAGCCCATGGTTTTAGGGGTGGGCCTGGGGTCCGGGGGTGTTGTGGGTCAAAAATTGATGCGGTGAATCATCCCAGTCTGATTCGTTTAAATTTCTGTTACCATTTAGGTGGACAAACGGGAGAAATAGCGTAAATAGGGCATTTTTAGGCCAAATCGGTGTGCTATAGCCCACGGTTTCGAGGGTGGGATCGGGGTTCGGGCGCGCTATGGGCCAAAAATTTGTCGGGGCATGCCAAGGAGATTGGGGATCATCCAACTGTGCTCCGTTTAATTTTTAGTGGCCATTTAGGCTGACAAACGGGCAAAACGATGCGAACGGGGCATTTTTAGGCCAAATCGATGTGCTATTGCCCCCGATTTCGAGGGTGGGCCCGGGGTCCAGGCGTGATGTAGTTTTAAAATCATTCAAGGCGTGACAGAGAGGTTGGGGATCATCCCATTATGGTTTGTTTAAATTTTTGTGGCTATTTAGGTGGACAAACGGGTGAAACGGCGTGAACCGAGGTATTTTTTAGCCAAATCGGTGAGCCATAGCCCACGATTTTAGGAGTGGGCCCGGGGTCCGAGTGTGCTGTGGGCCAAAAATTTACTGAGGCATGCCAGGGAGGTTGGGGATTATCCCAGTGTGGTCCATTTAAATTTTCGTGGCCATTTGGGTTGACAAACGGGCAAAACAACGCGAACGGGGCATTTTCAGGATAAATCGGTGTGCGATTGCCCATGGTTTTAGGGTGGGCCTGAGGTACGGGCGTTCTATGGGTCAAAAATTGACCGAGGCATGCCAGGGAGTTTAGAGATCGTCCCAGTGTGATCCGTTTAAATTTTTATAGCTATTTGGGTGGACAAACGGGCGAAACGGCGCGATTGGGGCATTGTTGGGCTTAATCAGTGTGCTTTAGCCTACGGTTTTAGGGGTGGGCTCGGGGTATGGGCGTACTGTGGGCCAAAAATTGATCGTAGCATGCCAGGGAGGTTAGGGATCATCCCAGTATGGCCCGTTTAAATTTTCGTGGCTATTTGGGTGGACAAACGAGCGAAACAGCGTGAACGGGTCATTTTCAGGCTAAATTGGTGTGCTATAGCCCATGGTTTCAGAGGTGGGTCCGCGATCAGGCCGTTATGTGGGCTTAAAATCAACTTGGGCGTGCCCGGAAGATTTGGGATCATCCTAGTATCGTCCGTTTAAATTTTTGTGGTCATTTGGGTTGACAAACGGACGAAATGGCGCGAACGGTACACTTTGATGCCAAATCGATGTGCTATAGCCCATAGATTCGGGGATGGGCCCGGGGTTCAGGCTTGCTGTGGGCATTTTTAGGGCAAATTGGTGTGCTATGGCCTATGGTTTTGGGGGTGGGCCCGGGGTATGAGTGTGGTGTGATCCAAAAATTAATTGAGGCATGCCAGGGAGGTTGGGGATCGTCCCAGTGTGATCCGTTTAAATTTTTGTGGCTATTTAGGTTGACAAACTGGTGAATCGGTGCAAACGGGATATTTTCAGGCCAAATCGGTGTGCTATAGCCCACAGTTTTGGGGATGAACCGAGGTCCGAGAGTGCTTTTTGTCGAAAATCGATCAGGGCATCCCAAGGATGTTGGGGATCATCCCAGTGTGGTCCGTTTAAATTTTTGTGGCCTTTTGGATGGAAAAACAGGCAAAATGAGGCACTTTCGGGCTAAATCGATGTGTTATAGCCTACGGTTACAGGGTGGGCTCGGGGTCCAGGTGTGCTGTGGGCGAAAAATTAACCAGAGCATGCTAGGGAGGTTGAGGATCGTCCCAGTGTGGTCCGTTTAAATTTTTGTGGCCATTTGGGTGGACAAACGAGAGAAACAGCGCGAGCGGGGCATTTTCAGGCTAAATCTGTGTGCTATAGCCTACAGTTTTGAGGGTGGGCCCAGGGTTCGGGCATTCTGTGGGATGAAAATCAATCGAGGCATGTCGGGGAGGTTGGGGATCGTCTTAGTGTGGTCCGTATTAATTTTTGTGGCCATTTGGGTGGATAAACGGGCGAAACGGCACAAATGGGGCATTTTTGGGCCAAATCGCTATGCTATAGCCCACGGTTTTGGGGGTGGGCCCAGGGTTCGGGCGTTCTATAGGACAAAAATCGTCCGAGGCATGCCAAGGAGGTTGGGGATCGTCCCAATGTGGTCCGTTTAAATTTTTGTGGTCATTTGGGTGAACAAACGGACAAATCGGCGCGAACGGGGAATTTTTGGGCCAAATCGGTGTTCTATGACCCATGGTTTTGGGGGTGGGCCCAAGGTTCAGGCGTGTAGTGAGCCAAAAATTGATCGAGGCGTGCTAGGGAGGTTAGGGATCATCCCAGTGTGGTCCGTTTAAATTTTTGTGGCATTTGCGTGGTAAAATGGGCAAAACAAAGTGAAGGGGCATTTTCGGGCCAAATTAGTGTGCTATACCCGATAGTATTGGGGGTGGGCTCAGGGTTCGGGCGTGTTGTGGGTTGAAAATCGATCAGGCATGCCAGGGAGATTGAGGATCATCCCAGTGTGGTTCCTTTTTAATTTTTGTGGCTATTTGGGTGGACAAACATGAGAAATGGCACGAATAGGGTATTTTTTAGCCAAATCGTTGTGCTATAACCTACGATTTAGGGGGCGGGCACGGGGTCCGATGGAGCTGTGGGCCAAAAATTGAACGGGGTGTGCCAGGGAGGTTGGGGATCGGCCTAGTGTGGTTCGTTTAAATTTTTGTGGTTATTTGGGTGGACAAACGGGTGAAACGACGTGAACGGGAAATTTTCAGGCCAAATCGATTTGCTATAGACCACAGTTTTAGGGGTTACCCGGGGTTCGGGTGTGCTGTGGGCTGAAAATTGACCGGGGTCTGCCAGGGAGGTTGGGGATCATCCCAGTGTGGTCCGTTTAAATTTTTGTGGCCATTTGGGTAGACAAACATGTGAAACGGCGCGAACGGGGCATTTTTAGGCAAAATTAATGTGCTATATAGCCCAGGGTTTCGGGGGTGGGCTCGGTGTCCGGGTGTGCTGTGGGCAAAAAATTGACCAGAGAGTGCTAAGGAGGTTGGAGATCATCCCTGTGTGGTCCATTTTAATAATTGTAGCCATTTGGGAGGAAAACAGGCAAAACGGCACAAATAGGGCATTTTTGGACCCAATCGGTGTGCTATAGCCCACAGTTTTATGGGTGGGCCCAGGGTCAGCGTGTTGTGGACCAAAAAATGACCGAGGCATGCCAAGGAAGCTGGGGATCATCTCAGTATGGTTCGTTTTAATTTTCTTGGCCATTTGGGTGGACAAACGGGTGAAACGGCGCAAATAGGGCATTTTTTGTCCAAATCGATGTGTTATAGGCCACGATTTTAGAGGTTGGCCCGAGGTTCGAGCGTGATGTGGGTCGACTATCAACCGGGGCATGCCAAGGAGGTTGGTTATCATCCCAGTGTGGTCCGTTTAAATTTTTGTGGCCATTTGGGTGGACAAACAGGCGAAACGATGCGAACGGTTCATTTTCGAGCCAAATCAGTGTGTTATAGCCCAGGTTTTGGGGGTGGGCCCGGGGTTCAGGTATATTATGGATCAAAAATCGATCAGGGAATGATAGGGAGGTTGGGGATCATCTCAGTGTGGTCCGTTTAAATTTTGGTAGCTATTTGGGTGGACAAACGAGCGAAATGACAAGAATGGGGCATTTTTAGGCCAAATTAATGTGCTATAGCCAGCGGTTTTAGGGTTGGGCCCGGGGTCTGGGTGTGTGTAGGCCAAAAATTTATCAAGGCATGCCAAAGAGGTTGGGGATCATCCTAGTGTGGTCAGTTTAAATTTTTGTGGCTATTTGGGTGGACAAACGGGCGAAACAGTGCGAACTGGGCATTTTCAGGCTCAATCAATGTGTTATAGCCTACGGTTCGAGGGTGGGCTCGAGGTCCTAGCGTGCTGTGGGCCAAAAATTAACCGGGGTATTCCAGGGAGGTCGGGGATTATCCCAATATGGTCTGTTTAAATTTTCGTGGCCATTTGAGAGGACAAACGAGTGAAACGGCGTGAACGAGGAATTTCGATATAAATTGGTGTGTTATAGCCCACGGTTTTGGGGGTATGCCAGGGGTCCGGGCGTGCTATGGGCCAAAAATTGATCAGGGCATGCCACGGAGGTTAAGGATCATCCCAGTGTGGTCTATTTAAATTTTTGTGGCCATTTGAGTGGAAAAACTGGCAAAACGGCGCGAACGGGGCATTTTAGGGCCTAATCGATATGCTATAGCCTACGTTCGGGGGTGGGCTCGGGGATCGGGCATGCTGTGGGCTAAATATTGATTGAGGTGTGCCAGGCAGGTTGGGTATCATTCCAGTGTAGTTCGTTTACGTTCTCATGGCCATTTTGGAGGACAAACGGGCAAAACAGCGCGAACGGGGCATTTTTGGGCCAAATCGATGTGTTATTGCCCCCGGTTTCGAGGGTGGTCTCGGGGTCCAGGCGTGATGTGGTTTTAAATTCGTTCGAGGCATGACAGGGAGGTTGGGTATCATCCCAGTATGGTTCGTTTAAATTATTGTGGCTATTTAGGTGGACAAACGGGCAAAACGGCGCGAACCGGGGCATTTTTTAGCCAAATCGGTGAGCTATAGCCCACGATTTTGGGAGTGGGCCCGGGGTTCGGGCGTGCTGTGGGTTGAAAATTTACTGAGGCATGCCAGGGAGGTTGGGGATCATCCCAGTGTGGTCCATTTAAATTTTCGTGGCTATTTGGGTTGACAAACGGGCAAAACAACGCAAATGGGGCATTTTCAGGCTAAATCGATGTGCGATTGCCCACGGTTTTAGGGTGGGCCTGAGGTACGGCCGTTCTATGGTTCAAAATTTGATCGGGGCATGCCAGGGAGTTTGGGGATCATCCCACTGTGGTCCGTTTAAATTTTTATAGCCATTTGGGTGGACAAACGGGCGAAACGGCACGATTGGGACATTTTTAGGCTTAATCAGTGTGCTTTAGCCTACGGTTTTGGGGGTGGGCTCGGGTTCTGGGCATACTATGGGCCAAAAATTGATCGTAGCATGCCAGGGAGGTTAGGGATCATCCCAGTATGGCCCATTTAAATTTTCGTGGCTATTTGGGTGGACAAACGAGCGAAACGGCGTGAACGGGTCATTTTCAGGCTATATTGGTGTGCTATAGCCCATGGTTTCGGAGGTGGGTCCACGATCAGGCCGTTCTGTGGGCCGAAAAACAACTGGGGCGTGCCCGGAAGGTTTGGAATCATCCTAGTATGGTCCGTTTAAATTTTTGTGGCCATTTGGGTGGACAAACGGGCGAAACCGCGCGAACGGGGCATTTTGATGCCAAATCGATGTGCTATAGCCCACAGATTCGGGGTTGGGCCTGGGGTTTAAGCTTTCTGTGGGCATTTTTAGGGCAAATTGATGTGCTATGGCCTATGGTTTCGGGGGTGGGCCCGGGGTATGAGTGAGGTATGGTCCAAAAATTAATTGAGGTATGCCAGGGAGGTTGGGGATCATCCCAGTGTGATCCGTTTAAATTTTTGTGGTTATTTGGGTTGACAAACGGGTGAAATGGTGCAAACGGGACATTTTCAGGCCAAATCGGTGTGCTATAGCCCACGGTTTTAGGGATGAACCGAGGTTCGAGAGTGTTTTTTGTCGAAAATCGATCAAGGCATCCCAAGGACGTTGGTGATCATCCCAGTGTGGTACGTTTAAATTTCTGTGGCCTTTTGGGTGGAAAAATGAGGCAAACGGGCCATTTTTGGGCCAAATTGGTGTGCTATAGCCTACGGTTACAGGGTGGGCCCGGGGTCCGGTGTGCTGTGGGAGAAAAATTGACCAGGGCGTGCTAGGGGGGGTGAGGATCATCCCAGTGTGGTCCGTTTACATTTTCATGGCCATTTGGGTGGACAAACGAGCGAAACAGCGCGAACGGGGCATTTTCAGGCTAAATATGTGTGCTATAGCCTACAGTTTCGAGGGTGGGCCCAGGGTCCGGATATTCTATGGGACAAAAATCAACCGAGGCATGTCGGGGAGGTTGGAGATCATCCTAGTGTGGTCCATATTAATTTTTATGGACATTTGGATGGATAAATAGGCGAAACGGCGCAAATAGGGCATTTTCGGGCCAAATCGATATGCTATAGCCTACGGTTTTGGGGGTGGGCCCGGGGTTCGGGCGTTCTATAGGACAAAAATTGGCTGAGATATGCCAAGGAGGTTAGGGATCGTCCTAGTGTGGTCCGTTTAAATTTTTGTGGTCATTTGGGTGGACAAACGGACGAAACGGCGTGAACGGGGAATTTTTGGGCCAAATCGGTGTTCTATGACCCATGGTTTTGGGGGTAGGCCCAGGGTTCGGGCATGTAGTGAGTCAAAAATTGACCGAGGCATACCAGGGAGGTTGGGGATCATTCCAGTGTGGTCCGTTTAAATTTTTGTGGCATTTGCGTGGTAAAATGGGCAAAACAAAGTGAAGGGGCATTTTCGGACAAAATTAGTGTGCTATACCCGACGGTTTTGGGGATGAGCTCGGGGTTCGGGCGTGCTGTGGGTTGAAAATCGATCGGGCGTGCCAGGGAGGTTGAGGATCATCCCAGTGTGGTTCGTTTTAATTTTCTTGGCTATTTGAGTGGACAATTGTGCGAAATGACGCGAATAGGGTATTTTTGAGCCAAATCGGTGTGTTATAACCTATGATTTAGGGGGCGGGCCCGGGGTTCGATTGAGTTGTGGGCCAAAAATTGACCGGGGTGTGCCAGGGTGGTTGGGGATCGGCCCAGTGTGGTTCATTTATATTTTTGTGGTTATTTGGGTGGACAAACAGGTGAAACGACGTGAACGGGAAATTTTCGGGCCAAATCGATTTGCTATAGACCACAATTTTAGGGGTTACCCGGGGTTCGGGTGTGTTGTGGGCTGAAAATTGGCTGGGGCGTGCCAGGGAGGTTGGGATCATCCCAGTGTGGTCCGTTTAAATTTCATGGCCATTTGGGTGGACAAACAGGCGAAACGGCGCGAATGAGGCATTTTTAGGCAAAATTAATGTGCTATATAGCCCAGGGTTTCGGGGGTGGGCTCAGTGTCCGGGTGTGCTGTGGGAAAAAAATTAACCAGAGAGTGCTAAGGAGGTTGGGGATCATCCCTGTGTGCTCTATTTTAATTTTTGTAGCCATTTGGGAGGAAAACAGGCAAAACGGCGTGAATAGGGCATTTTCGGGCCCAATCGGTGTGCTATAGCCCACAATTTTGTGGGTGGACCCAAGGTCAGCGTACTGTGGCTAAAAAATGACTGGGGAATTCCAAGGAGGCTGGGGATCATCTCAGTGTGGTCTGTTTTAATTTTCTTGGCCATTTAGGTGGACAAATGGGTGAAACGGCACAAATGGGGCATTTTCAGTCCAAATCGATGTGCTATAGGCCACGATTTTGGGGGTTGGCCCAGGTTTCAGGCGTTCTGTGGGATGATTATCAACCGGGGCATGCCAAGGAGGTTGGGTATCATCTCAGTGTAGTCCGTTTAAATTTTTGTGGCCATTTGGGTGGACAAACGGGCGAAACGATGCGAACGGTTCATTTTTGGGCCAAATCAGTGTGCTATATCCCAGGTTTCGGGGGTGGGCCCGGGGTTCAAGTATATTATAGATCAAAAATCAATCAGGGCATGACAGGGAGGTTGGGGATCGTCTCAGTGTGGTCCGTTTAAATTTTCGTAGCTGTTTGGGTGGACAAACGAGCGAAACGACAAGAACGGGGCATTTTTGGGCTAAATCGATGTGCTATAGCCAGTGATTTTAGGGGTGGGCCCGGGGTCTGGGTGTGTGTAGGCCAAAAATTGACCAAGGCATGCCAGGGAGGTTAAGGATCGTCCCAGTGTGGTCAGTTTAAATTTTTATGGCCATTTGGGTGGACAAACGGGCAAAACAGTGCGAACTGGGCATTTTCAGGCTAAATCGATGTGCTATAGCCTACGGTTCGAGGGTGGGCCCGAGGTCCTAGCGTTCTGTGGGCCAAAAATTAACTGGGGTATTCTAGGGAGGTCGGGGATCATCCCAGTATGGTCTGTTTAAATTTTTGTGGCCATTTGAGAAGACAAACGGGTGAAACGGCGTGAACGGGGAATTTCGATATAAATTGGTTATAGCCCACGGTTTCGGGGGTATGCCAGGGGTCCGGGCGTGCTATGGGCCAAAAATTGATCGGGGCATGCCACGGAGGTTAAGAATCATCCCAGTGTGGTCTATTTAAATTTGTGTGGCCATTTGAGTGGAAAAATTGGCAAAATGGCACGAACGGGGCATTTTAGGGCCTAATCGATATGCTATAGCCTACGTTCGGTGGTGGGCTCGGGGATCGGGCATGTTGTGGGCCAAATATTAATCGAGGTGTGCGAGGGAGGTTTGGGATCATTCCAGTGTAGTTCGTTTAAATTCTCGTGGCTATTTGGGAGGACAAACGGGCGAAACAGCAGGAACGGGGCATTTTCATGATAAATTGGTGTACTATAGCCAACTGTTTAGGGGGTAGGCCAGGGGTCTGGGCGTGGTACGGGCCAAAAATTGACCGGGGCATACCAGGGAGGTTGGGGATCATCCAGTGTGGTCCGTTCAAATTTTAGTGGCTATTTGGTTGGGCAAAACGGTGTAAATGGGGTATTTTTAGGGTAAATCGGTGTGCTATAGCCCACGATATTGGGGGTGGGCCTGGGGTCCGGGCGTGCTATGGGTCAAAAATCGATCTAGGTGTGCCACTGAGGTTGGGGATCATCCTAGTGTGGTTCTTTTAAATTTTCTTGGCCATTTGGGTGGACAAACTGGTGAAACGGCATGAATGGGCATTTTCGGGCCAAATCGGTGTGTTATAGCCCACGGTTTTGGAGGTGGGCCCAAGGTTCAGGCATTTTGTAGGCCAAATATCGATCGGGGCATACCAAAGAGGTTGGGGATCGTCCTAGTGTGGTCTGTTTAAATTTTCGTGGCCATTTGGGTGGCCAAACTGGCCAAACGGTGTGAATGGGACATTTTCGGGCCAAATTGGTGTGCTATAGCCCACGGTTTCGGGGGTGGTCCCAGGGTTCGGGCATATTGTGGGTCGAAGATCAACTAGGGTGTGCCAGGTAGTTTAGGAATCATCCCAGTGTGGTTCGTTAAAAAAAATTTCGCCATTTAGGTGGACAAACGGTCAAAACAGCGTGAACGGGGCATTTTCTGGCCAAATCGGTGTGCTATAGCCCATGGTTTTGAGGGTGTGTCCGGGGTCCGGGCGTTCTGTGGGCCGAATATCAACTGGGGCGTGCCAGGGAGGTTGAGGATCATCCCAGTATTATCAGTTTAAATTTTGGGTGGACAAACGGGAGAAAAAAGATGAACGATGCATTATCGAGCCAAATCGATGTGTTATATCCCACGGTTTCGAGAGTGGCCCCGGGGTTCGGGCGTGCTGTGGGCTAAAAATTGATTGGGGCTTGCCAAGGAGGTTAGTGATCGTTCCAGTGTGGTCCATTTAAATTTTTATAGCCATTTGGGTGGACACACGGTCGAAACGATGCAAACGAAGCATTTTCAGGCCAGATTGGTGTGCTATAGCCCGTGGTTTTGGGTGTGGGCCTACGGTCCAAGCGTGTTGCGGTCCAAAAATCAACCGAAGCATGCCAGGAAGGTTGGGGATCATACTAGTATGGTCCGTTTAAATTTTTGTGGCCATTAAGGTGGACAAACGGGCAAAACGGCGCGAACGGAGGGTTATCGGGCTAAATCGATGTGCAATAGCCCACAGTTTTAGGGTTGGTCCCGGGGTCCGAGAGTGTTGTGGGCCAAAAATTGACCGGGGCATGCCGGGGAGGTTGGGGATCATCCCAGTGTGGTCCGCTTAAATTTTAGTGGCCATTTAGGTGGACAAACGGGAAAAACGGCGTAAATGGGGCATTTTCGGTCTAAATCGATAAGCAATAGCCCACGTTTTTAGGGGTGGGCAAAGGGTTCAGGCGTGTTATGGGTCAAAAATTTATCGAGGTATGCCAGTGGGGTTGAGGATCGTCCCAGTGTGGTTCGTTTAAATTTTCATGGCCATTTGGGTAGAGAAAAGGGCGAAATAGCGCGAATAGGGAATTTCCAAGCCAAATCGGTGTGCTATAGCCAACGGTTTTGGGGGTGCAACCGGGGTCCGGGCGTACTGTGGGCCAAAAGTTGATTGGGGCATGCCAGGGAGGTTGGGGATCATCCCAGTGTGATCCGTTTAAATTTTCGTGGCTATTTGGGTGGACAAATGGGTGATACGGCGAAAACGGGGTATTTTCGGGACAAATTGGTGTGCTATAGCCCACGATTTTGGGGTGGGCCAGGGGTTTAGGCATGTTGTAGGCCAAAAATCGATCGAGGAGTGCCAGGGAGGTTAGGGATCATCCCAGTGTGGTCCGTTTAAATTTATGTGGCTATTTGGGTGGACAAACGGGCGAAACGGCGCAAACAAGTCTTTTTCAAGACAAATCAGTGTGCTATAGCCCACTGTTTCTAGGGTGGGACCGGGGTTCAGGTGTGATGTGGGCTAAAAATTGACTGAGGCATTACAGGGAGGTTAGGGATCCTCCCAGTATGGTTAGTTTAAATTTTCTTTGCCATTTGGGTGAACAAACGGGCCAAACGGCATGAACGGGGCCTTTTCGGGCCAAATTGGTGTGTTATAGCACACGATTTTGGGGGTGGGCCCAGGGTCCGGATGTGTTGTGGGCCAAAAATTGACCGAGGCATGCCAGGGTGGTTAGGATCGTCCTAGTGTGGTCCATTTAAATTTTTGTGGACATTTGTGTGAACAAACGGGCAAAACGGTGTGAACTGCGCATTCTTGAGCCAAATCGGTGTGTTATAGCCGACGACTTCATGGACGGGCCCGGGTCCTGGCGTGTTGTGGGCTGAAAATTGATCGGGGTGTGCCAGCGAGGTTGGGGATCATCTGAGTGTGGCCCGTTTAAATTTTCGTGGCCAATTGGGTGGACGAATGGGCAAAACGGCGTGAACGGGGCATTTTCGAGCCTAATTGGTGTCCTATAGCCCATGATTTTGGGGGTGGGCCCGGGGTTCGAGCGTGCTATGGGCCAAAAATTGATTGAGGCATGCCAGGGAGGTTGGGGATCGTCCTAGCGTGGTCCATATAAATTTTCGTGGCATTTGGGTGGACAAACAGGCGAAACGGCACGAATGGGGCATTTTTGGGCTAAATCGGTGTGCTATAGCCTACGGTTTTAGGGGTGGGCCTGGGCGAGCTGTGGGCCAAAAATTGATCGGGGCATGCCAGGAGGTTGAGGATCGTCCTAGTGTGGTCCATTTAAATTTTTATGGCCATTTAGGTGGACATACGGGTGAAACATCACAAACGGGGCTTTTTTGAGCCAAATCGGTTTGCTATGGCCCACGGTTTTGGGGGTTGGCCCGGGTCCGGGTGTGCTGTGGGTCGAAACTCGACCAAGGCGTGCTAGGGAGGTTAGGGATCATCCCAGTATGGTCCGATTAAAATTTTGTGGCCATTTGGGTGGACAAACGGGAAGAACGACGCGAACAGGGCATTTTCAGGCAAAATCGATGTGCTATATTCCACGGTTTCAGGGGTGGGCTTACGGACCGGGTGTGATGTGGGAAGAAAATCAATCGGTGAGTGCCAGGGAGGTTGTGGATCATCCCAGTGTGGTCTGTTTTAATTTTTGTAGCCATTTGGGAGTAAAAACAGGCGAAACAGCGCGGATGGGGCATTTTCGAACCAAATCGGTGTGCTATAGCCCATAGTTTCGGGGGTGGGCTTAGGGTCAGCGTAATATGGACCTAAAATTGATTGGGGCATTCCAGGAAGGCTGGAGGTCATGCCAGTGTGGTCCATTTTTATTTTCTTAGCCATTTGTGTGGACAAACGGGCGAAACGGCGCAAATGGAGCTTTTTCGAGCAAAATTGATGTGCTATAGGCCACGATTTTAGGGGTAGGCCCAGGTTCCGGGTGTGTTGTGGGCTAAAAATCGACCGCGGCGTGCCAGGGATGTTGGGGAACATCCCAGTGTGGCCATTTAAATTTTTGTGGATATTTGGATGGACAAACGGGCGAAACAATGCAAACGAAGCATATTTGGGCTAAATCGGTGTGCTATAACCCACGGTTTCTGGGGTGGGCCCGGAGTTCGGGCATGCTATGGATCAAAAATTGATCGAGGCATGCCAGGGAGGGTAGTGATCATCTCAGTTTGGTCCATTTAAATTTTGTGTCCATTTGGGTGGACAAAAGAGGCGAAACGGTGCGAACGGGGCATTTTCAGGTAAAATCGATATCCTATAGCCAACGATTTCGGGGGTGGGCTAGGGGTTCAGGCATACTGTGTGACGAATATCGATCGGGTCATGACAAGGAGGTTAGGTATCATCCCAGTGTGGTCCGTTTAAATTTCCATGGCCATTTGGGTGGACAAACAAACATGAACGGTTCATTTTTGGGCCAAATCGGTGTGCTATAGACCAGGTTTTGAGGGTGGGCCCGGGGTTTGACCGTGTTGTGGGCCAAAAATCGAACGAAGCGTGCCAGGGAGGTTGGGGATCGTACCCTTGTGGTCCGTTTAAATTTTTGTGGCCTTTAAGGTGGACAAACGGGCGAAACGACATGAACGAAGGGATTTTCGGGCCAAATCGGTGTGCTATAGCCCATGGTTTTGGGGGTGGGCCCGGGGTCTAAGCGTGTGTAGGCTAAAAATTGACCGAGGCATACCAGGGAGGTTGGGGATCATCCCAGTGTGGTTCGTTTAAATTTTTGTGGCAATTTGGGTAGACAAACGAGTGAAACGGTGCGAACGGGGCATTTTTAGGCCAAATTGATGTGCTATAGCCTATGGTTCGGGGGTGGGCCCTGAGTTCGAGCGTGCTGTAAACTAAAAATTGATTGGGGTGCGCTAGAGAGGTTGGGGATAGTCTCAGTGTGGTCCGTTTAAATTTTTGTGGCCATTTGGGAGGACAAACGGGCGAAACAGTGTGAACGAAGCATTTTGGGGATAAATCGATGAGGTATCGCCAACGATTTTGGGGGTAGGCCAGTAGTCCAGGCGTGCTGTGGGCCAAAAATTGACCGGGGCATGCCAGGGAGGTTGGGGATTGTCCCAGTATGGTTCGTTTAAATTTTTATGGCCACTTGAGAGGACAAACTGGTGAAACGGTGCGAACGGGGCATTTTCAGGCCAAATCGATGTGTTATAGCCTATGGTTTGGTGGCGGGTCCGGGGTTCGGGCGTGTTGTGGGCCAAAAATTAACTAGGGTGTGCCAGGGAGGTTGGGGATCATCTTAGTGTGGTCTGTTTAAATTCTCATGGCCATCTGGGAGGACAAACGGGAGAAACGGAGCGATAGGGGAATTTTCGAGATAAATCAATGTGCTATAGCCCATGGTTTCAGGGGTAGGCCAGGGGTCCGGGTGTGCTACAGGCAAAAAATTGACTGGGGCGTGCTAGGGAGGTTGGGGATCGTCCCAATGTGGTCATTGTAAATTTTTGTGGCTATTGGGGTGGACAAACGGGCGAAACAGCACGAATGGGGCATTTTTAGGATAAATCGGTGTGCTATAGCCCACGAATTTGGTGGTGAGCCCGAGGTCTGGGCGTGCTGTGGGTCAAAAATTGATCAAGGCGTGTCTGGGAGGTTGGGGATCGTCCTAGTATGGTTTATTTAAATTTTTGTGGACATTTGGGTGGACAAACTGGCGAAACGGCGCGAATGGGGAATTTTCGGGTCAAATCAGTGTGCTATTGCCCATGGTTTCGGGGGTTGGCCTGGGGTTCGGGCATCCTGTGGGCCCAATATTGACCGGGGCGTGCCAAGGAGGTTGGGGATCATCCCAGTGAGGTTCGTTTAAATTTTCGTGGCTATTTGGGTGGACAAACTGGCAAAACAGCACGAACGAGACGTTTTCGGGCCAAATTGGTGTGCTATAGCCTACGTTTTTTAGGGTGGGCCCGGGTTCCAGGCGTGATGTGGGTCGAAGATTGACTGGGCATGTTAGGGAGTTTAGGGATCATTCTAGTGTGGTAAGTTAAAATTTCCGTCGTCATTTGGATGGACAAACGATTGAAATAGCACGAACGAGGCATTTTTGGACCAAATCGGTGTGCAATAGCCCACGGTTTTGGGGGTGAGCCCGAGGTTCGGGCGTGCTGTGGGGTAAAAATCGACCGAGGCATGCCAGAGAGGTTGAGGATCATCCTAGTGTGGTCCATTTAAATTTTTGCGGCCATTTGGGTGGACAAACGGTCGAAACGATGCGAACGACACATTTTTGGGCCAAATCGGTGTGCTATAGCCTACAGTTTTGGGGGTGGGCCCGGGGTTCGGGCGTACTGTGGGCCGAATATTGACCGGGGCATGCCAGGTAGGTTGGGGATCATCCCAGTATAATCAGTTTAAATTTTCGTGGCCATTTGGGTGGACAAACGGGAGAAATAACGCGAATAATGTATTTTTAGGCCCAAATTAGTATGCTATATCCCATGATTTTGGGGGTGGGCCCAGGATTTGGGCATGCTGCGGGCCAAAAAACGATCAGGACATGCCAGGGAGGTTAGGGATCATCCCAGTATGGTTTGTTTAAATTTTTGTAGCTATTTGGGTGGACACACGCTCGAAACGGCGTGAACAACGTATTTTCGGGCCAAATCGGTGTGTTATAGCCAACGGTTTTGGGAGTGGGCCCGGGGTCCAAGCGTGTTGTGGGAGAAAAATTGATTGGATATAGAGAAGGAGGTTGGGTATCGTACCAATGTGGTCCATTTAAATTTTTGTGGCTATTTGGGTGGACAAACGGGCGTAACGACGCAAACAGAGCATTTTTGGGCCAAATCGGAGTGCTATAGCCAGAGATTTTGTAGGTGGGCCTGGGGTCTGGGTGTGTGTAGGCTAAAAATTAATCGAGGCATGCCAGGGAGGTTGGGGATCGTCCCAGTATGGTCCATTTAAATTTTTGTGGCCATTTGGGTGGACAAACAGGCGAAATGGCGCGAACGGGGCATTTTCGGGCCAAATCGATGTGCTTATCCTATGGTGTGGGGGTGGGCCCGGGGTTCAGGCGTGCTATGGGCCAAAAATTGACCGGGGTGTGCCAGGGTGGTTGGGGATCGTCCTAGTGTGGTCCGTTTGTTTTGAGGGTGGAACCGGGGTTCGGGCGTGCTTGTCACGCCTTAAATCCTATTGGGGCGGACTGGCACCCGTAACCAAGGAGGCCCGGGAGAACCAGCTCACAACCTTATACTTCCCATGCATACCTCTATGACAACCCGAAATTCGGATAGCATCATGTCGCATATAAAAGAAAATAATCACCTGTATAAGCTCGAGCACACATATATATGTATATACAATACTTGGCCGTTGGAGCCATCACGTCTACTAACAAAACACCACCTTGACTGTACATTAGGTCTACAAAGCCTCTAAACAATACACAGAGTTTAACTAAGGTCGGGACACACCCCGCCATATAACTAACTTCTATACAATACCAAAAGTGACTGGATATGACACGAAAAGCCCCGAAGCAAACTGGACCTCACCAAAAGCAGCTAGATATCCTGGCTCCTACTTGTGCGGTGTATGAGCTGAGGTACCTGTGCCTGCAGTATGAAATGCAGGTCCCCCATGGGGGACGTCGGTACAAAATATGTACTGAGTATGTAAAGTTATAGATAATCACATATGATATAGGAACTCAATAGAAATCAGAAACAAGTGAATAAATCGTAATAGGAGTGGACCACACTAGAACTTGTGACAACCTGTACATTGTATTTATTCAATCACTTTACCTTCATTCTTATCATCTTTGTAATCATTATTGTACTGTACTGTGACCATTAGGCTGCCTCCAGTACATATCAACTGGGATCGACCCATGATAGGCTTATGCCCCTGGGATACCACCCAATAAGAGAGAACTTCCATCACTTAGTTCAATTAATCTTTGAGATTGTTATTTCAGTTGCCACCGTATTTTTGATACTTTGAAACAACGATACATTAATAATACACATATAAATAGACCATCAATGCAATAACAATGAAGTAAGAACTCATTGGCACATCAATAAAGTGTTTTGGAGTCATCAATGCCATAACAATGAAGTAGGAACTTATTGGTATATCAATGAAACGTTTTGGAGTCATTAATAGCACATGGATCTTGTTTGAGTAACCGGATACCTTATGACATACATTAGTGCAATAAACATGTAAGATTTGGAAAACAAGTAAGTATTGGAATGTCTTGACATCTTGTAGGGTGGAAACAAGTTCATTGGTAACGTAGGACATCATACAAAACCATTATGGATGACATGTTACTGAATAACTTTGGAAACTTTCTTAGTAGAACAATTGTTCACTTTCATGCCAAAGATATGGTATAGAGTATGCTTTACATACCTGACTGTCAACCTTCAATACTAGTCCCAAATGGACTTCTCGTTTTTATGGATTACTTATCTACAATGAACATATATAGCAATCTAGTATTAGCGACCAAACATCACAATTCAATTATTTGAATTCACCAAACTAGTGGTTAAGTATTAAGCCTTAATTACACCATAAAGGGTGTCACTTTAACCCTCTTATACTCCAATTACATTCACATGCCATGCATATTCATACAACATCCTCCAATATCAAGTTTGGATTCATTTATCCTTCCAACCAATCCATTAAACCAAATTGAGCCATAGACATAAATAATCATCAATTCAATAGTATATCACCATATCCAACTTCCATAACTCAATTACCATATCCACCTTCCACAATTCAATACAACCAAACCATGCAAAATAGTCCATAACCCTATTTTCATCACCTTTCAATAACAACCAATACATATAATCATCTATCACACATATACATATGGAAGAGAACAAAGGCAAATAATATTCATACCTTAGAATTCACCTCTTGATTATGCAATCCTATTTGCACAAATAATAGGTGTCGTTCGAAGGTCTCAAGATGACAAACGCAGTTATCGGATTACTTTGGAATTTCTACGGTTGAATCAAAAGTAATTTAAAGGTCAAATTTGGCTAGGGTTTGTTCTTTCTCAATGATTGATGATGAAAATGAGTTTTTGAACTCATATACATGTATATATACACATATTCTCGTCCATAATATAATAGGGAATGACCAAAATGCCTTTAAAATTTAAATAATGTCAAATTTGTCCTTTGGTGGACTGTTTTGATAAGCTAAAGTAGATCGACCATAACTCTTTGTTACGATATCATATTTAGGTGAAATTGGAATTGTTGGAAATATAACTCAAAGGGCTTTCATTTCATATAAAGTAGGTCACCCAGTTCGTCCTGTACAAGGAGTAATGGTTGTTTGAAGTTGACCCTAAAAATCTGTTTTAATAGTCTGAAGTAAAACGAGTATAAATCCTTACTTAGACGTTGGATTTGGATGAAACCAATTGAATTGGAAATAAGACTCAAAGATATTTCTTTTCATAGGTCGCATCTTTCCCAGTTCATTATATTAAGGGAGTTATGATCATTCGAAGTTGACCCAAAAATTTGGCTAGCCTCAGTAGTTTGTGTGCAGGAAATTTTCCTGCACATTTACTATTCCCAAATATCCCAGCCACCGTTTTATCGTTTCGAACATGCTCGATTATATCCAAAACCTATCCTTTTTTGGAAATTTTATATCGTTGGAAAGATTATTCAATAACCTTCGCATGGAACCATCGACGGGCAAATTCCGGTATAAATAAAATAAAACAATTAATTCCATATAAATAAGACCAATACACGTACTTGAATACGCCAATACATGTACTTGAATATGGGGTGTTACATCTTTCCCCCCTTTAGGACATTCGTCCTCGAATGTTAGCGTAGTTATTCAACCGAAACAAGTTCAAGTCCATCATTAACATTCACATCATCACATAAATTCTATGCATATATAAAAAAAACACTTACTTGTTAATGTTCTAACTCCGTTTCTTGTACTTCCTCTTCATCTTTGAACAAATGAGGGTACTTAGATTTCATTGCTTCCTCAGCTTCCCATGTAATCTCTTCCCTTTGACGATTTCTCCAACGTACTTTCACCGATGCTATCTCTTTATTTCTCATCTTCTTAACTTGGAGATCTAGAATAGAAATAGGCACTTCCTCATAGGTAAGATCTTCCGCAACTTGCACATCCTCAGTAGAAGTGATATGTGATGGATCTCCGATGTACTTTCGAAGCATTGATACATGAAATACTGGATGTACTGATGAGAGCTCTTGGGGTAGCTCTAATTCATATGCAACTTGTCCAAACCTTCGAGTGATCTTATACGGGCCTATATAACGTGGACTCAACTTCCCTTTCTTGCCAAATCTCATTACCCCTTTTATTGGTGATACCTTCAAAAATACCCAATCACCTATAGAAAACTCTAGTCCTCTCCTTCTACTATCCGTATATGAATTGTGTCGACTTTGGGTTGTTTTCAGTCGTTGCTAAATTACTTTAACCTTCTCTATGGCTTGATAAACAAGATCCGGTCTGAACAAAAGAGTTTTACCCACTTCGAACCATCCTATTGGTGATCTACACTTCCTTCCATATAAAGCTTCATATGGTGCCATTTTGATACTTAAATGATAGCTATTACTGTAGGCAAACTCAATAAGAGGTAAATGATCATCCAGTTGCCCTTAAAATCTATTACACAAGCTCGTAGCATATCTCCAAGTGTTTGGATGGTACGTTCTGCTTGTCCATCTATTTGAGGGTGAAAAGTTGTACTCAACTTCATTTGTGTTCCCAAACACCTCTGAAAAGACTTCCAAAAGTTTGTGGTAAATTGGGTTCCCCGATCTGATATAATAGAGATTGGCACTCCATGTAATCGGACTATCTCTTTAATGTACAGCTTTGCATACTCTTCAACTGTGTAAGTGGTCCTAACTGGTAGGAAATGTGCGGATTTGGTAAGCCTATCAACAATCACCCATATAGAATCAAACTTCCGAGATGTACGAGGCAAACCAATAACGAAATCCATGTTGATCATGTCCCACTTCCATCTTGGAAGATCAATGCATTGCATATAACCTCCGGGTTTTTGGTGCTCAACTTTAACTCTTTGACAATTTGGACATTCAGCTATAAATTCTGCAATGCTCTTCTTCATGTCATTCCACCAATACATATCTTTCAAATCTTGATATATTTTTGTTGATCCTGGATGAATGGAATACCTTGAAAAATGTGCCTCTGTCATAATCTTCTTTCTTAGCCCGTCTACATCCGGCACACACAATCGGTTTTGGCACTGAAGTACTCCTTCTCGCGTAAGCTCAAATGCCTTGGTCGCACCACTCTAAACGTTCTCCTTAAGCTGTAATAAAATAGGATATGCATATTGCTTCTCTTTCACTTCAGCTACTAATGAAGATTCTGCAGCATTATGTACGATAAGCTCTTTATTCGGAGTTTCAAGAAGGCGAACTCCCAAACTAGCTATCTGGTGAAGATCTTTAATCATCCCTTGCCTTTCTATAGGCGCCATCATAGCCTTACGACTTAACGCATCAGCTACTACATCTGCCTTCCCTAGATGGTACAAGATATCAACATCGTAGTCCTTTAATAGTTCAAGCCATCTCCGCTGCCTTAAATTTAGATCCTTCTGATTAAAAATATATTGCAAACTCTTATGGTCAGTGTATATATCAACATGAACCCCATATAAGTAGTGGCGCCATATCTTTAAAGCAAAAATAACTGTTGCCAGCTCAAGATCATGTGTAGGATAATTTTTATCATGTGGTCCCAATTGTCTAGAAGCATATGCTATTACCTTACCATGCTGCATCAATACACATCCTAAACCAATTCTGGAAGCATCACAATACACTGTATACCCTTCGGTGCCTTCTGGAAGTACCAACACGGGTGTAGAAATCAACTTGTTCTTTAAATCTTGAAAACTCTTCTCACAGGCATCATTCCATTGGAATTTGGATGCTTTATGGGTTAGCTTGGTTAAGGGTGCTGAAATGAAAGAAAAGCCTTTAACAAACCTTCTATAATAACCGGCCAACCCGAGAAAACTACGAATCTCCGTAGGCGTTGTGGGCCTTGGCCATTTCTTCACAGCTTCTATCTTTTGAGCATCAACCTTTATCCCTTCACTAGATACAATATGACCCAAAATGCCACCGACTTTAACCAAAACTCACATATAGAGAACTTTGCATAAAGCTTATAATCACAAAGAGTCTGCAATGCCTGTCGTAAGTGATTGGCATGGTCCTCTTCTGATCTAGAATAAACTAGAATATCATCTATAAAAACTATCACAAATACATCCAGGAATGGCTTAAACACCCTATTCATCAAATCCATAAAAGCTGTGGGTGCATTTGTTAGCCCAAATGACATAACTAGAAACTCATAATGACCATACCGTGTTCGGAAAGTTGTCTTGGGTATATCCTTCTCTTTGACCCTCACTTAGTGGTAACCTGACCTCAAATCAATCTTAGAAAAGAGCTTGGCGCCCTGTAACTGATCAAATAAATCATCAATTCTTGGGAGAGGATATTTATTCTTAATAGTCACCTTATTCAATTGTCGATAATCAATACATATCCTCAGCGAGCCATCCTTTTTGCGCACAAATAACACTGGTGCTCCCCAGGGGGACATACTAGGCCTTATGAATCCCTTCTCTAGCAAATCTTTCAATTGCTCTTTCAATTCTCGTAATTCTACTGGGGCCATTCTATACGGAGGAATGGAGATTGGTTGGGTTCCTGGTATTACATAAATACCAAACTCTACTTCTCGTTCAGGAGGCAAACCTGGAAGATCTTCAGGAAATACATCAGAAAATTCATTTACCACCGGAACAGCGTGAAGAGTTGGTGGCTCCGCTTCTGTATCCCTTACTCTAACTAAATGATATATGTATCCCTTGGAAATCATTCTTCTCGCCTTAAAATAAGAAATAAATCTACCTCTTGACGTGCTAATTTCACCTTTCCATTCAAGGACTGATTCATTTGGAAAATGAAAATATACCTTTTTCGTGCAACAATCAATTGTGGCATAACAAGACGCCAACCAGTCCATACCCATTATAACATCAAAATCTACCATTTCTAACTCCACAAGATCAGCCATTGTATAACGACCACAAACAGTTACTATGCAGTTTCGATAAACCCTTCTAGCTATAATAGATTCCCCAACCGGTGTGGACACTTCAAATGGCTTAACTAACAGTTCGAGTATTCTTTTGAACTTTCCAGCAACCAATGGAGTAACATAAGATAATGTAGAACCAGGATCAATTAAGGAATATAAATCGAATGAAAAGATAGACAACGTACCCGTAACCACATCTGGGGAAGCCTCTAAATTCTGTCGATCTGATAGAGCATACGTACGATTTTGAACCCCGCTAGAAATCGTGGCTCCCCTATCACCTCTAACACGTCCCATTGGTTGTGCACCTCTTCCTGAATAAGGCATTGATGATGATGATGGAACAAATAACCTCGTAGGTCGTGCCATACCCCCTATGCCCCTTCGTGGGCATTCTCTCATCATATGCCCCGACATACCGCACCAAAAGCAAACATTGGTCCCCAGCCGACATGCTCCCAAATGATACCTTCCACATTTATTGTATGGCCTTCGAGGAGGTCTCGATTGGCTCATATTCCCTTGCCCTTGGTACCCCACTATCCACGAACTCTGACTCTCACTTCTATTCCCAAATTGATTTCCTATGGACCCTTGGAACTGTGGTGGGGCACTAGCTGCAGAATAAGAAGATAATCGCCTAGGTGGTCTAGCAGAAAACTATGGTCTGAACTCTCCTTGGGATGCCATGAACTGCCCTGTAGATCTGGCCCTCATGGAATATCCTCTTTCTAATTCATGTGTTCTTCTCCTCTGCCTCTGATCTTCCATTTTCTGTGCAAAAGCTTGGATCCTCGCTATGTCCATATCTTTGTTCAAAGCGGCAATAGTACAATCTCTAACCAGATATGGATCCAGCCTATCCACATATTAATGAACTCTGTCATCCATAGTAGCTACAACATTAGGAGCATATCTCGACAAGGAATTAAATCGGAGACTGTACTCCCTCACGCTCATATTCCCCTGACGAAGATTTAAAAATTGATCTGCACGGGCCTGACGAATCTCGAATGGAAGATAATGATCAAGAAATGCCTCTTTGAACTCTTTCCAAGTAGATGGGGGTGCATCAATACCCCTAGATCGTTTCCAGTCCTCGTACCAATATATAGCCTCCCCTTTAAATCTATACGCCGCTAACTCCACTGTCTCTCTACCCGTTACATGCATAACATCTAAGGCCCTTTGAATTTGATCAATTAAGTCCTGTGGGTCCTCGTTAAGATCTGATCCAGTAAAAGTGGGAGGATCCATCTTAAGATAATCCTGTGTTCGAAGGCTAGCCGCCCTATCTGTACCACTAGGACCCGTGGTAGGAATGGCTTGTCCAGCAACTATACGAGTCAAAAGTTGCACTGCATTTCTAAGATCTTAATCAACAGCATTAATAGGTGGCTCTGGGGATATATTTCTCCTCCCCCTTATTTATTCCGGAGTGGAAGAAGTTTCTAATGCATGCTCAGCTGGAGCCTCACTTTGATTAGCTGGTATAGTGGGTGACTTACTAGTCCCCTCTTCGGCAGCCACATCTACTTGCTTACCGGTATTATTGCTTTTGGTATCCGGCATCATTTCTATAATATGTGAAACAAACGGATTCAGTGGTCAACTATGACTTCATATACAATATAGGCTCTATCGCACGATCTAAGACATGAAGAAAAGAAATAATTCCTAAATGTCCATAGCCTCCTGTTTATAGATGCGGTTCACGACACACCGATAAACAAGACTCTACGTAGACACGGCTTTGTAGACTCACTAGGACGAACTTCTCTGATACCACTTTTGTCACGCCTCAAATCCTATTGGGGCGGACTGGTACCCGTAACCAAGGAGGCCCGGGAGAACCAGCTCATAACATTATACTTCCCATGCATACCTCTATGACAACCAAAAATTCGGACAGCATCATGTCGCATATAAAAGAAAATAATCACCTGTATAAGCTCGAGCACACATATATATGTATCTACAATACTTGGCCGTTAGAGCCATCATGTCTACTAACAAAACACCACCTTGACTGTACATTAGGTCTACAAAGCCTCTAAACAATACATAGAGTTTAACTAGAGGGTGTGATCCTTAGAAGTAATCCTTGCATTCCAGAACTATGTAGCCAGCGCAGGTTGAGATAACTCCCTGCAAGACTAGGGTTGATACATCTTATTTGAGTTTTCCTACCTGCGAGGGTTGATGGAAGAGCTTCCTATTAAAAAGGGTTAACTCACAGCTTGTCTTTACCCGTGGCATGGTACTAATACCCTTCCAGCTGGGGTTACAGGTTGGAACCCAATCAGTTCAGAAAGAGGTATGTCGGTTAGATGATTACCTCTCATAGTTTCAGTTTCTGATTCAGTCTCAGTATAGAACTCAGTCCAGTTTTACAGATTCAAAACTGTTAGATACAGTCATCCAGCTCAGGTCAGGACACACCCCGCCATATAACTAACTTCTATACAATACCAAAAGCGACTGGATATGACACAGAAAGCCCCAAAGCAAACTGGAGCTCACCAAAATCAGCTAGATATCCTGGCTCCTACTTGTGCGGTGTATGAGCTAAGGTACCTGTGCCTGCAGCATGAAATGCAGGTCCCCCGTGGGGAACGTCGGTATGAAATATGTACTGTGTATGTAAAGTTGTATATAATCACATATGATATAGGAGCTCAATAGAAATCAGAAATAAGTGAATAAATCGTAATAGGAATGGACCACACTTACTAGAACTTGTGACAACCTGTACATTGTATTTATTCAATCACTTTACCTTCATTCTTATCATCTTTGTAATCATTATTGTACTGTACTGTGACCATTAGGCTGCCTCCAGTATATATCAACTGGGATCGACCCATGATAGGCTTATGCCCTTGGGATACCACCCAATAAGAGAGAACTTCCATCACTTAGTTCAATTAATCTTTGAGATTGTTATTTCGGTTGCCACCGCATTTTTGATACTTTGAAACAATGATACATCAATAAGAGACATATAAATAGACCATCAATGCAATAACAATGAAGTAAGAACTCATTGGCACATCAATAAAGTGTTTTGGAGTCATCAATGCCATAACAATGAAGTAGGAACTTATTGGTATATCAATGAAACGTTTTGGAGTCATTAATAGCACATGGATCTTGTTTGAGTAACCGGATACCTTATGACATACATTAGTGCAATAAACATGTAAGATTTGGAAAACAAGTAAGTATTGGAATGTCTTGACATCTTGTAGGGTGGAAACAAGTTCATTGGTAACGTAGGACATCATACAAAACCATTATGGATCACATGTTACTGAATAACTTTGGAAACTTTCTTAGTAGAACAATTGTTCACTTTCATGCCAAAGATATGGTATAGAGTATGCTTTACATACCTGACTGTCAACCTTCAATACTAGTCCCAAATGGACTTCTCGTCTTTTCGGATTAGTTATCTACAATGAACATATATAGCAATCTACTATTAGCGACCAAACGTCACAATTCAATTATTTGAATTCACCAAACTAGTGGTTAAGTAGTAAGCCTTAATTATACAATAAAGGGTGTCACTTTAACCCTCTTATACTCCAATTACATTCACATGCCATGCATATTCATACAACATCCTCCAATATCAAGTTTTGATTCATTGATCCTTCCAACCAATCCATTAAACCAAATTGAGTCATAGACATAAATAATCATCAATTCAATAGTATATCACCATATCCACCTTCCATAACTCAATTACCATATCCACCTTCCACAATTCAATACAACCAAACCATGCAAAATAGTCCATAACCCTATTTTCATCACCTTCCAATAACAACCAATACATATAATCCTCTATCACACATATACATATGGAAGAGAACAAAGGCAAATAATATTCATACCTTATAATTCACCTCTTGATTATGCAATCCTTTTTGCACAAATAATAGGTGTCGTTCGAAGCCCTCGAGATGACAAACGCAGTTATCGGATTACATTGGAATTTCTACGGTTGAATCAAAAGTAATTTAAAGGTCAAATTTGGCTAGGGTTTGTTCTTTCTCAATGATTGATGATGAAAATGAGTTTTTGAACTCATATACATGTATATATACACATATTCTCGTCCATAATATAATAGGGAATAACCAAAATGCCTTTAAAATTTAAATAATGTCAAATCTGTCCTTTGGTGGACTGTTTTGCTAAGCTAAAGTAGATTGACCATAACTCTTTGCTCCGATATCATATTTAGGTAAAATTGGTATTGTTGGAAATATAACTCAAAGGGCTTTCATTTCATATAAAGTAGGTCACCCAGTTCGTCATGTACAAGGAGTAATGGTCGTTTGAAGTTGATCATATAAATCTGTTTTAATAGTCTGAAGTAAAACGAGTATAACTCCTTACTCAGACATTGAATTTTGATGAAACCGATTGAATTGGAAAGAAGACTCAAAGATATTTCTTTTCATAGGTCGCAGCTCTCCCAGTTCATTATATTAAGGGAGTTATGATCATTCGAAGTTGACCCAAAAATTTGGCTAGCCTCAGTAGTTTGTGTGCAGGAAATTTTCCTGCACATTTACTATTCCCAAATATCCCGGCCACCGTTTTATAGTTTCGAACGTGCTCGATTATATCCGAAACCTATCCATTTTTGGAAATTTTTATATCGTTGGAAAGCTTATTCAATAACCTTCGCATGGAACCATCGACGGGTAAATTCCGGTATAAATAAAATAAAAAAATTAATTCCATATAAATAAGACCAATACATGTACTTGAATACGCCAATACATGTACTTGAATATGGGGTGTTACAGTGTTGTGGTCCAAAAATTATTCGAGGCATGCCAGGGAGGTTGGGGATCATCCCAGTATAGTCCTATAAATTTTTGTGGCCATTTAGGTGGACAAAAGGGCGAAACAGCGCAAACCGGGGCATTTTTAAGCCAATTAAGTGAGTTATAGCCTACGGTTTTGGGGGTGTGCCCGGGGTTCGATCATGATGTGGGACAAAAATCGATCGGGGCGTGCCAGGGAGGTTGGGGATCGTCCAACTATGGTCCGATTATTATTTCATGGCCATTTAGGCTAACAAAAGGGCGAAACAGAGTGAACAGGGTATTTTCGGGCCAAATCAATGTGTTATAACCCACGATTTCGAGGGTGGTCGCGAGGTCCAGGCGTGCTGTGGTCCGAAAATCATCCAGGGCGTGCCAGGGAGGTTGGGGATCATCCCAGTAGGGTCTGTTTAAATTTTCGTAGCCATTTAGGTGGACAAATAGGCGAAATGGCACGAATCGGGACATTTTCGAGCCAAATCGATGTGTTTTAGCCCATGATTTTGGGGGTGGGTCTGGGGTCCGGACGTGTTGTGGGCCGAAAATTGACTGAGGTGTTCCATGGAGGTTGGGGATCATCCCAGTGTGGTCCATTTAAATTTTTTTGGCTATTTGGGTGGACAAATGGGGAAAACGGCGCGAACGGGGCAATTTCGGGTCAAATCGGTGTACTATTGCCCACGATTTTGGGCTGAGCCCACTGTATGGGTGTGCTATGGGTTAAAAATTGATCGGCGCGTGTTAGGGATGTTGGGGATCGTCCCAGTATAGTCCGTTTAAATTTTTGTAGCCATTTGGGAGGACAAACGGGCGAACCGGCGCGACCGAGGCATTTTTGGGCCAAATCAGTGCCTGGGGTCCGGGCGTGCTGTGGGCCAAAAATCAATCGAAGCATGCCATGGAGGTTAGGGACCGTACCAGTATGGTCCGTTTAAATTTTTGTGTCTATTTGGGTGGACAAATGGGTGAAACAGCGGGAACGGGGCATTTTTGGGCTAAATCGGTGTGCTATAGCCTACGGTTTAGGGGGTGGGTCCGTGGTCAAGGCGTGTTGTGGTCCAAAATTTGACTGGGACATGCCGGGGAGGTTGGGGATCGTCCTAGTGTGGTCTGTTTAAATTTTTGTGGCTATTTGGATGGACAAACGGGCTAAACGGTGCGAACGTGGCATTTTCAGGCCAAATCGGTGTGCTTTGCCCACGGTTTTGGGGGTGGATCGGGGTTCAGGCTTTCTTTGGGTCAAAAATTGATCAGGGCATGCCAGGGAGGTTGGAGATGATCCTAGTGTGGTTCGTTTAAATTTTTATGGCCAAGTGGGTGGAAAAAGAGGTGAAACAGCGCAAACGGGACATTTTCGGGCCAAATCGGTGTACTATTTCCCACCGTTACAGGGTGGGACCGGGTCCCGAGCGTGCTATGACCCAAAAATTGACCATGGTGTGCTAGGGAGGTTGGGGATCATCTTAATGTGGTCTTTTTAAATTTTACTGGCCATTTGGGTGGATAAACGGGCGAAACGGCACGTACGGGGCATTTTCATGCCAAATCGGTGTGCTTTAACCTATGGTTTAGGGGGTGCGCCCAGGGTTTGGGAATGTTATGGGAAAAATATCGACCAGGGTATGCCGAGGAGGTTAGGAACGTCCTAGTGTGGTCCATTTAATTTTTTGTGGCCATTTGGGTGGATAAACGGGTAAAACAGTGCGAACTGGGCATTTTGGGGCAAAATCGGTGTGCTATAGCCCACGGTTTTGGGGGTGGACACGGGGTCCGAGCATGCTGTGGTCTGAAAATTGATCGGGGTGTGCCAGGGAGGTTGAGGATCATCCGAGTCTGGTCCGTTTAAATTTTTGTGGCTATTTGGGTGGATAAACGGGTGAAACGGTTTGAACGGGGCATTTTCGGGATATATCGGTGTGCTATAGCCCACGGTTTTGGGGGTTGGCTCGGGGTTCGGGTATGCTGTGGGCAGAAAATCGACCGGGGCGTGCCAGGGAGATTGGGGATCATACCAGTGTGGTCCTCTTATATTTTTGTGGCCATTTGGGTGGACAAACGAGCGAAACGGGTGAAATCGGTGTAATATAGCCCACAATTTTTGGGGTGGGCCTAGAGTACGGGCGTGCTGTGGGCAGAAAATCAATCGGAGCATGCCAGGGAAGTTGGGAATCATCCTAGTGTTGTTCGTTTTAATTTTCTTAGCCATTTGGGTGGACCAACAGGCAAAACAGTGCAACTGGGGCAATTTCGGGCCAAATTGATGTGCTATAAGCCACGGTTTTGGGGGTGGGCCCGGGCTCCGAGCGTGTTGTTGGCCTAAAATCAAGTGTGGCGTGCCATAGAGGTTGGGGATCATTTCAGTATGGCTTGTTTAAAATTTTGGTGGCCATTTGGGTGGACAAACGGGCAAAATGGCGCGAACGGGGCATTTTTGGGCCAAATCGATGTGCTATAGCCCACGGTTTTAGGGGTGGGCCCAGTGTTCGGGCATGTTATAGATTGAAAATCGATCGCAGCATGCCAGGGAGGTTGGGATCATCCCAGTGTGGTTCGTTTAAATTTTTGTGGCCATTTAGGTGGACAAACAGGCAAAACGACGCGAACGGGGCATTTTCAGGCCAAATCGGTGTGCTATAGCCCACGGTTTCAGAGATGGGCCCGGGGTCCAGGTGTGTTATGGGAAAAAATTGACCGGGGCATGCCAGGGAGGTTGGATCGTCCTAGTGTGGTCCGTTTAAATTTTTGTGGCTATTTGGGAGGACAAACGGGCAAAACGACGCGAATGGAGCATTTTCGGGCCAAATCGATTTGCTATATGATAACGCCCAAACTACAGCTCTCGTAAGAGTGTAAGCGGTCGCTATCAAATATAGAACCCAATTGGGTTGGGTGTCGAATCCCATAGGGAATACTTGGTCACTAAGTGTTGCAATTATTAGTAGACTGTTGATCGAAAATTCCACGGAAAAGGGGGATTGGATTGTGGCGTGAATTAATGCTATCAAAGTAACAACAGAATGCTTTGTTTAGTAAGATTTAATCACAGAGAAAAATAAGTTAGGGTTATGTCCACCTTATGAGTTCTACGTATCTATTAACTATGAGTAATGCGGAATTCAGACATGCATGCACTTATAGAGATTCGTATTCTAATGGTAAATCCTAGTGTTTCTCAACCATCAAGGATTATTTCACTTTAACTCTCTCGAGCTTAAAGCGTATAACTAATGGTACAAACTCTCCAAGAGGTTAACCCAGTTACGGCACTAACGTGTAAATAGGGGTTGGTAGCCCTATTTCCTTGTCACACTCTCTTTTCCAAACATGTAACTTTTCTCTCGAACAAGTTAATGCTATAATGGCCTATTCTCTATGTTTGCAACCACGAGAATTAAATTAAAACGAAGAGAGTAATGATATAAGTAGCATACACATCAAGAATTCACAAACTCATAGTAATAGATAGTATATCAAAAGGCTTCCATAACCCTAACAGAGAAGTTTAGCTAATCATGATTGTAAAGGAAAACAACAAAGACATCATCATCATCATACCAAAACTAGAACAATCGTCGCGAGAGGATGCTTTTAACGTCAAAGAGGAATGACGCTTTCCTCTTAGCCGTCTTCCCTAAATATGTAGCGTGTTTCTCTGTGTTAAAGTTACAAAAATTGTAACGTGAATAAATAAAAGGTGATTGAATGAATTAATTCATGAATGAATGAATGCTGAAAAATTCAGCAAATAGGGTTTTTATAACATCCTTGTCCTAGTCCTATTAAGTTACTGCTGCACCCCTAAGTATTTAAAAATACTGCTTTTGCCCGGGACAATTTCTCCATGCATCACATTCAGTCCATAAGCTTCCAAAAGCTGCCTTCCCTCTTCTGTGAAGTTTTCCTTTGCTGCCCAAAGGTCCACAAAGTTCTGAAATCTTCATCATTAATACCTGAAAATATGCTAATCACGTAGGTTAGCTCACTTACAGGAAAATGGACTAAAAGTTCAGGAATTATATATTTTATCCTCAAAACTTAGCTATAACATGGGTAAATTATGGTGTTTAGGCGTGTAAATACACCCAACATCACTATACCTCATGGTTTTGGGGGTTGGCCCGGGGTACGGGTGTGTTGTGGTCCAAAAATTGACCGGGACATGCCAGGGAGGTTAGGGATCATCCCATTATGGTCCGTTTAAATTTTTATGGCTATTTGGGTGGACAAATGGGTGAAACCGCGCAAACGGGACATTTTCAGACCAAACCGAGTGTTATTGCCCACGGCTTTGCGGGTGGGTCCGGGGTTCGGGCGTGCTGTGGGCTAAAAATTAACTGGACCATGCCAGGGAGGTTGGAGATCGTCCAAGTGTGGTCCGCTTTAATTTTCATAGCCATTTGGGAGGAAACACAGGCGAAACGGGGGGAATGAGGCATTTTTGGACCAAATCGGTGTGTTATAGCCCACGGTTTTGGGGATGGCCCCAGGGTCCGGCGTGCTGTGGGCCAAAAATCGACCGCGGCTGTCAGGGAGGCTGGGGATCATCCCAGTGTGGTTCGTTTTAATTTTCTTGGCCATTTGGGTGGACAAACGGGCGAAACGGCGCAAACGGGTCATTTTTGGGCCAAATTGGTGTGCCATAGGCCACGGTTTTGGGTGTGGGCTCGGGCTTCGGGCGTTCTGTGGGCCAAAAATTGATTGGGGCATGTCAAGGAGGTTGGTATTGTCCCAGTGTGGTCCGTTTAAATTTTGAGGCCATTTAGGTAAACAAACGGGCGAAACAGCACGAACAATGCATTTTTGGGCTAAATCGGAGTGCTATAGCACAGGTTTTGTGGTTGGGCCTGGGGTTCGAGAATGTTGTGGATCGAAAATCGATCGGTACAAACTAGGGAGGTTGTTGATCATCTCAGTGTGGTACATTTAAATTTTTGTGGCCATTTGTGTGGACAAACGGGTGAAACATTGTGAACGGGGTGTTTTTGGGCCAAATAAGTATGCTACAACCCACGATTTCGGGGGTGGGCCGGGGGTCTGAGTATGTTGTGGGCCAAAAATCGATCGAGGCGTGCCAGAGAGGTTGGAGATCATCCCAGTATGGTCGGTTTAAATTTTTGTGGCCATATGGATTGGCAAACGAGCGAAACGGAGTGAACAAGGTATTTTTGGGCCAAATCAGTGTGCTATAGCCCACGGTTTTGGGGGTGGGCTCAGGGTTCGGGCGTGCCGTTGTTTGAAAATTGACCAGGGATTTCCAGGGAGGCTGGGGATCATCCTATTATGGTCCGTTTAAATTTTGTGGCCATTTGGGTGGACAAAACAGGCTAAACGGCGTGAACAGGGAATGTTTAGGCTAAATTGGTATGTGATATCCTACAGTTTTAGGGGTGGGCTCGGGGTTCGGGCGTCCTGTAGGCCAAAAATTGACCAAGGTATGTCAGGGAGGTTGGGTATCATCCCAGTGTGGTCCATTTAAATTTCTGTGGCCATTTGGGCGGACAAACGGGTAAAACAGCGCGAATGGGGCATTTTTGGACCAAATCGGTGTGCTATAGCCCATGGTTTTGGGGGTGGGCCGGGGATCCGAGCATACTACGGGCCAAAGGTTGATCGGGGCGTGCCAGGTAGGTTGGGGATATTCCCAGTGTGGTCCGTTTAAATTTTCATGGTCATTTGGATGGACAAACGGGCGAACCGATGCGAACGGGGCATTTTTAGGCTAAATTGGTGTGCTATAGCCTACGGTTTTGTGGGTGGGTCTGGGGTCCGAGTATGCAGTGGGATAAAAATAGACCGAAGCCTGACAGGGAGGTTGGGGATCGTCCCAATATCGTACGTTAAAATTTTTGTGGCTATTTGGGTGGACAAACGAGCGAAACGGTGCAAACGGGACATTTTTGGGACAAATCAATGTGCTATAGCCCACGGTTCGGGGGTGGGCTCGGGGTTCGGAAGTTTTGTGGGCCAAAAAGTGACTGGGGTATGCCAGGGAGATTGGGGATCATCTCAGTATGGTCCGTTTAAATTTTCGTGGTCATTTGGGAGGATAAACGGGCAAAACAGCGCGAATGGGAAATTTTAGGGATAAATTGGTGTACTATAGCCCACGGTTTTAGGGATTGGCCAGGGGTCCGGGCTTGCTGTGGGCAAACAATTGATCGGGGCATGCCAGGGAGGTTGGGGATCATCCCAGTATGGTCCGCTTAAATTTTTGTGGCCATTTAGGTGGACAAACGGGCAAAATGGCACAAGCTGGGGCATTTTCGAGCCAAATCGATGTACTATAGACCATGGTTTTGGGGGTGAGCCCGGTGTACGGGTTTTCTGTGGGACGAAACTAGACTGAGGCGTTCCAAGAAGCATGGGGATCATCCCAGTGTGGTTCATTTAAATTTTTCTGGCTATTTGGGTGGGCAAACCGGCAAAATGATGCGAACGGGGCATTTTTGGGCCAAATCGGTGTGCTATTGCCCACAGTTTTGGGGTGGGCTCGGTGTATGAGCGTGTTATGGGTCAAAAATTGATCGGGGCGAGCCAGGGAGGTTAGGGTTTAACCGAGTGTGGTCCGTTAAAATTTTTGTGACCATTTTGCTGTACAAATGGGCGAACCGGCATGATCGAGGCATTTTTGGGCCAAATCAGTGTGCTATTATAGCCCACGGTTTCGGGGGTGAGCCTGGGGTCCAGGCGTGCTTTGGGCCAAAAATCGATCGGAGCGTGCCAGGGAGGTTAGGGATTATTTCAGTATAGTCCGTTTAAATTTTTATGGCCATTTAGATAGGCAAATGGGTGAAACGGTGGAAATAGGGCATTTTCAAGCCAAATTGGTGTGCTATAGCCCACGGGTTTTGGGGGGAGGTCCGAGATCAGGGCGTACTATGGTCCAAAAATTGACCAGGGAGTGTCGGGGAGGTTGGGGATTGTCCTAGTGTGGTCTGTTCAAATTTTTGTGGCCATTTGGGTGGATAAACGAGGGAAACAGCGCGAACGGAACATTTTTGGGCCAAATCGATGTGTTATAGCCCACGGTTTTGGGGGTGGGACCAGGGTTCGGGCGTGCTATGGGCCAAAAATCGACTGGGGTATGCTAGGGAGGTTGAGGATTATCCCAGTGTGGTCCTTTAAGTTTTAGTGGCCATTTGGATGGACAAACGGGTAAAACAGCACGAACGGGGCATTTTTGAGCTGAATCGGTGTGCTATAGCCCACGGTTTTGGGGGAGGGAACGAGGGTCGAGCATGATGTAGGTTAAAAATTGATCGGGGCGTGTCAGGGAGGTTGGGGATCATCCCAGTGTGGTCTGTTTAAATTTTTGTGGCCATTTAGATGGACAAACGGGCGAAACAGCACAAACGGGGCATTTTTGGGCCAAATCAATGTGCTATTTCTTGCGGTTTCGAGGGTGGGACCGGGGTTCGGGAGTGTTGTGGTCCGAAAATCATTCTAGGCGTGTTAGGGAGGTTGGGGATCATCCCAGTATAGTCCATATAAATTTTTGTGTCCATTTAGGTGGACAAACAGGCAAAACAGTGCGAACCGGGGCATTTTTTAGCCAAATTAGTGAGCTATAGCCTACGGTTTTGGGGTGGGCACGGGGTCTGAGAGTGATATAGGCCAAAAATTGATCGGGGCGTGTCAGGGAGGTTGAGGATCGTCCAACTGTGGTCCGTTTAATATTTCATGGCCATTTAGGCGAACAAACAGAACATTTTCGGGCCAAATCGATGTGTTATAGCCCATGATTTCGAGGGTGGGCGCGGGGTCAAGGCGTTTTGTGGTCCAAATATCATCCAGGGCATGCCAGGGAGGTTGGGCATCATCCCAGTATGGTCTATTTAAATATCCGTAGCCATTTAGGTGGACAAACGGGCGAAATGGAACAAATCGGGGAATTTTTTAGCCAAATCGATGTGTTATAGCCCACGGTTTTGGGGGTGGGTTTGGGGTCCGAGCGTACTGTGGGCAAAAAATTGACTGAGGCATGCCAGAGAGGTTGGGGATCATCCCAGTGTGGTCCATTTAAATTTTTGTGGCTATTTGGGTGGACAAACGGGCAAAACGATGCAAACGGGGCAATTTCGGGCCAAATCAGTGTGTTATTGCCCACTGTTTTGGGCTGAGCCCAGCGTATGGGCGTTCTATGGGTCAAAAATTGATCGTGGCGTGCCAGGGATGTTAGGGATCGTCTCAGCGTGGTCCGTTTAAATTTTTGTGGCCATTTCGGAGGACAAACGGGCGAACCGGCGCGATCGAGGCATTTTCGAGCCAAATTAGTGTGCTATAGCCCACAGTTTTGGAGGTGGGCCCGGGCGTGCTGTGGGATGAAAATCGATCGGAGTGTGCCATGGAGGTTAGGGACCTTACCAGTATGGTCCGTTTAAATTTTTGTGGCCATTTGGGTGGACAAACGGGTGAAACGACGAGAACGAGGCATTTTCGGGCTAAATCGGTGTGCTATAGCCAACGGTTTAGGGGGTGGGTCCAGGGTCAGGGCGTGCTGTGGTCCAAAAATAGAATGGGGCATGCCGGGGAGGTTGGGGATCGTCCTAGTGTGGTCTGTTTAAATTTATGTGGCTATTTGGGTGGACAAACAAGTGAAATAGTACGAACGGGGCATTTTCAGGCCAAATCGATGTACTATTGCCCATGGTTTCGAGGGTGGATCGGGGTCCGGGCTTTCTTTGGGTTAAAAATCGATCAGGGCGTGCTAGGGAGGTTGGGGATCATCCTAGTGTGGTTCGCTTAAATTTTGGTGGCCAAGTAGGTGGACAATGAGGTGAAACGACGCAAACGGGGCATTTTGGGGCCAAATTGGTGTGCTATTTCCCACGGTTACAGGGTGGACCCGGGTTCCGAGCGTGCTGTGGCCCGAAAATCGACCATGGCGTTCTAGGGAGGTTGGGGATCATCGTAGTGTGGTCCTTTTAAATTTTTCTGGCCATTTGGGTGGACAAACGGGCAAAACGGTGCGTACGTGGCATTTTCATGCCAAATCGGTGTGCTATATGTCGAGCATGTTGTGGGACAAAAATCTACCAGGGTGTGCCGGGGAGGTTGGGATCGTCCCAGTATGGTCCATTAAAATTTTTGTGGCCATTTGGGTGGATAAACGGGTAAAACGGTGCGAACTGGGCATTTTTGGGCAAAATTGGTGTGCTATAGCCCATGGTTTTGGGGGTGGGCCAAGAGTTCGCCCATCTTTTGGGCTGAAAATTAACCGGGATGTGTCAGAGAGGTTGAGGATCATCCGAGTCTGATCCGTTTAAATTTTCGTGGCCACTTGGGGGGACAAACGGGCAAAATAATTCGAACAGGGCATTTTTGGGCTATATCGGTGTGCTATAGCCCACGGTTTTAGGAGTGAGCCCGGGCTTCGAGCGTGCTATGGGCCAAAAATTGATTGAGGCATACCTGGGAGGTTAAGGATCGTCCCAGTGTGGTCCGTTTAAATTTTTGTGGTCATCTGGGTGGACAAAAGGGCGAAAAGGCGTGAATGGGGCATTTTCAGGCTAAATCGGTGGGCTATTACCTGGGGTTTTAGGGGTTTTCCCGGGCGAGCTGTGGGCCAAAAATCGACCGAGGAATGCCAGAGAGGTTGGGGATCGTCCCAGTATAGTCCGTTTAAATTTTCGTGGCCATTTGGGTGGACAAACAGGCAAAACGGTACGAACGGTGTATTTTGGGCCAAATTGGTGTGCAATAGCCCATGGGGGGTGGGCAAACGGGCAAAACAGCGCAAACGGGGCATTTTTGGGCCAAATCGATGTGCTATAGCCCACAATTTTGGGGGTGGGCCGGGGATCCGAGCGTACTATGGGCCAAAAGTTGATTGGGGCATGCCAGGTAGGTTGGGGATAGTCCCAGTGTGGTCCGTTTAAATTTTCATGGTCATTTGGGTGGACAAACGGGAGAAACGATACGAACAGGGCATTTTGGGGACAAATCGGTGTGCTATAGCCTACGATTTTGAGGGTGGGCCTGGGATCCGGGAATGCAGAGGGCTAAAAATAGACCGAGGCCTGCCAGGGAGGTTGGGGGTCGTCCCAATGTCGTACGTTAAAATTTAGTGGCTATTTGGGTGGACAAACGGGCGAAACGGTGCGAACGGGGCATTTTCGGGCCAAATCGATATGCTATAGCCCATGGTTAGGGGGTGGGCTCGGGGTTCGGGCGTGTTGTGGGCAAAAAAGTGACCGGGCTATGCCAGGAAGAGGTTGGGGATCATCCCAGTATGGTCCGTTTAAATTTTTGTGGCCATTTGAGAGGACAAACAAGTAAAACAACGCAAACGAGGCATTTTTGGGATAAATTCGTGTGCTATAGCCCATGGTTTCGGGGGTAGGCCTGGGGTCCGGGCTTGCTGTGGGCCAAAAATTGACCGAGGCATGCCAGGGAGGTTGGGGATCGTCCCAGTATGGTCCGTTTAAATTTTCTTGGCTATTTGGGTGGACAAACAGGCGAAACAGCGTGAACGGGGCATTTTCGGGCCAAATCGATGTGCTATAGCCCACAATTTCGGGTGTGGGCTCGGGGTCCAGGCGTGTTGTGGGTCAAAACTCGAACGAGGCATGCCAAGGTGATTGGGAATTGTCCTAGTGTGGTCCGTTTAAATTTTTGTGGCTATTTTGGTGGACAAACTGGCGTAACGGCATGAATGGGACATTTTCGAGCCAAATCGGTGGGCTATAAACCACGGTTTCGGGGGTGGGCTCGGGGTCCGGGTTTGCTGTGGGACAAATATCAACTGGGGAGTGTCAAGGAGGTTGAGGATCGTCCCAGTGTGGTCCGCTTAAATTTTTGTGGTCATTTGGGTGGACAAACTAGCAAAACGGCATAAACGGGGCATTTTCAAGCCAAATCGGTGTGCTATAGCCCTCGGTTTTAGGGCTGGGCCTGGGATTTGGGTGTGCTGTAGGCCAAAAATCGACCGAGGCATGCCAGGGTTTTTGGGGATCATCTCAGTGTGGTTCGTTTTAATTTTCGTGGCCATTTGGGTTGACAAACAGGCGAAACAATGCTAACGGGGAATTTTCGGGCCAAATCGGTGTGCTATACCCCACAGTTTCGGGGGTGGGCCAGGGGTTTTGGTGTGCTGTGGTCGAATATCGACCGGGGCGTGCCAGAGAGATTGGGGATTGTCCTAGTATTATCAGTTTAAATTTTTTGGCCATTTAGGTGGACAAACGGGAGAAATGGCGCAAATGGTGCATTTTTTGGCCAAATATGTCTGCTATATCCCACGATTTTGGGGGTGGGCCCAGGATTCGAGTGTGTTGTGGTTAAAAAATTGATCGGGGTATACCAAGGAGGTTAGGATCATCCTAGTGTGGTCCGTTTAAATTTTCGTAGCCATTTGGGTCGACACACGGTCGAAACGGCCGAACGACACATTTTTAGGCCAGATTGGGGTGCTATAGCCCGCGGTCTTGGGTGTGGGTCTGGGGTCCGAGCGTGTTGTGGGCCGAAAATTGACCGGCCGAAAATTGACCGGGGAATGCCAGAGAGGTTGGGGATCATCCCAGTGTGGTTCGTTTAAATTTTTGTGGCCATTTTGGTGGACAAACGGGCTAAACGGCATGAATGGGGCATTTTCGGGCCAAATTGGTGTGATAAAGCCCACAGTTTTGGGGGTGGGCCCGAGGCTCGACGCGTTGTGGGCCTAAAATCGACAGGGGCTTTCCAGGGAGGTAAGGGATCATCCCAGTGTGGTCCGTTTAAATGAATGTGGCCATTTGGGTGGACAAATGCGCGAAACGGCACGAATGGGGCATTTTTGGTCCAAATCTGTGTTCTATAGCCCACACTTTTGAGGGTAGACCCGGTGTTTGCGCGTGTTGTGGGTCAAAAATTAACCAGAGCATGTCGGGGAGGTTAGGGATCATCTCAGTATGATCCGTTTAAATTTTTGTGGCCAGTTGGATGGACAAACGGTGCGAACGGGGCATTTTCGGGACAAATTGGGAGTGGGCCTGGGGTCAAGGCATGTTGTGCATCGAAAATTGATCGGGGAATGCCGGCGTGGTTGGAGATCTTCCTAGTGTGGTTCGTATTTATTTTCGTAGCCATACGGGTGGACAAATGGGCAAAACGGCGCGAACGGGGCATTTTCAGGCCAAATCAGTGTGCTATAGCCCACAATTTTGGGGGTGGCTTGGGTTTCAGGCGTGGTGTGGGCCAAAACTCAATCGGGGCGTGCCAGGGAGGTTGGGGATCGTCCAGTGTGGTCCGTTAAAATTTTCGTGGCCATTTGCATAGAAAACGGCTGAAACAGTACGAACGGGTTATTTTCGAGCCTAATCGGTTTTCTATAGCCCACAATGTCAGGGGTGGATCGAGGTCCAGGCGTGTTGTGGATCAAAAATCGATCGAGGCATGCCAGGGAAGTTAGGGATCATCCCAGTGTGGTCCGTTTAAATTTTCGTGACTATTTGGGTGGACAAAGGGAGAAACAACGCGAACGGGGTATTTTTGGGCTAAATCATCGTGCTATAGCCCACGGTTACGGGGGTGGGCCCGGGGTTAGGCCCATCTGTGGGCCAAAATTCGATCGGGGCATGCCAGGGAGATTCGAATCATCCCAGTGTGGTCCGTTTAAATTTTCGTGGCCATTTGGGTGGACAAACGGGCGAAATGACGTGAACGGGGCATTTTTGGGCTAAATCGGTGTGCTATTCCCATGGTTTTGGGGGTGGTTCCGTGGTCCAAGAGTGCAGTGGGTTGAAACTAGATCGGGGCGAGCCAGAAAGGTTGGGGATCGTCCTATTATGGTCTGTTTAAATTTCCGTGACCATTTGGGTAGACAAACGAGTGAAGAGGCACGAATGGGCATTTTTGGGTCAAATCGGTGTGCTATAGCCCACGGTTTTGGGGAGGCGCGGGGTCCGTGCGTGCTGGGGTCCAAAAATCGACCGGGGCATGACAGGGGGGTTGAGGATCATCCCAGTGTGGTCTGTTAAAACTTTCTTGGTCATTTGGGTGGACAAACAGGCAAAACGGGGTGAATGGAGCATTTTCGGGCTAAATCAGTGTCTATAGTCCATGGTTTTGGGGGTGGGCCCGGGGTTCGGGCATGTTGTGGGCCCAAAATTAACCGGGGCATGCCTTGGAGGTTGGGGATCATCCCAGTATGGTCCGTTTAAATTTTTGTGGCAATTTGGATGGACAAACGGGCGTAACGGCACGAAAGAGGAATTTTCGTGCCAAATCAGGGTACTATTGCCCACGGTTTTGGGGGTAGGCCCGGAGACCGGGATTGCTGTGGGTCAGAAATCGATCGACGCGTGCCAGGGAGGTTGGGGATCATCCTAGTGTGGTCCATTTAAATTTTCGTGGTCATTTGGGTGGACAAATGAGAGAAACAGCGCGAACGGGGAATTTTCGGGTAAAATTGGTTTGCTAGCCCATGGGTTCGGAGTAGGTCCCGGGGTTCAAACATATTGTGGGCTAAAAATGACCGAGGTGTACTAGGGAGGTTGGGGAACGTCCCAGTATGGTCCATTTTGATTTTTTTGGCCATTTGGGTGGACAATCGGGCGAAACGACACGAATGGGGCATTTTCGGGCCAAATCGGTGTGCTATAGCTGACGATTTTGGGGGTGGGCTCGGGGTCCAGGAGTACTGTGGGCCAAAAAATTATCGGGGCATGCCAGGGAGGCCCTGGTATGCCCCGATCAATTTTCGGCCCACAGTACGCCCCAACCCTAGGCCCAGCCCCAAAACCGAAGGTAATAGCACACCGATTTTGCCCGAAAACACCCCGTTCGCGCTATTTCGCCAGTTTGTCCACCCAAATAGCCATAAAAATTTAAACGGACCATACTGGAACGATCCTCAACCTCCCTGGCACGTCCCGATTAATTTTTGACCCACATCACGCCCGAACCCCAACCAACCCCCGTAACCGTGGGTTATAGCACACCTATTTGGCCCGAAAATGCCCCATTCGCGCCGTTTCGCCCGTTTGTCCACCCAAATAGCCACAGAAATTTAAAATCACCACACTGGGATGATCCCTAACCTCCCTGGCATGCCCCGATCAATTTTTTATCCATGGCACCCTCGGACCTTGGCCCAGCCCCAAAATTGTGGGCTATAGCACACCGATTTAGCCCAAAAATTCCCCATTCGCACCATTTTGCCCGTTTATCCACTCAAATGGCCATGAAAATTTAAAAGCACTACACTAGGATGATCTCCAACCTCCCTCGTATGCCCCGATCAATTTTTGACCCACAGCACACCCGAACCCTGACACCATCCCCGAAACCATGGGCTATAGCACATCTTTTTGGCTCGAAAATATCTCGTTTGTGCCGTTTCGCCCGTTTATCCACCCAAATGGCCACGAAAATTTAAACAGACCATACTGGGACGATCCCCAACCTCCCTGTCATGCCCCGATCAATTTTTGACCAATAGAATGCTCGGACCCCGAGCCCACCCGAAAAACCATGGGCTATAGCACACCAATTTGGCCCGAAAATGCCCCGTTCGCGCCGTTTCGCTCATTTGTCTATCCAAATACCTACAAAAGTTTAAACGAACCACACTGGGAAGATCCCCAATCTCCCTGGCATGCCTCGGTCGATTTTCATCCCACTCCAGGACCCCGGGCCCACCCCTAAAACTGTGGGTTATAGCAACTGATTTGGCCCGAAAACACCCCGTTCGCGTCGTTTCGCCCGTTTATCCTTTCAAATAGACACAAAAATTTAAACAGACCACATTGGGATGATCTTCAACCTCCCCGGCATGCCCTAATCGATTTTAGTCCTGCAGTACGCCCAGATCCCAGCCCACCCCCGAAACCGAGAGCTATAGCACATCGATTTTGCCTGAAAACAACCCGTTCGCACCGTTTGGCCCATTTGTCCACCCAAATGGCCACAAAAATTTAAATCGAATACACTGGGATGATCCCCAACCTCCCTGGCACGCCTCGGTCGATTTTTGGCCTACTATACGCCTGGACCCCGGGCCCACCTCCAAAACCGTGGGCTATAGCACACCGATTTGGCTTGAAAATGCCCAGTTCGCACTATTTTGCCCGTTTCTCAACACAAATGGCCACAAAAATTTAAACGGACCACACTGGGACGATCCCCAAACTCCCTAGCACGCCCCGATCAATTTTTGGCCAACAGCACGCCCAGACCCCGGGCCCACCCTTAAAACCGTGGGTTATAGAACACTGATTTGACCCGAAAACATCTTGTTCGTTCCATTTTTCTCGTTTGTCCACCCAAATGGCCACGAAAATTTAAACGGATCACACTAGGATGATCCCCAACCTCCCTGTCACGCCCCAATCGATTTTTGGCAAGCAGTACACCCGAACCCTGGGCCCACCTTCGAAACCGAGGGCTATAGCATGCTATTTTTTCCTGAAAACGACTCGTTTGCGCTGTTTCGCCCGTTTGTCCACCCAAATGGCCACAAAAATTTATACGTTCCACACTGGGATGATCCCCAACCTCCCTGGAACGCCCTGGTCAATTTTCGGCCCACAGCACACCCGAACCCCGGGCCAATCCCCGTAACCGTGGGCTATAGCACACCTATTTGGCCCTAAAATTCCCCGTTCGCGTCGTTTCGCCCGTTTATCCACCCAATTGGCTACGAAAATATAAATGGACCACACTAGGACGATCCCTAACCTCCCTAGCATGCCCCGATCAATTTTCGACACACAGCACGCCCGGACCCCAGTCCAGTCCTGAAACTGTGGGCTATAGCACACCAATTTGGCTCGAAAATGCCCCGTTCGCACCATTTCGCCCGTTTGTCCACCTAAATGGCCATAAAAATTTAAACGAACCACACTGAGACGATCCCCAACCTCCATGGTATGCCCCGGTCAATTTTTGGCCCACAGTACTGTAACACCCCATATTTTTGTGTATACTTGTTCTATTTATATGAAACTTGATATATCTTTGTGGTGTAGATGGAGTTCTAAATACTTCCCATGTGGTTTAATGTGACCAAGTATATACAAATTTTAAGTTAGATTAAAGAGTTAAGAACTAAAAATTGAGTATTTTGTTAAGGTGCTTTCTTGACTTACTTAAGCTAGTAGGTGGATCACTTACTTGAGCTATTTGGATCAAGTTAATGGGATCAAGACCATGTATCAGATTAGGCCTTATATTAATGTACTCATTTGAGCCCAAATTAAGTAAAAGAGAAAGAAAATGGAGAAAAGAGGGCCAATACTCAAATCTGCCAAATAACAAGTTAAAGAGAAGAAAAGAAGGAAAAATTGGTAGCTAAGGCCCAATAGTTTTTTATCCACAAAGGCCCAATATATTGGGAAAGTGTGTACATCAATTACTTGACAAAATATGTCCCAAAAGTAGTCAATAAACTCGTCCAAGAGCAGCTCCTATTTATGGATTGAAATCAGCAATTTTTCTCATTTTAACTTAGACAAAATTTCCAGCTTTCTAGGTTTTTCTCTCTTGTTCTCTCTTGGCTATGAAACAACCCTATAATTCCATAAGGGTTCTTGGGATTGACCTTCCTTCCAAGCTAAAGGTAAGTGAACAATTCATGAGCTTGTACCATGGAAACTATGTGTTCTTTAAGATTAATTTCCGGACAACCCTCTCTATAAGTTTGGGCAGTCCATTGTTCTTAGTTATTAAGGGATTTCTCTTTTCTATTTTGATGTATGTGTGAAGGGATTAAGCTATTGAGTAAATACACATTAAGAAACTAAAATACCAAGGAAATGAAGGTATGGTTGCTGTCCACTTTTGTCCTTTTTTCATATACATGTGTTGATAGAGGATTGCACATATTGGGTTGCTATTAAAGGACGATTGGGGTGTTGTTGCGGATTGTTTTGTGTGTGTGTGTGTTGTGGGCTGCCCGGTTTCTATTGGGAAAAGGTGTGATTAGTTTGCATTGAATTATAGAAGATGGATGTGGTGATACACCACTGAATTTATGATTGTGCATGTCTATTGCTCATTTCGTTTTGTGTGTGTTGATTGGAAGGTGAAAGGAAGATGAGGTTATGTCGGGGGATATTATATGAATATGTATGGTATGTGGCTGTAATTGGAGTATAAGAGGGTTAAAGTGACACCCTTTGTTGATAAATTAAGGGCTTACTTCCCGGCCACTAGTTTGGTGAAGTTAAATAGCCAAAATGTGACGTTTGGTTGCTAATACTAGTTTGTCATATATTTCATTGTAGATAAGTAATCTAAAAATGCGGGAATTCGAGTTGGGATGGTATTGGAGTTTTACAACCATGTATGTAAGGCATACTCTATTTTGCACTCTTGGCGTAAAAATGGATACTTGTTCCATCGAGTAAGCTTCCAAGGTCATCCAAAAACACATGCTACATAATAGCACCTATGATATCCCATGTTACTAATGAACTTATTACCACTCTCTAATGTGTTAAACCACCTCGATACATGTTTGCTACCTATCCTACATGCCTATTTTCACTAATAAATTTCAGAATTTCTCCGGTTACTAAAACAAGACCCATGTGTTATTTTTGGCTCCTAAACACTTCATTAGTGTGCCAACAACCCTTACTTCATTGTTATTGCATTGATTGCCTATTTACATGTCTCTTATTGATCTATCATTGTTTCAAGGTACCATAAGGTTATGACCACCGAAGTAACAATCTCAAAAGGCTAATTAAACTAAGTAACGGAAATCTGTAAAACGGGTGGCAGCTCAGGGGCATAAGCCTAGCATGGGCCGATCCCGATACTTTATATGTAGGTGGCAGCTCAGGGGCATAAGCCTAGCATGGGCCGATCCTGATTTATTATTTACCACTGATCAGTTGGTCATTTGTATCATATGGATTACAAAGATAATGAAGTAAGAAGGTAAAAGGAGGAAAGAAATGTAATGTACCCTGTTCCACAAGTAAATGTAAAGGTGGTCTACTAGCATTACTCTTACACTTGTTCCATATTTTTATTGATCCTTTATGTCATGTATTGTTACTTTTCCGCCTTGCATACTCAGTACATTTTTTTCGTATAGACTCCCCTTATGGGGGGACTTATATTTCATGCTACAGGCACTGGTGCTTCGGCAAACACGCCTCCTCAATAGGAGCCCAAGATATCCATCTGCTATTGGTGAGCTCCAGTTTGCTTCGGGGCTTTCCGAGTCGGTTCTACATATTTTTGGTATTGTATAAAAGTTAATAGTATGGCGGGGGTTTGTCCTGACCTTAGCTAAATTTTGTGTATAGTCTAGAGGCTTTGTAGACCAATGTAAAGTTAAGCATGGTAGTGTGTTATCTTGTAGATGTTATGGACCCAACGACCAAGTCTGTTATGTCTATAGTTTTAGGGCTTGTCGTTTTTATTTTTATTTTCATTAAGGCATTATATCCGTATATGGCAAAACCTTTGCCTATTATAGTTGCATGCATGTGAATTCCAAGGTTATAGGTTGGTTCTCTCGGGCCTTCACGGCTACGGGTGCATGTCCACCCCAATAGGATTTGAGGCGTGACAAGTACTCCCGGACCCTGGGCCCACCCCAAAATCGTGGGCTATAGCACACCGATTAAGCCTAAAAATGCCCCGTTAGCGCCGTTTCGCCCGTTTGTTCACTCAAATGGCCATAAAAATTTAAAAGCACCACACTGGGACGATCCTCAACCTCCCTGGCATGCCCCGATCGATTTTCGGCCCATAGCACACTTGAACCCCAGGCCCACCCCCAAAACCGTGGGCTATAGCGCCTCGATTTAACTCGAAAATGCCCTGTTCGAGCCGTTTCGCCAGTTTGTCCGCCCAAATGGCCACAAAAATTTAAACGGACCATACTAGGACAATTCTCAACCTCTCTGGCATGCCCCGGTCGATTTTTGGCCCACAGCACGCTCGAATCCTGGGCCCACACCAAAAATCATAGGCTATAGCACACCAATTTTGCCCAAAAATGTGTCGTTCGCGCCGTTTCGCCCGTTTGTCCATTGAAATAGCCACGAAAATTTAAACGGACCACACTGGGATGATCCCTAATCTCTCTGGCATGCCCTAATCGATTTTTCGTCCCACAGCACGCCCGGACCCCGAGCCCACACTTGAAATTGTGGGTTATAGCACACCGATTTGGCCCGAAAACACGCTGTTCGAGCCTTTTCGCTATTTTGTCCACTAAAATAGCCATAAAAATTTAAACGGACTATACTGGGATGATCCCAACCTACCTAGCACACCCCGATCGATTTTCGGCCTACAGCACGCTCGAACCCAAGGTCCATCCCCGAAACCGTGGGATATAGCACACCGATTTGGCTCGAAAATACTCTGTTCGCACCGTTTCACCCATTTGTTCACCTAAATGGCCACGAAAATTTAAACGAACCACACTGGGATGATCCCCAACCTCCCTGACATGCCTCGATCGATTTTTGGCCCACGCACACCGGAACCCCGGGCCCACCTCCGAAACCGTTGGCTATAGTTCACCGATTTATTCCGAAAAAGCCTCGTTCGCGCTGTTTTGCCGTTTGTCCACCCAAATGGCCACAAATATTTAAACGTACCACACTAGGACAATCCCCAACCTCCCTAGCATGCCCCGATCGATTTTCGGCCAACAGCACGCCCAGACCCCAGGCCTACCCCCAAAATCGTGGGATATAGCACACCTATTTGTTCCAAAAAATACCTTGTTTGCGCTGTTTCGCCCGTTTGTCCACCCAAATAGCCATAAAAATTTAAACGAACCACACTGGAACGATCCCCAACCTCCCTGGCATGCCCCGGTCGATTTTCGGCCCACGCCACGCTCGGATCCCGGGATCACCCCAAAAACCGTAGGCTATAGCACACCGATTTAGCCCGAAAATGCCTCATTCACGCCGTTTAGCCTGTTTGTCCACCAACATGGCCACAAAAATTTAAACAAACCACACTGGGACGATCCCCAATCTCCCTGGCACGCCTCGGTCGATTATTGGCCCACAATACGCCCATACCCTGGGCCATCCCCCAAAACCGTGGGTTATAGCACACCTATTTGGCCCAAAAATACCACGTTTGTGCCGTTTTGCCCATTTTTCCACCCAAATGGCCACAAAAATTTAAACGGACCACGCTGGGACGATCCCCAACCTCTCTGGCACGCTACGATCAATTTTAAGCATACAGCACGCCTGGACCCTGGGCCCACCCCCGAAATCGTGGGCTATAGCATAAAGATTTGGCAAGAAATTGCCCCATTCACGTTGTTTTACCTGTTTGTCCACCCTAATAGCACAAAAATTTAAACAGACCACACTGGGACGATCCCCAACCTCCCTAGATACCCTGGTCGATTTTTGGCCCACAGCAGGCCCGAACCCTGGGCCCACCCCCAAAAAATTGGGCTATCGCTCTCCAATTTGGCCCAAAAACTCCCCGTTCATGCCGTTTCGCCCGTTTGTCCACCCAAATGGCCATGAAAATTTAAATGGACCACACTGGGATGATCCCCAACCACCCTGGCACGCCCCGATCGATTTTTGGCCTACTGCACCCTTGGACCCCTGGCCCACCCCCAAAACCGTGGGTTTTAACACACCTATTTTCACCAAAAATGCACGGTTCGCACCGTTTCGCCTGTTTGTCCACCTAAATGGCCATAAAAATTTAAACGAACCACACTTGGACGATCCTCAAACTCCATGGTATGCCCCGGAAAATTTTTGGCCCACAGTACGCCCGAACCCTGGGCCCATCCTAAAACCGTGCGCTATAGCACACCGATTTGGCCTAAAAATACCTCGTTCGCGTCGTTTCGCCCGTTTGTTCACTCAAATGGAAATAAAAATTTAAAAGCATCACACTGGGACGATCCCCAACCTCTCTGGCACGCTCCGATCAATTTTCGGCCCATAGCACGCTTGAACCCCAGACCCACCCCCGAAACCGTGGACTATAACACACCGATTTGGCCCGAAAATGCCCTGTTCGGGCCGTTTCGCCCGTTTGTCCTTCCAAATGGCCACAAAATTTAAACGGACCAAATTGGGACGATCCTCAACCTCCCTGGCATGCCCCGGTCGATTTTCGGCCCGCAACACGCTCAAACCCCGAGCCCACCCCTAAAACCATAGGCTATAACACACCGATTTCGCCCAAAAATGCCCCGTTCGCACCGTTTCGCCCGTTTGTCCATCCAAATGGCCACGAAAATTTAAACAAACCACACTGGGATGATCTCCAATCTCCCTGGCACGCCCCGATCGATTTTTGGCCTACTGCACCCCTGGACTCCTGGCCCACCCCCAAAACCGTGGGTTTTAACACACCTATTTTTCCCAAAAATGCACGGTTCGCACCGTTTCATTCGTTTGTCCACCTAAATGGCCATAAAAATTTAAACGGGCCACACTGGGACGATCCCCAAACTCCATGGTATGCCCCAGACAATTTTTGGCCCACAGTACTCCCGAACCCCGAGCCCACCCTAAAACCATGCGCTATAGCACACCGATTTGGCCTAAAAATACCCCGTTCGCGTCGTTTCGCCCGTTTGTTCACTCAAATGGAAATAAAAATTTAAAAGCACCACACTGGGACGATCCCCAACCTCTCTGGCACGCCCCGATCGATTTTCGGCCCATAGCACGCTTGAACCCCAGGCCCACCCCCCGAAACCGTGGACTATAACACACCGATTTGGCCCGGAAATGCCCTGTTCGGGCCGTTTCGCCCGTTTGTCCTTCCAAATGGCCCAAAAATTTAAACAGACCAAATTGGGACGATCCCCAACCTCCCTGGCATGCCCCGGTCGATTTTCGGCCCACAGCACGCTCAAACCCCGGGCTCACCCCCAAAACCATAGGCTATAGCACACCGATTTCGCCCAAAAATGCCCCGTTCGCGTCGTTTCGCCCGTTTGTCAACCCAAAACACCACGAAAATTTAAACGAACCACACTGGGACGATCTCCAACCTCCTTGGAATACCTCGATCGATTTTTGACCCACAGCACGCCCGAACCCCGATCCCACCTCCGAAATCGTGGGCTATAGCATACCGATTTGGCCCGAAAACTCCTCGTTCGCGCTGTTTCGCCCGTTTATCCACCCAAATTGCCACGAAAATTTAAACGGACCACACTGAGACGATCCCAACCTCCTTAGGACGCCCCGATCGATTTTCAGCCCACAGCATGCCCAGACCTGGGCCCACCCCCAAAATCGCGGGCTATATAACACTTATTTAACCCAAAATGCCCTGTTTGCGCTGTTTCGCTCGTTTGTTCACCCAAATAACCACGAAAATTTAAACGGACCGCAATGGGACGATCCCCAACCTCCCTTGCACGCCTCGATCAATTTTCGGCCTACTGTACACCCAGACCCCTGGCCCACCCCCAAAACCATAGGTTATAGCACACCTATTTGTCCCAAAAATGAACCATTTTTGCCGTTTTGCCCGTTTGTCCTCCCAAATAGCCATAAATATTTAAATGGATCACACTAGGATGATCCTCAACCTCCCTAGCACACCGATTTGGCCCGAAAATTCTCCGTTCCCGCTGTTTAGCCCGTTTGTCCATCCAAATGGCCATTAAAATTTAAACGGACCACATTGGGACGATCCTCAACCCCCCTGGCACATCTCGGTCGATTTTTGGCACACAGCACGCCCGAACCCCGGGCCCACCCCCGAAACCGTGGGTGATCGCATACCGATTTGGCCTGAAAATGCCCCGTTCACGCCATTTTGCCTGTTTGTCCACTCAAATGGCCATGAAAATTGAAACAGACCACACTGGGATGATCCCCAACCTCCCTGGCACGCCTCGGTTGATTTTCGGTCCACAGCATGCCCGGATCCTGGGCCCTCCCCTGAAACCGTTGGCAATAGCACACCTATTAGGCCCGAAAATATCCCGTTCGCGCTGTTTTGCCCGTTTGTCAACCTAAATGACCACGAAAATTTAAACGGATCATACTGGGACGATCTCCAACATCCCAGGAACACCTCGGTCTATTTTTGACCCACAGCACGCCCAAACCCGGGACCCACCCCCGAAACCGTAGGCTATAGCACACCAATTTGGCTCCAAAATACCTCATTCGCGCCGTTTCGCCCGTTTATCCACCCAAATTGCGACGAAAATTTAAACGGACCACACTGGGACGATCCCCAACCGCCTTGGCACGCCCCAGTCAATTTTCGTCCCACCGAACGCCGGGCCCACCCCCAAAATCGTGGGCTATGGCACACCAATTTGGCCCAAAAATGCCCTGTTTGTTCCGTTTCTCCCGTTTGTCCAACCAAACGGCCATGAAAACTTAAACGGACAATACTGGGACGATCCCTAACTTCCCTGGCACACGCCGGTCAATTTTCGGCCCACATCACGCTCGGACCCCGGGTCCACCCCCGAAACCGTGGGCTATAGAACACCGATTTGGCCAGAAAATACCCCGTTCGCACCGTTTCACTCTTTTGTTCACCCAAATGACCACGAACATTTAAACGGACCACAATGGGACTATCCCCAACCACCCTGGCACGCCCCAGTCGATTTTTGGCCTACTGCACGCCTGGACCCCTGGCCCACCTCCAAAACCGTGGGTCTTAACACACCTATTTGTCCCAAAAATGCACCGTTCGCGCCGTTTTGCCGGTTTGTCCACCCAAATAGCCACGAAAATTTAAACGGACCACACTGGGACGATCTCCAACCTCCCTAACATGCCTCGATCAATTTTCGACCCACAGCACGCCCGGACCCCGGGTCCACCCGCGTAATTGTGGGCTATAGCACACCGATTTGGCTCAAAAATTCACCATTTACGCTGTTTCGCCCGTTTGTCCACCCAAATGACCATGAAAACTTAAACGGACCACACTGGGACGATCCCCAACCCCCTGGCACACCCCGATCGATTTTTGGCCCACAGCACGCCCAGACCCCGGGCCCACCTCCGAAACCGTAGGTTATCGCACATCAATTTAGCCTGAAAATGCCACTTTCACGCCGTTTCGCCCGTTTGTCCACCCAAATGACCATGAAAATTGAAACGGACCACACTGGGATGATCCCCAACCTCCCTGGCACGCCTCGATCGATTTTCGACCCACAACACGCCCGGAACCCAGGACCACCCCTGAAACCGTTGGCTATAGCACACCTATTTTGCTTTAAAATACCGCGTTCGTGTCGTTTCGCCCGTTTGTCAACCCAAATAACCACGAAAATTTAAACGAACTACACTGGGACGATCCCCAACTTCCCTGGAACGTCTCGATTGATTTTTGACCCACAGCACACCCGGACTTCGGGCTCACCCCCAAAACTGTGGGCTATAGCACCCCAATTTGGCCCGAAAATGCCCCGTTCGCGCCGTTTCGCCCGTTTGTCCGCCCATATTGACACCAAAATTTAAACGGACCACACTGGGACGATCCCCAACTACCTTGGCAAGCCCCGATCGATTTTCGTCCCACAGTACGCCGGGACCCCGGGCCCACCCCCGAAACCGTGGGCTATGGCACACCGATTTGGCCCAAAAATTCTCCGTTCGTTCCGTTTCAACCGTTTTCCACCCAAATGGCCACGAAAATTTAAACAGACAATACTAGGGTGGTCAAACGAGCGAAACGGCGCGAACGAAACATTTTTGGGCCAAATCAGTGTGCTATAGCCCACGGTTCCAAGGGTGGGCCCGAGGTTAGGGCATGCAGTGGGCCAAAAATCGATCGGGGCGTGCCAGGAAGGCTTGGGAACGGCCTAGTGTGGGCCATTAAGGTAGGCGGTGTCATTTGGGTGGTCAAAGCATTTTCAGGCAAAATCGATATGATATAGCCCACAGATCCGGGGGTGGGCCCGAGGTTCAATTGTGTCGTAGGCCCAAAATCGATCGGGGCGTGCTAAGTAGGCTTGTGAGCGGCGTAGCGTGGGCCATTGGGGTGAGCGGTGCCATTTGGGTGGTCAAACTGGCAAAACGACGCGAACGGGGCGTTTTCGGTCCAAACTAGTGTGCTATAGCACACCAATTTGCCAGAAAATAATTTGTTCGCATCGTTTTGCCCGCTTGACCACCAAAACGGGCCCGCCAACTCCACCGTCCCACATTCCGCCGTTCCTCAGCTTGCTTAGGAGCCCCCGATCGATTTTCGACCCAAAACACGCTAGGGCCACCCCCGAAACCCTAGGTTATAGCACACCAATTTAACCTGAAATGGCTCGTTCGCGGCGTTTCGACCGTTTGACCACCCAACCAGCCCCGTCGACCCCACTGGCTCACACTCTCCCTCTCCACAGCTTTCCTGGGAGCCTCCGATTAATTTCCAGCCCAAAACATGCCCGAGCCACCCTCACCCGCTCCCCACTCCCCACTCCGCCTAGGGGCTGCTAGTTGGTTTTCGACCCAACATGCGCCTAGGTCCCGGGCCCACCCTGAGAATTGTGGGCTAACTTCCATCGATTTGACGTTCGCATCATTTCACCCATTTGACCACTCGAACGATCCCGCCGACCCTGCAAGGCTACCCTCACGCGCTCACCACCCCATTTGGGGGCCGCCGATCGATTTTCAACCCAAATCGTGCCCGAGCCCCAAGCCCAACCCGATAACCATAGGCTAGCACCCACCGATTTGACTCGAAAATAGCTCATTCACACTGTTTCGCTCGACCACCCAAACGACCCCGTCGAGCCACGCTCACCCGCACCACACCACGCCAAGGGGCCGCAGGTCAATTTTCAACCCAAAATGCATCCAAGCCCACCAAGAACCATGGACTAACACCTACCAACTTGGCCCAAAATTGACTCGTTCGCATCATTTTGCCCGTTTGACCACCCGAACGGCCCAGGCCGACCCCACCGGGCCACCCTCACCCGCTCCCAACCCCGAGGTCATCGATCGATTTTCGGCCCAAAACACACCCGAGTCTCAAGCCCACCCTGTGAACTGTATTAGTAATAACAAAATAATTAAAGGGAAATGATAGTAGCTGAAATTTCACATCAAAAAATTACGCCCAGCGATATGCAAACATTGTTTTACGAAATAAGTTAATAGGGGGCAGATACCAGAGAAAAGAGCCAAATCTTAGTCTGGCTACAGATACATCAGCCAAACAACTTAAATTCTCAGAGTACATTGTGCTTTAAAAAAACTGCTAACTCTCATTTACACCTAGTATGGGTTGTAACGGGAACGCCCTCGTCCACCACTGTCACCCCGCCTTCCACCACTTGAACCGCTTCCTCCACTACTACGTCCACCACCTCGTGATACTGGAGGTGGTGTGTGCATAACTCCTGGTTGTTGCCTGGATGCAAAAGAGAGATCAGAAACAATACAATGAAAACAAGCGAACCACGAAGCATTTGTGAACAAGCACTTCTAATTGTGAACCACTCAACCAGGTACATACAGGAACCTAATTAAACACTCCAATGTTGATACCCATGTTGCTCAGACTCTCCAAAAATTGCCGCATCCACGTCGTATCCTCCAAAAGCGCCTCTAAAAATGCACTGTTTTTAGAGGATCTGATGTGTATCCGTCAACATTTGAAGAGTCCGAGCAATATAGACTGATGCTATAGTATCTAATGCTTCATTAGAGGTTCACGAATGTTATAAACGGACTGCATGATCTCTTTTTCTCTTAGAAGCACCTAAATCAGATGATATGCATTAGTTGGTCCTCCATTTCTTGAGTTTTAGCCATGAGGCATGATTACTGGGGATCTAAAATTGCAGCAATTGACGAGTAGTTTTGGTCCTGGATACTAGTTTTCCTTCGTAATGAAATCGGATTGGACTTTTCAAATCAGTATCACACTAAGCAAAGTAATTGCTATAGACAGGTTGTACTTACAGGACATATCCAATCCTTCCATCAGGTAAAAGCATCGGCATCATTGCCAAGCCACCGGGTGTAGCTCCTCTTCCATAGACCATTGGCTGCGAAGTGACAGCACGAGTGTTAATAAAGCTGCAGATTTCACAAATATACCTGAGGATAATAGTTAGATTTAATTAACACTGAAAATCTTGACGTATATATTGCTACTTTGCAATATAGGCATTTCTTGGTCTTGGAAAAAGCTCCTGCATACGTAATATTAACACATCAGGAACAGGTAATCTCCTCAAAGTTTTTGCTCCACATATTGGACAAAATTAGAAATATTGTTTAGATGATTAATCATATTCATTAATAGAAGCCATGCACAACTTGCCACAGAAATGAATAAACAAGGTAAGGGATAAGGTCTGCATACTTGCCCTTCCCATACCGCACTTGTGGGATTACACTGGGTTTGTTGGGGTTGGGGATTAAGTATCCATCACTGAATATTATGTATCAAGAACAGTAATCTACTTATTTGAGGCAAGTAAATATTAAGGTGTACTGAGAAAGGGGTCAGTCCAAATTTCTCAAGTAAAAGACTAAGATTTGTTATGAAATAATTTGTGTATGCAACGCAGAACCTCAAGGCAACAGGTGGAGTGGCTCAAGACAGTATATAAAGTATAAACCCTTTTGAAAACCCTAGCACAACCAATGAGGGCGAGTGTAGCATTCTCTAACACCCACACGTATAACCAGCCAATTATATAGTTTAAACATGGATTTGATTTTCTTTTGCTCCCTCCCTTTTTTTAAAAGTAGGTTGGACAAAGGAGGCTCAATGGGCCTATGTCTGGACTATCAGGGCTACTGAATGGGATAGGAGCCACGTTAATGGCTCGATGGGCTGAATGAAACCAAAAGCATTTCCATGGGCTGATGTGAGAGAGAAACCCGATTGCGCAGACGATCTCGCCAAAGTTTGGCTCTAATAAATGTGAAATAATTTTTATCATCCAATCCAAAATCTCAAGGCAATAGGTGGGCAGGCCCAGGATATTATGAATCCCTCTTGGAAATCCTTGCACAACCGATAAGAAACGAGTGTAACATTCTCTAACAGAAATTGATCACATCTGACAATAGTCAAAAGTAGAACAGATAGAGAAGATTTTGTCATGTGTTGAGTTAGCCTCCCATGGTTCAACAATATGAAATTAAAGGTGATAAAAAGTAACAAAGCAGACCCAAAATCACGTGGAGCAAAGTTGTCTCAGAACACCATTTAATTCAAACCTTAAGATTAAGTTGTCTCAAAACCCCTATAACCTCTCGAGATCAATCTAAACTCAGTTAAGAACACAACAAAAGAAAAGACAGATGCAAATGATACAAATTAAAGTCATTAACTTCTTGGGATTAAAACTCCTTTGGCACACTTCAACTATGCTTACACTGTTTCCGGAGTCTTTCCTTAGGCAGACACACACATCTCTAAGCAGTGAAAATTGTAGTTTACGAAAATATCTATTTATTTTTTGTAACTGGTCTTCGAAGAAATATCTATTTTTCGAAGACAAATTATGTAGTAATAACATGTCATGACCTAAATATATCAAAATTTATGCAGAGGATACATGTACAAAACCCCAACAAATATAGATTAAAGCGTAGTTGCTAGATTGAGAAAGCTAGAACATCGACTGCAAAGGCAAACAAAGACCATTAAAAAAATGAAAAAGCCTTACTTGGGCAACACCTGGACCACCAAATCCTGCACCTAAAGCACCATAGGGAGCTCCCATCATTCCATAGCCAATACGAGGAGGATAAGTTGGAAGTGTGGCTCCATTTTGTGAGCTTGATCCTCCCGAAGATTTCTGATCTGCCTGAGGCTTTGCAAGTGAGCATTCCAGAATTTTCCCTGATCCAAAAAGAGCACCAATGCATTAGTGTCACCCATGCATTTTGTTGTATGAAGTGAACTCCAATCCAAAGAAAGAAGAGGGAAACAGATATACCATCTATCTCATATTTCTCAGTGTTCTTCAGGGCCTTCATAGCACATGACCTATCAGCAAAGTGAACAAAGCCATATCTGCTCTGTTCTTGCCCTGGTTTAGCTGGAGGAAGAATTACTTTTGTAATTTTCCCATGATGTTCAAACAACTCTTTGAGCTTATCCTGGTTAATGTGTTTAGGCAAGTTCTTCACATACACTGCTTTAACCTATAGAATTCCAAAACAGACGAGATTATTACATTATAATTCCACATCCTCGGACAATTTTCAACCAACAAAACTGGAGACGCAGTGGCCAGTGCTTTATGCACCAAACAATAAACCAGTCTTAAGGAAATTAGCTACTTGGAAGTAATCCAACTTAGGCAAAGACGCCCCAGAATCCAGATGCAATCCCTAAAGCAAAGCGAGAATTCATACGGTTAAGCCCACAAGCACTGTATGTTAGTTGGAACTCCAGCGATGTTTCTTTTGTTTTGGTGGGTGAGGGGAAGTGGGACTGGAGCAGGAGATAAAATGTTTACAGAGGTATCCCTTGTCAGAGAGACTGAAATTACCAACATATAGCATAGAAAAATTATGCTGAATAGGAATCACCATATGCGGGCGTATCTTAAGAAAGCACCCTTCAGCACATAAGTTTGAATGGAAAGGAAAGATAAAATTTGCAAGAATTCTAAAAGTAGAACCTGTGAAGAAGCAGTCTCAGCATTTTTGGGATCTGCCCAGCTAACAGTTGGTGCATTATCATCAAGCTTAAAGTCTGAATTTGACATTTTTTGTCTCGAATACTCTGCACATGCATTATTGTAATATTCTATAAAAGCAAATCCACGATTTCTACCGGAGTTCTGGGGATCCTGTATCATAGGAATTAGAAAAAAAATTAAAAGCAACAAAAGATAGTTTTTTTCTTGCTTATATACATAGAGGGAAGAATTTAATTCTTTTTGCCCTCTTTTATTTTTAAGAAGAGGGAAGAACTTAATCAACTTTCCATGAATAACAGGAGATAGAAGAGTGACTAACATGGAGCTGCATATGTACAACTAATGAAAATAAAGAACTGTACCAAAAGATTCAGAAATTGGACTAACTAAACATAGGTCAAAATAGAGACAGGTCCTACCTTCACCAACTCGATATTAATAACCCCAGGCCCTACGTTCGTTACAGCTGTCCTCATATCTTCCTCCCCCCAGGTTCTAGGAACGTTACCAATGAACAACCGATGCTTAGCTTGAGCTGGAGAACATTTTATCCTCCTTCCCTGGTACAGAAGCAGCTGTGTTAGAGCATCCAAAGAGTTGGAAACGAGCAGATACATGAATTTCCATTCACTTACAGAAATGCACATTGGGGCTGTAAACTGTTGCACAAATGATCGACTAAAGTAGGAAAGATGAGAGAAAACAAAAGAGTACAGAACAGTTAAGGAAATTGGCATTTCGCATACCTTCAGCTCAGTGTTGTTGAGCTCTTTAATAGCCTTGGATGCCAAGTCCTTGTTTCTATAGGTAACAAATGAATAGCCTTTGTTCTGAGATGCATCCTTCCCTTTCATTATTCTTACCTGACATTTTCATGCATGTGATCCAAGTAAAATTAGGGATAACAATAAACAACAGCTAATGAAAAGGAAAAGAATTTACCTCCGTAACTTCCCCAATTCTCTCACAAAATTCCTTTACGTCTGCCTCAGTAACATCTGAAGTAATACCACCAATGTACACTTCGGAACCATGAGGAGGAAGGGCAAGGAGCTCAGCATGCTTTTTCTCCACATCCTCAGCATCAACTTTCATTTTTACATCCTTTGAACTCTTTCCATCACCAGATCCATCACTTTCGTTTTCCTCCTCCTCCTCCTCCTCCTCCTCTTCTTCCACCTCCTCTTCTACCTCCTCCTCTTCTTCCTCTTCCATTTCCACCTCTTCTTCTACTTCTTCATACTCGATCTCTTCTTCTTCTTCGTTATCCCCTTCAAAGTCAACCTGCTCTTCAGTCTCAACAGGCTTCTCAGGTTCAGATTTAGTAACTGCAGCACTGGACCTTGTTCTCGGCATCTTATATTTCTAGGAAGATAAGCTGGCGCTGCAACTCTGATGATACCACAGAAGCCAGAAGCATTTGCAAAAGAAAGAAGAAAAATGTGGACAGACTGAACCAAAATGAAAGGCCAAGAGGATTTCCAGAGTAACGAATATCTCAATTGAACTTGTTCCATGAGAAATGGCCAAGGAGTTCCAATGTCAATTTTCAGTAAAAGGCTGACTAAATTTTACCAATACAAACAAAGACAGGCATGAGAAGAATACTGAACGACTATCAAGAGGGTAATATCCTCGACAGGTGCAAACAAAATGAACCAATGAATTCCTTAAAAGGTAGATACTGATTGATTCAGAAGGAAAGTCAGCCTTTAGTTGCAATTATAATTCGGACCAATGCATTCATAACAATGGAACAAGGAAAAGAAAGAAAATATAAGAAAACAAGCCAAGAGAAAAAGAGAGAAGAGAGGAAGTCTTGACAGGCTCAATCTATCCCCAGGCAATAGCAGGGAACATAGAATGCTAAACAGAATAGTCATCAAGGTTTGATCCCACAAGACCCATCCCCATAAAACATAATTCCAGTTCCAAAATACATGTCCCATTCTGTAAGTGAGACCTCCCTGCAGTAAATTAATGGACATACAGTGAATGTACTGATAGAGGAGCAACCTCGACTGCACTTTTTAGAAAACCATTGCTCAATACCAGAACAGTCTGCGAATTGTTTTACTAGCCATTAGGGTTAAAACTTGACCTCAAGAAGCAGCTTAATTCATAGCTAGCTCAATCAGAAGTCTATCTTAACGATGTTAGACTGAGAATTTAATTAGCAAACAGATCTGATAGCTGACACTCACGGGCTTGGAATAAACAGTTAATACGTGAGATCATCCACTATCGGCATCATTTGGCTTCCCTAGACTATGGGCGAAGGTCATTTTCCTACCCAATATTTCAAATTTTAACTTCAGATCTCTGCTCTAACCAACATTTAGGGATTGTTTGGTTGCTGCTTAGAGATATGTAGGTATTAATTAGGTAGAAGTTATGCAAGGTTTAGTTATAAATATATTAGTTATTTCAACTTCTATCCAGCATAAACCAAACTTTATCCTAAGAGTAGATTCACTTAAAAAGGAAGGACAGTTAAGAAAGTTAGAGACATAAACTGGAACAGGATTAATGTAGCCTGGTAACCAAACACCGTATTTGGTGTGCTGAATTTTAAGCATAATAACTAACACGCTACAAAATATTGTACTAGCAATGACGTTTTTAATACATGAATAACTCGCTTACTACTAACCAATAACCAAAAAAAAACCAGCACTACTATAAATCTGTAATAATTTAAGTTTTCATCAAAATCTACCTACAATTTGTTACTACATTATTATCCATGTTTAAGAAATGTTTTCTTGAAAGATCTTCCCCGCATCAACCAACACAAAAAATATTTTAAGAAAAAGGTAGGGGTAAGGTTTGAGTACACCCCACCCGCCAAATACCCCACAAGTGGGACTATACTGGGCATGTTGTTAACTTATTTTTCAAAAAATGTTTTTTTTTTAAATGTTTGCTGTTGTATAAACCATATGTCCCTACTTGAGGTGCGAGAGTTGGAAAGAACAATTAGTCTTCAACACCAAGAGAGTAATAACTGAGAGAATTCCACACAGATTTCTTCCTCTAAATTTTCACAGTGGAAGTCTATAAACCTCCCAAAAATAGAAAAAAAAATGTTAATATGGTGAAATGAATTTCCATTTTCCTACTACCCAGACTAGATTTACATTGCTAATTCTCCTCCTTTCCACAACGAATTCTAGTTCAAAGCAACGTTAAAACACTGAACCTTTTTAAATCAGGAATATGCTCCAACTTAGAACCAAGAATATTTCATTGGACTATGCATCCTGGAAACTAAATCCCATCACTCTTCCCAACATGTACCTTTCAACATATGACAACAACCCTCCATTAACCAACCTTCTGACAAATGAACCGCATCTGTCTTCTTCTTATATCATTGTTTTTACAGGTAAAAGACCCACATTTTTTGAAATAATAGTGGTGTCCAAGCCAGCTTACACACACCTCGATTAATTCTACATAATACCATCCACCTCTCCCACCAGCAACAGAGACCAAATAAATCCACCCAAGGACAGGACAAATGAGAAGTAAACACCTACTGTTTTTGTCTCTGTTGGAATTGGACACCTTTGGGTGCATAAAAGACCCACATTTATTACTCTACAATATCAATATATCCTCTCATTTAACCTCTAACAGCTGAAAAATCACGCTTTTGTAAGGAAATAAAATATCAACAGACTACCACGGAATTCAAAGGGATACCTGTCACCTCCCACCAACAGCAAGCAGCAAGTAACACATAACTTTGTCCAGCGAAGGATAGTACAAATGGAAAGAATCGACTAACGTTTTTTATCTCTGCTATGATATAAACATAAGACCACACGGTTCTCAATCAACCCACTTCATTGACCACTACGTCACACCCTTTGGTGCATATTAACCCACATTTATTAATCTACAATCTCAACATACCTCCCATTTAACCTCTAAAAACTAAATATTCAATCTTTACAAGGAAACAAAACATCAACTAAAATCCACAAATTCTACACGATGCTTGCCGCCTCCCACCAACAAAAAGCACGAAGTACCAGCTCTATCCACCAAGGCTAGAACATATTGGAAGAAACCACCAACGTTTTCTTGTCTCAGCGGGAATTTGAACCTATAACCTCACAGTCCTCAACCCACTTCATCGACCACTAGGTCACACCCTTGGCTACATAAAAACACCCATATTAAACCTCTAAAAGCTAAAAATCAATCTTTACAAAGAAACAAAGCATCAACTAAAATCCACAAAATTCTACACGATACATGCCACCTCCCACCAGCAACAAGTACCAAGTACCAACTCTATCCACCAAGGCTAGGACATACGGGGAGAAACCACCTACTGTTTCTTGTCTCAGCTGGAATTTCAACCTACAACCTCACGGGCCTCAACCCACTTCAGCGACCACTAGGTCACACCCTTGGGTGCATAAAACACCACATTTTTAACCTCTAAAAGCTAAAGGAATCAATCTTCCTAAGCAAACAAAACATCGGCACAAATCTACAAGCCATTGTACACACATCCATATACATATAACACACACAGAAAACCCCAAACTTCCAAAATTTCCCAGCTACAGAGCCAAAAAATCATCTAATCCGAATAAACACAAAAAAGGGTCCCCAAAAATAGCGAATATAACAACAAGTACGAAATTGTACAGATCCACATACATACACAAAAAAAAAAAATCCAAAATTTCCCAGCTACATAGCCAAAAAGATAAAAAACTAATCCGAATAAACACAGAAAAGGGTCCCTAAATATAGCAAAAAAAGGGCAAAATTGTACAAATAAATAAGTTTAAAAAAAAAACATAAATGAAACAACAAATGCTTCAAAAAAAAGAAGGAAAATGGGACAAAAACTGTTACCAAATGAGATGAAAACGAGGACCCTTTTGCCTTGCTCAACTACTGAAGCGAAATTGATAGTAAATTTGTGCTGTTTATCTCTCTGCTATATATAAACCCTAAGATTGACGAAATACAGCTGGAATTTTTAGGGTTTTGATTTGGGGGATATTTATGTTAATTTCTTTTCTATCTTTGTTCAGTTGTATATTGACAGTTTTGTCCCTGTGTTTGTAATTGTCTTTTGTGACGTAAGAAAATATCTGTAGGGGTATTTATGTTATTTAGAGAATATACTGTTCACTTGTGGGGACACGAGGATAATCCTTTGAATTTTAATTTTTTTTTTTTGGAATATATATATATATATATATGTAGAATAATATAGGGAAAAAATTCAAAATATATCCAAACTTCTATGAAATTTGTTCTAATACGGGTCCTATGACTCCCTAAATTATTTATTGGTATATTTAGTAACGTTTATAAGATAATAAATAGATAAATTCATTAATAAATAATTAAATAAATAAAAGAGTTTAGTGCAAATATATGTCAGAAAAATACACTAATAAATAGTTTAGAGAGATCATAGAACCCCGTAAAAGTCATGCATTTTACAACAAATTTCATCAAAATTTATGTATATTTCAGAACATTTTTTCATATTATCATTTTATGTGTTGTATACTTTTTTTTGGTTTGTCTATTTGGGATATTTGGTACTCGATTTGGAGTGTGACTAATTTGAATTAGTGTTGAAAATTCTTACTATAGCGATGAACTACCCTTTATATGGAGGTGATTTTATTCTCACCGATATTGTATGAGCGGAGTGTTGGGTTAGACCAACTATTTGGTGTGGAACGAAGTGTTAGTCGACTGAGAATTTTTACGTTAAAAGATGAAAATAACAGAAATGAGGATGTTGAATTGAATATGTATATTTACAAAGAGATAGAATTAGAAATGAGAATAATCAGGACAAGATGGGAGTAGGCTTAGTAGAGGATAAGACATGAGAAGCGAGATTGAGAAGAATTCCGAACATATGAAGTGGAAATGCATGGATGTCCTGGCGCATAGGCATGAGAGGTTGGATATGAATGACATCAGAAGAGGTAATTTCGACAGGACATAACACGACTTCAGCTTATCGAATACATGGCCTTCAATAAGATGATGTGGTGACACATATTGGGCTACGGGACATGACACGACTTCAGTTTACCGAAGACATGGCCTTAAATAAAATGATGTGGCGATACATATTGGGGTAGAAGGCCAGAAGGTAATCAAGTGTTGTTTCATTTATCCTTTCATAGTACTCGTAGTAATATGTTGTAATTTCTCGTCCTTCGATTTCTGCTATCATCTGTTGTCTCTTGTACTTCGATTATAATATTATTTTCTTGTAGCTTTCGCTCCTTTTCTTCATAATGCTTTGTCATGCAATAGGACATATTCCATTCTTACAACTTATGTAGGAAACACAGTTTTTTAAAATTACCAAATAGCATAAGTTGAAGAAGTGCACTAACGCTACTCCTATGCGCGGTGTTCAAGAAAGGACCCCACCACATGTATTGTACGCAGCCTTACCTTGCATTCCTGCCAGAGGCTGTTTCCAAGGCTTGAACCCGTGACCTCCTGATCACATGGCAGCAACTTTACCAGTTACTCCAAGGCTCCCCTTCGTAGGTGAAGATCTAAAGTTTGTGAAAATACTTTAAACTAAATATGATACATTGAAACACTGCAGCAGAATTAAGAGTGTATATGTCCTCTTTTATAGCATCCGATCACCATTCCTCAGATAAACAAGTGCTTACTGTCACCATTTGCCAGTCTGCAAACTTTGTCGAAGCTAGTAACATCTGCAATGTATCGAAGAATTTGGGATTAAGAAGTCGATTAGCAAGTAATGTACATATGAAAAAGTTTCAATAAACCTCTAGTCATTAGCAGATCTTTACCAATCAAATGCTCATACCATACATAATATCAAATGCAGTCTTATCAGTGACTCGGAAGGTTAGACTATATGTTGATATTGATTATGTTCGACAGAGTAAGATAACAGCGCACATGAAGTGACGAGTCCAATAACCTGATTAGTTACACTAACTGTAATTCCCTTTGGTTTAATTCTTGAATTTCTTATAGAAACGTTTCAGAGAAGGGAAAGAATGAAGATAAAATTGGCCGAGTTGGGAAGGACAACAATGTATGACGACTCTACAATCTGTTATTCAGTTTCACTTGATTGAATACAATGCAATCCAATCCAATCATCTGTGGAATATCTATAGATCTTAAAGCTCCCTGTAGATGATACTTTTGCTTGGCAACCATAATGTTTATGTACTTAATAGTTATCATAAACTGCATCATAAATTGAAGAATTATGAGCTTTAATCTTACACCGTTCTTCCCCTTCTCAATGATGAGTATGAAAAAAAGTTACGGTTTATTGACCTTGGGGAAGTTCTACATTTCCAACCTAAAACATGACCTTGAGAAATATAAAGAAGAAGACACAAAGAAGGGTAACAACAATAACAAACCCAGCGTAATCCGAGGCAACCTTACCCCTACCTTGTGAAGGTAGAGAGGTTGTTTCTCATAGACCCTCGGCTCAAGTAAAACATATCAAACTCAAATATGGAAATAAAATACAGTAATGAGAAAATAATGCTAAAGAAACAAGACGTAAATGAAACAAAGGAAAACAACAGGTAATAAAAATCAAAGAATAGTAGCAGAGGAAACCAGACCACTCAAATACCTACGAACCTTCTACGCTAATCAAGACAAAGATAGCTCTTTAGGATAGATTGCTGGTGAAAACATATATGGTAAAAAGTTGACATTCAAATACATTATGTATATAGGAAAAGCCAAGTGTATTTATCTGAATAACATTAGCAAGACATACCAAGTGTATCGCCAAAATTGGTCCAAGTTTCTGCCTGAATAGACTGGGGAGTGTCAGCGATACCAATTACTTCAACAAAAGTTGAAAGAGGACTAGGTGGATATCCTTTCACAACTAGCTGTTGTTCATCTGTGGATTTTCCAATGACTTTATCACCATCAGATTGCATAACCTGAACCACTGCGCGAACCCTCCTTCCTACATGCTGCTTGAGGAACTCAGCATTGACAAAGACTGCAGGATTTGATGTGTCCATGCCTACCAAACAAAAAATAAAAGCTCGTTCAGATTGTGTTTCTTCAAGCCATTTGTCAAAGCAAACTATAGGATTATATTTCATGTCTAATGGCATCCAGCATTCACTTTAGATGAACAACCCAAAATTTCGGATAATTGAGTGAGATATCACTTTTACAAGCATCTCAGTCTTGACCATCAAACTAGAGTCAATGATTAGTTACACCAATGAAGAGAATTAAATTTGGAACTCGATAACGCCTTTAAGACAATTCTTTTCTCTTCCTATATCAAGTTTCTGGTTCCAGAACTCTAGTAAACAAAATAATAAAAACCTTTTACACTTTCATGGGCTCTTGCTATTAAAAGTTTAAAGACGATTAGTTTAAAGTTTTATACACCATCTAATCAGACTATATCAATAGCATTAACAATTGCTAACATAAAAAAGAACACCTCCATCCTTGAACAGGCATGGTAAGCATCTACTAAACAAAGATTAAACCATTAAACTAAGACTTCTAACATCAGATTTCACACCGAAAATCTATGTTGCTTGGATTTTGCAAAATTGTTGCCGCACCTGTGTCTCTTTTGGAGGACATGGCATGCACCTAGCGATGATTTGAAGAGTCTGAACAACATAGCCATAAACATTAAATCAATAGGCTCCATCGCTTTATTTTAATACTCTCCAAAAAGAATGACATTATTATTACTTAGAGAGTCCTAGTTTTTCCTCTGACTACATTTTTTCAAGGATTTTAAAATGCTAAACACTTCAAAGAACCTTTTTTTTTCAGCCAGGGGCGGACCTAAGGCCAATTTTGGGGTGCTCCGCCGCCCATTAAATCCAACGTAGACTAGGTATAATTATATTAAAAATGTATAAAAATTGGTATAAAACTTAGAAATGCAACCAGTAAACCACGAAAATAAATGGGTGTTTTAGTTTCCAGGTGAAACATTAAAGCTTTGGGTGTCAATATGTGAGTTCGGACCTCCCGGACACCCACAACCCCTAAATCCTGAGCCCGCCACTGTTTTCAGCACAACAACCCAAATCATCAAAATACAAAAAGTTCAATGTTTAACACAATTTTTCGTAGAAACTTGGTCCACTATTAAGTGCAAATCGAGGAATACTTCAAATTATTACAATTTGGGTTATTAAATTTTTGTAACCCTTGTAGCAATTTGGGGCAATCGTCATTACTTCATGTATATTTTTTCTCATTTTGTCTTTACTTATCATTTAATAATCCTATTTCATCTTTTTAAAAGTTGTATACAACTGCTATGGTGCCGATATATTCACTAATTTAGCGCCTACCTTTCTATAGTAGATCTATCCCGTAACCTATTTTTCTTACAGGTTTATCATTCAAATTGTTTATGTGTGACATGCTTCACCGAACGAAAGATGATACAATCTATCCAAACAATACAACAACATACTCAGTGTATTCCCACTAAATAGGATCCGGGGAGGGTAAAGTGTACGTAGTCCATACCACTACCTATAGTAGATCTACCTCATAACCTACTTTTCTTACAGGTTTATCATTCAAATTGTTGATGTGTGACATGCTTCACCGAACGAAAGATGATACAATCTATCAAAACAATACAACAACAACAGCATACCTAGTGTATTTCCACTAAGTAAGGTTACGCAGTCAATACCACTACCTCATATGAAGTAGAGAGGTTGTTTCCATAGACCTCCGGCTCAATACAAATTCCAATATCACAAACAAAAAATCATAAAAACACACAACAGAATGATACAAGAAACAAGACACTCCTAGATTAATATTATAAACTATCTAATCGAAATCACCAACAACATCAAACCACCACAAACAATAAACTACAAGTCACATGCATAACACTATGACTACAGGTACAACTACACACAAAGCACTCCTCCCTACAATGTGTTTATTAACAATATGATACAACACAATATGATAAATTATGAAACAATACGAAAGATCAATTCAACACAAAATTTTTGCATCAATTTGGTCGATTATTGCGCGTAAATCGGAGAAATCTCTATGAAGAAAATTGTGGGTGAAAGATAACTAACCTTAACGATGGCTGATTAATGCGAGAAATGCGTTTGAATCAAAATTTGGGAAATGAGTAATGAAGAGTTAATTTTTTTTTTTTCCTAATGTAATATATGGCGGCAAAACTTCCCGCCCTTTCCATTATATTGGGCCAAGGCTGCTGCCCTCAGGCCCATGGACTAAGGATTTTGTTGTTGGGCCTAAAATTAGAAGGGCAAACAGCATACTCGACGGTTTGGAACTTAATTACGGAAAAATTTGTATAATTATTGAAAATTTTGATTTTACATTTGTCGAGATATATAATTAGCTCCTGATACAGTCAACGAAGATACATTTTTTCCTAAAGATGCATAATTAGCTGCCGATATATTTTTTTCGATTTTGAGTCTGTCGAGATACACATAATACATCCAACGAAGATACATTTTTTTCTTTGTAAAGATATATAATTAGCTTTCAATACATTTTTTTCAATTTTCAGTCTAAAATTGTGGTCTAAAATTTGATCATACAATTTTGTGGTCATATAATTTCTTCTACAATAAAGCATTTATATACCTTGAAAAGCGTGACAGTAGCAAATAAAAGCTATTGTATTGCCTCTTTACTTTTTCTAACGTAGTAAAGTATTTACACTTCTGAGTTGTGGCATGTGAAACAAAAAAAAGGGCAGTCCTCCCTCTATGTCCAAATAGCTTTTCACAGACTACCAAATATATTGCCGTCACACTCAAATGAACGAGGCTACCGGTTGGTGGTCTATGGCACTCGTGGATGTAACCAAGAACGGGAGCATTTGACGTGATGAGCTGAGTACACTGGAAGGATACGTGTTAGGATATACATCCATACTTCAGCAACAAATGCATATTCATTTCAAAGAAGTAGGCCTTTACCTTCATATAAACATCATATTGTTAAAGTCATTGGTGCCAGTGAGCCATTCTGACCGTTCAAAAGAGAGGAGCGAGGAACCTCCCGCAAGTATCCATCCTCTAAAAGGAAAACTCGTTCAGCCATTAGAACTGTTTCCAAGCGGTGAGCAATCACTAGTACCTGCACGTAAAGATTTAGACGACAATTAGAACTGCCTGATGTGAAAGGTATCGTCAATTATTCTTTGCAATTAAAGGTGTCATCAATTAGCAACTTCATATTGCAATGGCTTATGATACTTCCAGTGCCAACAAAGTCAAATTTCTCAAGTCTCGTGCACGTTTTCAACAGCACGCAGTGAAGGATGTTTGCTAGACAAGAACAAAGATACTTTGGCAACGTATGATATATGCCAAAGTTAAAATAAGCCAAGAATTTAGTTCTTCCATTCAGCTATGAAAATTTATACAGTGAAGAAAATTAAAGCAAACAGCGCAAGGCCTAAGAGGTATCCATACAATCTTACTCTCTGGAGATGCAGTATCTAACTCCATCAGCAGTCCGCTAACCCCATAGGTATAAGTGGTAACCACTTGAATCAAGTGGAGCTACAGTATCTTAATTCCATCAGTAGTCAACTGAAAACTAGCTGACTAGTAAAGGACAACTGGGAGTTCACTCTATGTTTGGCCTAGTGGAAAGAGGAGAGCGAAGATCCAGTTCCTTGTTTCGGAGCAAGGGAAAGAAAATTTAAAAAAAAATTAAGAGGGATATTTTATGATTAGAGCTTTTCCAATGCTCACAAAATCAGACAGAAAGGAGGGATAAAAAGCCATTTAACCCCCCACCCCACCCCACCCCCACCCCAAACCTTTTTAGTTATATTGTGAGGTTCACTATCTTGTGGAGACTGTTAAGCTATGTCCTCATCACTCATCTACTGTGATAAGAACCCTGCTTCACCGGAATAGGCATTTGCTTTTTTGTACTTTCTTTTTGATTAATAAGATTTGCATCTAGTATCCAGTCCATATGCTTCATCATGGTTAACAGAGAGGACCTGGATTTTAACTTCTGTAAAATAATTACGACGAGGAACAGAGGAGAGGTTGAGTTGCCATGGTACTGAACTGTAAACAATACTATAGAAGCTTCCTTTACTTACAGTACGGTTTTGCATCAGGCGCTGCAGAGCTTGTCTCACCAACAACTCTGACTTGCTGTCTAATGCTGAAGTCGCTTCATCCAATATCAGAATAGACGGATCCTGATAAAGTGCCCGAGCAATAGCTATTCTGAGATGAAAATGAGAAGGAATGAGAGAATTTCCTAGATCGAAACAGGACAGCTTTTACAGCCTCTATTTGCAATTGCAGTAAGAATTTAGGCAAGAAGGAAGGTTAGATCTCAGGTTCTATGGCATTCTCAAAAGACCTATCGGCCTATATTGCTTGAGAAATTAGACAATCCTTCAATAAAGATCTAACGAGAGGCTGAATTCAAATACCCCCAGGATACACAGGAATTGTCCAATTAAAATTGATCAAACAAAGAAGCCAAAGTACCCAAAAGAAGGGGGGGAGGAGGGGGGGGGGGGGGGGGAGCACAATGAATTTGGAAACAAATTAATGTGTTAAGAAAAATCAACTGTAGAGGAAGACCTACAGTCGAAGCCGAGAATCACGGGCTTGTCAAGATTAGGTCTAGTTCTCTTTCTATCATTTTTGGATTGACAGAACTTTCTTGCTGTGAGATTCTGTTACTCCATTCATTTGACTAGTAAGTTCACAAGGGAAAACTCTTCTCTAAAAATGTAAGGCATGCTACTGATAAATTGTGCATGTAAGATATATAAGAAAATTCAGAAAATCAAAGTGTATTTATTGGTGGGAAAATTATCGTACCTTTGCTTCTGCCCTCCACTGAAAATTGAGCCCCTAGGTCCAACATTCGTCTCATAGCTAAGAGGAAGTGCTTCGATAAATTCTTCTGCACTTGCAGTTGTTGCAGCAAGTTTCACTCTATTCATATCAATGCCAGTCATTCTATCCCTATATCCAATGTTCTCGGCAACACTTCCAGAAAATAATGTCTGATATATTTTTTTAAAAAAGTAGAAAACAATTCAGCTGTGCAGTTCCTCTTTCCCACTTCAGATGACCTTGCTAGCATGGATTTAAAGCAAGTGTCTATAATATATCAGTTAGCTCCAGATTATTACAGAGTATCAGCCCGAAAGTGTGAAAAGCGGGCAATTGGTGACTTGGTTCAACAAGATGCTATCTCTATGCTAGAAAATCTACTTTTATTAAATGAAATGTTTCAATTAACTTCTAGATAATAAAAGTGAAATGCATAAGCATCAAAAGTCTTGAACAATAACACTACAGCAACAAACCACAAATAAAGGATTAGCAATATGTGGAAATAATTAAGGCAAAAGAATCCATCATAGCATGGTTGTCAAGAGGAAAAAAGGCTTGAACTTACTGTATCTTGAGAGACCAGACCAATATTTCTCCTCAAACTCTCGATTTGTATGCCTCTAATATCCAAACCATCAATGCAAATGGAACCTGTCAGTGAGGAAGTAAACCTTGTCATGCTACAGCAGAAGATAACTTTCATATTCATCATTGAGGATTAGGTGCTAAAGAGAATTCTACACTGTGGTGTTGTGATGACAGAACTGCTAACCTTGTGAAGGATCGTATAAGCGAAGGAGGAGTTTTACAAGAGTCGTTTTTCCTCCTCCTGATGATCCACAGAGGGCAACTATTTCTCCAGATTTAATATGTAAGTCCATGTTTTTCAGTATAAGAGGTCCATTGTCTCCATATCTAAAAGAGACATTAGAGTATTTTACTTCTCCGGCAACACAATCTAAGCCAACAGCATCTGGGTTCACAATTTCCTGTACGTTTATACATAGTAGATATTCAGGCACACTTGGTTGCGTGATTCTAGTCGAAAGTTATAATACCACTACTAATTGCAAGGGTGTTCAACATAGAAGTAACCTATATTGAAAGAAGTTAGCAATTTTATGTTAGCAAAGATCAATCAATCATACAACTTAGAAGATGAAAGAAGCAAAGTGTAAAACAACCACCTAATAAGATAGAGCTTTCTAATTCTAAGAAGATAATGAAAAATAGATAGAACTGAGCTGGTGGTCCTTGGAGAGCAATTTTTTTCCCTTCACAAATCATGGTATGAATAAAAGTTATGATTATCTGACTTACAATAATGACATTAGTGGAAGCAGTTGTAAGCAGTGTTGTCAAAGGTGAAAAGCTCAACAAAGCACTCTAGGTATATTGGGGTTTAAGTGTGAATCGCAATTTAAGTGCAGGCTTTGGTGAGAAAAAAGGCCCAATGAAGGCAACAATAGAAATATATACGTAATCGGTAATTCAAGCAAAAGCAATAAACTCATTCACATTGTTTATTTGTTTTCTTTAACAACTACACACCCGGTTTCAATCTAAGTCTTACTTTCCTTTTTATTATGTTTCAAAAGGATGCCTCTATTTTTTTAATCGAGTAAAAGTATTCCATTCATAAACAAGGCAAAAGATCTGGCCGTATATAAGAGGCATACCAAAACGTAAAGAATCTACAACAACATCATGACTCTTTACAAACTCCATCCATTCATCTATACAACACAAAACTTTATGGGTGCACCAAAAGAAAATAAGTGATTGGAGACTGCTACTCGACTTTACCCTTTCAAAAGCTCTCCTATATTTCTATCTAAGCAACCCACATCAACGCAAGAGGAACCACATTCCATGCCCTACGTCTTCTCCTTTCTCCCGCTCTTACAACAGAACATCAAAATCTTTCACAGTTTTTGGTATTGCATAAAAAGTTTCAAACCACCGAAACATGTCCCACCATAACCTCATGGTAAAATCACAATGTAGAAGAGGATGATTCACGTCCTCACCATCCTACTTGCACGTGTAACACTAGCTGACAGCAGACAACCCTTCTCTATCTAAAAGGAATGCCTCTTTCTATATTTGGTAAGTCTCCATTTCCAATTCTAAATGGCTTGTTTATAACCATAAGATTCAAAGGGCATCTTTAGTGTAAGACCAAAAGTCTTCTTATCTCTTAAACTTTGTATGTAGTCAAACTAAGACACGTAACCAAACTGGAGGGCATAATACATTATTGCATATTGTATTTGGTGTTTAGCACCGCTCGATTCAAGATAAAACTCATGTGCAATGAGGCGCACATCTTAGTGCCTTGCCTACACTGAAGCCCAACTTAAGCGAGGCGAAGTGCCCTCCCTGAGGATTTCAGAGCTTCAGGGCTAGCACTCCTTAAACAAGCCTTTGACAACAGAGGTTGAACGTATTCGACTCTTAAATCTGACAGCATGTATTTTCCGGTTTCAGGTCCAACAATGAACTTTGCTTCGTAACTTAAGGAGGAGACCTGATTCTAGTTCTGTCGCTCTCTATACTACGTGCCATCCAAAAGTCATAGAAATCAGCAAGTTATATATTTACCTCCGGTTCAAACCTTGTCAAACTAAATAAGCGTTGAATTGCTGGCTCTCCTTGTTTTAATTCATTGTATGCTTTTCCCACAGCCTGCACAACTCTTAGATTCAGATTGATTGCTAAAATTGCTCCACAAGCTGAACCATAATATCAACATGAAGCAGCATGAGAAAAGTCTAGCCGAATAAGAAGAAAAAACAGCAACGGATGGTCAAACGAGGAAAGGGAAACTTAAGTATAAGTCACTTCCAATTTAAATGGGATAGGGAAGTTGATCAGATTTATGAAGTCTCTGTCTCAGAGAAAGGCGTCTTCTCATAAGAGAAAGTTGTGTGATTCACAGTATTATTCAAAGCTACCTATAGATGCTTTCTGATGTGAAGACAATTGGTACTTTTAGATCAGCAATTCAAAAGGTAAAGTTATCTCACGGCTAATTTTACTTGTAGGTTGTGCTGCTTGAATCTTATCCAAATGCCCAAAAACAAAACTATGTACGGGGTCCAGACTCCAAGGTAACACCTACTTCTATATGCATTCAATTTTTGTAGAGTGAAATCACAACCTACTTCCATATGCTTCCTTCTTTCAAGTAACACTAGACTTGAAGCAATGTGTGTTGCAACAGTTGTAGTGATATAAGAAGAATGTAAATTAGTTTGTTCCAAAGTTGATTTTAGGGAAGAACATCGCATAAAGTTCAAATTTGGATTTTTGAAATTTGTCAAAGTTAATCAGGAAAATAATTAGTTTAGAAGTGTGTTATGTGCATGTGATGGAGACAATATAACCTATTCATCTTATTTTAAATATAGGAGACAAATCAAATTTCAAACAAATGAACTTACAGAAACATAATCCTTCCAATAAACTGAAACATTACCTGGATTGGGGAGATCAACAGAACCAGGGATGTTACAAAAGAAACCATGGCAGAGCAATCAAATGAACCTTTTGAAACTAGCAGTGTGCCAGCGCTAAATGTGAATAAGGTGCCAAAATATATTGCCTGCACCAACTGAGGAATAAATGACTTCAACTTCTTCTTTTCCATGGTCGCAGATAAGTCAGCAAAAGCAAGTGACTGGAACTTCTTGCATTCACAGGACTCCGCATTGTTTGCCTTCACAAAAAGAATTGACGGGAGGATCTGTAACGAGGAGTAACTTGCCTTCAGTTATTGTCGAAAGCTTGATTCTTTGAATATAAGGAAGAGAGTACCATAGAACAAAAAACTCTGGAAAAGAAGGGAGGTGGAAGAAGTTTTCTCCATGTGTTGGAATGCCCATGAGCATACCTTTCATTTTGGAAAAATAAAGGTATATCGAACCTCAAACTTAAGAAGACTAAGAAGCTATTGTGCTTTGATGAAAAATTTCATATTGGAATGAAATGGCCTCAAATAGCACAATAAATATAGAGAATTCATATGGACAAACCAACTAGTTTTGGATCAAAGCCAGTTGATAGATTCATTCATATGCTTAAAGGAACGAAATCATAATAAAAAATGCTTACCTCGTTCAGATAGGAAGAGAGAGAAGCAACAGCAAGATGTGCCTTGTTTGACACATCACGAAGTTTTTCGCCCAAGTAACCAATCACAAGGCCCATCAATGGAATCACCTTAAATAACACCCATCAATATTCGATATAAACTCATCCAACTTTTATAAATAATTCATAATAATAGACAAAAAAAAATAATGCATCTTTTGTCACCAGGGCGGAAAGTAATGATAGACCAGGGTTGATGACCAACATCTGAACTGCCATTGCTGATAATTGAAGACTACTTGGTACAATTGTCTGTAAGTAGCAAAGCACAAGATTTAGGAAGAGAAAGGAAGGGATTTGTTGAAGACATAAAAGCAAAACAATCAATTTTCTAACAGCTTAAACTTTTAATGAAACAATTCATATCGTTCAACATGGTACTAATAGCACTCATGAGTTTTGAGTCCAACGAACTCTTCCAAAAGAATATTTCTATGTGCTTATCCAACAAAAAGAATCACACAACTGAGGGACATCCTGCACACATAAATAAGTATCCTAAATCAAATTTCATGGCCACCGGGGCAGGACCTCTTGGACGGAAAATTATACTATGCAAATAGGGAAAAAATGACCCTTTTCTGGTTATATATAAACTGTTGAATCCTCTTGACATAAGAGTAGACTCTAGTTTAGTGTAGTGGTAAGGCTGTAAGCAGTGGCGGATCTACATAGGGTCCAGGGGGTTCATCCGAACCCCCTTCGTCGGAAAATTATACTATTTTTACATGATAAAAAAAAAATTATGTATAAATAGTAGAGGTTGAACCCCCTTCGACTAGTCCGTATATGTACTACTGACCCCCCTCACTGAAAATCCTGGATCCGCACCTGGCTGTAAGGGGTTCAAAAATTGCCTTTTTAGGTCATAGGTTCAAATCTTATGTATGACATTCCACCCATCAAAACAAAAATTTCACATGCATGATCCAAGAGAGTAATCGTGAAAAGATGGTTGCAAGCACAACAAATAAATATTTGTACCCTTATAACCATTTAAATTTTTTGATTATGAAGTTCACGCAGTTCAATAACATAAAATATACAGAAACGGATGCTCTTGGGGCCCTAGTAGTTGGGACTTGGGAGTACCAAAAAAATATTGTTTTAAAGTAGTTCACACAATTCAACATTATAAAAATATACAAAACTAGAGGTTCCGAGGGCTTGATTGTTAGGAGCTACTGCCTCCGTTTCATATTACTAGGCTCATGTAGACCTGCCACACACCTTAAGAAAGCTTTTATCAGAGGTGTATACTAAGGGAAAAAGGTAATAAACCTCTCTTGATTTGCTAAAATGAACTAAGTAAAATGGAACAGGGGAGTGTGCTGCACGGACTCTCAAAAATATCGTTGGGTTCGTGTAACCTCATCTATGCATTTTTAAACGATCCAACACGAGTGCAACAACAATTTTGGAGGATCCGAGCAACAAAGATTAACACTACAAAATCAACGATGTAACTAAACTCACATTCAAGAGAGAATAAACAGTATCAGCAACATCAGAAGCTTCAGCAGTAATCCTATACGCAACATCTCCAGCAGATATCCCATTTTCACCTTCAAAAAACTCTAAATCTCTCTCCAAAACCTTACGAAAAACACAAACTCTCATCTTATACACACAATTCAATGCAGCTTCCCATAAAGACACTTGCTGCAGATAATTACCGATAATTCGAACGATAAACAAACCTCCTAATACTAAACACTCCTCTCTTAGCTTTACGATATCCATCGAATTCATAAGAGATGAAAATATTCCCATTTTCGGAACGATTTTCGAGAGAGCGTAAACGGATATTGCACTGCTGATCCAGCCGGAGAGAATCGGTTTCCATTCTGAGAGGAGGTAGGGTTTGATTGGAGACAATGAGGTGATCGAAGAAATGAATTTAACGGAGTTTGTGGTGGCGCGTGTGGTGGAGGCGGAGGCACGTGTGGGGAAATTGAGAGTGCTTGTGGTGGTTAATCGACGGGGGGCGGTGAGATTGCGGTGGAGAAAGGATGGTGTACGGCGGTGATACGGTGGCGATCGGTGAATTAGGGACATTTTTTCTCGGCGGGATTTTTCAAATTGGGAATTTCTGGTGATTCGCGCGCTTTCGGGTCAGTTCGCTCCATTTGGGTCGCCTTTATATAGTTTTAGGTATTTGCGCTTTTGGTCCCTGCAATATATGTATACTCTGATTTTGGTCCTTATAATATATGATTAAGTACATTTAACCTTCAATTAAGAGAAATATACAATTTTTGTCCTTCTATGCAATAAAGAGGCAACTTATTGATGCATTAACTTATGTGTAAGTTATAGAATGTTTCATAGTTTGTTAGAAGAATAAGTTATTTGCATAATTTAAAAACTCGTATAACTAATACATGTATAAGTTATGAGGGAATTTGTGTATAATCTTATACAGGTAGAAGATAAAATCTCTAATACCTGTATAATTCTAACTAGGTATCAAACGACCCCTTAATTACACGCATGTTAAGTTGATTTGTAATATCACTTCAATAAATAACGAGGAAATGAGATTTCTTGGCTTCTTACTGATTGAATAGAAGAAAATAACTTTTTCCAAATCTCTAAAGGGAAGCCCCGTGCAGTAAAGCTACCGCTATGCGCGATGTTCGGGGAAGGGCCTCATCACAAGGGTGTATCGTACGCAGTCTTACCTTGCATTTCTGCCAGAGGCTGTTTTGCTGGCTTGAACCTGAGGCAACTTTTTTCAAATCTGTGTGTAAAAAATGAATATGCTAGGATTAGGGGGCTAACAAAGTCCAAAAATTAATCAAAGTAATTTACAAGCTAATTAAGTTTATGCAGACCGTGTCACAACCTTAGAGGTAGAGAGGCTATTTCCGATAGACCCTCGGTTCAAGAAAAAAAAATCTAAAACAGTAAAGAGAAAGAGAGAATGAAAATGAAGAGAGTCATGACAAAATATTATCGACAACCTGACAAATTATCCTAAACAGTAGTCATAACAGGATACAGTGATAATCGAAGTGTAAAACAGTAGCAGAGATTCATAAACTTAAGGTGCCATTTACCTGCTCAAACAGGGTACTTCTAACCTATCTTGCTTGGACATCTCAAAAACATACCAAAAGTAGTAGGACATTTTTGGAGGATCCAACACAGACACAGCAACATTTTTAGAGAGTGCGATTCCGAGCAACACACAATCAAAACCTCTTTTACATTATCTACCGTACCAGTACCGGTAACAAGATCCTGCATTGGGGTTGTCATCAAGAAATGGCCACATAAAGCAGAGACGTCGAAGCAATATCAAGCAGTCATAGTTCCAAAAGTACAGTTTCTCAGTATCAGATTTTTTAGGACAGGACATTTTAAGAACAAGCAACTCGTCTCGGTAGATAACTCAACTTCCACAAGATGAAGCAATTTGAGCTGATTAAATCCGAAATGATTAGGCAGCTTGAGTATGGACTCATGCAGCGTTAATTTCAGAACTCGTAAAGCTACATAGGATCTCTTCGTCCTTAATCAGATGTTTGTATTCGAGCGCAGAGTATGGAGAAGATCCTGGTAGGAGTACTTGAACATGGATATTTAGAACAAAGTGAAAGTACCTTACTCTTTGATGAAGTAAGAAGCTGCATTAAGAGAACATCACGAAGATGCAGAAGTTACAAAAGAGGTTGCATTAGCGCCAACATAAATGGCTATGCTAGTATTAAGGAGCTAACGAAGTTCCAAAATTAATCGAAGCAGTTTACAGGCTAAATAAGTTACACAAACATCTAGCTTATAGTAAGTGGTTTGGAGTTGAAATCCCATCAAAGCATCTGCAATTCCTTTCCATCCAAACGATACTTGCAGGGATGCCGGATGTTCTTCATCGCTTGACCAAAGTCTTCATAGGCACCAACATTCATATGCATCTTTAGTTGTGATGTGAATGGCATGACCCACACGAGTCCAAAAATAGAATTGGACATGTTCCAAAGGTCAACAACTACCGTAATATGCAGAAAGAGATGACTGGGAACTTTCTAAATCTCGGAGATGCATGTAATACCTGTTAACAAGTTGAACAATTCTTTGTCCCGAGTCAAACATGCTTTAATGAGGGCTGTCCAACTGAATTTGTTGTACTCTTTGAAAAGGCAAAACAGTAGTAGAGATTCATAAACTTAAAGCGTCACGTGCTTGCTCATACAATCTAGTTTTTCATGAGAAGAGATCTCCAAAAGGGTAATTCTAACCTATGTTGTTTGGACTTCTCAAAAATGAAGCGTATTGGATCCTCCAAAAGTAGTACATTTTTGGAGAATCCAACACATGTATGACAACATTTCTGGAGAGTCCGAGTCCAAGCAACACACAACCAAAACCTCTTTTACACTTACATTGTGCCGGTAACAAGATCATCAGTTGGGGTCGAAATCAAGAAATGTCACGACAACATCTGAAGAAGCTCTAGGAAACATCGAAACCTCCTCTGATGCCTCTTCTGATATGTCAGCACAGCCGTCCCAAACAATTGTCAGTTTTTCCAGTACCCGTGCATTCTTCAGGGAAAACCTTAGTAGCTCCATCTCATTTTCTTCATGTTTGAAATCGTTCAACTTTATCGACTTCAGATGAGATTCCAAGCACACAATGCTTTCATTAGGGTCATGCAACATCCAGTTTTCATCCCAGCCATAGTTCTCGACAGAAAACAAATCAAGAACCTCTAAATTAGGAGAACACTTGAGCAATAGCATCACGACTCGCATGCAGACTTCATCAATTCTCACCGTCAAATTTAAGGACTTAAGTCTATAAAATGTGACCGGAGAGTTTCTTACTTCACGCGATACCTTATGCAGACCCAAAATGGAATATATGCATAACTTCAAAGCGGATGTAGAACGGACGTTCTTGATCATCGTATGCACAAGCATGCCAACTTCTTCAGTTGCATCGCCCAAATCAAAAAAATAGATTTGAACAACTTCTATCGAGAAGAGATTCTCAAGAATTATATCCTTTGCCTTTGGAGCACGGTATTTCAAAACCTTGAGATTTGGGCAAGAAATCTTGACGTTACACTCGCTGTAACTCTTTCCGTTGTTAACATAGTTTCGTACAGCCACATAAACCAGAGACTTCGAAGCAATATCAAGCATAGTCGTAGTTCCAAAAGAACAATTTCTCAGTATCAGTTTTTGTAGGACGGGACATTCTGAGAACAAGCAACTCGTCTCGTTAGATAACTCAACTTCCACAAGATGAAGCAATTTGAGCTGATTAAATCCAAAATGATTAGGCAGCTTAAGTATCGACCCATGCAGAGTTAATCTTAAAACTCGTAGAGATTCACAAGTCACAAAACAACATGACAACTCAAACGGCTCAGCAAGACGAAAACTTAACACAAGTTCTTGAACATTTCGCGTTGTTGCACCGCGAATCCAACGGTAGATATCCCCTTCATCGAACATGCCGCCACAACAGAGCTTAAAACAAACAAGATTATTCGCGCTTTGGGAAATTAAGACCCAATCGATGAATTCTTTGAATTTTTCAGCCATTACCCAATGCGAATGTCTTCGTCTAATCCGTTCAAAACCAAAGTGATTAATATCGAAATTCAAGTAAGGCATTGTTTTCCATATATAGTTCCATCTTTTAGACAACATGCTTAACTTAACCACATCAAACATATAGAGATATGAAAGGATATTGTGGAGTATATCATCTGGCAAATTGCTTATTCTATCAATTCCTTCACCTAAAAGATCAGGTTTTTTTGATGATTTTTCCATCATATCTTTCATTTTTGAACAATTTAAAAGCAGAAAAAAAGACTGATTTTGCCTGTTGTTTGTTGTTGGTGAGAGGTGGCAGGTATCCCGCGGAATTAGTCAAGTGCATGAAAGCTAGCCTGAACACCACGGTTATCAAATGAAAAGGACTGATTTTTGGGTTGTTCGTTGGAAGTGGCACGTATCTCCCGAAATAACTCAGATGTGCAAAAGTTGGCTCGGCCACCACGGTAGCGGAAGGTATCCTGTAGTAGGAGATGCACAAAAGCTGATCAGGACACTGTGTTAGATTCGAAATTGAGAGGGCTTCATGTGGAAGTTAATAGTTTGCAAATCATAAAACGATAATCCAGATGACGAAGAAAAACATACTAAAAAAATATATAGTATTATTGATATAGTTTGGCCAATTGGCCTACATATTAAAAACAAAATCAAAAAGCATAAAAACTGTTAGGAGAAAATCTCCCCCTAAATAAGACTTTTAAAGACTAATGCTATTGTGTTATTGTATGAGAAGGGGTCAATTTCAAAACCTTTCCCAAGAAAGAGGTTTTTATTTTCCTTCCAAGAAAGAGTAAAAAATTAAATTTAGTAAGAAAATCAGAACAAAACCCCTAACATCATACAACAACAACAACAAACCCAGTGTGTTCCCACAAAGTGGGGTCTGGGGAGGATAAGATGTACGCAGTTCATACCACTACCTCCGAAGAAGTAGAGAGGTTGTTTCCGATAGACCCTCGGCTCAAGATAAAGAATAGGCGATAAGGAGATGGATTACATAACAGAAAAGGCGTAAGGAATAATAAAAAGTAAATCAGAGCAATACCAAACTACGAGAGATACGGCAACACGAAATAAGCAGATAGCAACTGAGAAAATACGAAAGGAACACCCATGTATAAGTAACACATACTCGCCGCCATAGACACCTATAGACACAGACCTAAGGTTACTAACCCGGCTACACAAGATCTCTCCTGCTAGCTTGCTACAACCCACACCCTCCTGCTAGCCTTCTACCCTTATCCGCGACCTCCACACCTTCCTATCTAGGGTCATGTCCTCAGTAAGCTGCAGCTGCTCCATGTCATGTCTGATCACCTCCCTTCAGTATTTCTTCGGCCTACCTCTACTCCTCCTGAAGCCATCCAACGCTAGTCTCTCACACCTACGCACTGGGGCATCCGCGTCCCTCCTCATCACCAAAAAAAAAAAAAAAAGACTTTTCTGCTAATGGTGGGAGGTGACATGAGTATGAGGTGCACAAAAGCTGATCAGGACACTACGATTATCAAAAAAAAAAAAAAGACTTTTCTGTTGATGGTTGGAGGTAACAGGTATCGGGGAATTAATTGAAGTGCATGAAAACTAATTATAGCAATCGAATAGTGATTTTCAATGACTGATTTGCAATGAATAGTGAGATTACCTTGTGTTAAGCCGCCATTTTCAGAGAGAATGAGAGTGATAGAGAGCTCCATCAGCCATTTTTGGGGCTTTTTGGGTCAGGTCGGTAGAAGGGTTTACAAGTCAAGTCATACTCACTGTTTACTACTTAGTTGTAACTTTTTGCTTTATTAGATTAATTTTTTTAAAGTTAAATAGATTAAAAATTAATTTGATATTTAAAATTATAATTTATATATTTAAAAATATATGATACAATATAATGAAAAAATATATTTTAAAATATTGATTAGAGTTTATATGGTTTGAGTCTCACAAAAAAAAAAATATGACAATTAAAAAGAAATTGAGGGAGTAAAATATAAATAATTTTTTAATTTGGTTTCAAGTGTCATTTATGTCCTCCAACTCTAGTGTCATACGTGGCAATTCGTGCCTTGTGTGACGTTCTACATATATTATGCTACATAAAATATGTCTGATATAATGTAAACGCATTATTATGTCACGTGTCTTATGTGGCATAATATATATATAGAACACCACATATATGTAGTCCCTTAAATTAGTCCAAAAATTTCATTCAAACACTAAGGCTTCGTTTGGCTATAAAATCATAATTTTTTGGAGTTGAAGTTAGAGTTAGAGATGTGTTTGGTTATGTATATAAATTGGAGTTATATATTTTTAAAATTTTGTGAAAGAAGTAGAAGTGCAACACTTTTCCAAATACAATTCTAAATTGTATTTGAAATTTTCATGGTCAAACACTACTGTTTTTTCACTTTTCTTTTTTACTAAAGTGAAATAATTTTTCGAAAAAAAGTAAAAAAATTGTCATGGTCAAACAACTACTTAAACTTTGTCTTATTTCAATTGAACACAAAACTATACACAAGTTTGTTCCTATTACACACAAAAGACCGACTTGGCACAAGTTGTGCGCTGCACAACATTTAGGCGTGTGAGTGTTGGCTAACGTAGATCACAACGGTTTACCATCTCTATAGTTCGGGGGTTTATTGGATCGAATAGTGGGTTTTGGTTAATTATTAGGATAAAAAATTAAAATAGAAAAGGGACAAATATATCCCGAATTATAATCAATGATATGTATAATCCTTCGTCATATTTTAAGTAAGCATATGTCCTTATTATCAGTGTGAGAAAAATATACGTACCATTTCATTAACGGTAGAGACATATGTGTATTCAAAATATGATGAAAGGTATATAGATATCATTCATGATGGTTCGAAGGTGTATTTGTTCCTTTTATTTGGTAGAAATACTAACAAAAATAATAGATTTCATCATCATAATAATAAGAGAAAATACATAAAGTCACCTTGATCTTGTCCGACTTTTTCAAAAAGACACTTAAAATTTACTTCTGATCTATTACCCCACGAATCTTACTTAAATCGTTGCGAATACACCATTTTTCGCTGAATTCCAGTCACAAAAAAGATAGTGAATGCACGCACCAATCAGATGCTGTCACGTGTTAAATAATTTAATTTTATATTTTATATATATTTTTTAATAAAGTTTTCCTTTTTATTTTATTTATCACCCCTTCTCCCCCACACCAACCCTGTCCAACATCTCCCTCCACCCCACCACCATCCAGTTGCTGATTTCTCCATTCTTCTTTTCTCTTTGAATTTTAGTGTTAATTTTGTGGTTCAGTGGTTTCAATTTCGTGTTTATGTTAATTTTGTATTGATTTATGTGTTTGTTGATTATCTATTGGTGAGATCAAAACTCCATTAAAATGGAGCTTTATAGTTCTTCTAAGAGGATATCTATTGGGTTTTATAAAATTGTTTAAAATGTAAAAAAAAAAAAAAAAAAATTGAAATAAGAACTTGAAATTGAAGAAAGTAAACATGGTGATTGCATGCATATAACTCCAGTTCTTCACTCCATGTTTGAAGGTGTTAGGTAACTCCATAAGTGTTCTTGTCTTAGACTTGAACTAGAGTTAAAGTTTGTGTTACATGTATACAGATTCTTGTACCCGAATATATACAAGATAACAAAGGTAAGTACTTTGCTTTGTTTTTTACGAGGCATATTACATGAATATCCCCTTTTTAACTTTTGCTTCGACTTGCATTTTATGCTCGTCAAGGGTACGTGCAGGTAGACATTTAAATTTTTACAAATAAATAATTAAAAAAGTGTTGGGTTTAATTGGTGTGAATGGAAAATGAAAAGTTGTTTGGAAGAGACAAACTTTTCGAGTAAAAGACACACTATTTCGGGAAAAGGTATAACTGTTTGGATGATTGTGGCTGTTCGAAAAAGACACACTCTTTCGAATGGACAGACATGATACCTTTTCGGTGAACCATTGTCACTCATCGGAAGGGGCACTTAATGGCTATATAAACCTGTATTTTTTTCACAGGTTTAGTACTAATTTTTCTGCATTTGAAAACATTTCTTTTCTTCTAAAATATTCTGTGTGATCATCTAACTGTTGAGTGAGTTCGAAGAGAATCCGATCGTTTAAGGTACCACTACAGTCGGATTGTTAAGCCATTTTATCCTTGGAGGAAAAATCCGCAACCTCGGGTACTTGAGGGAAATTATTTCCTTAAGGACACTCCGTGAATTCGGATGACTTGACTTTTTCTGCTTCATCTAATTTTCTATAAAATACTGAAAACACATTTCTTAAAGAAAGGTCGTTTTTGATCTTGTGTTGAAGGTATTGGAAACTTCGTAAGTGTTCTTGATTTATTCTTGAACTTGTGTTGAAATTGTTTTGCCAAAATACAGATTTTTGTTTACCCGAAACAACAATAAGTAGATATATATATTATGTGTGGTATTCTATGTGGCTAATTCTTATTCTACATGACATTCTACGTGTCCTCCATGTATTATGTGTGCGTCTGCTTGTTCAATTTTATAAAAGTTAGTTAGATAGATGTGTCATATGCGGCAGGCATCCTACGTGGTTAAAGTAAATACTTCATTCCTTCATAGGTATTTGGACTTCGAGAGTCAAATTTGTTAATGTTAGATCATGAATTCGAATATGAAAACTTCGATCACTCCTGAAATTCGGTATACTATCACATAAATTTGGATGGAAAGAGTATTAGTTTCAAACAATTGCAATATAAGTTTAACATAATGCATAGATAATTAAGTGTTTTTTTAAACATACATATTTTAATTAAATTCAAAGTTAAATATATTTAACTAGATTCACAAAGGATCAATAGCTCAAAAATCAATTGAGATTTTAAACAATCCCAATTCAATGTATACACCTATCAAAATTGTCCTCATACACATTATCCAAAATGATAAAACATAAGTAAATATTAGCAAAAAGTTTATATGTATGAATTTGGTGAATATTAAAGAAAAAAAAAAGTACCAAACAATATAAATAAATAAATAAATAAATACTAATTTTTCTCCTTGAGCTTTTTGGTAATGGCAAAAATAGCACCAGCAACAGCAATAACAACTCCAGAGATAATCATAGTAGTCTTGAAATTTTGTATTGCATCCTTTCTATCTTTTTCTTTTTTCATTTTCTCCAATTTTTCCTTTGTCTGCATTCAAAATATTTTCCAAGAGAAATTAAAAAAAAAATCATAGCTTTGCAAAAAAGAAAAAAAATAAAAAAATTCTAGCATGGTTTGATTTGTCTCATGCATGCAAATTATTCTTGATTTCTTAATTGTAAAATAATATTTAATATCAGTTAACTACTACTGACCACCGAGGATTGTGGTGAGATGGATCCACCTCTTAAATGGTCATTAGACTTCTCAAATCCGAATTAATCGATGTTCCTAATACGAGTATTGAATATCAAGTGAGAAATTAAATCCCAGAAAAATAAACTGATATTTCAATATCAAATTAGTCGTCGCTTATGTGAATCATCTATATCTGTCGCTTCCGTTGATCTGATTAAAATGTTAGTTTATTTCATAGATAATTGACGAGAAATATTTGCCGAGTTTATCAGTGAAGAGGACATAAAACATCAACAGCTTAGACATATTACTAAAAATTGTAAATATTTGTTGAACGCCCACAAAATCTACGATTAGACATGTTTGTTGAACGCCAACAAAAGCTACGATTAGACATGTTTGTTGAAGGGCAACAAAAGCTACGATTAGACATGTTTGTTGTTGAAGGCCAACAAAAGCTAAGATTAGAAATGTTTGTTGAAGTCCAACTAAATAAAGAAACGATTAGACATGTTTGTTGAAGGTTAATAACAGCGCTACAATTAGACATGTTTGTTGAAGTCCAACAAAAGCTACGATCAGACATGTTTGTTGAAGTCCAACAAAAGCTACGATTAGACATGTTTGTTGTTAAAGGCCGACAAAAGCTACGATTAGACATGTTTGTTGTTAAAGGCCGACAAAAGCTACGATTAGACATGTTTGTTGTTGAAGGCCAACAAAAGCTAAGATTAGAAATGTTTGTTGAAGTCCAACTAAATAAAGAAACGATTAGACATGTTTGTTGAAGGTTAATAACAGCGCTACAATTAGACATGTTTGTTGAAGTCCAACAAAAGCTACGATCAGACATGTTTGTTGAAGTCCAACAAAAGCTACGATTAGACATGTTTGTTGTTAAAGGCCGACAAAAGCTACGATTAGACATGTTTGTTGTTAAAGGCCGACAAAAGCTACGATTAGACATGTTTGTTGTTGAAGGCCAACAAAAGCTACGATCAGGCATGTTTGTTGAAGGCCAACAAAGCTACGACTAGACATGTTTGTTGAAGGCCAACGAAAGCTAAGATAAGACATGTCTAAAGAGAAGCAAATCAGTTTATCGATTTTACGATTAGACATGTTTGTTCAAGGCCAACGAAAGCTACGATTAGACATGTTTATTGTTGAAGGCCAACAAAAGCTACGATCAGACATGTTTGTTGAAGGCCAACAAAGCTACGACTAGACATGTTTGTTGAAGGCCAACGAAAGCTACGATTAGACATGTCTAAAGAGAAGCAAATCAGTTTATCGATTTTACGATTAGACATGTTTGTTCAAGGCCAACGAAAGCTACGATTAGACATGTTTGTTGAAAGCCAACAAAGCTACGATTAGACATGTCTAAAGAGAAGCAAATCAGTTTATCGATTTTCTAGCAAATTTCACATAAATCATGAAAAACTTAGAAGTTTCTTCTCCCAGCAGATTTAAGTCGTGTTTCTTATGAACGGTTTAAAAATCTCTATTTTAATTTTAATGAATAAAAAAGAAATAATTATTACCTCTTTTTCAAGTGAGGAAGCAACTTGTGATGATACTGAATCAACTTGAAATTCTTTATTATTTTGTGGATTCAATTCTTTTTCAGCATCCACTGCTGGAAATGTTTCACCTCCACTTGTCATAATTTTTCTATTATCCAACAAAAATAATTGTTTAAATTTTTAACTTGAAATAAAAAATTATTTTACTTCACTTTGTTTATGTAATATATGTATATGAGAATTTAGGTCCAAAAAGTAGGATAAAAAAAGAGTTGGTTGCCTAACACATGGATGACATTCCTAGTAATCCTACCATCAATAGAGGATCTCAACTACTTTTTATTCTTTGCTTCAACTGACTAAAAAAATATTGATTATATTTTACTAAAATTTTTTTTTTTTAAAAAAAGAGAAAATACACGGTTTTCATCCTGAACTATAAACGAAATTGCTGAGACACACTCCAACTTAAAAGGGATCCTATTACCCCAAGACTAATTAAAATCGCATTTTTGGCAACCTTAATGCCTACATGGCACATACGTGGCACACTGTGTGAATCAACACACTGAAGGTCCACGCAGGCACACATATGCGCCACGTAGGCACTAAGGTTGCCAAAAAACGATTTTAATTAGTCTAGGGGTAATAGGATCTCCTTTAAGTTCGGGTGTGTCTCATCAATTTCATTTATAGTTCAGGGTGAAAACAGTGCATTTACTCAAAAAAAAAAAATTAAAAAAGTTGATTTGTCACCAACTAAACATTTAACAAATGACAATTTTAACTCTTCAAAAATTCTTTATTTTTCTCTATTTTTTATTTATTTATTTATTAGCACAAAGCATCTTGTCTTGACATAGGGTTCAAGGAAGAGTCGTAACCTCCGAATTACATAAAGACAAATTTGCCGTTGCTCCAAGACTCCCTTCGAATGTTATAATTAAGATATAAACTAGAAATTTACTACTAATAAGTTGTGGATATAAGCCTCTAGTACCCCCGAACTATGACCAAAGTTGCTACGACACACTCCCAACTTCACAAGGGTCCTATTACCCCCATCCTCCGACTCAATTTTAACGTATTTTTTGTGCTGATATGGCACCTTTATTCCATAACATGAGGGCCACGTCGAAGGTGTCACGCCAGCTAAAAAGGATGACAAAAATATGTTAAAATTTAGTTCAGGAGTAATAGGCCCCCCGTGAAGTTAAAGTGCGTCGTAGCAAATACGGTCACAGTTCAGGGGTACTAGATGATTTATTCCAAGTTGTGAAATATGAACTTTTTATGTGAGTGCTACTTTTTGCAACTTCTATTGCTATTCAAAAACACTTATTTCAGCGTCAAAAGATTGACCAAACACCTTCATTTTAAAAAAATAAGTGCTTCTTTTGAAAGAGGGGGGCACTTTTGACGTTTCAGAAGTTTGGCCAAAGGAAAAATTAAGAAATATCCAAGATTACAAGTTGGTATGTTGAAGAAATCAAAGCCTTTAGATACATAAAGAATACAATAGTTATTACACAAGAAGAGGGACAAAAGACAACATAGTTGAGAGTACATACAATGTAGTACTATGTAACCTTGTCAACAAGTTCTTTCTAGTTCCAGTGAACACTCCTAAGTAGCTTTGTCAGATAGCTTGCTATTCAAAATTTGATTCAACATATTAGTCTTATAGTTTTAGTTCTTGGCACCGAAGCCACGAGGACTAGGCCTAGCTGATCCCGAGTCTGCAAATTGCTTCCTCGGCTCTGATCTTCGCTTCCTCCTTGCAGTACCGGGAGGAGCCTGGCGTCAATATAACCATTTGAAATCATCAGCTTAAGTTAGCGATAATAAAATGATAAGATGAAAGAAGCATTTGTCGAGGACATGTCCAGTAGAAACAACAGCGCGAATTAGAACAGTTTTTTTCCCATCATACGATAGATATGTGTATTAGAACTAACAGATGTATTAGCAAATCCTCGAACATGTTGAGTTTACAACCTTGAAGGCATATAGGAAGAGAAAAGAAATATGTAAGAAGACTTTTGGCTTTAGAAGGTTTCAGGGGAGGTAGAGGTAGGCCGAAGAAATACTGGAGGGAGGTGAGATTAGATATGACATGGAGCAGTTACAGCTTACCGAGGACATGACCCAAGATAGGAAGGTTTGGAGGATGCAAATTTGGTTAGAGGGCTAGTGCGGGTGGGTGAGTTGTCGCCAGTAGATGAGTGCTTTTGTGTAGTCTTGCTAGTAGTCTTAGGGCTTTGCACATAGGTTGGAGTTTCTTGTTGGGAGGGCTTGGGTGAGGTGTGTTCTTTCGGTTTGATAATGTATAGTACTACTTTGTGAGTGTCTTATTTCTGTTATTTCATCTTGTTTCATGTTTTATTATGACTTTGTTTACTGTCTTTTTGTCCTGAGCAGGGGTCTATCGGAAACAGTCTCTCTACTTCTTCGGAGGTAGTGGTATGGACTGCGGGCATTTTACCCTCCCCAGACCTCACTATGTGGGAATACCCTAGGTATGTTGTTGTTTGATAACTCTGGTGTTCGGGCTAGTTTGCGAGCACCTCACCTAATATGTAAGAAGAAATAAGGGAATGAAAGACCGCTTTGCATTGGGTGCTCTTTAACCTCCCCATAATTTCTTGCAACTTGTTTGGAATTGAGACGTATAACAAATAATTAAGCCAAAAAATGTAGAAAAGATGAGTACCTTCTGTTCAGATTTAAGTGCCTCCTCTAGATTACTCAACGCGGGAATTGAACCACCTTCCATAACGCCCATCAAGTTCTTCATACGTACACGCATTTGGAAAAGTTGAGCAACAAGTTGACTCACCTACAAATTGCGATCTAGTTATGTTGGTAACCATGCAAGGAGTACCGACCATTCTCCGACAAAGAATTCATGTTTTACGCCATATTTAGCATTAGTACTCCACAATGAATTTTACCTGTTGCTCAGTTTTTCCAGACTCTTGCGCGACACGTTTCCTTCTAGCAGGAGATTCGGCCAACAATTCTGGTTGCTCCCTCTCCTCTGATGTAAAGATGAAAGACTATGAGCCACAATGAACTGAGGTACCAGCACTAGTATATATGTCCATGTTAAACGCAGCAACACACGTCCGTATTAGAAACCTCGAGATAACTAACCTGGTGTCATGACTTCGATCATCGACTCCATTATCTTTAAGCTCTTCTCCGCCTCTCGAACTTGTGCAGGAGTAACCTGTTTATGCATGAACAAGATGGGATTCGTTCCCGCTTCATCACACAAATAAAAACAAAGGAGCACAGCTGACGCAAGGTTTGATTCCGCTAACAATTCATGTAACTATTAATACATGAATTGCACCATGGAATATTTACGACACTGTATATTACCTTTCCCATGCCTGGAATCATTCCAATTACACGTGACATGGTACCCATCCGAGCAACTGCACGAGTTTGCTTCAGGAAGTCGTTGAAATCAAATTTTGCACTCATGATCTTCTTTTGCAAAGCTTCAGCATCTTCTTGACGCATCTAAGATCAGTTTTAAGGAGTCAAATGAAACTAGCTGAATCAAAGTTAAATAGAGGAGCAGAAATACTCGTTTGACACTTACAACTTCTTGGGCTTTCTCGACAAATGACAGAACATCTCCCATCCCTAAAATACGCCCAGCCATGCGGTCAGGGTAGAAAGGTTCAAGATCCTCCATTCGTTCACCCCTTCCTACGAGCTTAATTGGCTTTCCTGATACCTGTGGTAGTGAACATATAAGTGTCATTCAAATCTTAATTCACTTCAAAATAAAAACCTTGACAGTAAAAGAGAAAATCAAATGATTTTGTTGCCTATAACGTATGATCCATATTAAAATTTGACACAACATAATCGCTTGCACAGAAATCATCAGTTTCCTATTGTCTTCGGTTCTGTTTCATTCAGTTTAAACCTAGAGAAAAGTAAACTTCTCCCAATAAAATACTTAGAAAACATGTTGAACATAGAAGAAATCTGAAGCTTGTGGTCTAGGCACTCCTATATGTTTCAGTTTTTGTTCTGCGGAATGTTTCCTTTCAAGGAAAAAAAAAGTTTTTTGCATCTTAAGCATTCATAGTCATTTACTTCCGTTATTAACTCTCCTTTTTCTTTGTTGTTGAGTTTACAAAGTCTATATGTTGATTTTGCTAATCAAGAGAGAAGTTTAAGCAAAATTAAACCTGCAAAGATACCATTCGTTGGCAGCCTTTACCTCACTGTACAAGGCTAGACACAGAACAAGGAAAAAACGAATGTATATGTCTTGTAGTAATAAGAACCCACCTCCTTGACACTTAAAGCTGCTCCACCCCTCGAATCACCATCTAGCTTCGTCAAAATAGCACCAGTAATTCCAATTTCGAGATTGAATGTTGTGACCAGAGCTACAATTTCATCAATGTGAATGGTAAGAGAGAGAACAAACCAGAAACTTCTTTTTCAACGTGAAATGATTCATAAAGGGCAGAAATTATGTCCTAATGTAAGTGAACTACTATGCTTTCTGTTTTGCACTATCTAGTAAAAAATTCACCAACATATCAATGTAACCCCACAAGTGGGGTCTGCATACACCCCACCCTCCCCAGACCTCACTTGTGAGACCACACTAGGTACGTGTTGTTGTCGTGTTGATGCCGGAGAAAGAGGGCTGGCTGTCGCTAGAGGTGGCTGAAGAGGAAAGTGGATGTTGGTATTGCAGGTGATGGAGGCCATGCTTTGATACCATATGGAAATATTATGACCAGAGCCTAATTTGTACTATTTATAGGGAAAAAGTTTAGGAAGTCTCGATAAGAAAGTCTCTTGAGAAAAATGCGTGGTGGCCACAACAAGAACAACAGATATTTTGCTCTCACTACAAGTTTCAGAAGCAGATTGTAGATAACAATATGACGGATTATTAAGGAACATAATCGTGTCAGACAATTAGTCCTCGGAGCAAGAAACACAAAGGTGTGACTAGTCAAAAACATGCATGATCAGACACACTGCTCTGGCAATATATACGTGAATGTCCATAGTTAAGGAAAAAGAAACATCTCTCAATGAGATAAATCACAGAGCATAACGATTAGCGAACCCTTCTTGTAGATAGGGAATTACAATTGACACAGTCAACAGAAAATAACAGAAGCCACACAGAGATAATCTGTGAAAAATCATACGACCGTGGTTATTGAAAAGCCATTTTTCACAAAGCTAAACACCGTAAAAAGCCATGAATCTGATGGCACATTTTCATGTTTGACCCAGAATACGTGATTTGATTATCTGCAATGTACTAATATCTTTAAGGAAATGACTTTGTAAGTCAAATTTTACAGTTAATGAGTAATGGTGAATGAATATATGTTTAAGGTACAAGTTTAATATAATAACCGTCTGCACATTGACGGAGAGCACATAGTTCCGCTTCAAAGAAAGCTATAAGGTTCTTAAGCTATAATTGATCGGTCGCATGTTTAACGAGTGTAGAAGTACCTGCAGCTTCTTGGCCGGTCATTGCATCCACAACAAGCAAAACCTCTGTGGGGTTCAGTACCCGTTTCACCTCTTTTAATTCATCCATCATAGCTTTATCTATCTACAAGAACTAAGACAGATTTAAATACAAACTACAAGAGAAAGTTAAAGCGGAATCCAAAAACTAAGACGATATGAACCTGAAGTCTTCCAGCTGTATCCATTATGACTACATCTACGTTCTTCTTTTTGGCCTCTTGTAATCCTTGCCGGGCTATTTCAGCAGGTTTTACATCTGTTCCTGCTGCATAAACAGGCACATCAACCTGTTCCCCCACTTATCAGTGAACATGAGAATGAATAAAGTTGTGTTTAGATATTCTGCGCACTTGTAAAGAAAATAATTTTTAAGCGAAGATGGTTAATGTGTAGAAGAACAGAAAATAACACCTAAAACGGAATGGCGTACAATCTTAATGTTGCTCAAGTGACACGGCATACCTGTTCACCCAAAATAACGAGTTGGTCAATAGCAGCAGGTCTGTACACGTCTCCAGCAATCAGCATGCAACTTTTACCCTGCAGATCATACCACCAATGCTCATCAATGGTTTGGAATGCCTAACTTTAATATTAGAAGGCAATCGGGGAAATGCAGGTTCTATAACTATATACAGAAATGATAATAACATGGGGAGAGAGGCGAAAGGAAGGTCAGGACGGGATTAACAGAAGGTGAAGTTTGGAAGTGCACCTGCTTCTTTAGATATAAAGCTAACTTTGCGCCAACAGTTGTCTTCCCAACACCTTGTAAACCGGCCAATAGTATTATGGTGGGTCCAGATTTAGCATAAACCAGTTCAGAGACTTCTCCACCCATCAGTTTCACAAGCTCGTCACGTACAATCTACTCCAACCAAATGATACAAACAAACATTTAGATCGAGCTGACAGCCAGTTGTGCAAGCAAAGCAAGATAAACAAAAGAAGGGAGGCAGTTTGTTCTCAAACTACAAATTCTAGAAAGAAATCATAATCTTACATACTTTAACCAGTTGCTGATCTGGTTTTACTCCTCGAATCAAGCCAGTTCCAACGGCTTCTTCACTAACAGACTGAACAAACCTTCTGACAACAGGAAGACTAACCTGCCAATCAAAGCTAAATGAGAACAAATTTTAATGTATAGAGATTAGCTGCTAAAACAGAGAGGAACATACATCAGCTTCTAAAAGAGCCCTCCGGATGTCTCTCATAGGTTCCACGATGTTTTCCTTTGTCAAAACCTCTGAACCACAAGGAATTCAAACAACAGGCACTTCATCATTATGTATAACCACATATTTAGTAGTAAGATCAACGAGAACTTAAACCTCTAAAATTTGAAAGATTGGGGATATAGACGATGATTAGAAGTTTGGATTTGGATAAGGCAGGCAATCACATTTTCAACAACTAAATACTTTCCAATTAGTTTATGCCTAAAAATTTATGGCATCAAGCAACATTGTATGGAACTAAAAAGGAGTTCCATACATACATTTCATAAGGGTTCAATGATCAATTTATACATCTTCCTGGTTTCTTCTCTTGAAGTATAATCCATTATACCCCCTCGGTCACATCCTTGAATGAATCAATTTACCATCTACGACATCTCATCATCCATCCTGAGAACAAGATCAGTCATGTTGTTGAGTTTTTAAAATTTGTGGGGTTTAAGTCTCCACATTAAGCTTCCTTCTCCACATCAACTATGCTTGACAGCCAAAGTTTCCACTAAAACATTCTCTTAGCAGGAGTTTACGTCAACTACTGACCAATTCTTAGAGAATCCATTCACTTGGACCTAAAATTGTGGGGTTTTCTATATGCCGCTCGATCTCCCAACACTCAGCCTGCATAGTAAGAATCCTCACTGATACATTTTCAGTCCAATGTATGTTAAAATCTTCAAAAATGATAGGTAATTCCTAATTCGAGACAGATTCCGTTATTTGTATGTCTTGCCGAATCTGTAAGATTAGTATGATCATTGTATGCCTACAATGCCACATTTTCAAGAACTCTCAATTTACTCCTATCTTAAGGAAGTATTCTGAGTATGAAAAACTAGAAGACATTGTTCTTGAGTCATATTTTTAACCATCTTCCCTATCCAAAAAATCAATTTTCAACTACCTTTCAAAATGTAACGATGTGGCACCTGAGCCTAACTCAACCCCAAAAACTAGCTCATGAGGGAGGATTGATCAAGTCCAAATAAGCAAACCATCAGTCCATTCCCAGACCAATGTAGGACTCTAAATCACTCTAACATATACCTACTCGATTAACAATTTAAGTATCAGCTAACCCAACCAAGAAATTCCCATACTTCAAAAATTTAGATAAAATTAGCTCAAATCTTTGTAAGAAAAAGTGCTTTGTATTTTTACCTTCTCCTTTGAGCTTGTTCCAAGCTGTTTCAAGTCCACTAGTGAGCTGTCCAAACATCTCAGCTTTAATAACTCCACGCATATCTCTTCTAGGAATAACCACATTCCTGGAATTGATCATCCTCCATGTGTCCCTCTACATAAAAATTGAATCTTTAACAAATAAATACAACAACAACAACAATATTATCCCACAAAGTCGGGAAAGTAGAGCATACGCAGACCACCCCTACCTTAGAGGTAGATAGACTGTTTCTAATAAACCCTCGAATCAAGGAAAAAATAGTCTCAAGAAGTATAAGAAATAACATACAACAACAAAAACAGCATATAGAAGCAGCACAGTAACTACAACAAAATAACATGATAGTCGAAGTACGAGACAAACAAATAATAACAGAAATCGAAAGCTACATAGCATGGACATAAAGTGAAAAGGGTCTTACACTGAATGAATTTCTCGAAGTAAAAGAAAGAGAATGAGTTGAACCAATCCAAGAAGAAGAATTACAAATGGAGTTAATTCTGGAAGTTGAAAGGGTGGCTTTACAAAGTGGAAAGAAATGGTGGGAAGTCATAGTAGAGGAGAAAGAAGCAGTGGATTCGATGTATCTATCTACATAAAAATTGAATCTTTAACAAAGAACTACAACAACAACAACATATTAAATATAATCTCACAAAGTAGGGTCTGGAGAGGGTAGAGTGTACGCAGACCTTATCCTACCTCGAAGGCATAGAGGTTGTTTCCTACAGACCCTCCCGCGCAAGCGGAGAAATAATCCAAAGCAATCAAGTAAAAGAAAATAACAGAAGTACAAGAAACAGCAATAAAAACAGCATATACTAACATAGAAAGTAACACGACAGTCGAGAAATAGCATATAGTAACAAAAACAGCAGATACTAATCAGTTCCAGGGGGTTCATCCGAACCTCTTCCGACGGAAAATTATACTGTTTTTATACTATTTTTACATGGTTAAGAATATTTATTATGCATATACAGTAGAAATTGAACCCCCTTCAACTAGTTCGTATATATACTTCTGAACACCCTCAATGAAAATCCCGGCGCCACTGGTACTAACAGAAACAGTAACTACAATAAAATAAGTATGACAAGCTAAGTACAAGACAACAATTAATAACAGAATTAACAAGACAATGCACTGCTACCTACAGTCAAAAGGGTCTTACAGTGAATGAAATTCTTGAAGTAAAAGAGAGAGAATGAGCTGAACCAGTCCAAGAAGAAGAACTACATATGGAGTTAACTTTGGAAGTTGAAAAGGTAGCTTTAGAAAGTGGAAAGAAATGGTGGGAAGTCATAGTAGAAGATAAAGAAGCAGTGGCTTCCATGGAAAACAAAAAAGAATAAACAATCAAGAAGAAGAAAATGAGAGTAAAAGATTGAATCTTTTTTTCTTCTTGTTTGTTACTCTCTATGTTTATGTTAGATTGCTTTATCCATTACAAGTACAAAAGTGTAATCTATCTATTGGTCTAGTATTTAAGTTGTGTGCATCATGGACCATCATAATATCCTACACCATCAACTTTTTTTCTTTTTTTCTTTTTATATTTTTCCCTAAAATTGAAATTAACTAAAGTATTTGTCACGCAATCTGGAACTAAAATAGGCCATGAAAACTAAAAATAGAGGTATATATAATTTTATTAGATAAAAATATTGTAAAAAAAATAATTACTGAGCTTTATAAAACCACATAATTAGTGAGCTTAAAAAAATAAAATAGATTTTAAAAAAAAAAAATATGTCAAATTTTTTAAAAAGATAAATTATAATAATTGCTCACATAATATCTAAGTTTTTATAAAAACTCACATAAATTATAAAAATAAATATAATAAACCAAAACGTTAATGTATAAACCAAAAGGCATAACTAAAACCAAAATGTATAACTCACTTTTTAGTGAGTTATGTAGAAATAAAATGCATAACGTTATGTACTTTTTTATAAAGTCTAACACCGCCAGCCAAGTTTCATTAAAAGAAATTGATAGAACTCACTTTTTAAGCGAGTTAAGCATATTTTAGTAACATTTTATATGCATGGTATATTTTGATACTTTTTTTTAGTTTCATGACCTATTTTGATTCCGAACTCTTGTCACGAGTCAAGCTCATGGTCGTAGTGAGTTTTGCTTAACAGACCTTAGGTTGACGAATTTAGAAGAATGATTAGCATATTACACCTTAGTCGAATCATATATCTAACATGAAAGACGAGTTCACTCGTGAAAAGAACTAGCTAAAGGGACCATTATAGTTGTGCAATTGTCATTGAACCGTGGGCTAACACCTATCGAAACTCGACAAAAACGATTCGTTCATGCCGTTTTGCCCGTTTGAGCACCAAACTGGCTCCGGCGGAATTTGCTCCACAGCACGTCGAGGGGCCGACAGTCGATTTTCACCCAGATCCAAAACCAAGCTCCGGGCCAACCTATCGAATTGTCGGCTAACACCCATCGAAACTCACCAAAAACGATCTATTCGCGCAGTTTCACCCGTTTGACCACTAAAATGGCTCCAGGGGCCTGTCGGACATATCCTATAACTCACATAGCTCGAGAAATAAACGATGAGACTCGTTAAGCTAAAGCAAATAATACGTGTCATGAACTTGAATCATCAGCTACTATAAAACCAAACCATTAAACAATCAATCACCCTTTGCCTAAAGTAAATGACCAAACACCTCCCCCTGTACGAAAAATCAAGATTCTTGGCACTTTTTCATACTAATAAACCCACCATTTTCACTAAAGCTTCAAGCTTTACTACTACTACAACTACTCCATGGAATACCCAATTAAGAAATCTCTCAAAACATGGCCAATATTACCAAGCACTCATTCTTTACCATCAAATGCTTCAATTTGGAGCCACCCCAAATGCCTTCACTTTCCCATTTGCTCTCAAATCTTCAGCTTCCCTCTGCGTACCATTAACTGGAAAACAACTCCATTGTCATGTTATCAAGCTTGGTTGTGAATCTGAACCTTTTGTTCAAACTGCATTGATATCTATGTACTGTAAATGTGGCTTGAATGAATTTGCACAGAAGGTGTTTGATGAAATGCCTGAAAGAAAACTTGGTGTTTGTTACAATGCTTTGATTTCTGGGTATGTGAGGAATGGTGATTTGTTAAATGGGTTCTTGTTGTTTGGTGAAATGAGGTTGAGGGGGGTGTCGTTTAACGCGGTTACTGTTTTGGGGTTGGTTCCGGGGTGTAGTGATCCGGGGTTGTTGTCACTGGGGATGTCGGTGCATTGTTTGAATGTTAAGTGTGGATTGGTTAATGATTTGGCTGTTGTGAACTGTTTGTTGACAATGTACGTGCGTTGTGCGTGCATGGAGTTAGCGAGGAAGTTGTTTGATTGCATACCGGAGAAGGGGTTGATTACTTGGAATGCGATGATTTCTGGATACGCGCAAAATGGGTTGGCTGGTGAAGTTTTGGAGCTTTATAATGAGATGGAGTTGTTGCGGGTGAATCCTGATGCAGTGACGTTTGTTGGAGTTTCATCAGCTTGTGCTAATCTTGGTGCTCAAAAGATTGGTTTTGAGGTGGAAGAGAAAATAAGGTCTAGTGGTATGAGGTGTAACGTGTTCTTGAAGAATGCTCTAATAAATATGTATGCTAGATGTGGTAATTTGGCGAAAGCGCGGATTATATTTGATGAGATGTCAGAGAAAAGCTTGGTGTCCTGGACAGCAATAATAGGGGGATATGGCATACATGGGCTTGGAAACATTGCTGTGGAGCTTTTTGATAAGATGATCGAGACTGGCATTCAACCTGATGGAACGGTGTTTGTTACTGTTCTATCTGCATGTAGTCATGCAGGGTTGACTAACAAGGGGTTAGATTATCTTGATCTGATGAAGAGGGAGTATGGGTTGAAGCCATGTTCACAGCACTATTCTTGTGTTGTGGATTTATTAGGTCGTGTTGGTCGACTTGAGGAAGCTCACAAACTTATTGAATCGATGGAAGTTGAACCTGATGGTGCTGTATGGGGTGCCCTTTTGGGTGCTTGCAAGATCCACAAAAATGTTGAACTTGCAGAATTAGCTTTTAACAAGGTTGTTGAGCTTGAGCCGACAAACATAGGCTATTACGTGCTACTTTCCAACATCTACACAGAGGCAAATAATTCAGAAGGTATATTAAGAGTTAGATTGATGATGAGAGAACGAAAGCTCAAAAAGGATCCTGGTTATAGCTATTTTGAGTGTAAAGGGAAAACTCACCTCTTCGTGGCTGGCGATAGAAGTCATCCTCAAACGAAAGAGATTTACAAATTGTTGAATAAATTGGAGGATACTGAAAGTGAGCATGGAGGAGCAAACAAAAATGGTCAAGAGGTAATAATTCAAGAACATCCTAATACTATGGGTGTACATAGTGAACGTTTGGCAATCGCATTTGCTCTCCTGAACACTGAAATAGGGACTGACATTCTTGTTGTAAAGAACTTAAGAATATGCAGCGACTGTCACTCGTTTGTAAAGCGAGTCAGCAACATTGTGGATCGGTTATTCATGATCAGAGATGCCACCCGTTTCCACCATTTTAGAAACGGTACATGTTCTTGTAATGATTACTGGTGACTGATGAGACTGGATAAATGATAACAAGAACTTAGCCGGCAAGCTCATTACAAAGATGGAAAACAGTAATGTATGCTCTCGGAATCTTGAAGCCTGTGGCAACATGATGCAACTTTGCTTTCATCAAGTCCCCGGGGTATCTCAACTGAACCCAACGTGCGCCCCATGCTAGGGATCATATGTTGACCTATGTGAGCCATACAAGAAAGAACATGCATTCACCAGAAGTTGGAAAGTTCAGTGACCATGAGATATGAGCTGCTGTCATCATTAATACAAATCTCTCAGTCGCTAATCGACTCTATCCTCTTTCAAAAGTTTGCTTCACAAGAAAATAAGGGCAAACAAGGGATCACCTTTGAGAACGATGTACGATGGAGGTATTTGCTTCCTTGAGCACGAAGTTAAGGGGCAAGAATGTTGAGACCTTTCAAGGAGGGACAAGAATATGGTTACCTTCTTGATCCCTAATAGACGCAAGACTTAGCGCCCGTTTGGATTAGCTAAATAAAAGTAGCTTTCAAGCACTTTTGAAGTGTTGGAGCCTGGAAATGAATTAAGAACTTCACCATCATTCTACAAAATGTTCATTGAATGTGATATATTCTGTTCTCTTTTGTGCAATGCTAGTGCCTCACTTTCATTCTATCCTTTATATGCTTTCCTTGTAAGCACAAATCTGGAATGCTGCCTCATAGCATCCCTACTACTGAATGACACTCCACAAACAGGCGCAGGTAGCTTGACCGCCTTACCCGTCATTGAAACACAAGCTGGAGACGGTATAGTTGGCCGTGATAGTGTAGTGATTCTGTCCCTGTCGTTAGGGGGAGGGCTTGCAATTTTATGCCTTATTACGCTGACAAATGACTTTTCATTGTTTCACGGAAAAGAGAGAGAAAAAATATGTAACAGAAATAATGCTTACAATCAGGAAGAAAACTGGCCATCTTATATGCAAGAATGGAGAATAATAAGAATTCATGTACTTGTACAATCTGTTTTTCCAACATAAAATTGATGGATCCAATAAAATTACCCAGGGTAACACATGGTTTTGATTAATCTGTTGAAAATAACCAATGCAAGCCAGAAACAGTACTAGCAGAAATGTACATGTTCACAGCTTCGGCTTGTATGAAGACCTCTCTTCATAAAAGTTGCCGAATTGCTACTCTGAATCCAAGGATGCTAATGGTACATTGTCAAATTGTATGTCCAAAGAAAGCTTCAACTTCTAATCATTATTCCATATTGCAATGTCCAAACGGGCCCCAAGTATCATCAACGATGTCAATCACCATCTTTACTATCGCAAGCCACAAACTGTAAGGACTTCGTCTGTTTCAGAAACACATCTGTCTTCAACTAATGGAATCGTCTTCCAAGCTGTTAATTTCGTAGGATTATTCCAATCACCTGTAGTAATCAAAACATGTTTAGAACTCTTCTTCGTTAACATGCTCAACTTCACGGAGAAAAAGAACTTTTCTAACCTTTTGTTTTGACATCATTTTCTCTGCAAATGGCAATATAATGAGAACTAGCCAACTCCAAGAGCATAAACTGCCAATTACTTGTAAGGTTCTCTGTGTTGTCAAGAGAATCCACTATTATGTCACATGCCTGAAAGAAATGTACGCATATCAACAAGGGCGATGCTAGGGAAGAAGTTGAAAGCCACTGAAGGATGATCAGGCACTTGTTTAAGAAGTTGTAAGGGTGATGTGCAGGGGCAAAACGATTGAGGAAACTCTGTTTGGATGAGGCTTTAAGAGTACATTATAGCTGTTTCTTGAGTAGACCTATTTGCAGATGTTACACATTTAATCCCCTCCAACGGTCCACCCTGACCAACTTTTTTTCCTTCAAAAAATGGGCTAATCCATAGAAAGATATATATCCCGCCGACTGAATCCCTTAGCATTTGATATAACACGACGTTACCATTATGTCAATGCACAACACAACATAAGCACCTTTGATGTAGAGATCAAAGTTGAATAAAAGCATCTGTTGTGGCATTACCTCAGCACTTGAATTCTGAGACAGATAAAACTGTTCTCCAACAGCGCTCCCACGACGAATGGTAAATGTCTTGAAAGGTGCACCTGAGAAGCCCTTCCCAAGTGCTTTGACATATGCCTCCTGCGAACAATATATTTCCTCAGAGGATAATTACGAGGAAATACTGATCCCTTGTTTCACAATTAACTAACGTACAAACAGTGAAACTACTTTTTGTTATTGATAAAGCAGTGATGACAACATTTTCCAAGAAAGTGAATCAGTAATAAAGGTCATAAAAGCCCAAGAATGGATCATTTATAGCTTCTGCAGTAACTTGCTTATTTACGCCGGAAAAATGAGCTGACCTTGTTTCAAATCATAAATCATGAGTTATATGACGAGAGAAAGAAAGAAAGAAGACTGTATATGAGTGCTCCACATCCTTGAATCATGAAGATAATTGGGATAGCAACAATCTTAATTTCTTGAGCTGTCTTATTCCAATGCTTGTTGAGTCGATAATTGAACACGATTCAACCATAAACATGTTGATATCATCACAAACATGAAATAACTATCAAGACCTAAAAGTAAACTTACCTTCAGTGTCCATAACTTTACGAACTCCTGTTGCTGGATATAGGGATCTTCGATTGCAGTCAACACTTCAAGTTCATATTTGGAGAAGTATCTTCTAGCTAAAGTCAATATGCTGCGCTTTGTTGTTCTTTCCTTTTCCTCCACATCCACACCAATCTATAAATAAAATAAGTGATTTACCACTTATCTGACTGTGCACGCAAACTGACTTGGGGACAAAAATGTTTACCGGTGAATTTACAGTCACACCACAGGCTATCAGAGATGACGTGTGTGAGATGTTGAAATGCAAAGAAGGGGGCTCCCAATTGTAACTGCACAGCCAATCTACCTATTGACATGATCGTATAAAGTTAATTACACACAACAATGAAACACCCGAAGGAAAACACGTAGCAAACCAATGGAAAGACATTGAATGACGAACCTCCGGTTTCCCATGAATGTTATTCCTAAACTTGATGGTTTTGGGTGTCACTGAAGAATTTATCTGATCTAGCAAAAAACAATGCCTTCATGAGCCATCAGACATTTAAATTCTTTTATTCTGGTATGACAAGCAATGATAGAACAAATTATTATAGAGAGCAGAAAATTTCACTCGAACATTGATAACTTATAACCTAATAGATTTCAGAATCTGACATTGAAATGAAACAATTGGAAAGACAGCATTTACTTAACAATTTATCTGAATTCTGCATTAGCAGTTAACAAGCACATTTACATTAGTACTTCAAACTCAGTAATCACAAAGAAACTAATAGTAGTCACTAGAATTCTGAATAATTACATTTGTAGAAGGCAGGTTAATCTCTAACCCAACCAAATGATGCATCCTTTAACCAGATATTTTAATTGCAACAAGATGCATTAAAACGCGAAAATGTTATTCACTCTCCCATCATCTATATTGTGATCCAAACACTTTAAATGGCCACATTAGTTGTCTGGTGTGTACACCAACCAAATGAATACATGGTATATGTCTTTACATTGAGTTGGAGGTCTATTGGAAACAACCTCTCCATCTCACCTCTAAGATAGTGGTATGGACTGAGTACACTTACCCTCCCCAGAAGTGGGAACATACTGAATATGTTGTTGTTGTTTTATACATCTTTACACATACACTCTTATCACTACACTATTGCTGATTAGTATTCATTTTCACCTAAATTTATGACGCAACCTTGATAAATTAGTATGATTTGGGTAAACACCGCGTGCAGATAAGTTTTTTCCATTATTTGCCTGTGTCATTAATAAAGAGAACATAACTAAAACAATAGCAGACAGTAAGCATAGAGAGTAGTGCACAGGAACTTCTAACAGTTCATACTAATCAGTTTTCTTCTTTCAAATAATCAGTTCTTCTTACACAACATGGCAAAGAAACTATAATATCTTACATCTAGCAATGGTGGTTCTGACGAGTGCACGAGCAAGCAGAGCACTTTTCCTCAGCTCATCTCTTTGAAAACTCAAAACTTTTTCAATCTCACATGGGGATAGAATCTCCATATATTTGTTCATAAGGGATTCACCCTTAACCTCATTGGGTATCACATACCAAAGATGTATCTCCCTAAGAATCAATGCATTAAGCAAAAGAATTAGGAAAAAGAACTCAAAAACCCATTCTTCGCATAATATATGTTGTTTCCGCCGCGGATGCGGAAGGCCATCCTAATGATAAGGTCCTCCCTTTCTAAACAAAGACTCAAACTTGGTCGCCTCAATTGGCAAGTAAGCACTCCAACTTGGAGAGTGCACATCTGAACTCGTCTCCACTGTGCCTCGTGGACACCGATGCTGACATGGCAAATTAATTTTGGAGGTGTATAGATGATCACTTTGTGAGTTGAAGTTTTCAACTGACACAATGGAGACGAGTTGAGGTCTCTAAATGTGCACACTCAAAATTAGAGTATTTACATGCCAGCTAAAGCCAAAGTCTGAGTACTTATGTATTAAGCCTATATATTTTTTACCCCTCCCTTGATGACTTGAACCCATAACCTTCGCATTGAAGGTGGAGGGCGCTTACCATCTGAGCAACCCCTCTTATCGAATAACTAAACAAATATCCCATAGCCATCTTACAGCAGAAAACAAACACAGAGAAAAGTAAACAACTGAAACTTACTTTGGAGATGGGAGTGAAAGATTAGTTAAAGGGGGCAAGGAACTGAACAATTTCCCATCAATACAACATTGGATCCTCATTCTTGAAATCCCACAAAGCATTTAAATTTTCTGCAAAACAAAAAGTGAAAAAATTGAGTCTTTACAATAACAACAACATACCTAGTGTATTTCCTAGAGTGTACGCAGTCCGTACCACTACTTTAGGGGTGAGTTAGTGAGGTTGTTTCCGATAGACCCCGGCTCAAAAAAGTTGAGTCTTTATGAATAAAAACCAACAGATCTCCTGATTTTTCAATTTCAAAGAGCTCAAAAATGAAAAAGCACAAAGCATTTACATTTTCAGCAAATAAAAAAGTGACAAAAAATTGAATCTTTATGAATAAAAATCTACAAATATACTGATTTTTCAATTTCAACGAGCTCAAGAATGAAAACCCACACAGCATTTACATTTTCTTCAAATACAAAAAACAACAAACCCAGTGTGTTCCTGCAAAGTGCGGTCTAGATTGTACGCAGTACTAACCACTACTCAGAGCTATAGACCCGGCTCAAGACAAAAACAGTCTAGAAAAAGACAATATAAGAGCAAGAAATAATAGGTAATAACGAAACAATAGATAGTAACATAATCAAGACTCACAAAAATCTGCAGATATACTATTTTTCAATTTCAAAGAGCTCAAGAATGAAAACCCACAAAGCATTTACATTTTCTGCAAATAAAAAGTGAAAAAAAATGAATCTTCATGAGTAAAAATCTATAAATATACTAAGTGGGGTCGGGGAGGCTAGAGTCTAAGCAGTCTGTACCACTGTCTCAGAAATGAGGTAGAAAAACTATTTTCACAGACAAAAACAATCTAAAAATAGACGTAACGTAAAAGCATTAAACAATAGATAATAACAGAAATATGACTAATACAAAATAATACTACAATTGATGTACCTTAAACAACAAACATACTAATTTTCTGCAAAATAAAAAAGTGAAAAGAATTGAATATTTATGAATGAAAATTAACAATTATACTAAAAAATGAAAACCCAATATGTATACCAAGTCAATGAATCAAAAATTTACATGAATTTGAAGGATTTGGAATTCACTTTTTTAGCTATACATTGGTGAATTAGAAGAAAACCCGGTTTTTCTTCAAGAATGTGAACCGGGTTTTTTTAATGAATTGTACTTTTAACCCCTGAAGTGTATAATATATGAAATTTGTTTATTTATTTATTGCAAATTTTCCAATTTAATTTTTCAAACTTCATTTGTTTTGGCTGTTTTTTTTTTTTTTTAAAATATATATATATATTATAAATTTAAAAATTCTATTGTGCAAATTATAATTTTTTTCTACTCGTGTGGCGTTCAGTATCTGCTTTGGGCCGATTAATCCAAATTCATGTTGAAAATTCCACTTTGGAGGTAAAAAGCTCCCTACTAAAAGTGATTTCATTTTCAGAACTCGAATTTGAGGTCTCTGGCTAAGGATGGAGACCTCAGTGCAATATTATTCGCGTTGGGAGCAATTAATCTAAAATCGTGCCAAAAAATCCCCAAGTTGCGGGTGAAAATTCCGACACGGGTGCGGCATAAAGGGTCCGTGCAACTTAGCTATTAACTGTATGCAAAAAGCATTAGTGGATCTCACAAGTGGCGTCTGGGGAGAGTAGAGTGTTGCATACATAACCCTTACCTCGGATAGTTGCTTCCGATAAACCCTCGACTAAAGTAAAAGCATTTCAAAGCAGCACTAGTTTTTGTCAAAAACAGGTTCAAGCCTTGAAAATAGCCTCTGACAGAAATGCAAGGTAAGGCTGCGTACAATACACCCTTGTGGTGGGACCCTTCCTCGGACACCGCGCATAGTGGTAACTTTAGTGCACCGGGCTGCCACATAATACTACTTTTTTGTCAAAAAGGAAGAAAATCATATTGAAATTGGAAACCACAGCAATATTCATTCTACAAAAAACACATAAATTACATTCATCCTGCTAAGTTTTCCCTAGCCAAACATGCCCTAAGGGAAAAGGTGACAGAATTCCTGTTTGAACTACTAAGAAAGTAATCAATATCCAAGCACAGACTGGAAAATACATTGTCATTTTTCAAACATAAATCACAACCATTTGACTTCTTCATGAGGCAGCAGCAATCGCCCGTTGAGCCGAGATATCATATTCATCGCCAGGCTTCTACCCTTTCTGTTGTCGAATTCAACCTATCGATGATTCTGACTCCCTTTCCCTTCTCTAGATTTCCAGCTACATGAACTGTTGGCCATTCAATCATTTTCTTCGATCCTTTCAGACTAGAACTACTCGAATGCACGCTTTTAGTCCTTCGGATTTTCGGTTGAGTTCTTCCATTTGCTAAATCGACATTACCAGCTTCATGCTGATCCTTTGTGTTGTCAGGCAGGTTTGAGATTTCACTTAGACAATCAACGAGCACGTGTTCCTGGAGAACGTTCTCTATGGTACTCGGTAATCCATGTGACTCATTCTCAACTTCAATCTCTCCCGGAGTAGAATTATCAGCGTTATTTGAGGGTCGTTCTTTGGATATAACGATTTCCTCCTCGTCCTCGATCTCATTGGACTTCTGAACTATTGGCTGTGAAGCACTATGATGTCCATTTTCATCGAATGGCTCCAGTTCTGGTGCAGGACCGGCTTCTACGACAGATTCTTCTCGGTCTTTCAAGGTTCGAAGAATTAGAGTCTTGAGAAAGTTCATAACTTGAACCGCGTACATCAAAGCAGTCAACGGATCTGCCATCTGCAGGGCAGAAGAAGTTCACCATTTGTTAATCAGAAAGCAGTGTACACTGAAACCATCGCTAGCTGATGGCATTTGGGATAACGTGTATCTTCATGTTTACTGTTAGTTTCATTGACATGTTAACTTTTTGTCTATGAAAACAACAATCATGCTTCCGATGATGACCCATGAAATGGAAACATCACAAGTGTGTGACCCTCGATTCTTATCCCACCCCACCCCCGAACAGTAGGAAAAGTGAAAAGAGACGCGATTGGACCAACGATATGATTCCTTCATGTTTCGTTTAAACTGCATGAAAGTTTTGACTTACCTGTGTCATATTTGGAGCAAACACCATAGCAATATTACGGGCGTTCATTTTGTTAAAACTTTCCAGTTGAGCAACATCAGCCATCAAGTTTATGGCCCAGTCTAATAGAGCAGCTTCAGTCGGTGGAAGAAGTCTCACAAGCCGCACACACTCTTCTTCTGATTGAGCACGCATAATTTCCTCGGGCGAGAGAGAGTCCAAAACTCCCGTTGGCAGCTCTCTGAACCAAGCCTATAAAAGTATCATCACTTTATGTCAATTACCACATACAGCTAAAATGAAAAATTAACCCAACCATAAAATGCATAGTGAAAACAACAAAGGTGATGTCTAGGAACTGCTAATCCACCCGTCTACCCCTGTACCGCTAGGGAGAAAGAGAGAACTCTTTGAACTTCATTGGAATGGAACACTCACAAGAGTGTTAAAAGATCCACGTGCTTCGTCAACGAAGAAAGATACTACATAATTCAAGTTCAAATGCAATTTAGTGGAAGTATACTTCAAATTGAGACATTCTGCCTCAAATTTGATACCGACCACTTACAATCTTCGGTCAGTTTCATCTCGCAAGTGTTAGCCGACAATCTCAATGAAATATAGCGTATGAGCAAGATGCAGAATATTACCTTTATAAGACCTGCTAAGCAATGAACATCAATGTTATCTGGAATAATTCCCCTATTTAGTTGCTCTCTGACAAATTCTTCTTGGCCATTTTCAGCATTGATCCTGAAGATCCCTTCAGCCTGCAAGTCGACACACGTCAGTGAACGGTGACAGATGCCTAGTCAAACATTTTATTGATCAACATGCGGGAGATTAAAGAGTGGGTGGATGCACACCTGCAAGCCACCTTGAGCATATAAGCGCCCTTGCATCATCAGAAGGATTGTGGGGACGCTATTTCCTCTGGAATCAAATGAAAGCTGCATGCAGTCGGTCGAAACTCCAAAGACTCTTGTACTGCAAAAACAACACCAGCATTAGTTAGAAGATCATGACGCCTTTATGACTAGACAACAATCTGAACAAGTCGTTCTACACCATACAAGAGCTCAAAACAAGGATAGTGTCAAAAGTTAGTATACAAAAGAAGTTACACAAAAGTAATGTGTCGTCATAAAACATGTATGATATATGATATGGCTTATCAGTACTAGGTGAGTATCAACTTTACAATTATCAAACAAAGTGTTGGTCTGAAACAGGCTCTATGAAGTTGAAAGGATAGATAGGATTCATATTTTCCGATCCCAACTAGTTAGAAACTGTAACGTAATTATTATTGTAACAATTACGAAACAACAGCCTGTAAGGGGAAAAAAGAGAACAACTTCTTTTTTGAAGGATGCATGTCCGGAAGTGGTTGATATATTCCCACCGCAGTATGAGAAGACTGTACAGTCATAGACATATGAAACTAAAAAGTAAAATTAAATGTATATACTTCATTTCTTCAAATCTTGATCACATATCCCAGAATTTCCAAAGTGGTGCAGACACCACTTTAAACTGTTCAAAGGTGTTTCTTAGTTACAGGAGTAATTATACTAAGCTTCCAGTTTTACGTTGCACCTTTTTCTGAACCATTTTCACATATTTATATATCTTGCCGATAGGTAATTATTTTTCCATTTACGGAATGGAAGGACTGCTTAAAGATCTAGTCGTTTTCCAAACCTGAAATGTACAGATTACTACATATTAAAAGATAGTAAATATTTGGTGAGCGTAGTCATCACAAAGAAAGGAAAATCCCTACTTGAAGCAACAGAACATGTTACTTTTGATCTAATTATAGGCTGGTAAGGAAGACAAGGATGCATCATTAATCATCGATTCGAAGATATATTAATCAAATATTTTATTCATTCCACTGCATAAATTATTGGCTTCCCCATAATAATTTAAACCACAATTATATGTTCTTCTCCTTGTTTCATGAAGCATGTGCTGGACGAGGCTGTCAAAATCCTGAACAACTAACAAGATAACTAGAAGAAGCCAACAGCCCTTCTTCTGCTCAACAGAAAGAGAAAAGAACAAAAGACAAAACTTAAATAATAGTACTAACAATAATGGAAGATCGAATTTCTTTAAAAACATATTCTGCTACTCCCTCTGACCCAAAATAGTTGTCATGTTTCGCTTCTCGAGATTCAAACTATATGAACTGTGATCAATTTTTTCAAGATGTATTTTTCCACCATAGTCATACGGGAAAATTGCAACTTAGAGTACTTTTAGTATAGTTTTCAAATATCTAAATTTTAATATCAGAATATTAAATCGAGAAAACTAATTCAGTTTAGCTCCAAAGTATGATAAACTGACTCTCGAGATGCGAAACATGACTGCTACTTTAGGACAGAGGGAATCTTTGAACATTAAAATGTCATCGGAATATAAGAAAACTAGAAACATATACAAGGGGAAATCAAAAGTGTAATAATAGTAAAAAAGTAACATCAAGCACATCTTCTAGGCCATGAATGATTTTGAACAAACATCAACTACTTCGCCTCAGCCCCAATCAAGTTGAGGTCGGCAACATTAATATTCACTTCATCATTTAAGCTCATTTCATATCATGATCATATTAAACAAAATAAAAATTAAGCAAAATAAAAGTGAATGATTTAGAACAAATAACAACTGCTCCCCCTCGGCCCCAATCAAGTTGGGGTCGGCTATATGAATATCCACCTCATCATTTAAGCTCATTTCATATCATCATCATACTAAACAAAATAAAGGTGAATGATTTAGAACAAACAACAACTACTCCGCCTCGGTCCCAATCAAGTTGGGGTCGGCTATATGAATATCCACTTCATCATTTAAGCTCATTTCATATCGCCATCATACTAAACAAAATAAAAATGAATGGTTTAGAACAAACAACAACAACTACTATGCCTCAAACGGCAATCAACTTAGGTCACCTATGTGAATCTCAACTACTTTATTTAAGCCCATTGCATATCATCATCATACTAAACAAAATAAAAGCAAATGATTGGAACAAACAACAACTACTCCCCGGTCTGTCCGAATCAGGTGAGCTCATATCATATCATCATCATACTAAACAAAATAAAAGCAAATGACTAGAACAAACAACAACGAGCCCCCGTCGGTCCGAATCAGGTAAGCTCATTTCATACCATCATCATACTGAACAAAATAAAAGTAAATGATTAGAACAAACAACAACTAGTCCCCGTCGGTCCGAATCAGGTAAGCTCATTTCATATCATCATCATACTGAACAAAATAAAAGTGAAAGACTTAGAGCAGAAGTCCAACAAGAACAAAAATGAAGAAAAGTACATTAAAAGGAAAAAAGACCAAACCTGGCACTAGGAGGTCTTCTAGGAACTTCAGGTTCAAACTCAACAGGAAGTCCAAGAAATCCATTAAACCTATCAAAAGTGACATGAGCAACATGTCTGACATTACTAGGCCAACTAATCTCCATTGATGAATTAGCACAAGTAGTACCAGAACTAGAACTAAAACCAGAACAAGAAGATGAAAGCAGCTCTTCAACACTAACACCACTAAGAATATCAAAGTTGCTCTTACAAGCAACCAAAGATTTCCTAAAACCAGTTAAACAAAGTGTTAACAATGACAGCTGATCTCCCCCTTCTTCTCTTTCTCTCCTTTTTCTCTCTCTTTTTCTACCAGAAATACTACCACCCCTTCCTACTACTACTTGTACATCAGTATTATTATTTCCCTCTCTGTATACATCTACAACTGAATACAAATTGGGTCCACTACTTAGACTCTCTTGGTGAGACCCATCATTATCTCTAGGTAATAAACAAGGTAGTATACTAATGGAGCTTGAAGATGAAGGTAACTCATGTTGGGGTTGTATTATATCAGTCATTTTCAACAAACCCACAAAAATAAAGTTTCAATTTTTATTGCTAGATTTTAATGCTACAACAAATCAAGAAACTTTCCTAACTCATATATTCAGTCATTTTCAAGAAACCCACAAAAATAAAGATTGAATTTTTATTGCTACAACAAATCAAGAAAAGCTCCTAACTTATACTTCCAACCATTTTCAAAGAAATAAAAATCCTTTTTTTAATATAAAGATTGGATTTTTATTGCTAGAACAAATCAAGAAAAGCTCCTAACTTATACTTCCAACCATTTTCAAGAAACCCCAAGTAATAAAAATCCTTTTTTTAATATAAAGATTGGATTTTTTTGGTGGGTTTTAACTTTTAATGGCAAAAGAAATCAAGAAAAGATTTTCAAGAAACCAACAAAAACAAAAATACTAATTTATTTTTTTTAATATAATTAATTGTAGAACAAGAAGCAAGAAAAGTTTGGTGGGAACTATTAAAGAAAATTAACAACAACTAGAGTAAACCCCCACACCCCTTTATGATAGTTTGGTAGATTAGTAGATTACAAAGAAGAATATGGGGTTCTTGAGTAGAGTTGGATACAAGCAAAGTTTGGTTTTTTTTGGAAGGTGAGATATTAATATCAATATACAATCATCATCATCATCATCACTATCAATACATTCTCACTTGCTACGACAAATACTTTTTTCCCTATATCATGGAAGTACTTTCAATTCTTTATATGCTTTGGCCTAATGGGAAGTAGAAGAATACTACATTTACTATAGAAAGAAGAGAATTATTGGTTTATTATAGAATTATTAGTACTAATTTTTTAATGTTAATGGAGAAGCAAAAAAGGAATATAGCTGGATTTGGCTCCTCTATCATGGCACTTTCTATATGATTTTCTATTTTGTACTAACAAATAAGAGCGATAGAGCGGTAAGTATTCGTTCATTTTGAGATGGAGATTTCGAATTTGGCGAATCGTATGTATGAATATAATTTGTTTTAGCTTTGGTGAGTAGTCAAATTAAGTCTCTATAAGCAAAGCGTAACAAATCATATAAACAGAATAATTCGTTCTAGCTTTGACGAGTAGTCGAATCGAGTCTGCAGAAGCAAAACATAACAAATCATATCAACAGAATAATTCATTTAGCTTTGACGAGTAGTCGAATCGAGTCTTTACAAGCAAAGCGTAACAAATCATACGAACAGAATAATTCATTCTAGCTTTGACGAGTGGTCAAATCAAGTCTCCAAAAGCAAAACATAACACATCATACAAACAGAATAATTTATTTTAGCTTTTCGAAAAGTAGTCTAATCGATTATCTATAAGTAAAATGTGGCAAATCAAATTACCAATAGACAATTCAATTAAGCTTCGAAGAGTAGTCAAGTTGATTTTTCAGAAGCAAAATTTGACGTATCATATTATCAATGTAATCCATTTTAGTGTTGACGAATAGTCAAACAAACTCTATAGAAGCAAAATGACAAATCATATTTATCAATGTAATTTATTTTAGCTTTGAAAATTAATCAAATCGACTCTTTAAAAGTAATACGTATCAAATCATGTTACATGTATACTCCATTACTTAACGTTGAAGAGTATTCAAATGGACCCTCTAGATGCAAACCAAATCATATTACAAATATATTTTATTTTAGCTTTAAAGAGCAGTCAAATTGATTTTGTAAGAAAAACCATGATAAATTATATTACCAAATTTTATTTTATTTTTAAATATCTACATTTATTTATCACATGACTTGCACCATTTAATTTAAGGGACTCAAATGTATAATCATGAAGAATTAATATTCCTAATCCAATAATTATATGACCTAATCATGTATAGATCTTATCTACTATTTAACACTTATTTATTTCTTTGCAGGTCATATTGATATCTACTGTTGAATTAATAATGATTATTTATTATTTTGGTATAAATAAAAACTTTATTTTAATATTATTAATACTAAAAGAATAATGACAACCTGGTTCTGTTAAGGTAGTTGCAGATCCAAGGAATAATATTTTAATGTTCTAGCACATGCACCTGGTTCTAAATTTAGCGGTTGAATTAGAATTTTCACTTAATATTAAAAAAATAAATATACAAACATCGTATAATATAAATATATATATATATATATATATATATATATATTAGTATTAAAATATTTGTTATCGATATTAAATATTTGTACATAGTATTATGTAGATGTTTATATCGATAACCAAACATCGTATATGTGGATTACCTATTAATGAAGTACATTATACTTCATACCAAATATTATATAAAGCAATATGGATTTATATATCATAATTAATTTAACTTATATTTCAAACCAAATAATGTATCTCTATACACTTGATGTATAATTTCTTTGTTTTAATTAAATTTAAATGTAGGATTTTATTTTTTCCACATTCAATTAAGTGACAGAGTATAATAAATTAAGATAGAGAAGAGTCATATCAAAGAGACATTGAAATAGACAACACTTACATATGTCAATACTCTAATGAACACTCACTCATGAATACTTATCCTTTTCTTTTTGTCATATGCGTCGTAGTTTGGAGTTCGACTAATTTAAATTTATATCAAAAGAACATCTCTCTTTGTGGTAAATAGCTCTCTGTTAAAGACAATTCAATTCTTACGGAACATGAGATATAAAAAAAAGCGATAGTTTGGTGAAACAAAGCTCCTGCGATATCGGGGATTGAAGAAGGACCGGACTACGAAGGTCTATTGTGCGTCAAGCTTATCATGCATTTATGTCGAAGGTTGTTTTCATGGCTTGTCATCGTGACCAGTGGCGGATCTACATAGGGTCCAGGGGGGGTCGGTCGGAAAATTATACTATTTTTACATGATTTTTTTTTTTTTTATGTATAACTAGTAGAGGTTGAACCCCCTTCGACTAGTCCGTATATGTACTACTAAACCCCTCACTGAAAATCCTGGATCCACCCCTGATCGTGACCTCCTGATCACGCGCCAATAACTTTAGGGCCACACTACAAAGGTCTATTGTATGCAAGCTTAACATGCATTTATGTCGAAGGCTGTTTCCACGGCTTGACATCGTGACCTCCTGGTCACACGGCAACAACTTAAGGGCCATACTACAAAGGTCTATTGTATGCAAGCTTAACACGCATTTATGTCGAAGGTTGTCTCCACGACTTGACATTGTGACCTCCTGATCACACGACAATGACTTTACTAGCTATTCCAAGGCTCCCCTTCAAAATATTTCGTTAAAATGAAGGAATACTTATCATTCCGATATTCATATTCATCCATTTTGCAAACTAAGAAACAAAAATGTGACACATACCAACTATGGTTGCAAAATTCCTTTTCACTTAGGGTGGGTAAGATGTAACTCTTTTTTTTTTTTGTTTAGGAGCTTCAAATTGGAGAATGATTTAGCTTAACAAAAAGACTTGTAACTTTCAATTGTATAATTAAGCAAAATTGCCAAACTCATGAATATGACAATTAATAATAAAGTCATATTTGTAGTTAACAATTCAATGAACTTGTATCCTCTCTTCCCTTTGACAAGAATTGACAAATTATTAAGAGTTTATTTTTTTTATTTTCAAGGCTCGGATTTAAGATTTTTAATTTAAAATAAAGAAACAGTTTTTATTTCGTGACAGCCTTTGATGGTTTAATGTAATCCACGATACAAGAAATAAAAAAAGTTTTTTTTTTCATATTCAGAGTCGAATCCTCGACCTCTAGTTAAGGTGGAGCAGCTCCATCCACTGCACCACAACCCATTTTGGTTTGGAAATTCATTTCACTACTCTAGGTTATTAATTATTATGTTTCCTAGAAATTGTAATAAAGGAACTATTTATATAAGTAAAGGGACCAATAGTTTTTACTACTTCATTCGTTTTATTTTACTTGATCCCAATGCTAAAATAAATATTTTAATTTATTTGTCTATTTTCGCAAATCAAAAGAATTTTATTACTTATTTTCTATAATACCCTTAGTATTAAAAAACTTCATAAAATAGTAGTAATAGTTTAGTTTAAAATTTCAAAACATCATTAATAAAGTTAGTTTGATATTATACACATTTAATTAAATTTATTTTAAGATTATATAAAGGGTCAAACAAAATGAAACGAAGAAAATACACTTGTTTTTTCACAACTCAAAAAGCACAAAAAATTAGGTGAGTGTCTAATTATGTCTATTAAAAGCTTAATCCACTCGTGGTAGACATAATTAATGACCTCGATTGGCGGTTTAATTAGGTGAATTTTGTCTAATTATTTTGCCAATTATTAATTACCCTATCCTCTCTTACTCCCCCCCAAAAAAACTTATTTACGTGAGTGTTTACATCAAATCAGGTATCTAATAAATCGTTTCGTAATATTTATTTTTCACCACTATCGGCGATTTGATATACTTTAATTTGTTTAACTTTTGGTCGAAAAATGTTCCTATTATCACCAAGGGACGTGAATTGTGATGCAGTGATGGAACAGTTGGATCTTTTTATATTAATTCATGAATTTAGGTTTGAGACTTGAGAACAATGTCGAATTAATTTGACAAGTGAAATTCAGATAATAAGAAAATACGTATATTTTTATTAAAGACTGGTATGGATCAAAACGTACAACTGAAAGACTCTATTGAGAAAACGATAGACTGTCAAGAACGTAGAGGATGTAGGATGGACAGTTTGTCAAATCTAATTGATCATGCATGAACGATAGTTCGAGTCAACGACTTTGCGAGGATTCCCTCGTTTCAGATCTTTGAAAAAGAGGATCAAGTTGGCCCTCATGAACAGGTTGTTGCATTATCGTTCTCCAACCCTTTAAGCGAAATACGACAAAGAAAAAGGAAGGAAAATCCATGAACTGACCTCATCATCTTCACCTCGTAAAAACTATGAGATCATAGTACTACACAATTTCATTATTTATTATGTTTCAAAAAGACTATATTTTTTGAATTTTCTTTTCGAGACATGATCATCAATGTTCTAAAAAGTGAAGATATTAGAAAATGTGATTTTTTTAAATTTTATTTTACATTAATTTATATCCTCTTTTTTTTTTTTTTTTCAGTCATGAAAGTTTCTTATCGTTAATTAATTTTTCATTAATATAACAATAAACCCATTCATGGATCCAAATGTAAAAAAGAAATTATAAATAAAAGACAAATACATACACTTTCTTTTTTAATATTAGGTATTTGATACTTATATAAGGTTTGATTAATTTAAATTCACGTCGTGTAAGATTTATTTAAGACTAAATTACTCCCTAATAAAAAAAAATCATATCCAAAGATTTATTAAGTTATGTATACCAAATTCAAAAAGACAAAAAAAAAAAAAAGAGAAAAACGAGGAAAAAGATGATATATACAACGGGAAAAAAAAAAAAAAACTTTTTTTGGTTTTAGAAATAGAATAATAATTTTGCACTTTTAATTTTTACAATATTTACTGTTTCAAAATTCAAACTCTTATCATAGCGGTGGACCCTAAAAAGTAAAGTGATTTATATGTGTTTAATAAGTAACATATGTTTTAAGTTTGTTAAAAAAAAAGAAGATATCTTTTTATATTTGGGAAATATTTTTTAAAACCATTTTGTTATGAATAATTAGTGTACGTAAATGAAGATACTTTTTAAAAATTTCATATCGAGTTTAAATGTTAAACTTGGTTTTTAAAATGGAAAGTACTAATAGGAATGAAAAAATAGTCAATGAAGCGGGTCGAGATTCGAGAACGATGAAATCGCGAAGGTCTCGAGTTTAAATTTCAGCGGAGAAAAAAAACCAGACTATTTCTTTTTATTTGTGTAAATTTTGATGGACAACGTTATCTGATACTCGTATGAAGTATAAGCAGATCCAAATACCGCGATATTAAAAAAAATAAAAATAAAAAAAGATATACCAAAAGGACTATTAACGGTCTTTGCAAAAATGACCAATTGGCTACTTTGTTTTTGCAACGGGCTGTAAACTGTAAAGTGATGCTAAAATTGGGCCATTTTTGTCATTTTTCTTTCTTTTTGGGGCTAGTACTTTAATATATTTACACAAGTAATATGATATGTATAAATCAAATTCCATATTTTAAATTTTATATCTAGTCAAACACGAGAACTACAAATAAACTATTGGAGATAGATTAGTGATAAAGATGTATTTTACGTATTTTTAAGATTCGTAAAGAAGTGCTGCGATAAAAAAGCTACACGTACTTCAGTATAGTATGCTGGAGTTTCACTTGTAAAACTTTAAACTTTAACACGTCATGATAATTTAAAATTGGAAAGCAAATTTGGGTTTTGGACTTAAATCTTGTTATTATGTTCTTACTCCATCTGTTTTAGTTTGTTCGTCCAAAAGAAGATTTAATTTGGGCCAAAACAACTTTTCCAAAACTTCCTGAATCGTTTTTACATTTTAAGCAATCCGCTATGTATAAATTAAACTCATATATTAAATTTTGTATCCAGTCAAACATAATCGCATATAGCAAAAATACAAATGAACTAATAACTAAAATTAGATAAAAAGAAAAATATTAGTGGTATTTGAGATAAATTAGGAGTAAAGATGTATATGTATACCTTTTAGACAAGTGAAGAATCAATGTAGGGAGAAACTAATATAAATTCCGATAGTTTGGAGTTTAATTACAAAAAAAAATTGACATTTTGCATAATTATTAGAAAAAACTCGATTTTGGGTCTGTCGAGATACATAATTAGTTCCCGATACATCTAACGAATATACATTTTTTTAATTTTATTTTCCTTTGTAAAAATACATAATTAGCTCCCAATATTTATTTTTTTAATTTGAATCTGTCAAGATACATAATTAGCTCCTAATACATTCAACGAAGATACATAACTAGTAGAGATTTTTGTAGCTACTTTGTAAGAATGAGAATTTGTGTAAATATGGTAAGTTAACGTGTATGTTTATGTTATTTTTCAAAAAAAAAAAAAAAAAACACGAATTTTAGTATAATATGTTGGAGTTTCTCTCGTAAAACTTTAAACTTTAACAAAAAGTCAAAAGGTGATAATTTGAACTTTAGAGCCCAAGGTCATTAAACCCAATAGCCCAATTTAGCAGCCCACTTACCGTCTGACCCGCTAAAAGCCCAACCTAAAAGTTGACAACACTTTCAACACCTACGAATTTACGAAAGTTATTAATCAGAAGTCTCGGATTTAAATCTTAAGAACGAAGTCGTTTTAGGTAAGAAGAATTTTACTTTTGGGGTGAGATTTTTCGAGTGCAGATTTGGATAAGGTCAGACACTCAAATGAATAACAAATAACGAGTGAAGAAAAAAAAGAACTTAATATGACACTCTATTTGTCTCGATTAATATAATTTTTAGATATTTTGTTTCTTCTTTCATAAAATAACACAAAAAACAATCGAAGGATAATGGGATGATTTTGATTCCTTCATTCTTAACTAGAGATTAAGTGTTTTATCAGCTTTCTTAGCAGACCTTTCGCTCGAAACGATCCAAATTAATCAAGCCAATAAACTTCATTATACCATATGATTAAATTTATTGTGAATCCCTTTATTCTTAAGTCAACACATTTACTTGAAAGTTGAATTTAATGGTGGAGATAAACTTTATTGGAAGCTTCTAATAAAATTTTCTAATTTTTTCTTTTTCCCCTTTGTCTACCTAAAAGTCTCTTTTAAGTCATCTTTATTCTTTTTATAATCATAAAATTTTCAAAAGTCAAACACACAAGATTTCAAATATTAAAAAAATAACAGTAATTAAAGACGAAAAAAATCTATTGTTGAATGACAAAAGTTTCAGTTAGTTCTACTCGATGACAGAGTGTATATATTATATATTTCATTACGTTCTTATCACTAAATCGAAATTCTGACTATATCATCTATTTCTCTATAGCTTTTGCGCAAAATTCTATGTCCTATAAATACGGATTGTGGTGACATGAACAGAATGCCCCCATTCTTAACTAGAAACCGTGTATAAAAAAATACATGTTATGAAGAACATTCCTTTTAAATTATTCTTACTCAAGATACATGACGATAACTTTTAAAAAAGTTGTCCTTTTGTGGACGAAAATACATGTATGAAATTCGAAATTACGGATTCTAGCCTCCGTGTATGAAAAAAATACATGTAATAAAGTTTTTTTTTTTTTCCAAGTTATTCTTACACAAAATACATACGAATATCGAACATCAGACGATAACGTTTAGAAAAAGTTATGTCTTTTTGTGGATGCAAATATTCCAACCATTTATTTTGACATTTGGCAAGTAGTGCCCTCCTTAGTTTACTTATTTCTACAAAATTCTCTTTGGTTTTTCTTTCTTTTTCAAAAGTCGTGTGTCTCCACTCTTCATTCTTTTTTTTTTTTTTTTTTAATAAAGAAATTTTTGGTAGTTTTGACTTATTTTTAGTCACATAAAGTGATAAATATTCCAAGTGTTAATTATTAATTATTATAGTATATACTTCATATTCCTTCCTCCTCAATTTCATCTCAATTTATGTGACACTATTAATTTGATATGACGATTAAGAAAAAAATAAAATATTTTAAAAAATTTGTGGTCTAAAATCATTTTTAGATATTCACATATTTGTGTGGTAAGGATAAGAAAATAATTTCAAAAGTTTCAAAAGTTAAATTATTTTTAATTATGATAAGATGACATTCTTTTTAGAACGAATTGAAAAAGAAAATGTACCACATAAAATAGGACGGAGGGCATATGTATTTTTTATTTTTTTGGGAACCCTCGTGAAAACTCATAACCTCTGGCACATTCTCTGCCCTTTCGATAAACATAATTTTTTGTAATAATTTGTTCATTGTGTAATAGTTCGCAGACCAGAAAAGGGTATATACTTTATAGTATTATTTTTTTTTAGTTATTTTTGGCTTCATGGGTACCCACCATTTTCAGCCGTTCATATTATTTAAAGTGTTGGTGATAAGTCAATTTTTTTAGTTGGTTAATTGGAGTTAATTAGGTTAAAGCTTGATTCTTGATTTTTAAATTATGCAATGGTTAAAATTATTTTTTGTTTGTTATAAAGGAATCTAATGATTGTAACTAATCCAATATTCCATTTTTAAGTAATGGATTAATGGCTAAAAATTAAAATATACCATGAGTTATTGCTAATTCTATTTAAAGAAAGTGTTTTTTTTTTCTTTTTTAATGTTTGTAAATATTATTTGATAAAACAAACTAGTGTTTAGTGTGGACGGTCTCCTCTATCAAAATAGTAATAGAAAAAAAAGGACTTATCTCAGATCTTTACATTTCACATTTGAATATTTTCTAATTGAAATTGCTCGAGACAAAAAATTTCACTGACCATACGTCGATTGCACTTTCAAACCAATAAAATAAACGTCAAATAATCAGATTTGACGATTCTATATGCGCCCATTATAATTTTTTTTTCTTTTTTATAAAAAAAGTGGTTTACATTTTAAGGGTAGAAAAAATATATTTGCAGATGTAATTTTTATCACTTAATCATGAGTATAAGATGTGTAATCACGCTTTAATTAAACTTTAGGTTAATTACAAGCGTTGTAAGTTTTTTTCCCCCCTATTTAATAAGTCATATGTAACGTGAATCTAGTAAAGAATCTCTAGTTCATCTGACTCAGTTAAGACTCATTGATACATATTTTGAATCCAGTAATACGACGCATCACTAGAAAACGCCAATTTCCTATGAAATTTCTGTGAAAACGTTCGTTAGAAATTTCAATTCTTTCAGTAATGTCGAAATGTGTTAGAATTTTGAGTGCGACCACATGAAATTTAAATCTCGAATCTGTCTGTGATATGAGTTCTTCTTGATTTATATATACATAGGCTATAAGTTTGATATGCACTTCTTGCTATTATTGATAAGTCAAAAGTGCATAGAGACAACATCTAAAGACAAATAAATTAAACCACTACAATCATATGAGGCACATTTTCAATTTTTAAAAGTCAAAAGTTGGCCCTCTTTGAGAAATTCTCCACTACAAAAACCAATTGCCACCCACTCTTTTTCATTGCAAAAAATATTCAAGTAAGTAAACTTGTTTCTCTATAGTTTTCTCTTTCTTCTTCATTTTCTTGTACACAAAAAATGCTAGGTAAGAAGTTTGGTTCAATGAAGAAATTAGTGAAGAAGGCTAAGGTTATTAGAACAACTAGTGCTAATGAGTCACAACATCTTGAATATTTGCTTGTTAAGGATCATGATTATGATGATCAAGATCATCAAGTGGCTAGTCCAACAAGTGCTAAGTCATCAAAAAAGATGGGGACATTTGCAATGTATGTAGGGGAAGAAAGGGAGCGATTCGCGGTGCCAACGAGCTATCTTTCACATCCATTGTTCAAGATTTTGTTGGAGAAGACATACAATGAGTTTGGATTTGAGCAAACAAATGGACTTGTTGTGCCATGTAGTGTGGTTGCATTTCAAGAAGTGGTCAATGCCGTGGAGTGTTGCAATGGGAAGTTTGATTTTGGTGATTTGGTAGAGGAATTTCTATGATTAGGTTGATATTTGCCAAGGTCATGTCTAGTATTAGATTAGTTGGTTGCTTTTGTACCTCTTTTCTAATGTAAGTACGACGACTACTACAACAGTTCTGTTCTGAACAAGTTGGGGTCGGCTACTTTCTAGAGCGAGGATAGGATATTTGAGAAATAGATACAATGATTCATACATACCTTTAATATACTAGGTAAACTTCCTTTTGCTTTCCCCATGAGGTAGACTTGGAGAGGAGAAATCAATTGAGAGAAGTAAATTTGTTCTTTATAGTTCTCTTTAAGTTAATGTCAACTAGTTACATTGTAAATTTTATGTGACAAGAATTGAAAGAGAAATGTAGTTGTTATTAACTTCTTGCCCTTTCAATTTCATTAAAGACCATTTTGAGGATGTTCCATCTTACTTGTATAGCCGGTCCCAAAGCCGAATAAAAGAGAAAAAAAGAAAAGAGTTGCAGTAAGCTGACAGTCAACCTAAAATTAATTAACCAAGGATGTATGTGTCTACCATTTAAGTCTTCCTCTTCACCTTGTTTTTCTTGTCATTTCACACAAGTTTTTAATTAGTCATAGTTAGCAAGTCAAAAGGGATAATTGGTAGTTTGATTATCATCAAGAGGTGCATGCATGTTATACATATTTTTATTTTTGACTTGGTCAAAAATTAGATAGTACTAAACATTGCGTTAACCACACAAACCAAATAAAAGAAAAAAGTACTTGGCTGCATGTTAGTCGGAGTCAGCAGCATTTTAGTAGTTAGGTGATAAAAAGGGAAGCCCGGTGCACTGAAGCTCTCACTATGCGTAGGATCCGGGGGAGGACCCCCACCACAAGGGTGTATTGTATGCAGCCTTACCTTGCATTTTTGTCGGAGGCTGTTTCCAAGGCTTAAACCCGTGACGTCCTGCTCACATGGCAACAACTTTACCAGTTAAATTGACACGATGATGTAAAATTTCGTTACATTGTCGATGGCCCCACAAACTTCAATTTGGAGTTGATAAACTCAGTTTTTACAGGAAACTTTGATGTAAAAAAAAACAAAAAAAACAAACAAACTGTTTTTACAGGACACTTCATTGCATTTTCATTGAACATGATCAAATAGGAGAACATAGTGCGTGTTTTAGTCAACAAGGATTCTTTTCATTTCACCAATGAGCTCCTGCATCTGTTCCCTAGTATGCAAGGGGAAGGGATAAACACATGCACAATCCAACTGTCCGTCTCTAATCGTATCGAATATGGCAATAGAAGGACCTACCCCGTGCACGGATGCACACCCGATGAAGTCTTCTAATCCGATTTCTTGATGTAATGTGCTGGTGGTATCGATCACGGGGTCTTCAAACACGGATATCAGAGAAGTCCTTAGTGAAGAGGATGGCGTTAAGCCGGGATTGTCAATGGCCTTGCACATGAGGAAATTCAAGTCTCCCATGTCTGAGAAATGCTTGTTGTTGTTCTTGGCGTTGATAAAAGACGTGTAACATCTCTTTGCTAGCTCCCATAAATCATCTCCTCCCTTAACGTCGTGTGTGTTGAGGATAGCAGAATGATAAAATCCTGCATGAATTAGGTCATTATATTAATAATACATGGTGTTGCCCAAGAACCAAGTTAAATGGCTAAGAGGATGTTTCCAACAGACTAGGAGGCTAAAAGACACTCCTACTAACGCGTTCATTCTCCCGACTATACAATACTTGTAAATAGCCCTGTTCCGCTCAAAAGGACGCATAACATTACTAGCTTTTTGGTTAGAAAATGGTGGCCCAAGAGAGTGTCATAAGTGATGGCCTGGATTTTTGAACGGGTGCTAGCCATAATTAATCGACAGCATGCAAGGAGTAGTCACCTCGACTAAGGAGGGGTCCCAGCCATGACCAACTGGTAGGATGTCAGAGGCGGTAGCATAGGTGACTAACTTGGGTCCAAAACAAAACAAAAAAAAGATTGGATGCCAACTATGTTGCTCAGACTCTCCAAAAATGATGTTGCACCCGTGTTGGATCGCCCAAAATGCACTACTTTAAGAGGATCCACTACACACCTGTTGCCATTTTTAAAGAGTCCGAGCAAACATAGGATGCCAGTAGTGAACAACCCATTCAGATAGGTGTCAAGAAATGGAAACAACTGATATGAGTAAGTTTTTACCAGTAACAAACCTGGAAAATCAGGGCTAAGCACTGGATCAAGAATCGAACGGCAGTTAATAAGGGTTACAATTGCATACTTCTCCCATTGATTCTCATTTAAGCCTTTCGAGGAATGAGCTGCAATTAATCCAGCAGCAGCCAACAGCCCACACAGTTTTATACCTCTTGTTTTGCAGCCCTGCCAGAATCCAAATTTTGCTCTCACTTAATGTTCTAAATTGCAAACAATGTCATAACCTGTTGCTTGGACTGTTGCAGGCACTTGCCGGATCTTTCAAAAGTAACACATTTTTGGAGGATCCGACATAGGTGTGACTACATCTTTTGGAGTGTCCAAGCGATACAGGTTGCTAACTCACACTCATCATAGACAGTTACATATAACTAACTTTTAAATAATGCGATTTTGAGCAACAGTTTACAACCGATGAGCCAAATATTTGAATTAACAATATTAGTTTATACCGTTCTCGGTGGACAAAGTTATTCAATACCGGTGGTGGTAGAAGGTAACTAGGTGCATGCAAGTTGACCCGAACACCATCTTTATATATCAGAAAAGTTTAGGTTATATCATCACTCACAATTTGGAGGATGTAACATCCAAATTGGCCAATTCACATTCTAAATGTGGTTAAAGTTGTACATCATGTGAAGAGACTATTCAACTAGAGCCACAAATTCTCAACCAACATGACAAGAAAATTGGACCAAGCAAGTTTAATAGATAGCTTTGCCTAACTTGTAGAAAATGAAAAAAAATGTCACCTAACTTGCCAATTTAAAAATGACATTAAAATCTCTTCTTTTATGACAATGATGTTCGAGTCAGTTTGCCTATTATTCTTTCAGATTTTTGTTATTTGTCATTTATGCCGGTACCCGATAACTCTGTCCATCGAAATATAGCATCCGAAAAGGAATTTGAATCATATAGTATTTTTTGTCTCCACTTATTAAATTTGAACCATAATCCCTATTTTTTTACATTTTAAAAATACTACTAAGGATATTATACTTAATTTATGATTAAATGAGAAGAATATACATTTTTGAAATAACACTAAGGATATTATTGAGGGGCAAATGTTTAAAGTTTGGTAATGGCAAGGACATATTTTTTTTTGATTTCCATTCGGTGTTCGGTGCCCGCATTGGAGTCCCGACTAATCCGGATCGCGCATTGCAGAGCCCATTAAGGTGGCAGCGCTTCCAACAAAGTTTTCTCCATACCCAGGGTCGAAACCTCGACCTCTGGTTAAGGGTGAAGCAGCCCCATCCACTGCACCACAACCCATGTTGGTAATGGCAAAGACATATTATTGATCCTTTTACTTTTTAAGTTTGCCAAAAGTGAGTTTTTTCCCTCAAATATTTAACAAACTCTCACAACTAAATTTATCAAAAATATTGAAAAAAAAGAAAGAAAATTGTCATCTTGCTCTACTTAGTTCTGTTTGTCACGTTTCAGTTTTTGAGAGTTAAACTACATTTACTCTTACCAACATTTTAAGACATATTTTGTCATGATACTAATATGAAAAGAATTGCAACTTATAATATTTTTCCTATAATTTTCGAACATCTAAATTTTAAATATTAAATTAATCTAATTCAATTTAGCTTAAAAAATTAGTCAAAGAAAACTCTCGTGAACTAAACGTGATAAGTAAAAATAAACAACAGAAGCACTTTATTTCTTGCATCTATACCAAGTAATACGAAACTAGTCAAAGTACACGCAAACTGAGCTTGATGGATAGAGTTACCGGTAATATGAAACTAGTCAAAGAACACGCAAACCTACACAAACTGATCCAAACACCACGATTATAGAAACTTACATCAAGAACGCGATCGATATCATCTTAATTCAACTCCACTTTAAAATATTAAACTAATCTAATTTAATTTAACTTCAAAAACTAATCAAAAAAAATTCTCGTGAACTAAACGTGACAAGTAAAAGTAAACAAAGAAAGCACGTTATTTCTTGCATCTATATCAAGTAATATGAAACTAGTCAAACTACGCACAAACTAAGATGGTTGGGCTAGTCAAAGTACACGCAAACCTACACAAACGGACCCATAGAAATGAAATCACTTACATCGAGGACGCGATCGGTATCTTCTTTATTCAACTCCAATTTAACAACTTGAGATTCTTGTGTCGATTCAGAATCCATAAAATTCAAATTCGAAAATCTCAATGAATTCAAACCATACCCCACCATATCTATCCCACGTGCCCAAAATGGCTTATTCGCTTTACCAGCTGGTATATACTCTTCGATTCCCAAACCAACCTCCATCTTTTTCAATAATTCCAATTTTGCCCCTCCTCCTTCATTTTCCTCCTCGCTCATCATCGTCAGCTCCAACAACTTCCTCAACAGTGCTAATGACGCTGCCCGATCACACACTGACGTGTGTATGCGCAGTGTAAGGACCGAGCTAGACTCGTTCAGTTGATAAGTGCTCGCGAAGAAGACGTTACTGATGAAGTTTGATGATGTTTCTGACCAGGAATTTTGGTTCATCTCGTGTTCGAGGATCAGATGGAAATCAGTTTCGTTGATGAGATTATTATTATTATTGTTTAGTGTTCGGAGGATCTGAGCCGTTGATGAGAGATCGAACGGCTGGATTTGAAGATGAGAGTTGGAGGGAATGGTGTAAGAGTAGGAATTGGTTGTTGATGAGTAATGGAGCTGAGATTTGAGGATAGGATTGGAATTTAGGAGTTTGTTGAGGGCATTTTGGAGAACTGAAATGTTTGGTGATTTTGATAAAAGGAGAGCTAAGACGGTTATACCGGTACCGCCGGGAACCGCCCTGCACCAGCTGTACTCGGTGGCTCCGGCGGGCCGAGTTTGGAGATTAGATGATGGAGTTAAGGTGGTGTTTGGTTGCTCAGCCATGAGGAAAATGAAAGTGTTGTGATTTGAGTAATGGAGAAATGGGAGTGAATGATTACATTATAATGTGGACAAACAAAGCCTAACCACAATTTTTTAATTAATAAAAATAAATCTTTTTATGGCGAGGTCCTAAAACAATTTCTCTATCCCTACGAGGTAGTAGTACGATCTGTGTATACTCTACAATCGTAGAACCTACTTTGTGAGATTACCCTGGGTATGTTGTTATTCGAGCTAGCATAGGAGCTGATATGGGATAGCCCTTCTGTTATAAACCAAACGGGAGAGCCCAACCCAAAAGACTAGTCTAATAGGAGATTACACTGGGTATGTTGTTATTCGAGCTAGCATAGAAGCTGATATGGGATAGCCCTTCTGTTATAAACCAAACAGGAGAGTCCAACCCAAAAGCCTAGTTTTATAAACCAAACGAGAGAGTCCAACCCAAAAGACTAGTTTTATAAACCAAACGGGAGAGCCCAACCCAAAAGACTAGTCTAATAGGTGGGAGAACTCAGAACTCATTTAACTTATAATCCCCGACTGGCACCCCTCTTGGGTCCAGCTGACACCCCTCTTGAGTCCAAGCCACCACTCCGAGTCACGACCCAACGCGTGGGACTTTCAATGAAAGCACCAATGTTATAAACCAAACAGGGATTGGGCTCTCCCGTTTGTTTTATAATTCCCTTAGCATTTCCCTATTTTTCCAATGTGGGACAATTGGTTCATAACACCTTCTCTAGCATGGAGCCTCGAAAAGAAGTGTCCGATCTACGATACGCCATAACCATTCACCCCATCCCAAGCCTCGTTTGCTAAGTGGGCTGAAGTCCAAGCCTCTTGGTCCGAGGAAGGGGAACCCCATCGTGCTGGTTTGGCATAGAAGGACGGCCAACTAAAATACTACCAAATGTGGTACTCTAAGTAAGCGTTTGACCAACATGGGTTGTGGTGCAGTAGATGGGGCTGCTCTACCCTTAATCAGAAGTCGACGGTTCGACCCTGGGTACAGAGAAAACTCTATTGGGAGCGCTGTCACCTTAATAGGCCCTGCAACACGCGATCCGGATTAGTCGGGGCTCCGATGCGGGCACCAGATACCGGATGGGGAACCAAAAAAAAAAGTAGGCTTTTGGCCTGAATATTATTCACAATATTTCAGAACACTTGTTTGAGCATATGAAAATAAATGGATAAATTAACTTTCACTATTAGTAGAACTTAGGATTTACCAAAGGTGAATCAATTATTCTATGAATGATGAACATAATTATTCAAGAAGTGCTTCTAAAGCATAATGAGCATACATAGTTTGACATTAATGGTTGTACAAACATTATTATGTGATACAATATCTATATTGCAATTATATTTGTTCCATTAATGGCTTGAACTATTGAGTCTAAAGTCTAAAATGCAACAAAGTAGAAGTTCCATCTAGCCCTTTGTTATTGAAATAAGTTGTGAACTCTGCAATTGTTGTTTCTCTGTACTTTGGAGGATTGTGTTCTGATATCAGCTCCTTGATAGGTCGATACCGCCTTTGTGTTGGCGCAAAATTTGTCATGAAGAAGCATGCTAACGATATCCTTGGACCGACCTTACTTGCCAGTACTCTATGATCAACGCTTTTGAACTTGTCATTTGATATAAGCTGAAAATGATCGAGTCAAAAAAGATCAACCTACATAACATACGCGATAAGACAAGTAAATGTTTCTGATACAACTATGCTAACCTGTAGAAGATCACCTACATTGACCACGAGAGCTCCAGGAGTAGGCGGAACATCTACCCAATGGTTCTGATGTACAACTTGGAGACCGCCAATATGGTCTTGGAGGAGAACGGTGAGAAAGTCATTGTCAGCATGTTTACTGGCGCCTAGAGTTAGTTCGGGTTGTGGGCATGCTGGATAATACTGGCCTAAAGCTAGAAGCCCCTCCGTACAACCCATATCCTTGAGGTGGTTTGGTTCGAGACCAATAGCCTCAGACAGTAGTTCAAATAGCGTATCGCCTAATCTCATCACTTGGTTTGTGTACTCGAGGAGAATATCCCTATCACAGATAAAAAAAACATAATACAATCAAGCCTCTCTATAATAATGATGCCGTTTGTATGTTTCACCATATAATACCTGCAGACAGGAGGGAGTTGTTCAGGACTTGGAGGTACAGGAGCTATGGTGGCGCGAAAAGTGTCCCTCCAGTTGGTTACCGGTCCTCTAAACAGATCAAAATTGCTGTTAAACGTAAACTCTTTTGTCAAATCTCGCTTATACCACTGCTTCTTCACCTCAGTATCTTGCTCAAAGAACCTTCTGACACCGTCTTTCATTTCATCCTGAACACGACTAGGAATCCCGTGATTGATCACTTGAAAGAAACCCCATGTCTCGGATGCATGACCGACTTCTTGAACAATCTTCTTTCGCTTGATTGGATCTTCCTTGATGCCATCAAGATCAATTATTGGAAGCTTGATCAATAACTTCTTGTCGCTGCGAATTGTTGAGTCTTCAGTCTGCGATCGCTGTACAAACATCCTCGGTACTTCGGTTATACCTCCATCCACTAGTCCCTTGACACCGGCTTTTGTTGCATCAAAGGCTTGTAGTTCAGCCTTTCTGTCATACTTTTCTTCATTTGTGTTGATCACCTCCATTTTCTTCTTATGCTTTTGTTTAAATCTGAGATTTAAAGTTTAATCTACCTCAGATATTGAATACTTTGTAAGAGTTAAAGACATATATAGACATTATAAGTATTATTAGCTCCGTTCCAACTTGTTTGTCTTACTATCTTCTTAGTCTATTTGCACATCACAAATATGTTGTCTAACCTGATTATTACTATAAAAATGCAGATTTGAAGAGTTGTTCTGAGTTTAAAAATAATGATTCTTAGTTGGTAATATTTGACCCATAAATTATGTTGAGCCATGTGATATGTATGATATAATAATAATTTCAGTTTGTAGCTTTGTACTATTATGAAGCTTCAATGCAATTATGCAATTATGCAGATACTTGACAGCTTGTTAATTAAGTATAGGCCTAACTAGAATCTTTCAAATATTCACATGCATAAAATTTTCTATCAAATTAAGTATAGGCCTTACTAGAATCTTTCAAATATTCACATGCATAAAATTTTATGATAGAAGGGCCTTGGAGTAACTGGTAAAGTTGCTGCCATGTGACCAGGAGGTCACGGGTTCAAGCCTTGGAAACCGCCTCTGGCAGAAATGCAATGCAAGGTAAGAGCCCGTTTGGGATTGCTGTTACAAAACTGCTTATTTAAGAAGCACTTTTATAAAATGGTTTTTCAGAAAAGTACTTTTTAAAAAAAAAGTGCTTTTGATAATCAAAATATGTTTGGATAATCTTTTTCAAAAAGTATTTTTTTGAGTCAAATGACCAAAAAGGACATCCGTCAATAAACTTTTATTACTAAAATCAATTTATAGAGAAAAATTATTTAAATATCTATTATAATTTTTATTTTATTTTTTAATTTAATTAAAAAGTACGTATTCTAAAATTTTCAATCAATATTGATATATATATATATATATATACATTAAAAAAAATTAAATACTAATATATTACTTAAATAATTTAAATATTACTTAACTCATCAAACAAAAATGAAAACAGAGGTTATTTCATAAAGTATATGTATAGATGTGAAATATTATTTGTATTTATAGATGAAGGAGAAGGTGTGCAATACGATAAATTCGTTGAATGAATAAAAGGTTTGAAGAAAAGGTGAAAAAAAAAAAATTAATTAGAATCTATCTTTTTTTAGTTACCTTATTTTTTGAATACATTTTAGTGTGTCAAATTTACTTAAAGTTAGCAAACATTATATTCATGCTTACAAATATCTAAATGAGATAATATTTGCTATTTGTTACGTTTTCTTTTGGATATGTTTTTACCATTTCAATTTTAAAACTAAGTAATCAAATTCATATACGTATACTAGATGAAAAAATATTTAAAATAAAATTCTATCTGTAATTTGTTATCTTTTTAATATACTTTTACGGTGTCAAAATTTACTACGAATAAACAGTCATCATATTCATATATATACTCACTATTTTAACAAATATGTCACTTTCCATTAATTATTTATTTAAAATTAAATATTCGAGAAAAAACTTATATGTGATGTCAAAATACAATCTTGTAACGTGATTTATCTGTCAATTGTTATCATTAATAATAATAAAATAATTTATATATATTCTTTAGTTATCATCATATTTTCAAATTTATTTAAAGAAAATAAGAGAAAATAAAATAATAATATATAAATTATAAAGAATTATGACTTAAATATGAAATATATATATATATATATATATATATGTGTGTGTGTATATGTATATATGTATGTATGTATGTATGTATATGTATATTTGTGTGTGATAGATATTTTTAGGCTAAATACAGACCCCTTAACTATTGACTTTTTTCGTATAGACACGTCAATTAAGTCATGTAACTATTGAACACTTTACTTATTCACAAAATATTTTAATTAAACACAATTGCTGACATGACACTGATGTGGCATAGTGCGTGCATTACACTCAATTTTAAATTTTTAGCTTTTTTTTTTTGACTTAAATCTCTTTATCTTTTTTTTTTTTTTTTGGTTAATTCTCTCCTTTCTCATTAGCTAATCTAGTGAAGGCTTTCATTAATGGACCTATTTCGCCATTAGTTTCTTCTTCTTTTTTTTTTCAATAATTTTAATCAATCGGAACAACAATGTTGGCTATCAAAATTCAAATTTTAACTTGAAGTTAGTATTTCAAAGAAGCTGTTTATTGTCGAAGGAAATCAGTTATGAAGTTTTGACAAGTTTCTTTGAATTTATGCTGTTTTGGAAACTTAAAATTTCGACGATGTTCTGGCTTTTCTGATGGAAACTCAACCTTGATGATGATGTTCATACTTTTCTGTTTGGAGAAGATGCTGTCCATGCTTAATGGACTGTTTGGCTGTCAATTTTTTTTTTTTGAAAAACGCATTTCAACATCGATTGAATTTCAATCAACCAAAAATTTCAATTTCTTTCTCCTTACGTTGTCGGTGTTCATCCACCCATTTCCGATGTGTTATTCTTTTATTTTTGGTCATGCGATTGAATTTCAATATTTTCATTCGGCCTATTTCTCATCTTTTAAGTGGTGAAGATTATTCAATTTAAGTTTTGACTACAAAATTGCTTCGGTGAATAGAACAAGAGGGTGACAATGACCGAAAAAAATGGTGATTTTCAGAAAAGGAAATGGGGGTAGAGCTGGTTGGGAGACGACGGGGAAAGGGAAGGGAAGGGAAGGGGGTGGGGATGGATAGGCTGCAGTGGGGGTGTGTGGTATTAATGTTTTTTTTTTTCTTTTTATTTAGATTTAACTTTATTAAAAATTTATTTATAATTATTTTAAATTAAAATGCCACGTGTCGTTATTTAATTCGTTACTTTGCCACATCATCAGCGTGTGTATTACACGCATTTTGTATTTTTTGGCACATCAGCAAATTGGGCTCAATTGAAACCATTTGTGAAGGAGTAAAGGTTCAATACGGGAAAAGTGAAATAATTCAGGGCCTGTGTAAGAGAGTAATAATAACAATACTAAAAATGGAACTAGACGATGCTCTACCGTAATCGTCGATGGATATATCTTCCTATCCAGGGTCATGTCCTCGGTGAACTGGAGGTAAGTCATGTTCTGTCTACTCCTCTCCTCAAGGCTATCGATGCCTCTCCTTACATCCACTATAGCCAGCCTCTTAACTCATCCTCACTGGCGCATCTGTGCATCTTCTGTTCACATGTCCGAACCATATCAGCCTTGCCTCCCTTATCTTGTCCCAGATGGCTTCGAGCCCGATCCTATCACTCTTACTGTGACCACATATCGAAGAGTAGTGAACATAATCATTCAAGAAGTGCTTCTAACATAATCATGAAAATTACTTACTCTTGAGTACAATTCATTGATGTTTACATGAGCATACATAGTTTTACATATATAGTTGTGCAAACCTTATTTGATACAGTATCTATTATTTCCACAACCACTTACCTATTATATTTGCACCAATAATTGCTTGAACAATTTAGTCTAAAGTCTAAAATGCAACAGAGTGGAAGTGCCATTTAGCCCTTTGTTATTGAAATAAGTTGTGAACTCCTTGATCGTCGTTTCCCTGTACTTTGGAGGATTGTGTTCTGATATCAGCTCCTTGATAGGTCCATATCGCCTTTGTGTTGGCGCAAAATTTGTCATAAAGAAGCATGCTAACGATACCCTTGGACCAACCTTATTTGCCAATACTCTATGATCAACACTTTTGAACTTGTCATTTGATATAAGCTGAAATTGATCGATCAAAAATATCGTAAGTGATAAGCTGAACTTGTCATTTGTTATGCTTAAATGTACCACTACTTGCCTGTAGAATATCTCCTATATTGACCACGAGAGCTCTGGGAGTAGGGGGGACATCTACCCAATGGTTCTGATGTAGGACTTGGAGGCCGCCTATATTGTCTTGGAGAAGCACGGTGAGGAAGTCATTGTCAGCATGCGTACTGGTTCCTAGAGTAAGTTCGGGTTGTGGGCATGCTGGATAATAATGGCCTAACGCCATAAGCCCCTCGGAACAACCCATATCCTTGAGGTGGTTTGGTTCCAGACCGATAGCCTCAGACAGTAGTTCAAATAGAGTGTCTCCTAATTCCATCACTTGGTTTGTGTACTCGAGGAGAACATCCCTGTCATAGATGCACAATAAGCAAATAAAAACATAATACAATATTCAGACCTCTCTATAACAACGTCGTTTGTCTGAATATTTGTTGGATGCTAACGAAAATTTTGTTACGGAGGATATAATACCTGCAGACAGAAGGGAGTATATCGCGATTTGGAGGAATAGGAGCTATAGTTGCAGTAAAAGTGTCCCTCCAGTTTGTTACCGGCGCTTTAAACAGATCAAAATTACTGTTATATGTAAACTCTTTTGTCAAGTCCCGCGTATACCATGGTTTCTTCACCTCAGTATCTTGCTCAAAGAACCTGATAACTCCGTCTTTCATTTCCTCCAGAACATGACTAGGAATTCCATGATTGATCACCTGAAAGAAACCCCATGTCTCGGATGCATGACCGACTTCCTGGACAATCTTCTTTCGCTTGATCGGATCTTCCTTGATGCCATCAAGATCGACTACTGGAAAACTGAATTTCTTGTTGCTATCAATCGTTGAATCTTCAATCTTCGATGGTTGAACAAAAATCCTTGGTACTTTGGTGATACCTGCATCCACTAGTTCCTTGACACCGGCTTTCGTCTCATCAAAGGCTTGTAGTTCAGCCTTCCTGTCATACTTTTCATCATTTGTGTTGATCACCTCCATTTTTCTTATTCCTTTGGATAACTCAGTATCTGTCAAAATATTCATTTGAAATGTTTAACAAAGTCAAGATATTTTTTTTTTGTTCGGCTTCAAGACAAACTCGTCATCGTCAAAATTTCATTATCATATTCTGCTACAGCTGACAAAATATGACCACTTCAAAGTTCATTTCTACAAAGCTATGGAGAAAAAGGAAACACATCATCGGTATGACTAATACTAATCTAAAGTCTTATATCAACCATTCATATCTTCAAAATCTATAAACTTTGATCTGTCATTGTCTTTGAATTTCATTTTTTCTTCCTACTTATCATGGTGTATTATGATCTATTTTTGATTCTTTTTACTGAACAGATAAGATTGCTTTACTATAGAGAGTTGAGTGTAAATGAGTACAAGAAAAATATCATACTGATTCATTTTGCATGCAAACTGTCTATTTTGCAAAGGGGAAAAGAGTCAGAAGTATAGCTAAACTTTTGCGAAATTTGTTGTAACACGCCTCAACTTTGCGGGGGGGCTATGAGCCTATGACCCCCTTGACTATTTATTACTGTATTTCTGCGGCATATATTTGTCCGGGCCACTATATTCACGCAGTGGTCCAGCTAGGCAAATATATGCCACAGAAATAGAAGAACAAATAGTTGAGGGGGTCATAGGACCTCCGCAAAGTTAAGGTGTGTTACATCAAATTTCGCCTAAGTTTAGGTATGTTTCGAACCTTTTTCCCTTTTGCAAGCTGTGATTTGTATTTACTCCATCAACCTGTGATGATGGCAACTTATGTAAGTTCTGCACTTGGCATTCAATGGTGGAACCAAAGTTTTCACTAAAGGGATTCAAAAAGCATAAAGAAGTAAACACACGTAGAAGCCAAGGGAATTCAACATCTACTATTGAATTCTGGAATTTTACGGAGTATACATAGAAAATAATGCTGACCTTGTATAAACGGTGTAATTTTATGATGGAAGGAGATTCAGATGAACCCCCTTGCGCCCCTATAATGAAAAAACGAGTGAAATATGATCTCAGATATTACTTATAATCATTCGGTACATGATTTATCCTCCTTGTAGGATTAGCAGCAACCTGTCTTGGCTAACATGTGAAGTGATTGAAAGCAACCTGAATTGGCTTGTCCTAGATCACATAGCTAAAATCTGGCTAAATCCATGCCCCCTCTTCGTCCCTGGCTCCCAATAGTCTCATTTTCCCAAAACTATGTCAACATCCATTATTGATCACCTAGAAGGAATCCCATGTCTCAAGAGGCATATTGGATCTGCTTAACAACCACTTCGTTAAATGTCTCAAAGGTCGCGTGAGACAAGTGAAACGAGAAGGTAATGACATATGAGTTCTTTATGCTATCCAGGAACTTTAGTCACACCTGTATGAGTTTGTCCGTCGACACAAGCTAAATGTCATTAAAGTCCTAGTCCACTTACATGTTAGACTTTGCTTGTGCTTCTGACTTGCATTTTCTTTCATTCTACCTGTTCTTCATTCAAAGTTATCTAAATTATGAACAAACTGCTATGGTGTATGAATTCCACGGGGTACCTACTATCTCTCACCAACATAGGTACCAAAAGCTAATCAGAATTATGCTTCAATTAATTTTTTCTCTCCCATAGCCAATCAAATGAACCAAGGAGAAAACTTTGTTTAATGTTCACTCTCTTACACATTCTCAAATCACCAAACACCATTCTAAACAAGTATTCCCCTTAAATAATCCGAATTCATTGTTGTACTGTTGTCATTACACTGGACAAGCTGTCAGCGGTGAAAGATGTAGCCACTTTCTGTCCTGGGGTTCATCTGAAGTCCCTTTGACGGAGAATTATATCATGTATATAAGGTCAACGTTGTTTTTATGTATATATAGCAGATGTATAATTCCCTCAGTTTCTTCACGTGTTTAAATCTTTATATTTTGAATCCCTAAGTTATAATCTTGGTTTCGCCACTTTTTGTTGTCGGTTCGGTTCAATTGAACAAGCTGCTTTTGACTTGTATAAAATAGAGAGAATGCATATTGTGAAATATAACACACTCACAGTGAATCCACTGATTTTCCATTTATGATGTTTTAGGTGATTCATACCATTAAATCTCTCAAATTCAGTCAAATAAGTCAAGAAATGCTTCTAAGAATAATCATGAAAATCAGTACTCTAAGTAGAATTTATTGATGGTTACATAATGAGAATACTTAGATTACACATAATTTCACATATATAGTTGTACAAACCTTTTTGATACAATATGTATCATCTCCAGAACTACTCAACGATTTAGTCTAAAGCCTAAAATGCAGTAGTGCAGAAGTTCCATCCAGCCCTTTGTAATTGAAATAAGTCGAGTACTCCTTAATTGTTGTTTCCCTATACTTTGGAGGATTGTGTTCCGATATCAACTCACTGATAGGTCCATACATCCTTTGTGTTGGCAGAAAACTTGTCGTGAAGAAGCATGCCATTGAAACTCTTGGACCAACCTTATTTGCTAGTACTCTATGTTCAACGCTATTGAACTTGTCATTCGATATAAGCTGAAAAGTATTTGAGTCAAAAAAAACATCAACCTACATAATATAAGTGATAAGACAAGTAAAATGTAACACTTGCCTGTAGCATATCTCCTATGTTGACCACGAGAGCTCCGGGAGCAGGAGGCACATCTACCCAGTGGTTCTGATGTCGGACTTGGAGACCTCCTATATCGTCTTGGAGAAGCACAGTGAGAAAGTCATTGTCAGCATGCTTACTGGTGCCTGGAGTAATTTCGGGTTGTGGGCATGCTGGATAATAATGACCTAAAGCAAGAAGCCCCTCGGTACAACCCATATCCTTGAGGTGGTTTGGTTCGAGGCCAATAGCCTCGGACAGTAGTTCGAATAGAGTGGCACCTAATTCCATTACTCGGTTTGTGTACTCAAGGAGAATGTCCCTATAATAGATGCACAATAAGCAAATAAAAACATAACATATTAATACTTATGACTTGCGCGTAATTTGATTGACCATATAATACCTGCAGACAGAAGGTAATTCTTCAGGTTTTGGAGGTATAGGAGCGATGGTGGCACTAAAAGTGTCTCTCCAGTTGGTTACTGGTGCTCCGAACAGATCAAAATTGCTGTTATATTTAAACTCTTTGCTGACGTCTCGCGAATACCACTGCTTCTTCAGCTCGGTATCTTGCTCAAAGAACCTGATAACCCCGTCTTTCATTTCCTCCAGAACATGAGTTGGAATCCCATGATTGATCACTTGAAAGAACCCCCAAGTCTCGGATGCATGACCGACTTCCTGGACTATCTTCTTTCGCTTGATTGGATCTTCCTTGATGCCATCAAGATCGACTACTGGAAAACTGAATTTCTTGTCGCTGTGAATCGTTGAATCTTCAATCTTCGATGGTTGGACAAAAATTCTTGGTACTTTGGTGATACCTGCATCCACTAGTCCCTTAACACCGGCTTTCGTCTCATCAAAGGCTTGTAGTTCAGCTTTTCTGTCATACTTTGCTTCATTTGTGTTGTCCACCTCCATTTTTCTTATTCCTTGAGAACAATCAGTATTTGTTATTGGATTTTAGCTTTTGTCTAATGTTGTGATTTAAAGTTAAATACCTTCTAAACTCTTAAGATATAGACAAATTACTTTGCACTTCTCCTATGTATTGGTCAAAATCAAAGAATTAGATAAATCGCAGATAGCGAAGAATTGAAAAGTTTAACAAAGATCAGATGTTTTTTTGTTCAGCTTCAAGACAAATTTGTCATCGTCAAGATTTCATTATCGTACTCATCATCAACCAACAAAGACGACTACTTCAAAGTTATGATCCATAAAGAAATGGAGGAAGAAGAAACACATCATCGGTATGACTGGTACTGCTCTAAACTCTTATATCAACCATGCATATATTCAAATCTAGTAACTTTGATCTGTCATTGCCTTTGTATTTCACTTTTTCTTCCTACTAAAAACAGTATTATAATCTATCTTTGATTCTTATTCCTGAATAGATAAGATTGGTTTTCAATAGATACAACAACAACAACAAACCCAGTATATTCCCACATAGTAGGGTCTGGGGAGGGTAAAATGTACGCAGTCCATACCACTATCCCGAAGAAGTAGAGAGACTGTTTCCGATAGACCCCCGGCTCAAGACAAAGGACCATAGACGAAAGTCGCAATCATACAACATGATAAAAATAACAGAGATACAACAACCACAAAAATAAAGTACATTAACCAACAAAGGACACCCCCTCCCCCCAACCCTAGCATTACCAACCAAGCTACACCAAACTCTCCTAACTACAGCCTAAGACTTGACCACACACCTTAGCCCTCTATCCTAATATTCTTCCTCCAAACCTTCCTATCGAGGGTCATGTCCTCAGTGAGCCGTAACTTCTCCAAGTCCCGTCTAATCACTCCTCTCCAGTATTTCTTCGGTCTACCCCTACCCCGCTTGAAACCATCCAAGGCCAACCTCTCACACCTACGAACTGGGGCATCCGTGCCCCTTCTCATCACATGACTAAACCATCTCAACCTCACTTCCCGTAACTTATCCTCCACCGACGCCACTCCCATCTTCTCTCGAATAATCTCATTCCTAACCCTGTCAGCCCTCGTGAGTCCACACATCCAACGCAACATCCTCATTTCCGCCACCTTTAACTTCTGGATGTGAGAATTCTTAACAGGCCAACACTCCGCTCCATACAACATAGCCGGCCGGACTGCAACTCTATAGAATTTGCCTTTAAGCTTGGGAGATACTTTCTTATCACATAAAATACCCGAAGCGAGCTGCCATTTCAACCAACCTGCCCCAATACGGTGAGAGACATTCTCGTCAATCTCTCCATTTCCCTGAATCAATAGACCCAAGGTACTTAAAATTATCCCTCTTACAAACCACCTGAGACTCCAACTTCACTACCACCTCGTCCTCTTGCCTCGAGTCACTAAACTTGCACTCTAATTACTCCGTCTTGGTCCTGCTTAACCTGAATCCTTTAGCTTCCAGAGTTTGCCTCCAAACCTCCAACTAATCATTAACACCTCGTCGTGACTCATCAATCAAAACTACATCATCCGCAAAAAGCATACACCAAGGCACCTCACCTTGAATTCAATAGATAGTTGAGTTTAAATCAGTACAACAAGAAAGATACCATACTAATTATTTTGTTGGTCTCAAGCTCGGATAAAGGTAGAGGGTCGTGGTAAATTGACTGCCAGTGTAAAACTAATCATTTTGTGATGAATCCTCATGTTACGGAATATACTTAGTCGGAGTGACATAGTTATATAGCCGACTCAACTTACTTTGGATTGAGTCGTAGTTATTGTTGTGGTCGTCGTTTTAATGCCTAGGATTCACTTGAAGCACAATAATATCAGATCATCTTGAACAGTAGTAATGAAAATGAAAAGAGAAAACAGGCCAGGAATTTCAAATTTACCAAGAAAGTAACTATGAGATTCTTTATAACTTGAAGATTACAACGCATAAATAGTGATTATCTATGCTAATATATGTTACAATATATCATTTATTCACTTTGGATAAGCAGCATGAGAGACTAATGAAAAGACAGTTCATTGCAACAGTTTAACGTCTAAAATGTTGTAGAGCAGAAGTCCCATCAAGCCCCTTTGCGGTAAAATAGGTAGCATATTCATGCACCGTTGTTTCTCTGTATTCTGGAGGATTTTCTTCTGACAACAACTCCTTAATAGGACCATAAAGTCTTGAGGATGGTAGGAAAAAAGTGGAGAAGAAGCACGCTACCGATATCCTTGGACCAACACGATTTGCCAGTACACGATGTTCTACGCTTTTAAACTTGTCATTTGATATTAGCTGGACAGTTTTGATGACAAACAAACAGTATTAGTATTGCTCTTTTGTGAAATAACAAGGTAATCAGGATGTATGCTTTAAGTTGAATAAAGTTTCTCTAGATGAACAGCTTTTTGGTGTAGATTAAGGTAATTCGAATTAATCGTTATACTGTTGTTATGATGCACTGATGCTTGCGTCAAGGTAGATTGCCTCCATTACACCCTCTTTGTGTCTGGCCCTTCCCTAAACCCTGCATAAACACGGGATGTTTCGTGCACCAGACTGCCCTCTTTTACGGTTGTTATCTCGCTTGACAAGTTGTCGACAGTTATGGATCTAGCTACTTTATGTTGGTTCATTTGAACATACTGCGTTCGACATGAATAACACGACATGTGTGTGTGAAACTATAGATGGTGCATATTACGAAATAGAACACGCTCACTATGTTACCACTTACTGCTGGCTTTATATCCTGGTTTCGCTGGCTTAAAGTGTATCCAACGAGCTACGCACTTTCAATATTCAACTTATGTCAATTTTTAATGCAGATTGGACAAAAGACTTACCTGCAGCAGATCTGCAATGTTTACAACAAGAGCACCAGGAGTAGGGGGAACATCGACCCAACGATTGTCATGAAGAACTTGCAACCCCCCTATATGGTCTTGAAGAAGCAGCGTCAAGAATCCATCATCAGCATGTTTACTAGCACCTAATGTGAGTTCTGGTTCTGGACAAGCTGGATAATAGTGACATACAACTGAAAGTCCCTTGTCACAATCCATGTCTTTGAGATGGCTTGTATTGAGCCCAAGTGCTTCTGCCAATAGTTCAAACAAACATCTCCCTAGTTTCTTCACTTCCTCGGAGTATTTTACGATGATATCCCTTAAACGCATCATATAGAAAAGACAAAACAGTATCAGTAGCTGTAACTATGTGTTAGCAAGGGCGGTCAGTTCACCACCCTTCGTCGAAAATTATGCTATGAACACCCTTAGCAGAATTCCTGGCTTAACTACTGGTCTTATGTCAAGGGATATTCAATGAGTTTCATATGTGTACATAAGAACTTACTCATTCTATAAACACAGTATAATTTTACAACGAAGGGGATTCGATCAAACCCCATTTAAACATCACAGAAATGACATACCTACAGATTGGAGGCAGTTCTTCAAGACTAGGAGGATTAGGAGCCATAATGCAGAAAAAAGTATCCCTCCAATTAGTTGCTGGTGCACTATACAAATCAAAATTACTGTTGTAAACTACCTTTTTAGTGAACTCTCTTGTATACCATTGCTTCTTGATTTCAGTATCTTGCTCATGAAAACTACGCGCACCTCGTATCATTTCCTCCAGAACATCACTCGGAATGCCATGATTGATCACTTGGAAGAAACCCCATGTCTCTGATGCATCGCGGACTTCCTCGACGACCTTTTTTCGATTGATCTGATTATCATTAATGCCTTGGAGGTCTATGACAGGAAATATGGACTGTCCTGTGGTGGGATTTGAGTTGTTTGTTGATGTATTTGGAGGTGAAATGAATATCTGAGGGACTTTACTTACTCCTGCATCAACAAGTCCTTTGACACCAGCTTTTGTGTCATCAAAGGCTTTTAACTCAATCTTTCTATCATATTTTGATTCACTTGTATCCATTTTCTTGATTCTATAGTACTAGTATTGTAGTAGTTTATATACTTCATATATGAGTTGATACCATGACCAATGCAAGTGGGGTATTGCCTATCAACATTTTTGAGATTTTTATAAAACTGTGCAACTTGCATGCATGCATCTTGGCTCATTTCGTGGGGTACATGCTACCTCCCATCGGCCACCAGCATAGGCATTGAGTATTTCCATCCACCAAAACTAGAACAGGTGTGAAGAAATCACGTATCGTGCTCGACCTTGGTGAGATTTAAACATGAAACTTTACGATTATCAACTCAATTCGCTGACTACTAGACCATACCGAGTGCGGGATTTTGAGACTTTATTTAATAATTAGATGGATAATATGCAAGATTCCAAATTTGCAGCCATCGCTATATGAGGCATCCATTCCTGACTTTGGTGTCCGGTCCAGCTTGCATGCATGCACATTGGCTTATTTCATGGGGTATATGCTGTATTGTCTCCCACTAGCTTAGGGATCGAGTATTTCCATCCACCAAAACTAGAACAGGTGTGAAGAGATCACGTATCGTACTCGATCTTGGTGAGATTTAAACATGAAACTTTACGATTATCAACTCAGTTCGCTGACTACTAGACCATACCGAGTGCGGGATTTTGAGACTTTATTTAATAATTAGATGGATAATATGCAAGATTCCAAATTTGCATCCATCACTATATGAGGCATCCATTCCTGATTTTGGTGTCCGGTTCAGCTTGCATGCATGCACATTGGCTTATTTCATGGGGTATATGCTGTATTGTCTCCCACTAGCTTAGGGATCGAGTATTTCTGTCCACTAAAACTTGAACAGGTATGAAGAAATTACGTATTGTGTTTGACTTTGGTGGGACTTAAACATGAAACTTTATGATTATCAACTCAGTTCGATGACTATTAGACCATATCGAGCGCAAGATTTTTCGACTTTCTTTAATAATGACATGGATAATATACAAGATTCCAAATTTGCAGCCATCACTATGTGAGCCAGCCATTGTTGACTTTGGAAAATACCAATAAATATAAATAAAACAAACCATAAACTCAATCAATTCAAGTTGTGAGTTGTGTTGTGGACCACTCATTGTCACATCCAGAATTTATATGTCTGGTGCAATAAATAAAATTAGTAATTGCAACTCCAAAATTTAAATGGTGAATAATTAGAAAGTGGACCATATAAATTCAAATATTTATGATGGTTTCATTTCTCCTAATTTTGACATGTAAAAAAGATTTGTCCTATTTTTTCTTGCATTGCAGTCAACATATTACATGTAATTTTTGGGATCAAGCTATATTTAATTCAGTCAACAAAAAATTGATGATTCTATACAATTTGTGAGTAACTTAACAGGACATATATGGTGAACATAATATGAAAGTCCTATAAATTTGTCATGACTTGCATTTTTGCAAAAATAGGGTCATTTGCATTTTTGCTTGCTCCTATTTTATGTTCATTTAATTCTGTTCCTTCAATGCAAAAAATATTTCCGCAAGACATAAGTTTATATTTTCGCATCATAATAGCCTATAAATTATATCCTGCATCCTTACAAAAACATATACCAAACATAGCTTAAGCTTTAGTATACCGAACTACCTTTTCTTTTTGGTCATCTTTTTATAGTTGGATCTTCCCCTCCCCCCCCCCCCCCCCCGCCCGAACCCTAACATAGCAGAATCTTCAGTACACAGAGCTGTTTTTCTTTATTTCATCTTAGCAGATGGGCTATCAATGCACAATTGAATGATGGATGCGGCCTTGTGGATCCATATATAACTTTCAGGCCCAAATTTTTCGACCCAATCCAATTCTTTGTAAGAATTTTTCAATCAATTAGCCCTAAATTTCAAAATTCGCTCCGTCTTCTTCCGCCAGTCGCCACCGTACTCTGCCGGACTGTAAAACTTTGCTCACATTTCTCCCAATTTTGTCACGGCGTCGATATCATTCTCTGGAGAATTTTTAATTTGTAACTCTCTTAAACCCTAATTACTACTTCTATTTTTTATTTTTTTGATTTGGTGAAATGTGATTTTTGAGTTGGATTTATGTGCTGCTTAAAGCCTTAGGATTCAATTTCCATTAGCTATTTGTGAACATTTTGTTATTTAATTTGCATTTTTAGCTGCAAAGTTAGTGTGTATAGTAAGTGTGAAATTGATTGATATGAAGAGGTATTGCTTGCAAGGATTATAGTACAATGGTTCGGGCTTTCGGTTACCTATGCAACAAAAAGAAACTAATTGTAGTCGCGAAAGTGGGGTCTGGGTAGGGTAGAGTGTATGCAGACGTTATCTCGAGTAACGAACATCAGAGCTGCTAAAAAATGTATTTATAGTAAGTTTGAAATTGATTGCGGTGAAGAGGTAGTGCTTGCGAGGATTGAAGTACAATGCTTCGGGCCTTTGGCTACCTATGCAACAAAAGGGAGCTCAGTGTAGTCGCGGAAGTGGGGTCTGGGGAGGGTAGAGTGTATGCAGACATTACCCCTAGCCTTGAGGAGGTAGAGAGGTTGTTTCAGAAAGACTTTCAGCTTGAATAACGAACATAAGAGCAGCTAGAGACATAGAAAATAATGGGGAAAATATAACATAGCATTTAAAAGAGGAGCAATAGCAATAAAAGTTTGCATTTTTATCTGCAAACTAAAAATATGTGTTTATAATAAGTTTGAAATTGATTGCGGTGAAGAGATAGTGTTTGCAAGTGTTAAAGTATAGTGCTTCGGGCCTTTGGCTATCTATACAACATAAAGAAACTCAGTGTAGTCGCAAAGTGGAGTCTGGAGAAGATAGAGTGTATGCAGGCGTTAGAGGTTGTTTTAGGCTAAGTTGCTCGGACTCTCCAAAAATGTCGTCGCACCCGTGTCGGATCCTTCAGAAATACACTATTTTTGGAGGATCTGACACGCACCCGTAGTCATTTTTGAAGAGTCTGAGCAACTTAGGTTTTAGGAAAATCCTTAGTTTGAGTAACGAACATTAGAGCAGCTAAAAGAAAACTGCGTGTGTATAATAAGTTTGAAATTGATTGAGGCGAAGAGGCAGTGCTTGTAAGGATTATATTACAATGCTTCGGGCTTTCAGCTACATATAAAGTGTAGCTAAAAAGCGGGCTCTGTGGAGGGTATAGTGTATGCAGACCTTATCCCTATGAGGAGGTAGAGAGGCTCGAGTAATGAACATCAGAGCAGCTAAAAGAAAAATACAGAAGTAAAGAGGACAGGGAAAATGATAGGGAAAACATAACTTAGCGATCAAAAAAGGAGCAATAGAAATAACAATGACCAACTAATGTGATAATTGAAGAAATGATGTTTAAAATCAAAGGGAATTATCATGAATTTGGCCCATTCAACTGTTAGCATAAACTTATTTCAAGAAAGAAAGGGGGCACTTATGGGGTTCTGGGATCTTCTTACCTTTTAGTTTCTGTTGCCCAAATTCTTGGCCCAGCCAAAAATCCCATAACCCATTTTTCAAAACCTGCCCATATATTACACTGATACAGACATACAGAATACTAACTAGGCCTAGGGTTCCAAATCAAAATTTTCATTTGGGAGAGAGATTGAGTTGCCACTGCTGCTGCTCTGAGCTGCCACTGCTGCCCTCTGCCGCTGCTCGTTCTTCTTCATAGTTCCAAATCTCTATCTCTGATTTTCTTGGTTATATATGTGTGTAAGTTATTCCATATATAAGCAGTTCTTAAATTTTCAATTGTTCTTATTTTAGATCTGAGTCCGGGGAAGCTCATAAGTTGCTCGGACTCGGGTGCGGGTGTCCGAGCAGATGTGAATGTAGACTTTGGCCTTGCAATATATGACATACTTTTTAGGTGGTTTGTAATTTAGATTGTTTATGCATATTTCATCATCTTTATTGTCCTTTTTGTGCTTAGGTCTTATCTGTCTCTTACCAGCCATGGCACAAGAAATGGGTATGTTTACAGTGCATCATACAATTGGAAATGTTTTATGCTGCAAATGTGGTATAAGTATGCAACCAAATGCTGCCAATATGTGTGCCAACTGCTTGAGGTCTGAAATTGACATTACAGAAGGTCTCCAGAAGCATGTTATCATATGTCATTGCCCTGAATGTGACAGCTATTTGCAGCCTCCTAGGACCTGGATTAAAGCCCAATTAGAATCAAAGGAGCTATTGACATTCTGTGTGAAGAGGTTGAAGAATTTGAATAAAGTTCGTTTAGTGCAGGCAGAGTTCATTTGGACTGAACCTCACTCCAAGAGAATCAAAGTCAAGTTGAAGGTTCAGAAAGAAGTTCTTCATGGAGCTATCCTTGAGCAGGCGTATACAGTTGAATATGTTATCCAAGACCAAATGTGTGAATCCTGTACGAGGGTTCAGGCTAATCCTGATCAGTGGGTGGCTGCAGTGCAGCTACGGCAGCATGTTTCTCACAGGCGAACTTTCTTCTATTTGGAACAGCTTATTCTTAAGCATGATGCCGCTGCTCGTGCTATAATGATTAAGCAAATGGATCAAGGAATTGATCTGTTCTTCTCTAATAGAAGTCATGCTGTAAAGTTTGTGGAGTTCATAGGAAAAGTTGTTCCCAGTCGGAGCCGTAATGACAAACAACTGGTGTCTCATGATCCCAAGAGCAACAATTACAACTATAAGTATACTTTTTCAGTTGAAATTTCGCCAGTTTGTCGTGAGGACTTGATTTGTCTTCCGCCAAAAGTTTCAAATAGTTTGGGGAATCTAGGACCACTTGTGATCTGCACCAAGGTGAGTAACCACATTGCTTTACTTGACCCATTTACTCTCAGGAACTGTTTTCTGGATGCGGAACAATACTGGAGGGCGTCTTTTAAGTCCCTACTTTCTAGTAGGCAGCTTGTGGAATATATAGTTCTAGATATTGAGGCTGTTTCTTCTGAGGTCAACATTGGTGGATCTAAGTACGCTTTGGCAGATGCCCAAGTAGCTCGTATATCTGATTTTGGAAAGAATGATACAATTTTCAACGTCCGAACACATCTGGGGCATCTTCTAAATCCTGGGGATTATGCACTTGGGTATGACTTATATGCTGCTAATAGTAATGATAGTGAGCTGGACAAGTATAAAGGCTTTGTTCTCCCAGATGTGATACTGGTTAAGAAGAGCTATGAAGAGAAATGGCAGAAGAAGCGTGGGAAGCCTCGTTCATGGAAGCTGAAATCTCTCAATATGGAGATTGATGACAACGCAGCAAAGGGGAGAGATCGTGAAGAGAAGATGAACTCTGAGTATGAACAATTCTTAAGAGATTTAGAGGAGAATCCAGATTTGAGGTTCAACATATCCCTTTACCGTAACAAGGAGTATCAGCCATCAGAAATGGCATCTGTGACTGATGGTGACGATGCTCCTTCTGTCCCGTTGGAGGAATTGTTAGCTGATCTTGATTTAAGTGAGGAGGAAGCTGACAATGATAGCATGAGGGAGTGAGTCGGGTACGTCGATATCCACTTGTTTTCTTTTGGATACTAAAATCTTAGGTGAACTTCACAGGTGAGAGACCTCCTGCTGCTGCTGCATCTTTAGCCCGTAAGGTTCAGTTAGAATAGCAGACAATGAGCTAAGATGAAAGAACTGCAGTCAAAAAATTTTGTTTTCTTTTATGCTGTGGATCTATGGTGTGTATAATGACTGTTCAATTATTTTATCTATGTTTTCGATCATCGTACTTCTTGATACAAGGAAGACACTAACACACACCAAAACGGTCCATGATTTGAAGAACCGAGGACCCCTTTTGGTGACCCCTCTCGGATTCACTACACAATAACAATACAAGCACGATAACAACAAGATTCTAAGGTGTTCAACACCTATAATCAGCGAGCCACAAATTAAGATTACAACACAATAACAAGAACAAAAATGGCACAACAAGATCTCGGGTTTGGACACCCAAAACCGAGAATGAACACAACAACAATAATAAGGTAGAGTGATAGATAACTTGACACACAATGCACAAACACTATGAACCAAAGTGTATATTGAATACTAAGACCCAAGAATTCATACAAATAACATCAAGTTCTTACGGTGACCTCAAGGGAACGGAATCCCCAAGCAACTAACGTTTCAAAACAAGCAACCAACACAAGTGATTCCACACTTGTCACAAGTGATATCCACACTTGTATGAACACTCTCAAAGAGCTCTCAAAATATCATCTAAGTTATGAGAAAATAACCTAATATGTTCTATTTATAGCCTAGCTTACAACTTATCACAAAATGACTAAAATGCCTTTAATGAGCCAACACTCCAAAGCTTGTTCCATTAGTTGGCCAGTCACCCGAGCACGAGTTCTTTACGTATTGATCCACAATCACGATCGTACTCGTATCACTTCTCCATTGATGTTTAAAACTTAACCCTTCCCAAACCTCCCTCACATCGAGCACCTGTTGGAGTGTTATGGGTGGTTGGCCATTTTCATTTGTCCGATACAAAGATGAAAGTGTTAGCCTTGGAAACAGCCTCTGACAGAAATGCAAGGTTTAGTGTCTGCGTACGATACACCCTTATGGTGGGATCCTTCCCCGGACACCGCGCATAGCGGTAGCTTTAGTGCACCGAGCTGCCTTTTTTAAAGATGGAAGTGTCAATTTAAGGCAGATAAAGATGGGTATTTAATGCATCACAATAATACACTGAACTACTGGTAAATTTGAACAGTTCCATTTCTGGTAAACATTGTGAACAATTTTGACAGTTTTCACAGTTCCATTTGTGGTAAACATTGTGAACAATTTTGACAGTTTTCAATTATGATTTCTTCCCAGAATAATTCATTCAATTCCAGGAAATCAGTTATTGCATCAAACAAGAAGGAAAGCTACATATGCTACAGACAAAAATTCTAGCTAATTATGTATCTTCATTGGAAGTATTGAAAGCTAATTATGTATTTCGACAAACTCCAAATCAAAAAAAAAATATATCGGGATCTAATTATGTATCTTTTACAAAAGAAAAAATGCATCTTCGTTGGATACATTATGTATCTCGGCAGACCTAAAATCGAAAAAAAAATGTACCGAAAGCTAATTATGTATCTTTACAAAGAAAAAAATGTATCTTCGTTGGATGTATCGGGAGGTAATTAGGTATCTCGACAAAATAAAAATTAGAATTTCAGTAAATATGTAAAATATCGAGATTTTCTGTAATTAAGCTCCAAATTGTCAGGATTTATTTCGTAAAAATATTACTTTTGTGCAAATCACCCTTAGCAAAGGGCTATTTATGCACAGCTGAATGATGGATCAGGCCTTGTGGATCCATATATAACTTTAAGGCCCAATTATTTCGACCCAATCCAATTCTTAGTATTTTTCAATTAAATTAGCCCTAACTTTCAAAATTCGCCCCGTCTTCTTCCGCCAGTCGCCACCGTATTCCGCCGGACGGTAAAACTTTGCTCCTGTTTTCTCCCAATTTCTCACGGCGGCGATCTCCTTCTCCGGCGAATTTTAATTTGTAACTCTCTTAAACCCTAATTACTACTATTTTCTTTTGATTTGGTGAAATGTGATTTTTGAATTGGAATTGGATCTCTATGCTGCTTGAAAATCCTTAGGATTCAATTTTTATTAGCTATTTATAAATATTTTGTTATTTAATTTGCAGTTTTAGCTGCAAAGTAAAGAATATGTGTTTATAATAAGTTTGAAAGTGTTTGAGGTGAAGAGGTAGTGCTTGCAAGGATTAAAGTACAATTGGTAACGTTCAAAAGAGGAGCAAAGCAATAAAAGTTTGCATTTTTAGATGCAAATTAAAAAATATGTGTTTATAGTAAGTTTGAAATTGATTGAGGTGAAGAGGTAGTGCTTGCAAGGATTAAAGTACAATGGTTTGGGCTTTCGGTTACCTATGCAACAAAAAAAAAACTCTGTGTAGTCCTGAAAGTGGAGTCTGGGGAGAGTGTATGCAGATATTACCCCTAGCCTTGAGGAGGTAGAGAGGTTGTTTTAGGAAGACTCTAAGGTCGAGTAACGAACATCAGAGAAGCTAGACGTAGAAAATAATAGGGAAAATATAACGTAGCATTCAAAAGAGGAGCAATAGCAATAAAAGTTTGGATTTTTAGCTGCAAACTAAAAACATGTGTTTATATTTAGTGAAATGTGCTACACTACCTTGGAGTATTAATAATGAATGACAGATTTAGAGTTGAGGCTGAAATCACAGTCCTGCCACTAGGTTGATCTTTCCATTCAATTTAATGTGCTTAAACCTGGTTGTGGAGTAAGAACAAGAGATTCATTGGTTAGGGGCACATATTGACGAAAGAAAGAAACTTTATGATTGGTTTCTTTGAAATGTTAATCCAAATAGAGGATACATGTGATTCATATAACGATCCGACTAGTTTGGGGTTGAGGCACAGGTGCTTTTGTTGTTATTAGGATTATGCTGAAAGTGCCAAGTTAAAAAGAGAATGTTCGCTATTTACCTTTGTTATTCAGGTATATCAATTTGTATGCTTGCCAAGGACTATAATGCTTCCATTAGAAAATAAAAATTAGGAATGGGCATTAAACCTGAAAAACTGTCTAAACCAAAAATTTTGGTTTTTCGGTTCCATTTGTTCGTTTTGTTTCGCCGGTTTGTGGTTTAATTTTTTTTGAGTTCAGTGTTGGTTTTAATGCTTCAACCAAAAATCAATGTTTTTAATAAATGGGGTTCTGAGATCTTCTCACCTTTTAATTTCTGTAGCCCAAATTCACCTTGCCCAAAAGTCCCATTACCCATTTTTCAAAAGCAGCCCATATATTACACTGATACATACATACAGAACACTAACTAAGCCCAGGGTGCCAAATCAAAATTTTCATTTGGGAGAGAAAGATTGAGTTGCCACTGCTGCCCCTCTGCCGCTGCGTGTTCGTCTTCATAGTTCCAAATTTCTATCTCTGATTTACTTGGTTATATTATATATGTGTGTAAGTTATTCCATGTATAAGTAGTTCTTATGTTTTCAATTGTTCTTAGTTTAGAGTATAAAGTTTTGATTCTGAGTCCGGGGAAACTCATAAGTTGCTCGGACTCGCGTGCGGGTGTCCGATACGGGTACAGATATAGAGGTTGGATCCTTCATGGTCTCAATTTAAAGGTTCGGGGATACGGATCTAGGGATGGATACGAGTGCGGGGATTCTGCGAAAAATAATTTAAATATCTGAAAATAGAGTTATAAAACATAAATTATGAGATATTATGTGGAAAACTTGAGGAGAAAATATTGTTCAAGAAGAAAATCCTGAAAGGAGATAAAAGGAAAAGCAATAACATAGAAATTTCTATATACAAGGTATTCCATCTTCTTCAATTTCACCTTAGCTTTTGTTTTGATTAAGAATTTCTTAAATTTGTCTGCACTTTCCCAATCGATTTGGTCAAAGTAACCAAAATTGGTCGACCAAATCAGGTTCGGATCTCACACCCACACCCATGTCGTGTCGACACGGGTGCGACACCGAAAGTGAAGAGTCCGAGTAACTTAATAATATTATTCATTTGCATTTGCTGGATTCTTCAGCTATTGGTAAATGCGGCTGAGATGTAAACAAGGCTTCCCCAGGTTTATGTGTCTTAGCTAAATTCAGCTCTCTGAGAATCATTTCCTTGGTTAAAAAGGCAGAGATATTAGCAGTTAGCACATTAACCGGAATTAATTGTAATCCTCTCTGCAGTCAGTGCGAAAGCAGCAAATGATAGTTCTATGTTTCCTTTGATAGGTGCATCAACAGTTCTCCAGTTTCAAGCAATGAAAGTGTACACTTCTCAGCCTTCTTAAGGATAATTAATTGTTTAAGCCGAATGTCCAACTTCTCAACCTTATAATTTTAACAGTCAAGCGTTCCTAAAAATAAAATTTGAAACATACTTTTGAGTAGAAAAAGACCAATTTAAAGTCCAATTTGACAGGTCCAAATCGACCAAACCGAACTGAAAACTGACCAAAACAAACTAATTTTGGTTCGGCTGTTTGGTGCACCAAATCAAAAACCAGATAACCGAACCAAATTTTGTGAATACCAAACCTAATTGATCGGTGCCCACCCATAGTAAATAGGACATTAAAGGTTAGCTTGAATGAAATTATATGAGATGCATTTTTGTGGACCTCTATAGATGCTAAGAGCAAGAGGAGATTGCCAGTTTAGTTTCAGTCTTGTTCATTCTTTGTTGTAGTAGTTATTATCTGTACATCTTTCATAGTTCATTTTCGTGTAAATTAAAATGTTACATTTGTCTTTTTATTTTTGAAGATGACAACTGGTCTGTTATCCATCTTGCTTGTTTTTATAATATACTGACGAATATGTTAATCTAAAGTCATTGTATCCCTGATTTTAGTTATATCACCTTAGACTTCATTTCAACTTATAAATTTTAGGAACTTTTACTAACGACCCTTCATAAACTAAACAAATGAAAGTTTTAGTTTCCGAGCAATAAATGTTTGTGTAATATTGATAGATTGGGTGCATTATGGGTTGTCTTTTACCAAGATGATCGGACTATTTTTGTTCTTTCTATTAGATCAGCTGAATGTGTATTTTTCTTTTCAAGGTAGGAGAGTAAAACACAAGCTTTACCAAGTGGTTGAACTCCAAATTATGCGAGGTCTTCTGCATTAGCACAACACGTATGAGATTCTGATTAAGATATCTTAAGCATGAAGCTTATTGCACGGTTAAGGCCTGTCCAAACCTGTACAGCTCTTCGTGAAATTATAGGGCCTCTGCAATCTCGTTCATTTCAACCTGATTTTGTTCCCAGAGATCCCAATGCCAAGCCCATAAGATACAAATATCCTGATGTCTATGATCCATACGGCCCTAGGCCCCCACCATCGGACAAGATAGTTCAGCTTGCTGAACGTATTGCTGCTTTACCCTCAGAAGAGCGTAGACAAATCGGTCCTTTACTCAGAGAGATACTAAGGCACCCTACTTTGAAACAAATTTCAGTAGAAGGCATGGAGGGTGCAATGGGAGGAGCAGCTGGTGGACCGGCAAAAGCTGAGGAGAAGAAAGCAGAGAAAACAGCATTTGACGTCAAGTTGGAGAAATTTGATGCAGCTGCAAAAATCAAGGTGATCAAAGAGGTTCGGTCCTTCACGAGTCTAGGTCTGAAGGAAGCAAAGGACCTGGTCGAAAAGGTTCCTGCTATACTTAAGCAAGGAGTAACCAAAGAGGAGGCGAATGAAATAATAGAAAAGATCAAAGCTGCTGGAGGAGTCGCGGTTATGGAGTAATAGCCTCTGCTGGATTTAGCATAATTTCTGTTTATCAGTTTTTTGTTTCTTGGAGTAACTGGTAAAGTTGCTGCCATATGACCAGGAGGTCACCGGTTCAAGCGCCTTGGAAACAACCTCTGGCAGAAATGCAAGGTAAGGTTGTGTATAAGGTAAGGCTGCGTACAATACACCCTTGTGGTGGGGCCCTTCTCCGGACCCTGCGCGTAGCGGGAGCTTTAGTGTACCGGGCTGCCCTTTTTTTTTTTTTTTAGGGGATTTAGGACAATTACATTTTTGTCTAATAGTTGGTTCTGTGGGATTATGTGGCTTTTTAGAGCTTTAAACACATTACACCATATGGCATGGTGACCATAGAATTTTGTATCTGATCTTGCTGCTAGTCTGTTGAGAATTTCAATAAGTTCTCTCTTATATGTATGAGAAGGAATATACACTTTGTTGAACCAACGGTAAAAATTTACTCGCACCCGGTGAATATAAGTGACTCAAATCCCCGGTGAATATTTGTCCTAAATCCCCTATCGTGATTGTATCCATTAAGATTGTATGTGTCGATACAAACATTAAAGTGAATGAATATAAGTGACTCAAACTGGTAAACTTGATACAATAGAGCAAACGAATACAAGTGAAATTAGAGCAGGTAAATACAAATTGATAACAATTGATACAAGTGTTTGTCGAAGTTGTAGTTAGATTGAATACGAGTGAAATTGGAGCGAATGAATACAAGTTGATGACGATTGATACAAGTGAGTTTTTCATAAAGTCGTATCGCTGATCCATAGCAAACAAATACAACCTATTAACAAATTGATACAGCGAACCGATACATCATAACAACGAATTAATACAACCTATTAGAGAACTGATTCAACGACTAAACCAAAACAATAGTTACAAATGGTAAATAAACAAACTATAGCTACTAATGATAATTGATAACAAGTCATTTTTTCAGAAAGCTGCATCACTGAAACAACGCGAACAAATACAACGTATTAACGAACTAATACAACAACTAAGCCAAACCAATAACTATGAATGATAAATAAGCAAACTATAGCTATTAGTGATAATTATACTCCAAACTATAGCTACTAATGATAACTGTACTCTAAACTATGGCTATTCATGAAAGTTTCCCAAATTAAAAATCAACACAAAATAGAACCAAAAAATGAAAATGACCCATATCAATTGGGCTTAACAAAAGCCCATTATCAACAAATCTAAAATATTCAGACAACCATAAATTAATCTCAACCGTCCAATCTAATCCCCTTACAAAAACCAACGGTCCAGATCAATCCCCATACCGCGCCTCTCTCAAATTTCAAATTCTTCTTCTTCTTCCCGCTTTCATTTACAGATCTTCCATTTCCACTCACTCAAAACACCAAAAAAAAAAAACACTTACACCGAAAACACACAGTAACTCTCACAAATTATACACTTTCTCTTTCGGTTTTTGCTTCAGCATTTTTCTCTCACACAAACACCAAAAACACACAGTAACACCAAAAACATACAATAGCTCAATCAAGTACACCGAAAAGAAGCATAGGTTCACCGTGTGTTCAGCGATTGAAGATGTCGAATAAGGAAAAAGGCGTAAATGTTCAGGTTTTGCTTCGTTGCAGGTAAGTTGTTTTTTTTTTTTTTGACTTTTTTTGGGGGATTTTGGGATTAGGGTTTTGTTAATTTGGGTATCTGGGAATTGGGTTTTGATTTTCTTGAATTTTGGTGTTGATTTTGCAGACCGTTTAGTAACGATGAGTTACGGAGTAATGCTCCACAAGTGGTGACTTGTAATGAGTTTCAGAGAGAAGTTGCTGTTTCACAGAACATTGCTGGAAAACATATCGATAGGATTTTCACTTTCGATAAGGTAATGCTTCGAATTGTTCGATTGTTTTTGTTGAGTTGGTTATGTACATTGACTAGAAGATAAACCTCAAGATAGGAACTTTGTGTGGTTGCTGATGTGATTAAGGCATAAGCATTTTAGTGTATTTGGGAGCTAATATCTTGCTCAAGAGAAAAGAAACGAAGATTAGTTTTTGCTTGATTAAGGCATTTCGATTACTCTAATGTTTTGTTGCTTGGTTTGCATTGGAACTGGTTCTTTTTAGAGTTTGAACATAAACATCAAAGTAGGAACTTGGATGTCGTTGCTGACGTTATTAAATTTTTTTCATATTTTGGAGCACATACCTTCACTCCCATGTTTTCTTTTTTTTCAAACTGCTTTGTAATGTTTTTTACTTAAGCTAAGGGCATATAGGAAACAATTTCTCTACCTTGTAGGGGTAACGTTTGTGTACACACTACTCTTCCCAGACGGCAGACCCACTTGTGGAATTACATTGGGTATGTTGTTGTATCTGCTGCAGAAAAGGAACGAAAGATAGTTTTTTGCTTCACTAAAACATTTCAGATTAAAAAAAGAGAGGATAATTTGATTTTTCATAGTTGGCTATAGAAATTAATTTGATATTATTATGCAATGTCATGTCTTTCATAGTGCTAAAGTGTGTAAATGTGATACTTTCATGTAGTTCAGAAAGTGTTACTTATAATATCGTTATGCTTGCTCTGTTGATAAAGTACAGGTTTTTGGCCCCTCAGCACAACAAAGGGACCTCTATGATCAAGCAATTATCCCCATTGTCAATGAGGTTTTAGAAGGATTTAACTGTACAATTTTTGCTTATGGGCAAACTGGTACGGGGAAGACTTACACTATGGAAGGTGAATGCAAGAGGTCCAAGGTATTGCAGGCTTTGAGCTTATGTTTACTTTAAAAGCTTGCTTAGGCACTTATCTTATTATTGATTGTATGACATCGCAGAGTGGGCCTAATGGAGAGCTGCCACAAGAAGCAGGTGTCATACCCAGAGCAGTGAAGCAAATTTTTGATACATTGGAGGGTCAAAATGCTGAATACAGTGTGAAAGTTACGTTCTTAGAGTTGTATAATGAAGAAATCACTGATTTGTTAGCCCCTGAGGATTTGTCTAAAGTTGCTTTAGAAGACAGACAGAAGAAACAATTGCCACTCATGGAAGATGGGAAAGGTGGAGTTCTAGTTAGAGGGCTTGAAGAAGAAATTGTGACAAGTGCTAATGAGATATTCACCTTACTTGAAAGGGGATCATCAAAACGCCGGACTGCTGAAACCTTGCTTAATAAGCAATCAAGGTATACTTATTTTACCTGTCTTGATAATCATTCTATTATCATTTGCGTACAAGATGAGAGTAATAATGGTTTTGTTTCAGTCGGTCGCACTCTCTTTTTTCCATAACAATACACATCAAGGAAGCCACCCCTGAAGGCGAAGAACTAATAAAATGTGGCAAGTTGAATTTAGTTGATTTGGCTGGTTCAGAGAATATTTCTCGTTCTGGGGCTAGGGAGGTAACATATTTACTGGTCCATTTATTAACTCGTTTCTTTTCTCATCTAATCAAACATAAACAATTGTTTTAATTTTTTCTTTCTGTAAGGCACCTTGCTCTTAGTTTTTTCCTCTTTTTCTTTCCTTACTTAGAGATACTTATTTTTCTCATACCTTGTGCACTATCTTTCTGTTTTATTACTTTCAGTATAATACGAAACCGTTCTGTTCTGTTAAATACTTTAAAATTTTAATTCTCAGGGTCGTGCAAGGGAAGCTGGAGAAATAAACAAAAGTTTACTCACACTTGGACGGGTGATTAATGCCCTTGTTGAGCATCTTGGGCATATCCCTTATAGGTATTTAAGGTTTTTGTTTGTTCTTTATCCAGTCTTGGATCTGTAGACTTATTATGCATCTTTTATGATGCTAATTCTAGGGACAGCAAACTTACACGTTTGCTGCGTGATTCATTGGGAGGAAGAACCAAAACATGTATCATTGCCACAGTGTCACCTGCTGTGCACTGTCTTGAGGAGACTTTGAGCACACTAGACTATGCCCACAGAGCCAAACACATAAGGAATAAGCCTGAGGTAAATTCTTGAAAAAGCAAAATGGTATCCTTGGCAGAATCACCTTATGCTGACCTCACTCTTTCGTTATCGAAAATCTTTATCTGATGTTCACTTCTCCCGTATTCACGTACAACAGCTTTTCATCTTCTGTCTGTATGCATGTTTTTGATGTGCTTTAACCCAATGGATATCTTTCCACAGATGTTAATCATGTCATAGTAATCTATGGTCTTTTTAGTGTTTTATACTGCTACATGTGAGCATCCCTCATTTGCCTGTTTTACTATTGTGTAGAGCAAGTACTGAAGCAAATATAAGTTTCACATTCCCATACATCAGCGGTGGGTTACATTATACTCCTTTTAGAGTGGAGATGCACTGAGTTTGGTAAATCAAGTTAGTATGTGATACCTTACAACCCCAAGAAGACACAAAGCAGCCCCCAAAAACGTCACAAAACACACCACAAACCGAGAGCCCAAGGAACCAAGTCTCGGCCAAGAATGAAAAGAAAATCCGAGAATGCTTCAACAATGGAGAGATAATAACGTGTATAACCACACCAAAACAGCAACAACACTACATTAATGTGATGAACAATAAGCTTACAATAACACCAACCAACTATTACAAGAAGACAAGACACAACTACTACAAAATGAAAACAAAAGTAAAGGGATAGATAGTTAGACAAAGGTGGTGTAAATCCTAGTAACCAAAGAGTACATAAAACTCTAAGACCCCTAACACCTCCACACACGATCACCTAACTCTTAAGATGACACAAGAGAGGATTCCACCACTCAAGCGCCAAGGTTTCTCAAAAATAAGCAATCACAAGAGATTCCACCCTTGAATTGCTATCCTAGTTACAAGTTTCGGTTTGCCTCAAGTAGAGAGAGGACTTTGGTGTTTCAAATGTCAAGACTTACAACAATAATCAACTAAGTAATGAAAATCCCTAATACTAAACTATATATAGTCTCCTTATTACATAAAAGATGAAATGCCCAAAAGACCCTTAGTGAAAAGGGGGTGCCCCTCTAGTGTAACAAATGAGCAAATAGGGCAGCTTTGGTGTGTCTTTGATCTTTCTCACGTCTCAACATTACACTTCCTAGGATGATCCTTTGCAGCACTTGTACACACGTTGATCTTCATAGTCGCACTTGTATCAGTATGCCACTCTACCTCAAAGGAATTTGATGAGTAATACTAGATGGACAGAACAACAAAATGTTCCAGGTTTACTGCTATAACTGTAAGGAGATTATTGTTAAGGTTGTTTGTCAGGAAATCTTAATACCAGTCAGAAAGAGTTCTGAGCCATCGGGAGGATGAATGACTTAGCTGACATTTTTAAAAGCAAATTTGTTACTGGTAGTGAATCTAGTCATTTTGGTTTCTTAGTTGAATTCTATTGGCGTGGACTTAATTTATTGACATTTGTGCATTACTTTGATGCAACATGGAATACACTCTGATTCCCAGATAACTACATAAGATGACAAAATTTGAACAGTAACAATTGTTTTAGTTCTGCTGTTCTCAATATTTCATTCCTTTTGATGTTTATCTGTAGGTGAATCAAAAAATGATGAAATCAACCCTCATCAAGGATTTGTATGGCGAAATTGAACGGCTTAAAGGAGGTCAGTGCTTAAACTTAATCTATGGGATATTTTAAAGGCTTCTTTCCACAAGGTCAGAGTAACATTTTACTGATTACTCTTTGTTCCAACGGCTTCTTCCAGAGGTGTATGCTGCTCGTGAGAAGAATGGTGTTTATATACCAAAAGAACGATATTATCAGGAAGAGAGTGAGAGAAAGGTAGGCACTCTTGTTTTTTTGCTTTTCTCTGTTCAAGGAATGAGTAGAAAAAATATTTAGTCTGTCTATGATCTCTATCGCCGAATCTTATCTTGATGAGATTGGAAGCTCATCTGCTTATACAGATCTTTTCCCATTGTTTTATATGTTCATCCTGACTCTATTATGATTTATTCAGTTTGTTTACTGTAAGAGTTTTCTGATATAGAATATTTTACCTTTTTTTACTTTAGGCAATGGCTGATCAAATTGAACAAATGGGAGTTAGCATAGAAAACCTGCAGAAGGTCTGTACTTGACTGAAACCCTCTTAGTTGAATAATTCTCGTATATTCTACCTCTTATGTGAATAATATTTTGTGTTTTGTTCTGTGATAATCAGCAACTCGAGGAGTTACAAAGTAGACATGATAGTCAGGTTCAGCAGTGCTCAGATTTGACTAGTAAACTTGATGCAACACAGGTGAATTGCTAGCCTTTTATTCCTTTGTCGTGTTTCGCTATCTGTTTGAAAGTTCTTATACTAGAGGGTTCTTGTAGAAACAATTGAACCAAACAAGCAAAGTACTATCCTACTCTGAAGAACAGTTGAGACAATGTCAATATACTCTCAAGGAGCGGGATTTTATCATCTCTGAACAAAAGAAAGCTGGTATAGTTATCTGAACTTTCATTTTGAAATGTGCTTTCCCATTCAGTATTAACTTTGAAATCTGATAATTTCAGAAAATGCCTTGGCTCACCAAGCATGCGTTTTACGGGCTGACTTGGAGAAATCAATTCAAGAGAATGCTTCCTTATTTCAAAAAATTGGTAAGAAATTTAATCGCTTCTGCTTCATGATTTGGCAGGATTACTCACTTCATCCTATCTGTTTTACTTTTTCCAGCTAGAGAGGATAAACTGAATACTGATAATCGGTCAGTGGTCGACACCTTTCAATCCGAGCTTGCAAAGCAACTTGGTTCTCTTTCCAGCACAGTGGCAATGTCAGTGTCTCGGCAAAATGAACACCTCCAGCGCGTCGAGAAAATCTGTCGTGATTTTCTTGAATCACATGACAAGGTGATTACTGAATACCAGTGGATCTTCTCCTATTTCATCTTCTGCCTCCTCCCTTCTATTTGTTTGGCTTGTTCTGCTAGTGATTTCTGTGCTTTTCTTTGCCTCCCCTCCACTGGATACGAGTGGATCTTCTCCTATTTCATCTTCTGCCTCCCCCCTTCTATTTGTTTGGCTTGTTCGGCTGGTGATTTCTGTGCTTTTCTTTGGTTCTCTCCAGTTGTTTTAAACCTCCAATGTCATAACTTTTGTTGTAGGCTGCCTTAGACTTGACGAGGAAAATCAATTCTTCGAAGGCCTTGTACAAATCTCACTTTGAGGCTATGCAAAATGTAGTGAGGCTGCATAAAGCTACTTCTAATGCTGCTCTGGAGGAAATCTCGACTTTGGCTTCTTCTAACTCTATTTCTACTAAAGAAGTACGACATGGCAGTTTTGCTTTCAGCTCTGATGCATTTGGATTTCTGTTGGTATACAATAATAGATGTGATTGTGGTTTGAATACCCTAACTTTATTCCTCTCCTTGTTGCAGTTTTTAGATGCAGAGTCTGCTGAAGCAAATTTGATATTTGATGAACTTCAGAACACTTTGTTAACGCACCAAGGAGAAATGGCAAAATTTGCTAGAGAGCTTCGCCAGGTTTCAATATGAACTCTTTTGTAAATTTTGACTGATAATCAACACTTATTAGATCAAGAGCTTTGGTTGTTGAAGTTTTTTTGAGGATATAGTTCTGCATTATTCATCATTGCTTTTTTTCCCAATCGTGTAGAGATTTAATGACAGTACAGAACATTTGACAAATATCTCCGAGATCATTCAAGGATTTTTTGACAAGCTCTTAGACGAATCAAAAAGACTTGAAAGGCATTCAACAACAGCTGATGAGATTCAAACGAAGTCTATTGCTGAATTTGAGAAGGCATATGAGGTATGCCTCAGAAACCTGATATAACAATGTTGTTGTTCCTCTAATTCTGATCCCTGTGTTTGTCTTCTTCAGGAGCAATCAAGATCAGATGCAGAGAAGCTTATTGCTGAGATGACTTCCTTGGTCTCCAATCACATGCGTCGCCAAAAAGAACTGGTTTGTTTTCTACTCCTGTGATATACATATGATCTTTCTTCTGTTCCCTTTCTCAAAGTTTACCTAAACAGGTTGGTGCAAGGCTTGTTGATCTTAGAGAAACTGTTTCTGCAAATAAGACATTCTTGGATGGGCATGTATCCTCTATGGAAGGTATTACAACAGATGCAAAAAGAAAATGGCAGGACGTCTATACACAAGCAGAAGGTGAGACCAAAGAAAATGCTGATTTCTCTGCTGCTAAACATTGCCGAATGGAGTTACTCATGCAGAAGTGGTAAGTATCTGAATTTGCACCTTATATATGTGGTTTTTAAAAAAATTCTGGTAACTTTCAGTTGTTATTTGGTTAACTGAACCCTGATCTAAATTTGTTCTCCTTTTTCGATGAATAGTTGTTTCTTCTTTACTCTATTTCATTTTAAATATTTTTGCTTTTACTTTTTCGGTAAGCAATTGTGTGTGGCATTTCTATCCAGTGTAAACACAACTGAAACAGCTCTGAAACGGTGGCAAAGTACACATGAATCAGTTAAAGACATCGGCAATCAACATGTTTCAACAATGCATTCAGTTGTCAGGTAGATTTTTAATTTTACTTGGTATTTTATTCCATGTCTGAAGAGCAGATAAGTAACATACTGGTAACTTTTAGTGAATGAAAGATGTATATTACCCAAGTGTTATCAAAAGCGAAAATTGCAAGAAAGATCTAAGGTCTGTTGGGGCTTAAAGTGCAAATAAAAGCGTGGGCTTCAATTAAAAGGGCGCAAAGGGAGAAAAATACAAATTTTCATGTTTAGTCCAAGAGTAATAATTATAAGCATGATTGACAAATATATGAACAAAGAAATTGAAAAACAATTACGATAAAGTGGAATATCAATTGTTTAGTGTCGCTTCTTCAGAAGAGACTCATTGGCGAAGAAAAGTATGCCTTAGAAACTTGATGACACAGTGAAGCGTTCATAAAGCGAGGCGAAGCGCTCAACGCGCTTTGAGCTTCGCTTCAGGGCTTAAGCGCGCCTTTGATAACACTGTATTACCCCTTGTTTTGTAAATGGATAAGAACTCATACTCCTTAAAAGTAAATTGTCTAAAGTCATGCTAAACATTTTATTTCATTTAGTTATGACAAGAAAAAGAGAATGAATATTGGAGATGTATTATAAATTCAAAGGTTCTTAATCTCTGCACTTGAAATGTTCAATTTGATTCGAGAAGTCCACCAGGATATTATTTCAAGATGGAGAAGCCCCCCATCCTCCGCCCTGCCCGCCTTTGCAAACAGATAAATAGAAATAAACAACAGATGTAATATTCCGATCACCATCTGATTAAATCGTTGATGGGAAGGTTTCCAAGTGTTTATTCAATTTTCAGTTCCCTTTTGTGCCTATTAACACTGTTGGTTGAAGAAACTATTTTGGATAATGTGATGTCTTTTCATCTTTTGTTCATTTGTGCCCGTTCATTAAATATCTGCTTCCTTTGTTCCAGTCCCAGTGGTAGGGGTATGCATTATAATTTGTCAATGATGCCATATTGAATTTTTTGAAAATATTTCCAAGTGTTCAAATCAACTTCTATCACTCTTCTTTCCTACTTACCGAGACAACTTTATTGTAGCTGGCAATTGAGAGTGTTTTATGGATGTTGGGTATTATTTCGTACTGGTGGAAGAGAACCATCAAGTAGTGGAAATTCGTTGGGAGAATCTAAGATAATTTCCTATATCTCTAACTACTTGGGGAATTTGTGAGCGGTCAACTTGCACTGTCAACAATAGTGGATCACGGAAGGTTTATTAAAACAATAGGACAAGAGCATGAAGAAATAAAATAGATAATGTATTTGAAGAACCAATAGGAGCTTATTACTTTCTCTTTGTAGAGAAACTTAAGCACTCTATCAAACATCATTATGACATCTCTCTGTGTTTTACTCTTTTTCCTGTTACAGGAACATATGCGATAGCAACGAGCAACATGTAAATGAATTTGATTCCACAAAGGAAGCTTCTGAAGAAGATGTGAAAAGGAATAGTGAAGATATCATTAAATCTATTGACGGTAAGGTTTTAAAATTTGTCTAGTATGTTCTGATTTTGGGTTCTGTAGCTTTTGAGGATTCTTTAACAGAATAAACGGTAGACTTACAGTTCAATACTAAAGAAAATCATCTAAAGATAGGCAATAAGTTACATTTTGGAAGTAAAATGCGCTCATACTTAATAACATGGTAAAATGAGGTAGTAAGTACACTTTATAGCATATTATCTAGTTTCGCCTGTCATGATTAGTTTCATATTTTGGTGGGGGTGCTGCTGCCAATATGTAGCTGTTATTGAAGTAGTAATTTTTACCGAAAAAATAGCTTATAATGGTGGTTTTTACGGTTGGTGTGCTGGTTCATTCTTATCCAGGTTTATCAGGCGAAGAAAGAGCATCTATATCTGGCATTTTGGGTACCGCCAGTGCACACTCGGAGACCCTTGAAGAACTTAAGAAAAATCACTGCACACAGTCTACCTCCATTGAACAGAAGGCCCTTGAAACATTTCAACAGAAGTTCATGGTACGCAAATCAAGAATCTTGGACAAATTTAACTTCTCAGGATTTCACTTTGTTACTGCCTATTTTGCTGTTTGTAGAAGATAGACAATGCTGCCATATTCCATTTGCTGCATAACTAGTGCAGTTCTGTTGGCCATATAAGAAAAATTAATCCGCAATGACTAACACACTTTGGTTGACATATAAGATAATAGCAACAACAAGCTACGTGAGAATTCATGTATTACTTTATGCAAGATTGAAATGGGAATAAGAACACATGTATTAGCAATATGAAGATAAAGAATTCAAAGAGAAAAATGACCTTAAAAGTGATAATCCATACATGCCATTCCTTGCATTATTGTTAACTGTACAATGGATTAGTTGCTACATTATTATTCACTTTATAAGAATCCATTCATCATTAGCTCTGTTAGAATATGAGCAGGAATAGAAATAACATACAGATTCCTACTTGAAAAAGAATTGTAATGTATTTCTCACATAGTCTTAGAGCTTCCACGATATTAGTAAAGAATCAAAGAGTTTCCATTGCCGGCGGACGGCTATAATCCATATATGCCGCCCGTCTGGCCAATGATTATGTTAGCAAAAGTTGGGTCACCATGTATCTTTTTGGTGACTATTTTCTCATATTAGATTTACGTAGCATCGCTTATCTATCTGGTGACTACTTTCTCATATTAAATTTACGTAGCACTGTCCATCTCTTCGGGTTACTTCTCATATTTAATTTGCGTAGTTTTTGTTTCGGACTACTTTTTCATATTTGAGTTGTATAGCATAATGTATTTTTTCGGTGACTCCTTAGATCTGATTGCATAGTTTTGTATATCTTTCCGGTGACTCCTCAAATCTGATTTGCGTAGGGTCGTGCCATCATTTTGACCCTACCCATACAATTTCTCTTTTTCAGTAGGACCGTGCTGTCATTTCAACCTTACCCATATATTTTCTCTTTTTCAGTAGGATCGTGTCGTCATTTCGATCCTACCCATATAATTTTTATTTTCCAGTAGGGTCGTGTCGTCATTCTGACCCTACCCATATAATTTCTATTTCTTAGTAGGGTCGTGCTATCATTTTGACCCTACCTATATAATTCTCTTTCTCTGTGAAGTCGTGTCACCATTCGACCATCAAATCTAATAAACCGGCGCGTGAGCATGTTCCGACTCATATCTTGATCCCGAGATGACCCATATATATTTTATATCAATTTTCGGCAATTTTCCAACAACAGATCGACTTCCCACTAATATTTACTACTTTTCGGATCACTTTTCCGTTTTGTTCCTTTTCAATTGAGGTCTCCCAGATGTTCGTCCAGAGCAGTCCTTATCAGTTTTCGTGCAGATATCTTCACCAAGTCCCTCACCAATCCTCGTATTAATTACATCCATAACAACCTTGGTACATATGCCTTCTATGCACCAGCTCGAGAGGGAGTGTTGGAATATGAGTATGAATAGGAATAACATATAGATTCCTACTTGAAAGGGGACCGTAATGTAGTGCCTCGTGTAGTTACAGCAATTCAATAATATTCTTCTCCTGTATTTCTTCTCTCACAAGCTCTTGGCATTTTCTAGTTAAAGAAAAGACAGTGCCTATGCGCTCTTGCTGTACTCTAATAATTTTTTCTGATTGACACTCAGGATTATGAGGCAACTGGGACAACACCAATTAGGTGTGAGCAAGATGTGCCCAGCAAGGGAACAATTGAGTCATTGAGAGCCATGCCAATGGAGACTCTACTTGAAGAATTTCGAGAGAACAATTCATTTGAGTCATTCCAATTAAAGGAACTAAAGCCATCACTTATACCAAGGTCCCCTCTATCACTCATCAACAATTAGAAAAATAAATCCCACCTTGGGATTTAGAAAAGAAGAAAAAAAAAAAAAGGCTGTAAATGAGCATTTCTTTAGTGAAAGATGATACTTTTTATGTATTGTAAAAGTGCTATTCCTTGAAGAGTTGATGGTTCATCTTGCAACACTTACACAGCAACAATCCATGGTGTCATACATGATGAAAGATGAGTGATTAAATTCATGAGCCTTTAATGCCAAAATAAAGGCACGAACACATCGCTATCACTGTACCTTTAAATTCGACACGAACTTTTACTTTGGCATCTAAAATGGACAGTGTTCATTTTTAAAAACCTAAATCAGCTACTTACTGTGTCATTTTGACGCTTTTTCTACAATCATCTGATATTGTGAAGTGTGTGTAATACACACGTTGCTGACGTGGCATACGACCAATTAAAAAAAGACGTGTGACTCATGAAATTTGAGGTAAACAGTTTTTAGTCGTACATATTCTGAAAAAACCCTGGACTAATTAATACTCACGAAAAGCCTCTAAAAACTTAAATTTTTTATTTCAACGCCTCAAAAAATCCTACATGAGCGACGTACGCCCCTTAAAAACGTTCACAATCGTAATCCTTAAAAATCCTATAGGATTCAGTCAAAAGAGTGACGTACATTCCTGAAAAGCATTCACTACCTTATGGATGGATGCCAGAGGCGGAGCTACATGTAAGTTAGTGCTTTTTATTCGAATTTTCTTTGACGAAAAATTATATAGTATTATGCAGGGTTAGAATTATTTTTTATATATATACAATAGATGTCGAACCTCCTTCGGTTAGATTGCATGTCCCTTGTGAACCCTTTGCTGAAAATTCTGGCTCCGCCACCCAAGGACGGACCTACATATGTTTTCGGAGTGCTCCGGCACCCAGTAAACTCGACGCGGAATAGGTATAATTACATTAAAAAAAATATATACAAAAATAGGTATAAAATATATAAATGCACCCATTGAAACAAAAGTTGGTTGGGTGCATTTAAGTTGATCTTAAGCTTCTCCAGTAAAGGGACGTTCTGTGTTCGAAACTTGTTGAGGTGATTTTTTATTTATTATTTTTTTAAGATTTTTAATTTTTTAAGTCTTAGTTCCAAGCACCGAGTATTTTCTGTCAGCCAAACTGAAACTCATAATATGAACTAAATTTCAAGAAACAATAACCACCTTTGCCAAATTCAATGTTCAAAACCAAAACACCAAAGTTTTTTGCTTCCAAATATGCAACACTTTGTTGTTATTCTTCAGCTCCTTCAATAGCTGAAGCCACAACTCATCAAGAACTGCTTGAACAAACACAATTTTCTCATTATTTTGATCCAAGATTCTATCTTTCTCAACTTATTAAGTGTAAAAATCTTTATCAAGTAAAACAAGTTCATGCTCAAGTAACAACTATTGGGTTTCTTGAAAATAATCAAATTGTTGCTAACAAACTTTTATACATATATTGTTTGCATAAGTCTTTAGGTGATGCTTGTTCCTTGTTTTGTGGGTTTAGTGAGAAAAATGTTGTTTCTTGGAGTGTTATGATTGGTGGATATGCTAAAGTTGGTGACTTTATGAATAGTTTAAGGACTTTTAGGGAGTGTTTAAGATATGGGGTTAGACCAGATAGCTATAATTTGCCTTTTGTCATAAGGGTTTGTAGAGATACAATGGATGTGAAAATGGGTAGATTGATTCATAGTGTTGTTTATAAAAATGGGTTGATGTTAGATGATTTTGTTGTTGCAGCACTTGTGGATATGTATTCGAAATGTAAGGTAATTGGGGATGCAAAGGAGTTGTTCGATGGAATGCCTGAGAGGGATGTTGTGGCGTGGACGGTTATGATTGGGGCGTGTACGGAGAGTGGGGATCCGAACGAGGCGTTGGTTTTGTTTGATCGAATGTTAGAGGAAGGAGTTGTACCCGATAAAGTTGTTGTGGTGAATGTAGTGAATGCTTGTGCAAAGATAGGGGCAATGCGTACGGCGAAGGTTGTACATGAATATATAACGAGGAGTGAGTTTTCGTTGGATGTTATCTTGGGGACGGCAATGGTTGACATGTATGCTAAATGTGGATCGGTTGATGTTGCGAGGGAAGTTTTTGACGGTTTGAGAGAAAAGAATGTTATAACATGGAGTGCGATGATAGCGGCTTATGGTTATCATGGCCAAGGACACAAAGAGGTTGATATGTTCTCTATGATGTTAAGGAGGGGGATATTGCCTAACAAGATCACGTTTGTTTCTCTTTTATATGCTTGTAGTCATAGCGGTCTGGTTGAAGAAGGCAAACGACTTTTCAGTTCTATGGAGAAAGAGTACGAAGTGAAGCCTGATATCAAACATTTTACTTGTATGGTCGACCTCTTAGGCCGCGCTGGGAAGATTGACGAGTCATTTAAGTTAATAGAGGATATCGCTGTTGAAAAAGATGAAGGACTTTGGGGGGCGTTACTCGGAGCATGTAGGATTCACGGCCATGTTGAATTCGCAGAAAGGGCAGCGAAATCTTTGATTGAATTGCAACCCGAGAATCCAGGACACTACATCTTGCTTTCAAATATATATGCTAAAGCGGGTAAATGGAAGGACGTGGCCAAGATTAGGGAACTAATGAGCCATCAGAAATTGAAGAAAATCCCCGGTTGGACATGGATTGAAGATGATAATAAGATTCACCGGTTTAGCGTGGGTGACCACACCCATCCTCGATCGAAGGAGATCTATGAGAAGTTGAAATATCTGCTCAAGGAATTAGAGATTGCTGGTTATGTTCCTGACACAAACTTTGTGTTACATGATGTTGATGAGGAACTTAAGCTTGGAAACCTATTCTCTCATAGTGAAAAGTTAGCTATCGCGTTCGGCCTCATAAGCACACCTGAACAAGCCACTATTAGAATTATGAAGAACCTTAGAGTATGTGGTGACTGCCATACATTCTGTAAGTTTGTTTCTCAGGTTACAAGTAGGATGATTGTTGTCCGTGATGCAAATCGGTTTCACCACTTCAGAGAAGGTGCCTGTTCTTGTGGAGATTACTGGTGATTGGCTTTGTTCCTGGGGTTATGTTGTAATGTCCCGGGGGGGGGGGGTGTCGAATAGCGCATTTTTTAGAGGGTCCAACACGAGTACTGCAACAATACTTTTGGAGAGTCCGGTCAACATAGGATGAGAGGGGTATAAATTCTTACTCCTGTTTTTTTCAGTCCTGTCACTGTGAAATCGAAACTCAAATGTCTAAATTCTGAATCCGCCACGGCCTATAGACTGGTTTTTAACGGTTAAAACCTCATGGAATTATTGTACAAGAAGCTAAGGAATATTTTTACTTTTTGATACACCAAGTGAAAGCTGCAAAAGCTAACACTAATTACTAGTATCTCACTAAATACATTGTGCCTTCTTGTTGTAACAAAGTTTTTGTGTCCACTACATGAATAAGAGTAATAACATCTTTTCATTTCAAAGACAATTGCCCTATCCAACTTTGGCAAATGAACAACTTGCTCACACACACACAAACACACACACAAGAGATAGTTCGCTATGGTGTTTTTTGCTGAACCTTCAACCTAACTCAATCGTAAAAGCTAACTCATGAGATCACCGTACCTCACGATCATATAAGTAGGCCAAATAATCCGCTCAAAACTGCTGTGTGACTAGTGGCAGAGCCAGCTTTGCTCCAGGGGTTCATCCGAACCCCCTTCGACGAAAAATTATACTGTTTTTATACTATTTTTATATGGTTAAAAATATTTTTTATGCATATATAGTAGATGTTGAACCCCCTTCAACTAGTGGCGGAGCCGAAATTTTTATTGAGGGGGTTCAGAAGTAAATATACGGACTAGTCGAAGGGGGTTCAACATCTACTATATATAAATAAAAACATTTTTGACCATATAAAAATAGTATAATTTTCCAACATAGGGGGTTCGGATGAAACCCTCAATACAATGTGACTCCGCCACTGCCTTCAACTAGTTCGTGTATATACTTCTGAACTCCCTCAATGAAAATCCTGGCTTCGCCACTGTGTGTGACTCTGAATTTGGTTAAAGAAGTTGAACCGTTTTGGTAGGATAACTAATCCCGCCGGATATGCTAATCCATGAGATTACTTTGTCTATCTCATCCTCATACCAAACGACCCCTAAACGTTCCGTTTTCTCTTCAAATATCACTCGATTCATGTTACGAATGTCTACGTTGACACTGTGTTGAAGTGTGTGACCATATATATTACTATTTTTTTCTAATGTTGTGGGAAAGCATAACAAATACTTACGTCAACATAATATTTTATATTTAACAAGTCAAAATTTTAAACTACGAATAAAGAAGTGCTTAGTAAACATTGACTCTTAATGTCATTGAACTTTCAAGAAAATCAAAATTATTAAAAGACCTTTTCATCATTAATTCATTAGGGTCAACTTGTTGTTTAATCACCAAAGTACAAGAATTAATGTACACATGGTTAAATATATGCATCTTATTATTACATCAACATCCACTTTATTCTCCACCCCACTTTATAATAAGACTTCAAAACAATTACAAACTCCACTTTCCATTTATGGGGGGACTATGATTGTAAAAATGTGAACTCAAGATTTATTAATTGACATCCACAAAAAAACATGCCTTAAAATTAAACCTAATAATGCTTAAATTTGAAAATGATGGGGATACTTCTAGAGTAAAATTAAAAAATGAAAAGAATAATTTTATTTATTTATTTATTAATTTGCATGAACCATGAGAAAATAGGTTGCATCTAGTACTACGACCAAATTTGCTACGACACACTCCAACTTCACGGGGGTTTTATTACGCCCTGAACTAAATTTTAACATATTTTTGTCATCCTTTTTAACTGACGTGGCACCATTGATATGAGACCCCATTGACGTGACGCCAGAACAAAAAGGTGATAAAAATATATTAAAATTGAGTTCGGAGGCTAATAGGACCTCTGTGAAGTTTGAGTGTGTCGTAGCAACTTTGACCATAGTTCAGAGGGGGTACTGGATGCTTATCTCTGTATTTAAAGGTAAAAACACAATTTTTCAAGATTATGATTATTACATCATGTTGACATGGGAAATAAAATTTTATTTTTATCTGTTTAATTTTTTACAAAAATTAGGTATTTATGGGTAAGGGAATCTAGTGGAACATAAAAGATCTGATATAGAAATTGCAACAATTTTCGAGGTGCACATGTATTGCCAATTTCCCCATACCATATTTTTATATGTTACACTTGGTTATTTTTGAGGTATCACTAAATTGTGCTAAATTTTTACTTGCACTCTTATAAAGTTGTTGTACCATATTGTGGAAACAATGTCATTAAAATTAGCAAAACTTTAGTGGAAGGACAAGTTGGAAGTTTGTCATCAATTTTTATAGTGTTTTAGTGAAAGAGTATATGCTTTTAAGGTAGGCGCGAATTCAGAATATGAATATTATTAAGGTCTAAATTTGAAATTTGTTCATTCATTCGATTTATATGGTTCAAATATATGTATTAGTTGTATTTATGTTGTTTAATAGTACATGATTATGATCTGAGTCTAAGTTACTGAGTCATTCGTCTATTATTTTATGGTGCATTTTTTCTTTTTTTCACATGATATTAGAGTTAAAAAGTCTAGGATATTGACATGGTTTATGAAATTCACGAGGATGACATGAATTCCAAAAATTGGACATTTTTAATAATTTTTAAATTTGTGGCTATTTTTCATTTATAAATGGAAAATAGCTAAAAAAAATTTAATTTTCACCCTGATTAATTTACCTAACTTTTGGTCTTCATGCTACATATATTATTCACACTCTAAAGAGATAAGCATTCAGTACCTCCTCGAACTATGGTTAAAGTTGTTACGACATACTCCGACTTCACATGTGTCCTATTACCCTCCCGAACTCAATTTGATCAGTTAGTATGTAAGGTCATTTTCTTGGCAATATTTATACTTTTTTCTAAATGCAATTCACAAGAATTCACACATATATTTTGGCAATAGAATCCACTAAGAAACTCAAAGGTGGAAAAACAATTTGAAAAAAAGAAAAAAAAAGTAGTAGTATTTGTGCAGCCAGCTATTAATAAGTAACTGTAAATTTTCCAAGACATATTTATTCAAACGGAAAGTAAAAAGTAAAAGTTTTTGCCAAATTAATCAACAAATTTTTTACAAGTAGTTAAAACTTATGTTTGATTTTATTGAAAAAAAGAAGTTAAAAGTAAATGTGATGTGTAATGCACTTTCTTCTTGTTATGCATATTCAGCATCTACTGAATTATTATGGCCCTATCCATTGAATTTTGAAACTCAAACATCATCATTACATATTATTTGAATATTTGAGTTAATGGTCTAAAATATATTTGAATTATATATTTTTTTTTTCAGAGTTACATATTTTAGCTATCAGTTGTTTTCTTTTCTTATCTGAACTATCGGCATTTACATATTAAAATATGCGTAAGTAAGTAGATGATGATTGTCTATGTTCAAAAAAAGAACAATTGACAAATGGCGTAGCCAACTTCAAGTGTGTTTTAATATATAGGCGATGATAATTTAAATAGAAAAAGGGATCAGGATGGAAATCGACACATGTTTAAAGCCCAGATTTGACCACCCAAACGGCCTCGTCGTCCCCCAACGGCCCACCCCTGACTGATCCACAGTCCTCCTGGGAGCCTCCGATCGATTTTCGGCTGAAAATACGCCCGGGTCCGGGCGCACCCAGAAAATCGTGGGCTATAGTAAACTAATTTGGCCCGAAAACGGTCCGTTGGCGCCGTTTCGCCCGTTTGACCACCCAAACGGCCCCGCCGACCCCAACAGCCCACCCCTGGCCGATCCACAGCCCGCCTGGGATCCCCCATCGATTTTCGATCCAAAACACGTCCGGGTGGCGCACCCAGAAAATCGTGAGCTATAGCACACCGATTTGACCCGAAAATGACCCGTTCGCGCCGTTTCGCTCCTTTGACCACAAAAACGGCCCCGCCAACCCCAAACTGACAAGCTAAATCAATCCAAATAGAAATGGAAAGAGTAGCTATTATCGTGACATATTTTTACTCGCCGAATGAACAACTGATAAATAAAATGTGAAATTATTTTAACATCAAAATTATTGTTGGTAAATATTAATCCAAAACTTTGGTTAGTTCATTTTTACAATATTTCCTCTTGATTTATGGTATATCACTAATCACTATTAAAAATCACTAATTTTCTATGGACGTTTTTGTTGACACGTGGACGAAAAATATGAAATTATTTTAATGAAAAATCCATAAAAAATTTTCTGACAAATCAATTTTATAGCATGGAAAATTTACATTTTTTAAGTATTGAATTTATATTCATCTTTTGGATGAATATTCCACATGATTTTCATTTTATTTTGCTTTGCTATTTTCATGTTTAAATTCTACTTTGTATTTGTTTTCATCATATATTCCAAAACAAACAAACTTCCTCAAAAAATTGTCTCATTTATGTAATTTGGTGAAATTGGGGTATGGTCTTTTCAACTATATGTAGTATAACTTGAGTGAATAATAATAATAACAATAATAGTAATAATAATAAATATATAAAACCTTTTTTTGTTTTTGTTACTCAATCAATTTGGTCCATAACCATAATTCTTCTCAAATGCGGAACCGCAATTTTAAGTTTATGAACTTTGAATTCTCGAAAATGTAATTTACTGAGTTCGGTAAATTATTTGTAGATCTTAATACAAATATACTTATGTTTATGCCAAAGTTACTGAATTGTGCAACATCTGTGCTTATATAATTTTATATTTGCTACTATAATTGGTAACATTAGGCGAAATTTTATTATTTGAATTGTTAGGTTCAAGTTGGTATTAGGTTTCATTTTCTTGATCTTTCACATTGCCTAACTTATATATATATATATATATGTATGTATATGTATGTATATGTATGTATATATATATATATATATGTATGTATATGTATGTATATGTATATATCAGCTGAAGAATTCCGTTGAGTTAACCCTACTTGATCGAATCCTTCTTTGTACGGTAAATTAGGCTATCGATATAGTAAAAAAAAAAATACTATTCAGATAGCAAACTTAATTACTTGTATTAGAAACAACGATGATCAGGGGCGAAGCCATCTTTGGACAAGGGGTTCATTCGAATCTTCTTCGATAAAAAATTATATTATTTATAAAAATAATATTCAGATAGCAAATGTAATTACTTATATTAGAAACAACGATGATCAGGGGCGGAGCCATCTTTGGACAAGGGAATTTATTCAAACCTCTTTCGTCGAAAAATTATACTGCTATTTATGCATGATTAAAATTATTTTTTATGTATCTATAGTAGATGTTGAACTTCTTCGATTCGTTCTTATGTTTACTTCTAAATTTCCTTAGTGAAAATTCTGACTTCGCGACTAACGATGATTTCTTTATACAATCCATATAACATTAAGACTTTTTTCTTACTAAAGTCTTATATATTCTATTTGTAAATTATTATAGTAGGCTTCATATGTCAACTTACTTATCATACAAATTAATTTAAAGTAACTGATAAAGTTACTGTTATATGATCAAGAGGTTTTAGGTTCAAGTCGTAAAAATATTTTTTTTGTAGAAATGCAAGATAAATTCACATTATATTGTGATCTGGTTATTTCTAAAACCTCGCACAATGTACATAGTGAAAATTTTAATGCACCGAACTGCCATTTATTTAGAACTCTAGAAAGTAAGAAAACGTTTTCAAATGGCAAAAGGGCTATATAATTGAAGTTTATCCCAAAAAAATAAAAAAAATATTTATATTTATTTTAATTAAATTAAATCAAAATAAATCCAAAAATCAACCGTTTATTTATCCACTCATCATAGTTAGTTTTCTCTATAAATACTCCAACATTCTTTCTTTTCTTTTTCATTATTCTTAAGTTTCTTTCTCCATATCACACACACAAAAAAAAATAATGGATTTTTTAAAGAAAAAATCTTCTATTTTGGCTTTGGAAATTTATATATTTTCCTTATTTTTAATTTTATCAAATATTAATGGGATATTTGCTTCTCATAATGTTTTTTTTGACTTGCAATCTTTAAGTGCTGTTAGTGTCAAAAATATTCATAGAACTGGTTTTCATTTTCAACCTCCTAAGCATTGGATCAATGGTATGTTCATCTTTCTTCTTTATGTAAGCAGTATCGATTTATTGTCACAGTTCTGACTTAAATACGAGTTTGAATACATGACTTTGCATGAAGTATATATATCTTTCTTAAGTAAGCAGTATCGATTTATTGTCACAATTCTGATTTAAATATGAGTTTGAATACATGACTTTGCATGAAGTATATATATATCTTTCGTTAAAAAGTCTATGTACAAATACATGTTAATGCATATAACTTTGGTATAAATTTGAGTAGGGATAAATTATTTGATAGTGCAATTTTTATTAAAGATTAATTAGTGGAATGTTTTTTTTATGATATTGTTACATTTTGAAAAATTATTTTTTGTTTTTCTTGTTTTACTGATAATTATAGATGCTATATATGTAAGTTCATTTTTGATAGTTCAAAATGTTGATTTTCTTTTATTCAGTATTTATTTTGGAGTCCAAAAAATTTAAATTTACATCAAAATATTTCACTTGAAAAGTAAAAATCCTTCCTACTAAAGATGAGTACTCAATTTTAAAAAAATAACTACTTTTTATATTCGAAAATAATTTAATACTAAACTTATCATTCTCCCCTTAATGACATGTAATTAAGACTATAATTTTTGAATTTTTTTTTTTTTGTTTCTTAAAATAAGTATCAAGTTAAACTACACTACATAAATTAAAATGATTCATTAATACTATAATTTTGCAGAAAAGATCAATTAGTTACTTTTGCATTTCCTACATTTCTATATTTTCACCTTTCATTTGTATTTGATTATTTCTTAGTGTTCATTAATTATGATTATATTAATTGTCCTCACTAATCATTTGTTTAATTTTTTTGTTCTTATGACCTCTCTATGCATGCCTTCACAATAGATCCTAATGGTGAGTTATATATTCTTTTTCTTTTTTTCAAAATTCTTTCTAAATACTCCCTTCATTCGCTTTTATTTGTCACCGTTTCACTTCTCGAGATCAACCTGCATAAACTTTGACCAACATTTTAAGATATATTTTTTCATCATATAATTAATATGAGAAGAATTGCAACTTATAGCATTTTTCGTATAGTTTCCGACTATCCAAATATTAAATTATATATATCTTAAATTTTTAGTCAAAGTTCATGCAGGTTAACATCGAGAAACAAAACAGTAACAAGTAAAAAACGAAGCGAGGAAGTAGTATACACACATACAAAATTACCAATAACTCATGATTTATATTATTGATTTTCATGTTTTATTTTTGTTTAACAGCACCAATGTATTACAATGGAATCTATCATCTATTCTACCAATACAACCCAAATGGGTCAGTATGGGGCAATATTGTTTGGGCTCATTCAGTTTCAAGAGACTTAATTAACTGGATTCATTTAGAGCCTGCAATTTATCCATCCGAAAAATTCGATAGATATGGTGCATGGTCCGGGTCAGCAACTATTTTACCTAATAACAAGCCGGTTATCTTGTACACCGGAGTAGTAGATGCCCACGATGCACAAGTTCAAAACTATGCTATCCCGGCCAACTTGTCTGATCCATTTCTTCGTAAATGGATCAAGCCCAATAACAATCCTTTAATTGTTCCTGACCCGAGCATCAATAGGACCAAATTTCGCGACCCAACGACAGCTTGGATGGGCCGAGATGGTCATTGGAGAATTTTGATAGGGAGTGTGAGAAAACACAGAGGATTGGCGATATTGTATAGAAGTAGAGACTTCATGAGATGGATGAAGGCGAAACATCCACTTCACTCGACTAATGGTACTGAGAACTGGGAATGTCCTGATTTTTTCCCTGTATCATCGAGGAATACGAATGGTTTAGATGTATCGTATCGAGGCAAAAATGTTAAGTATGTCCTTAAGAATAGCCTTGATGTGACTAGGTTTGACTACTACACTGTTGGAATGTATGACATTACAAGAGATAGATACATTCCGGACAACCACTCCATCGATGGTTGGAAGGGATTGAGGCCTGATTATGGAAATTTCTACGCATCTAAATCGTTCTACGACCCTAGAAAGAATCGGAGAATCATGTGGGCTTGGACTAATGAATCGGATGTTTTACCCGATGATGATATCAAGAAAGGATGGGCTGGTATTCAAGCTATTCCGCGCAAAGTATGGCTCGACCCTAGTGGTAAACAATTGGTTCAATGGCCTATCGAAGAATTAGAAACCCTAAGAAAGCAAAAGGTCGAGTTCAACAACAACAAGTTGCGAAGGGGAGAAATGTTTGAAGTCAGAGGAATATCAGCAGCACAGGTTTTAACGTTTTAGTAATACATATACAAACGAGTATACACTTCATGGCACACACAGGTTCTCATCTTGCATTTCTTTGATTACAGGCCGATATCGAAGTGACGTTCTCTTTTACAAGTTTCGAACAGGCCGAGCCATTTGATCCTAAATGGGCTGACCTTTATGCCCAAGATGTGTGTGCCATCAAGGGCTCCACTAGCCAAGGCGGGCTTGGGCCATTTGGGCTTGCGACGTTAGCTTCTAAAAACTTGGAAGAATATACACCCGTTTTCTTCAGACTGTTCAAGGCCCAAAAGAGTTATAAGGTTCTTATGTGCTCAGATGCGAGAAGGTTGGTTCGAAGTTACTAATTTTGGTCTAACTCAACATCAAAATCTGGCTCGCCGAGGCCTATCGAGCTAAAATGACTCGATTTTGATATCATGATAATAAGAAAATAAACCTGCTTATTAATCAACTTGTGCCATAAAAAAAAACTCTAACCTTATTTAATTTCATAATTAATGGGCAGGTCTACATTGAGGCACAACGAAGCAATGTATAAACCCTCATTTGCTGGATATGTGGATGTTGATTTAGTAGACAAGAAGCTATCACTTAGGAGCTTGGTAAATTTGTTTTCATGATCATTCATTTTTTTTGTTTGATCAAATTTTTAAGATCAGCTTATTTTGAAAAACGTTTCTCGAAAACTACTTTTACAGAGTAACGGTTTGTGTTTTACTAATCAATATATTAGAGCATCAATGCTCCGGCGAGCTTTCAGAAAGTGCTTCTGGGGAGAAGCTATTTGTTTCAACTTCCGAGTAACAAGCTCACGCATCTACTGCTCAAAATAACTTATTTTTTCTTAGATTGTGAGCATTCAGTACCCCTTCGAACTATGACCCCCTTCGAACTATGACCAAAGTTGCTACGACACACTTCAACTTCATAGGGATTCTATTGCCCCTAAACCCAATTTTAGTATATTTTTATCACTTTTTTTGTGCTGATGTGGCACCTTTATTACATAAAAATTGGGGTTGACGTTAAAATACGCTAAAAAGGTGCCAAAACGGCAGCTCAAAAGGGTGACAAAAATACGCTAAAATTGAGTTCATGAGGTAATAGGCAGGGGCGGACCCACTATGGTTCAAGTGGGTTCATATGAACCCACTTCGTCGAAAAATTATACCGTATATATGTGTATATATAATCAATCCTTATAAGTATAACAGTATATATTTAAATTTGAACCCATTTTAAATAAGTTAAGGCGCTGATCCAGTGGAAGTGGGTTCAAATTCAGAAGTCCACGTAGCGAGTTCTAACCTAGCTTGCAGCAGTTCTTTTTATAAAACTTAGCAGACACGTTTTTGGATTAAAAAAAAGTTTATTTTTCAACTTTTTTTCCTAAAAACATGCTAATTTTCCTAAAAACATCCTTAATTTTTCATTTGTTGCGCATTTATTTTTTATATATTGAGTCCACTTGGTGAAAAGTCTGGGTCCACCACTGGTAATAGGACCCTGTGAAATTAGAGTGTGTCGTAGCAAATTTGTTCAGAGTTCAGGAGGTACTAGATGCTTTACTTTTTTCTTTTCTTATAAACTTAGACAAAACACCTAGACTCTTTAAAATAAACATTCTTGACTTCTCAGAAACTTGATCGAACAGACTATAAATGTGTTCAACTCACTCTATCTCTATCTCCTCTCTTTTGAGTTCTTTTTAACAACTTTTTTTTTATTTTTTTACTATGTCTATATTTCAGATTGATAACTCAGTAGTAGAAAGCTTTGGTGCTGGTGGGAAAACATGCATAACATCAAGGGTTTATCCAACATTAGCAATTCATGAAAATGCACATTTATTCGCCTTCAATAATGGCACTGAGACGATCACAATTGAGACTCTGAATGCTTGGAGCATGGATTCAACCAAGATGAATTCAGAAATCGATTCAGGATTTTAAACTTGTGAATTCCCAGCAGGAATGTGTCAAAGTTAACAATAGATGATGTCCTCAATTGTTTATTTTGGTGAATTAATTAGAGGGTCCATAGTATATTATATGGACTACTCTATAACCATATGTATACTAAGTGTCAACTCTTTTTTTTCTTCTTTTGTTTGTTAAGCAATTAAATGTGTGGTCTTATTACTACTATATATAAGTGTGAGTGGCAGCTAAAAGCAGGCAGCTGACGTCGATATGCCTGCTTTCAGCTGCTTGCTTGCTCCGTGATTTTACTATTTCACCCCTAATTAATTATTATATGATATTTATGTATTAAAAAATAATAATATTTAATATAAAATATTATAAATATTTATAAAATAAAATAGACATTTATGACATGGTTGTTTCAGCTGCTTCAACTGCAATTTTACTATATAACCCATAATTAATTATTATGAGTCATCCAAGAATTTAAAAATTAATAATATTTATTCTAAAAAAGGTAAAACAAACATAAAATGATAAATTAACTATTGATGTTTTAAATTAATTTGACATCTTATATGAGGTCCACTTAAATTTTTTCACAAGTATTTGTATAGCAATTTTGCTTTACCACTTCTAATTAGTTATTATGAGTCATTCAAGACGTCTCAGTTTTGTTACTTCAATCGTAATATTTGGTTGACTCTCAAAATTATATCAGTATCACTTAAATTGAAATAGAAAAAAATATTATAAATCACAATAATTAAAAATTTATATCACTTTTAAAATATAAACTGACTATCAATACAATTACAATTGCAAACAGCTTAAAATAGTAAAGTACAACGGCGAAAAAGTATTATAGATTACAATAGCTAACAACTTAAAAATTAAAAAACATATTAAAAATACAATTAATTATTTTATTTTATTTGTATCACATAAATTGAGATAAAAAATAACATATATTGGGCCCGTACTGTCACGGGCCTTCCACATCTAGTGCAGTACTAAGATTTCGTAATGGTAGAGAAGTTGTAATGTGAAAATCACGGGCCTTCCACATCTAGTGCAGTAATAAGATTTAGTAATGTTAGACAAGTTGTAATGTGAATAATCACATGTTGTTTGGCTTTTTTAGACCTGTTTGGCCTTTTTAGACCTAATGTATTATGTACTATAAGATCTAGGATTTGGAGTTTTTGGGTGTCAACTAGATTCATTGATTAAATAAATTGGAGACTTTAAATCGTAAATCTGAGCCAACTTATGGACAAGAGGTTCTCCTTTCACGAAAAATGATACTATTTATAACATAATTAAAAAAAAATTATGTTTATATAGTAAATACTGAAATCGAGAAAACAAGAATTTTTTTAAAGTTAAATTGTGTAGTGATTAATTAAACTTACTAAAAAGGCAGATTGTTCGTGGCGGCAATACAAAATTTATCTCAACGATCTTCTAGTCACCACTAAAGGTTATTCGTGGCGGCTTTTTTTTTTTATCCTTTATAGTATTTATTTAACATGGAAAATCCAAAGTTTTACATTACTTTTTGAATTCATTATTTAATTTTTTAACACAAAACTTAAATGACAAAGCAATTGCTCTCACAAAAATTAGTAAAAAGACTCACGGAAGGAATCAATAACCAATAAATTGTCCAAAATTTTAGATAAATATCATCCAAACAAATGAAAAAAAAAACTATCCATTTTATTAATAATTAAAAAAAAAATCCTAAATCAACTCTCCATCTTTCAATCAAAAACAAACTCTACCCTTTTTTTCACTATAAATACTCCTAACATTTTCTTTTCTTCTTCATTTCTATGTTTTTTTCTCCTTATCAATAATTTTATTTAAAAAAAAATATATATATATTTGTCAAAGCCCAATTAATATCCGAGGAAAAAAAAAAAAAGTTATGGATTATTCTTCTCGTTGGGCTTTGCCAATTATCTTAGTTTGTTTTTTAGTAGTTTTATTATCTAATAATGTTGTGTTTGCTTCCCACAAAGTTTTTGTTCATTTACAATCTCAAAGTGCTGTAAATGTTAAAACTGTCCATAGAACTGGTTATCATTTTCAACCTGAAAAACATTGGATAAATGGTACGTATACGTTCTCCAGCGTGTTTTATTCTTTACAAGTGTGTAAGTTTTCTACGTGAATTTTGTGAAACATGCATGTTGCATGTGTGGGTTCTGTTCTTTATATATGTATCAACTTTTTTTCCCATGCACGTATAATGTATATGTTCGGTGTGCATGGTTTTGTTCTTTATATATGTATCAAAAAAAAAAAAAAATTTACTATGTAGTTTGAGTCAGACAAATTGAATTTATTGAACATGTCGTGTCTAATCTAGATTTGTCATTAATGTGTTTGTCTATTTATAGATGCATGATATGTATCAGTACGGTTTTTCTCTTTTCATCATTTCTCATATTTTTAACTTTCAATTATATGTCTTTACTAATCATTTCTTCTCATTTTTTATTTTTTTTTTCATGTTCTCTCTTGATGCCTTCAAAATATCACAATAGATCCCAATGGTGAGTCAATTTTTTAAAAAAACTTGTTTAAATTTTCATTACATAAAACCACAAAATAATAATTATTCCTAATTATGCTATTATTGTTTTTTTGATATATTTTAAACAGCACCAATGTATTTCAATGGAATCTATCATCTATTCTACCAATACAACCCAAATGGGTCAGTATGGGGCAACATTGTTTGGGCTCATTCAGTTTCAAGAGACTTAATTAACTGGATCAACTTAGAGCCCGCGATTTGCCCTTCCAAACCATTTGACAAGTTCGGTACATGGTCCGGGTCAGCTACTATTCTACCCGGTAACAAGCCCATTATCTTGTACACCGGTATAGTAGATGCCAACAATACCCAAGTCCAGAACTATGCCGTTCCAGCCAACATATCTGACCCTTATCTCCGAGAATGGATCAAGCCCGACGACAACCCTTTGATAGTAGCCGATATTGGAGTCAACAAGACCCAGTTTCGCGACCCGACAACAGCTTGGATGGGCCAAGATGGGCGTTGGAGAATAGTGATCGGAGCTCAGAGGAAGAGAAGAGGGTTAGCCATAATGTATAGAAGCAAAGACTTCATGAAATGGATCAAAGCCAAACATCCACTCCACTCGACTAACGGTACCGGAAACTGGGAATGTCCAGATTTTTTCCCAGTTCCATTAAAGGGCACTAATGGGCTAGAACAATATGGTGAAGAACACAAGTATGTGCTCAAGAATAGTATGGATGTCACTCGATTCGAGTACTATACTATTGGCAAGTACGATACCAAAAAGGATAGGTACATTCCAGATGCTGGTTCAATCGATAGTTGGAAGGGATTGAGATTGGACTACGGTAACTACTATGCCTCAAAGTCGTTCTATGACCCAAGCAAGAACAGAAGGGTTATCTGGGGCTGGTCTAACGAATCAGATATATACCCTGAAGATGATAACGCGAAAGGATGGGCTGGAATTCAGTTGATCCCACGTAAATTATGGCTCGACCCTAGTGGTAAACAGTTGATTCAGTGGCCTGTTGAAGAGTTAGACGCCCTCAGAACCCAAAAGGTTCAACTGAGCAAGAAGAAGCTGAACAACGGAGAAAAGGTTGAAGTTAAAGGAATCACACCCGCGCAGGTATAGACTTATTGTTGTTACTTGTTTAGACTGACATGATTGACAACGGATTCGGAATTTGAGCATTTATGAAATGACAGGCTGACGTTGAAGTGACATTCTCTTTCTCAAGTCTGGACAAGGCTGAGCCATTTGATCCTAGTTGGGCTGATCTCTACGCGCAAGATGTGTGTGCGCTCAAGGGTTCATATGTTCAAGGAGGGCTTGGACCCTTTGGTCTTGCAACATTGGCTACCGAAAACTTGGAAGAAAACACACCAGTTTTCTTCCGAGTTTTCAAAGCACAACAAAATTACAAAGTTCTACTGTGCTCTGATGCTAGGAAGTATGTACATCGATTTGGCTTACTGCTAACATTTCGATAGACTTTTCAAAAGTAGTATATTTTTCTCACTGTCATCGCAATTTTGTTGATGTTTTGATAGGTCAACTTTGAAGAAAAATGAAACAATGTACACAAACAAATCTTCATTTGCTGGATATGTGGACGTCGACTTAAAAGACAAGAAGTTGTCTCTAAGGAGTTTGGTAAGTTCTCGTTCATCCTTAACTAAACATCTCGGTGAGTATGTCCAATTCTATCAATTGAAACTCATCCGTTAACATCTTTTTTTCAATGTTTATTTATTTACAGATTGATAATTCAGTAGTAGAAAGCTTTGGTGCTGGTGGGAAGGTATGCATAACATCAAGAGCTTATCCAACATTAGCAATTAATGAGAAGGCACATCTATATGCATTCAATAATGGAACTGAGCCAATTACAATTGAGACTTTGGATGCATGGAGTATGGGCAAAGCTAAGATACAATACTAAGAAAAAAAATAGAATTTGGGAGAAAGGAACTTTGGTCAAGAGGAAAATATGTGATTTTGGTGGACATGAAAAGAGTTTGTTATTTTTATGTTTCAACTCTATTTCTTGTCTATAAAATTAGATATACCTCAAGGCCAGAAAAACAATATTGTATATATATTTATCCTATATGTACAATTTATGAGAATAATGTTATGTTCTTGCTTTGAAAATTGTTGCTCTTCGGTTTAGTGCTTTACATGTCATTCATCGATCTGCCATGGTAAAGTTGTTGTCATGTTACTAGAAGATCACGGGTTCAAACCTTGAAAATAGCCACTGACAGACATGCAAGATAAGGTTGCATATAATACACCTTTATGGTGGGGCCCGAACCATATGCATAACTGAAGCTTTTAGTGCACCGAACTGCCCTTTCATGTCCATTCATCTGCCCGTGAATCTCTTAACATCATTGAATCAACAAGGACATGAAAGAATCATATATAGACTGCTACGAGCTATACTTGGTATTCAGGTCCGTTTGCTGAGGTGACCGTGATATGAACGGCATTTGAACTGGACCAACACACATTCAGCAAGGTAGCCAAAATCTGCAAAAATAGGTTGAATATGAAAGAGAGTCCTAACAAAGTACCAGGTATTGACTGACCAACTTCAACTTCAAATCGAAAAATGGAAAAAAGGGAACAAAATCTTGGAACATGTTTGGTAAGTCAGAATACATTAGCATAACTATTGAAGCTCACAGAGGCATTTGCTGACTCTTGCATATAGAAATTTTCATCATCCTTACCATTGACAAGTAAGAAATAAACATGAAATATACCCCGAAAACACATTGAAATCAAAACAAACAAACAAAAAAACTTTCATTTACAAAAACAAGTCAGAATATCAATAAGCCTCGATAATTCAGCTCACAGAGGAAGAACACAACCCCTCGCGCATCTAATATTCTCAGCATTCTTGAGTAAAGTCATTGAAACACATTGCTCAGAAAATGCAAAATGTTGTCATACATGCATGCGACAGACCCTCCAAAGATGCATGATTTTAGAGGATCCAACACACATGTCTATTTTAAAGTGTTGAAAGGAACATGTAAAGGAAATAACTTTGTAAAGGAAATCAAAGAAATTCAGATAATTTGATAAATGTGACATTAACAAGTTAGCAGCACGACACTTTTAGTAGTTTCTACCGACAAAGAGAAACACATAAGTTGAGCAATGAACGAAACAAAATGATGGAAAAACAAAGGTTCTTGAAATTGAGTTGGCAAGTCAGAATATCAATAAGCCTCAGAAGTTTAAGCTCATTGGGAATACACCCCTGACACATCTAATAGACTCATCATACTTGCCGTATATTGAAGAACAATAGTGTAAATGGACATAAATCCAAAGTAAACCCCCCACCACCTCACAAGAGAAGAGAAGGTGAAAAACAAATATGAAAACTCAATGCCAAAAGTGAAAGGGAGCTTGGAGTAACCGGTAAAGTTGTTGCCATGTGACCAGAGCCTTGTAAACAACCTCTGGCAATAATGCAAGGTAAGGGTGCGTACAATACACCCTTGTGATTGGGCCCTTCCCCGGACCCTGTGCGTAGCGGGAGCTTTAGTGCACCGGATTGCTCTTTTAATGCCAAAAGTGAAAGTTCAGAATATCAATAAGCAGTTAGAGTAAAGATTCAGCAAGGAGATCTCCCTTCACACAATAGATATTCATCATTCCTACTACTGCCTAAATGTAACTAAATATGTCCAAAGAACAAACACATTCAATACAACTTAGCTCAAAATGCTCAAGTTACTGTTAGCAATAATAAGCTTTTATAGGCACTCCAAGATTCTTATATATTTAAATTTAACACCACAAAAGAATCAATATTGTCTTAAACCAAAAACATAAAGAGTAAAAATGACATAGGCAAGTCAGAATATCAATATGCCTCGATGATTGAGTTCATAGAGGAATTCACCTCTCGCACATCTAATTTGTTTTCATCATTCTTGCCATAACAAGGTTAAGAATAAATATAGAAATATAATGTAAACATCTCAATTAGAAAGATTCAAAGAGTCATTGGTTCTATAACAAAAGAAAAGATAAAAGAGATGTAAGTAGGGTTAAAGTAACAGAAGGCTTATCGATATAGAAGCCAACTGTGTCGCAAGATCTACTCCTTTGTTCAATTTCTGCCCGTAAAACGAAACACCCAGCAACAAAATAGTCTGGACATTAGATACCATAGGCAACAGAGTTTAAACAAAATTGATGAAGGATAATGAAAAAAATTGTGTTAGATGCAATCTCAGCCGAAAGATGGTGATATTTTTATATTAATCACTGTTCAATCAGCAATTGTGGAAAAAAATCATCATTGATTGCATCAGTGACAACTTTTAAACCAAAAAAACACACCATATAAGGAAAAAACAGAGAAACCGCACAACTTTAACGAAGGCTGAGGATATGCTATAAGATCAGATGGTAGTGCATGTATTTGAATTCATCATTGAACTCTACAGAATAGGTGGATAAGCATCATCACACCTTATTTGCATATCTCCACAAACAAGAAAATCTAAAACCAAACAAATATAAAAATTTAAAGATTATTGTTTAGGGAGAATCAGACATATGTGTCAATCACCACCTTGCATATCCAATAAACAGGATGCAACTTAAGACTGGGGCGACAATAACTGTCATCATTTTCCTTTCCAACACAAAAAAAGCAAGCAAAGCAAGCATAAACAGACGATAACAAGCAATGATGAATATGTACGGTGGAAAACACATGAGTGGAACTTGTTGCCGTTTGAACTAAGCTCATGTAGACAGTCCCCTTCACTACCGGACCTCAATGTCCAAACCTTGACAAATTTAAACTACTATAACAACAAAATAAGCTAACAGCGTTGGAAACGGGATGTTGAATTCAATTCTTCCCAAGTTACAATGAGAAAGGTACAACCAGAAAGGGATATTGACACTACAAAATATGAAAACAATCTAAACTACGTTTTCATTTTAACCTTAATGACAGATTATCACAACCACATAAATGCTAAATGAAATGATAAAGGCACCTTTCTAATGACTAAGGTTAACATGCAAGTCTTTTGAAACTGTCATTAAGGCACCTTTCTAATTTCAAAAACAATATAACTTGAACACTCCATTTTGACCTTAGTGACAAACTAACAATCCCACAAATGTTACACAGCATATGTAAGAACACAAGTTCAATAGACTTATTATTTTCCTAAATGAAATGAGGAGTACTTCATAAAGGCAAGTCAGAATATCAATAAGCCTCGATGATTGAGCTCATAAAGGAATTTACCCTTCACACATCTAATTGTTTTTCATCATTCTTGCCATAACAAACTATAAATAATAATAAATCTAGAAACAAACAACCTCAACCAAGGAGTATGACACCAAATATAAGCGCTATCATTACACACGATGGCACCTTTCTAATTTCAAAAACAATTTTACTCGGAACACTGCATTTTGACCTTAGTGACAAAATGAAAAACTACACAAATATTACAGCATATGTGAGAACACAAATTCAAAAGACTTCTTTTTTTCATAAAAGAAATGAAAAGTACTACATGAAGGCAAGTCAGAATCCAATCATTCTTACCATAACAAACAATAAATTTACAACAAACCCATTCAACAATTCAACTACAACATTGCATTTTAACTTTACGGACAAACATTTACAACAACATAACGGATATAAGCTAATTTGAGACCACAAGCTTTAAAAGTTTTCAACTTTACACAACTCTATACACCTAATCAAACTAAAAGTCCTAAATTGAAATGAAGGTACTTCTAACGGCATGTCAGAATATCAATAAGCCTCGATGTTTAAGCTCATAAAGGAATTCACCTCTCGCACATCTAATTGTTTTTCATCATACTAGCCATAACAAGAAGTACATTTACAAAAATAAAAATTACACTATAATGTACACCCCACCTTAACTAGAGCCATTCAAAAGTATCTTTGGTTCTATAATCCCAAACGGTAAAGACAGAACCAAGAAAGGGATATGACTCATAAAGTTAGGCAAGGCAAACGGAGACTCGCTAAAGGAAAACCCTATAGAGAATCTCCAGCACATAACACATTCTTCATACGTACATTGTACATAAAAAGAATATGTACATATACACAGTTAATATAGCGCGGCTATGACTCAAAACGCTTCCATGGAGCATAATGGAAGGCGATCTTAAGGGCTGCGCAAAATGAAACATATTAACCTATACATCAAGAAATACACTCCTAAAGAACTATACACATATATAGCATAAAGATTTAAAGAGTAAATACTCTCCAAAAATGCTGCCGCACCCATGTCGGATCCTTCAAAAAGTACACTATATTTGAAGGATCAGACACACACCCGTTGACATTTTTGAAGAGCCCAAACAACATAGTATTGCTGTGCAACGTAGCTCGGATGTTTCAAAAAATGTTGTAACATCATCCAAAAATTAAATCTACTACACTTGGAACTATACAGGCTACGTTGTTGTTATTTTAATACACACCAAATTGCATTTTGGAAAATTCAAGCAACATATCTACTACTTTGTATATAGTAAACATGCACAATGTAACACCACAACTGAGACTGTTTCCGATAAACCCTCGAACACTAAAAAAAAAAAAAAGCATATAATTAAGAAAAAATTACAGCAAACTAACATCCAATTCATATCAAAGTTTTTTTTGTTTTTGAAACAAGGTATAAATATACCAGTCATTATAATCAACTGCAACAGAAAACAACACAGCTGACTAAGTTGAGAATGGCAATAATAATTAATTATCGGGTATTATAACTTCCACTGTAAGCATAGTAAATTGCACAAGAGGCTACCAGTTATAAATCCCATAAAAATCACAGGAAAAACACACACACCAAATAAAAAAAAATAACAACAAAATTCAAAAAGAAAAAAAATGAAAACATGAAAATAAGAGCAATGGAGAAGAAGCTCACATTGATAAGGCTACATTGGGGGTCGATGATTCCCCAAATTGTTGAAGTGGAAAATTGAAATTTATAGACTTGGCAATTAGGGTTTTAGCTGAGGATTAATGGGCCAATGAGCCCAAAATTGTGTATAATGGGCTTAACTGATGGACAATGAAGTTCGTTGGGCTGAATAGGTATGGATATGGCCCATAATGAAGATCCAGTTCTTGCGAAAACCGAATGTCATTTGAAAGGTACGAGACTTAGTTGAAGTGCTTAAGTGAAACTTTGTGTTAATTTCATGTCTTCATATGTTTGCAGCCATTTTATTTAAAACATATTATATCCGGGAGGTCACAGGTTCAAACAAAAATTTAGAAACTTTAATCTTCGGAACTACGATTTCAACTTTATACTGGCATTTTGAAATTAATTCTGAGATGGACAAATAAGAACATATAAATATCGAGTATTCTGTTAATATGGTCCTAAAAAGGGGGCTATTTATTCACTTGGTTATGTTAAATAGACCCATAATGAAATTTCATTCCTTGCATAAATACTGTACACGATAACCATGCATTACGCAATTGATCCGCAGGCATCGCAATAAATCCTCTGTCCTACTACAGGTGCTGCGATAACCTTTACCAAGTCCGAACGATTGCCAACCACCAGATCCGCTGGTCTGCAATATTCACCCCAGCCCACAAACTTATAGTAGTACAGTATTTATGAACTATGTACTCATTTACAAATAGTATTCTGGTCGAGATTTACAAACATCTGGAGAAGACTATGGTAAACAATTCTTTAGTTTTCGATTCTATGCTCATCTAAAACCCACTTAACATAATCCCCATTCACTTAGACATTCCAATAGAAACTTAAAATTTGATGAAATTGAAGATTTATAACCCAATAGATTTGTAAGATAACCAAAGAGTATAAAAATTTTCCAAATTCAAGAAAAACTTCACTATTTCGAAGAGATGGCCAACTCAAAATGAAGATGGTTCGAAACCAAAAGTGCTCAGCTACAAAGTAATTAGAAATCAAATGTAAATAGATACTGAAAGGAGCATCCATCCTCAACAACAATATTTTATATTCTCCAACTTGCAACATGTAGAAAGAGAAGTCTTTACAGCCTCCTTCCTCTTCTACCACCCTTTCTGCGAGTACTATCGGTGGGAATCGGAGTAACATCCTCTGCAAAAACATATATAGCAAGAATTACTTGCTTGGAAGTGATGACATAACTTGATACGACAGAATATATGGAGCATAATACGAGAACTTTTATCACATTATGCGTGGAAACAATTGCCATGCCAAAACACTGATATTGATGCAACAGACAATTATCAGTGCCATCTATGACAAATATTGTACCTATACGTCCAATTTTCATGCCAGAACGAGCCAAAGCCCTAAGAGCAGACTGGGCACCAGGACCAGGAGTCTTGGTCTTGTTGCCTCCAGTAGCTCGAAGCTTAATGTGAAGAGCATTAATTCCAAGTTCCTGTAAATCCAAAATTAATGAATAACATTGTAAATGATTAGCAAGATGGACAGAATGCGAGAGCTTCAGTCCTAAATTAACTCAATGTTGCTCTATCCTGACTCAAAAGAAATGGCATAGCATGAAAACCATTTACCAAACTACTGACGAACATTTGAAAACCTTAACCCTCAAATAGAATCTGAAGTACACATTTTCTATAGTTCAAGTATCATCAACTATTATATAACTGTTAGTCATACATGTGTGTGAAAATTGAAGAGCGCACAGCATTTCAGAACGGAATCTTCTAGTACAAAGCAAAATAGATCCAAACCAGTGACATAAAATCGACAGGTTTATGAATTATGTTTGATGGGACAACATTTATTCCCATCAATTATATACACAATTTTGATCACTAAGCAAGTGAGATACATCGGCAAAGGGGAACAAAAAATAATCTTTCATACCATCTTCACCCAAACAAGAAACAAAGATTGTAAGGCCATTGTGTACATTATATGATCTTGGAATGTTTAGTCAGCAGAAATCATTAGCTTTACGACACATTCAGGAGCATCTTGGAGTAGAAAGGAGGCATCAGAAGCTCCAATAGGTCTTAAGGTTCTCAACTATTAAAAATGTCCACAAAAAATAACACTTGGAACTTGTGGAAGAGCTATCTAATTTGGCACCTATCTAACGGGTTTATGCAGCAATAGAAAAATCAATCCATGCACATGCATGGAATGCCATATCCAGGATAACTAAAACTACTACACCAAAATTCAGTGAAATTAGTATAGTGAGACAATCATATGTCTTTTTTCTTAAATAAAAGTTAATATTCAATCTCTGTAAACCAGTACTATCTTGGCAACAAATCATTTACTTCTTTCATGCATTGATGGTTTATATTGCAGTGTCCCACATGAAAACTTAAGCTAGAAACCTCCATATCTAATGTGTTTAGTAGGATTTCAGAAATAATACTTTATCAAAGATTACACAGTACCTTGCATCGCTGTGACACATCTTGAGCTGCAAGCATAGCAGCATATGGAGAAGACTCATCTCTGTCGGCCTTCACCTTCATTCCACCTGCAACCATGATGTATTATAATGAATTGAAATGAAAACTGTCTCCATCTAAGTTGCTCGGACTCTTCAAATATGTCTATGGGTGCGTGTCGGATCCTCCAAAAATAGTGTATTTTTGAAGGATCCGACACGGGTGCGGCAACATTTTTGGAGAGTCCGAGCAACTTAGGTCTCCATACCAATACTACATCATCAACAACTCCATACTAAATGGGGTACAAATAAGAAACCTCAATACCCATTTCCCTCCACATAGAACCATTTCATTCTAATACCAATAATTTGTTGTGTCAGACATATTAAGGGTTCCATAACACTAGAGATACTCTACATTTTCTACTACTTACTTTCACCCATACATCAGCAACAACAGCTAGGGAAAATAACAAGAGGATCATCTAAGTCTATGCATATGGATAACCAATGAGTTTTGATCCTATTGCAAGGTATCGGACTTGAATCTCACATCGGTTTAATGGGGGAGCGGAAGAGCTACCTAGGACAAAGCTACCTTACACAAGTAGAGTGAAAGCTACCCACGGTAAAACCGTCGAGGATGGCGGATGTGGAGCGTGGTGGTTTGTTATAATCCTATTGCAAGGTATGAGACTTGAGTCCCACATCGATAAAATGGGGGAGCTGATGTGGGACTGCTTGGGCTCTCCCACCTTAATAGCTAGCTTTTAGGATGCGGTCCTCCTAAGGTTGTATCACAATGTTGGCATCAAAATCAACATTCACCAAGTCTAAGAAAGGGCCGGTCCCTAAAGGGGTGTGATCCCCCGAGCAGCTCTTCATACTATGAGGTTATATAATCTCCTCGACCCTTTCTTTACAGAGATTTCTGGTGAAAACACACCGTTCAGTTATATCGCTATCAGCTAATCAGCAACTACTAAGATAAACGAAGATGCACTCACAACATATAATAAAAAATATCACAGTAAGTCATACCAGTAATGCGAACCATAGTTTCTCTTCCAGACAAATCAGTCACATGCTGCATTCAACACATAAACTAAGATTCAGCAAAACATAATAACAACAACAACAATATACCAAATGTAATCCCACAAATCAGGGTCTGAGTCTGATAGAATGTATGCAAACCTTACCCCTACCTCAGAGGTAGAGAGACTATATCCAATATCCCTCAGCTGAATATTCAGCAAAACATACAAATCACAAGCTAATTCTACGTTTCTACGTCCCAATTTTGAAAACTATAACAGTGTGTTTGTTTTAACCATTACTTGAAATATTATGGTATCGTATCTTAACTACGAAAAGTCCGATTTGGTGGGACGATACAATACGATTAAAACAATACGTAACAACCATCCAAACAGAGTGCAACATTTTACAGTGTATCTAAGAGAGAAAAACTAACTCACAATGAATGTATCATTGAAGGAAGCAAAAATGTGAGCAACACCAAACACCAATTCACCTTCCCTTGTTGCTGGTCCAAGTGTAACTGTCTCTTCCTTTGGCTCCCTAGTCTTTCTCCTCGACTAAACACAAACAAGCAAACACACATATTAACATTCAATATGAGCAACAAATAAATATTCAAAATTTGTTAAATTACCAACAAACACATAACATTCAATATGAGCAACAAGTAATTATTCAAAATTTGTTAGATTTTCAAAATTAAGCTTAAAAAAAAAAATAAAAAAAATGCATTTTCCAGCAAATAATAATTTTCGTACCATGGTTTCAGCTGAGTTCGATAGCGAGAAAGTTGAGGGATTACTAAACCGCTTGTGAAAACCCTAATTTGCAGTGGAAGCTATTGAAATGGCTGCCATTGTTGTTTATATATTAGGGTTTTGGCGATGGACTTTTTGTGATATGCAAGAAGTTGCCCCTATTGTTTTGTTTTTGGCTGTAAGTGGCCCATCTAGTTTGGTGAAGTGTATTCCTGCCCCTCTAATTTGATTGGTATGGATTTATATATAGGGAAAATAGCTAAATACTTTTCGTTCGTTATGCGAACTAGTTATTTTTATTTCTATCGGTAATAATCTTAACAAATATACCCATGGTTTAACGGTATACCCAAATCGGCCAATATTGTACGATTTCGCTTGAAATTATCCAATTTCAAACGGATTTGTGACCCGTCAAACTAAAATCAAACTAGGTTCTGGTTGTCTTCTTACTTGAACCCGAGGTACAAAAAATTCTACACAAGGAATTTATGTCAAATTAATGAGTACATGAAATATGTCTTCGTATACTTTCTTAATATTAAATTATAGTTCATTAATATACATTCTCGTCTTCAACAATACTAAATTAAATGGTTTAGTGACATTGTAAACATCGGGTGCGGATATACTTTCTCGTGAGGAATTTGTCTTGGTTCGGTTATTATCTAAAAAGAAACTAAACTTTCTTGTATTTGATTCGCTAAATATATTTTCTCTATTCGAATTTACATGACATAATTTGAATCGACATAAAATCTAGAAAAAAAAAATGAAGGCTTTTGGTTTAAAATATGTTCATAGAGTACTATTTCTCCATCCTTAATTAGAGGTCTCGAATTCAAACCCCGGCTATGGGTTGACCTTTGGTAGGTAACGCTCTAGTTCCATAGTGGACTTTCCGGCGCAACTCCAGACAAGCCTTTGGTCGGCGCAAATCCAAACTGGCCTTTGGTAGGGAACGTTTTACCTCCATAACGAGACTTTCCGACGCAAATTCAGATTAGTCGGACTTTACCTCCATACTGGAATTTTCTAGCGCAGATCCAGACTAGCCTTTGGTAGTGAAAACTTTACCTCCGTAATGGGACTTTCCGGCGCAAATCCAGACTAGCCTTTGGTTGGGAAAACTTTACCTCCATGATGGGACTTTCCGGCGCAAATCAAGATTAGTCGGGTTTTACCTCTACAGTGGTATTTTTGGGTACAAATTCAGATTAGTCGGACTCCAATATGAGTACCGAACACCGAGTGAAAAACGGGAAAAAGAATTGACAGCTGTGGGATTTGAACCCACGCCCTTTCGGACCAGAGCCTAAATCTGGCGCCTTAGACCACTCGGCCAAACTGTCAACTTCGTATCTGTCTTTACATTTTATGTGTTAATAACTTCTTGATGTGAAAATTATCCTCTAAAAGGAAACATTACATGAATCGGATATATTTTATTTGCACATAAATTCCAACAATTACTCATAAAAAAGATGGCTTGATCAGTTAAGATTAAAATGAAAAGCGAAAATATTCATATAGCCGACTCCAACTTGTTTGGGTTGCAGCATATTTGATGTTGTTACTCGTAAAAAGATGAGACTCTAAGCCGTCCTAGAGTTTCAACTGAACATATTGCTTCCAACTCCGACCAATTGTGTACTAACCAACAACAACAACATACCCAGCGTATTCCCACATAGTGGAGTCTTGGGAGGGTAGAGTGTACGCAGACCATACCACTATACCTCAGGTGAAGTAGAGAGGCTATTTCCGATAGACCCCCGGCTGTGTACTAACCATGATTCTTAAAATCCAATATAGATAAATGACATTTTTGTTGTGTCTGAATATGAGTTATACAGAAAGAGAATTAGTTCTAATCAAATGGATCTATACGAAGGTCATGTTCACTTGCCATCACCATCCCAGTGCACAGACATGTAGGGCACATTACCTTGACAAGAATCATAACATAAGAAAAAAATAAAAATCCATTAGTACACATGTAGGATAAGGCAAAGTATCGAAATACGCGATGAGATGCATGCATGAGCACATTAATACTGCACGAAAAACAAGTATTTGAGACGGAGTATTTATGACAGACAGGTCCAAGGCGAAGGGGAGCCTTGGAGTAATTGGTGAAGTTGTTGTCATGTGATCGGGAGTTCACAGGTTCAAGCCTTGGAAACAGCCTCTGGCAGAAATGCAAGGCTGCATACAATACACCGGACCCTGTGCATAGCGAGAGCTTTAGTGCACCGGGCTGCCCTTTTTAGGTTCATCACAAAATTGTGTTGAGGTTTTATTCCAACTAGCAAGGAAAGGCATTGTTTTGGTCATGTGGTATGACGGAATTCATCAGCGTGGACGAATATGACAGTTTTATTCTCCGGTCACAAAATTTTGCGATGCTCAAAAATGTGAAAGATGCTTGTAGATGAGAGATGTTTGAGCATATTATGTGTATCACTACACGAAAAACAGTGATTTGCAGCGGAATACTTATAATGGAAAGATCAGTTACGAAAGAGCGATGGATTTGTGACATGCATCTATCAGTTGTGTCTTCCTTAGTGAATGAAAGAGGGACATGTTTTGGTAGACAGGAAGAAGGGGTTCAATGAAGATTGTCGTTGAGGTTTTTATTCCAAATAGCAAGGAAAGGCCTCGTTTTGGTCCTGTATTATGACAGAATTCATTAATGTGGACGAATGTGACTGTTTTATTCTCCGGTCACAAAATGTTGCGATGATCTAATATGTGATAATATTGTGGTGGATTCTTCGGACACAAGTACTGTTTATGCTTGTAGCGTAAGCTGGATGATATGAAGAACCAAGTTTGTGATATAACAGAAGGGATTTAATGAAGGTTGCTGTTGAGGTTCTTATTCTAACTAGCGAGGAAAGGCCTCGTTTTAGTCCTCTATTATGACAACAACAACAATAACAAACCCAGTCTATTCCCACATAGTGGGGTCTGGGAAGGGTAAAATGTACGCAGTCCATACCACTACCTCCACCTCCGAAGAAGTAGAGAGGTTGTTTCCGATAGACCCTCGGTGGTCCTCTATTATGACGGAGTACATAAATGTGGACGAATATGGTAGTTTTATTCTTGTAGTGTAAGGTGGATGATATGACGAGTAAGTTTGTGATTTAACAGAATAATCGGTACTTCTGTTAGGAGATGATCAGGTTTCATACCTTTCCAGTTCCGGAGCAATTTGCACATCTTTTAAGAGATGGTACGCGCAATGGTTGATAAGAACCATTCACCGAAATTGGTTCAGTGTAAAGGCATTTACCGCTTGCTGAGCAGCGTGCACATGCCAAGTACCCTACCAAACGATCAAGAAATGAGATTATGGTCGCGTTTGAGGATTCAGCTAGTACGATGAACTCAGATAATCAAAAAATATGCCGAGTTATTACTCAAGAGTTCAATAGTGTAGACATTGCGATGATGATATGTAACAAGTTTCAGATGGGCATTACCACTTCCATGGCAATATTTGCACATTTTCTTCTCTTGTTGGACTACATTGTTGGCTTCTATTAGCATGAGGGCTGAGATGACTCCCACTGCCCCGCCTGAAAAGGACGCCACTATGGGGTCGACCTGGCTGAGAAGAAGAGAAAAAGAAGTCGATTCTCAAAGTCTGACGATGTAAGTGGTCTTTCATTCTTTTGTTATCCTCCTTTTCTTGGAACATAAAGATCGTTGCAGTAAACAACTTTTCACAATTCAACAACCTTTTGTATACCTGAAATGTAGTTTCGATATCAGTCTACATACCTCAATTGCATAGGCAAATGCAGGTTCCGTATGAAATCTTCGTATGAGGTTCCTCCTAAACCTAATTTCAGCTCAAGCTGCAATGTCGAAGAGTTTCAGTAGTCCAAAGGCTTCATAACTCAAGAAAATGCAAATAAATAACGCCATGGTCTAGGTGCAAGGAAAGAATTGAATTCATGAGCTTACTATAGGGGCAAGTAGTCCACCGAAGACCATAATCCCAGCTATAAATGAAAAGCTTGTTAGATAAAGCTGCTTTAGCGTCTTTGGAGTCTGTTACAAACAAAGAATGCATCAAGTTACTGCTAAAGGAGTAAACTTGAAGCAACTAACTTAAACAAGTGTAGCAAAATGCCGATTGACAAACAAAAAATAATGTGCCGGTTTCATATATATATATGAGTCAGTCAGGCAAGCTAACATATATCTCAACTCAAAGTGTTGCAGCGTTGATGAAGCTCGCCAAGGTTTAGAGCTATTTGTTCTCAACGCTAAGTTAGCTCAGAAAATATATCCCTCTCCAAAGGCGAAAGATAGTTAATCATAATAAGCAAATGGTTTTCGTCGAGTAGTATACTTTGACAAACCAAAACATCTAAGGATTACTTTTCCGAAACAGAGATTCTTTTTAAACAGGATATATATAGCCTCTAAAACCAACTGAATCCTGGTATACTTCAGTTGTTTACTAAAGGAGTCGACGAATTACCATGTTAGGAAGAAACGGTATTGTTGATGGGATATCTGGCATCTCATTTTCATCTACACCAGTCTCAGCTCTAGTGTTCGAGTTCTTTAACCTTTGTTGTATTCTTAGCCTACGCACCTGAAAATTAATACGAAATTTAAGAAGCTATCCGAGAGTACAAACCTTTAGGAAATGTAATAAGTTATCCATTCCAGTTTTATTCTTTTGAGAAAACTCACCTCCTCCATGAGGAGGAAGATTTTGTTGCGCCTGCTCCTAATGTTATCCTGGATTTCTTGAAACTGCATCTGACCAAAATCTTGTACGGTTTCAGGTCCTTCAATGATGCAGAAGTTACTATAACAAACACGGACGAACATTAGTTAACTTCGAAAGAGAAGGCATATAGATTATGAGTCGAAAAACAGCAATAGATGTAAACCGGTTGGTGTTAGCTACATGAATCATATTATATCCAGTCCGCTCTATTCAGGTCCAACATCCAAATTAGTATTCAGTATCTCGAGGATTCATCACAGTTAGAAAGTAATTTTTTTGCGGACCTTCAACCTATAACCCTCCTCCTTTACCCCAACTTGAGACGGCTATGCTTTACGGAATTCACATACACCCGAGTGAGGTCTGGGGAGTACAATAAAAGCAGTCAGCCCCTAAAAGAGCCACAAATTACGTAAAAGTAATATCAAACAACAACAACATACCCAGCGTAATCTCACAATGGGGTCTGGGGATGGTAAAGTGTACGTGGGCCTTACCACTACCTTGGAGGTAGAAAGGCTGCTTGCATAGACCCTCAGGTCAAGGAAAAAACAGTCCGGAGCAGTATAGAGAAAGAAATAACGGAAATGAAGAATGGCAAAATACTAAAAACGACCTGACACATCATCCTAAACAGCAAATTACATAAAAGTTACAAACTCTTTAAACATATATACAGTTCCAATATCAATATTTCAGCCATACACATGGACATATCAAGGGGAGACCAAAGAATTCCCTTTGCCATAGCCAAACTCAACAAACTAAAATTTATCCAATATCTCACATCAAATATAATCATCAAGCAAAAACTAGCACCATAGATCAGATTAAAATAAAGGGGAAAAAATCGGAAAATCAACAAGAAATTTGATAAACCAAGAATTTCCCTTTACCAAACTAAATAATAACAACAATATACCCAATATAAAATGCGGTCAGAGGATGATAGAGTGTACGCAAACTTTACTGATAGACTCTCTCAAGGAAAAAAATAGTCCAAAGCAGTCTAGAAAAGAAAGTAACCGAATGGCAAGAAATAAAGATAGTAACAAAAACAACAACTAGTAATTAACAAGCTCCTGAGCCGGGAGTCTATCGGAAACAACCTCTCTACATGTGAGGTAATGGTATGGACTGCGTACACTTTACCCTCCCCAGACCCCACTTTGTGGGATTACACTGGGTATGTTGTTGTTGTAGTAATTAACAAGCTGAGTTCTTGATGAAGTTGAACAAAAGATGCTAAAGTTACAAACTTTTATCAACATATACAGTTCCAATATCAATATAGTAGGATTAATTAATCTACCTTAAATCCTACAGACAAAATTTCCAATTTCTAAAACTTGGGTGACTTAAGAACTCACCTTTACCAAACTCCACAAACTAAAAGTAACCCACTATATCTCACACCAAGCATAATCATAAACAGCAAATCAGAACCAAAATACCAAAAATGGAGAATTAACAAGAAATCTTGAAAACCCCACCTTGAATTATTATTATCTCCAGACAATTCAGGACTATCTTTAGATGAAGAAGAACAAACAAGCTGAGTTCTTGATTTGCAGTTGAATAAAAGATGCTAAAGTTACAAACTTTATCAACATATACAGTCCCAATATCAATATAGTAGGATTAATCTACTAAATTTCCAATTTCTAAAGCTTGGGTGACCCAAGAATTCACCTTTACCAAACTCCACAAACTAAAAATAACCCAATATATCTCACACCAAGAGTAATCATAAACAGAAAATCAGCACCAAAAATACCAAATTAACAAGAAATCTTGGAAACCCAACCTTGGATTATTATTATCTCCACACAATTCAGGACCATCCTTAGATGAAGATGAACAAACAAGCTGAGTTCTTGATTTGCAGTTGAAAAAAGATAGTTTTTTTGGTGTTGAGCTCAAAGAGGAATCAAAGAAAACAAGGGTCTTTGAGGAATCAAGCTTAGAAGTATGTATTAATGGATGAAAGCAAAAAAAGATAGAACCCATCTTCACACTTTTGACAAAGAAATTAAAGAATAGTAAGTATGAACCAAAAAAGAACAAGAAGAAGATGATGAGTTTCTTTTTGGAGTATTATATTGATAATATGGAAAGGAACTCGTAAAGCTGATGTCATTAACAAGTACGTTACGTGTTCAAGACGTGAAGTTAAGTTTCTTGTGTAGTTTGATGTCATCTAACAAGTAGGTTACGTGTTCAAGACGTGAAGCTAAGATTTTTGTATAGTTTGATATCATCTAACAAGTAGGTTACGTGTTCAAGACGTGAAGTTAAGTTTCTTGTATAGTTTGATGTCATCTAAATAATAGGTTACGAGTTCAAGTCGTAAAGTTAAGTTTTTTGAATAAATGTGAAATAAGGCTACGCATAACAAGTCTTATTATTCATACCTTTTTCTAGACGACTTTGCATATAACAAGAGCTTTAATGTACTAGATGAATTTTTCATAGTGAGAATCAAAGTTTTTGTAAAGAGGATGGTGTTATTCTTGTATACTAGAAACAACTACTTCAAGTAGTTCAAGTTTAAGAATAAGAACACAATGAAGTACAAAAAATACCCTCAACCCAAGATCAAAGTGATCTTTATAAGAGGTGTATTTTATTTTCAGAAATAAAGATGAAGCAGAACTGGCCAAGTCGTCCGAATTCACGGAGTTTCCTTAAGGAAATAATTCCCCTCACTGTACCCGAGGTTGTGGAATTTTTTCTCCCAGGATAAAATGGTCAAACAAACCAACTGTAGCGGTACCTCAAACAATTGGAATATCTTCGAACTCACTGAACGTTTTGAGTGATCACACAGAATATTTTTTAAGTCAAGAAGAGTGTTTTTATTCTGAAATTTTTTCGTCTCTAAACCTGTGAATGAAAGCAGGTTTATATAGCCATAACATGCCTCTTCTGAAAAGTGGCAATAGTTCACTTTAAAGGTTGCACCTCTTTCTGAAAATTCATATCTGCTCATCAAAAAGTGCATCTTTTCCTGAACAGTCATCTCATTTCATGAAATAGTGTGTTACTTCGTTGAAGGATTGCATCCTTCTGAAGCATGCATCAGTTCATGAAGCAATGCAACTGAAGCATCAGTTCTGTTCGAAACATTACAACTGTTACTGCATGCATATTATATACATGGAGTATCAGAAATTTTTTCCTGCGTTTTCTTTTGGTATGTTCGGATCTCAAATAAATTTTGTCCAAAAAGATAAATCTCATCAATCGATCATTTTTCAAATCCAAATCCAAATTCGGAGCAAAGCGACGACGACGCAAGACATCTCTTATTTCTTGCCTCACTTACCATGTGAAGTAAGTGTTCTTGATTGATTATACACAATTCCAAGTTCTCTTCTTCCACCAATGTGGGAGAAAGAGTAAACTTTCTAATTTGGGAGTACAACCATCAATATCTAGAGATTGGACGCATAATACCATTTCTTTTTATTTATTTGGTATGACAACGACATAAAAGTTTGAGCTTAAATGAAGTGAAGCTCAATGTATTTGAGATTGAGATTTTTTTGTTTGTTTGTTTGTTTAGTCAAGAAGGAGAATTCACGATCCTAATTTTTGGTGCGCATAAGGTAAATCCTGTTTCAGTGTAATAGTACGCTTGCATTAGGCAAGTACTGTGTGACGAGCTTGACCGATAACTGATAAGACATGTGGAAAGTTTCGAACCTGAGAACCCGGCCCAAATTAGAAGATCACGTGCTTAACTAACTCAGTCATCCTTGCGGGTGATTAAGGTGTAATTATTGTACCCCAAAATTTACCAACTACCAAATACCAATCAACTTGTAGAGTTGCCTCAAAGAGGCTTAAGTTTAACTTCCACACATTATCATGATTCGTACAAAATATTATAATATCAATAGAATTTGAGTCCTCGATATGAAAAAAAATTCTAGTAGGAAGCGCTTCCCTCGTATAAAAATGTTTTTATACATAAAAGGGTGTTGAAAGCAAGAACCATATATTAGAACAGAAAAAAAAGTGTCCCTAACTTTCAAACTCTAGCTATCTCAACAGACTTCTGAAGGGCACCTAAAAGGCTTCTCATGATTCTTGGCTCCCCGGGAGGCGCCTTATCTCTCGAGGGTCCATTTCTTATGGCTCGAAATATTGGAGGTGAGGTCTCGGTAGCAGGGAAAACCATACAATCTATATATGCAATCACTTCAGTTTGAGCATCGTCAACTGTGATAAAGCAAACTCTGGCTCCGCGAGGAATTTTATCAACCTGCACACCAAGAGTTTAACTAGTAAGTCTCATCTTGATCAACATTCAGCAAACAACACTAACAATTCGAGTATTGACTCTGTAAGTTTATGCATTTTCCATAGAAAATGAAATGATGAATGTGACATAAGTCCAAGGACATGTTCGGGAATGTATAGAAAGTTTATAAATCTTGATTGGTTGGTTATAATGTTCACGAGGTTGTTTATAATCAAATGTTCTGCGATGTGACTTTCCTACTGACGGAATTGCTTGAACAGATTTTTGCGTAATTTGACAGCATAGTAAGCTTAGAAATCAGGAGGAGATACCTTTAGAGGCACCGGAAGTGGCAGCATCGCTCCTTGACAAAGGCTGTTAGCCCACTGCAAGTCACAAAACAAAGCATCCTTAAACTTGTGTCTGCTTTGATCGACAAAAGATAAACAACAACAACAACAGCAACGACTGTGCTTCAGTCCCAAACAAGTTGGAGTCGACTATATGAATCCTCACTATTCCAGTTTATTGACAATGATACTAGTAGAAAGCGTTACGGATCAGTACTTAAGACTATATCTCTCCTTTCTATGGTAACGCTTACACAAGTAATTTGCACGCGAAATGAGGCACCAAGAATAAACACAAAGTACAAATATAAACAAATGCCATCTGCAAATGCACAGTCGATGAACACAGATATGACACTAGGTTTGTCTCGAGGTGATGATACAGAAATGAGAGTAATCGTTTGGTTGGGAAATAGTTATCCCGGGATAACTTATCCCACCATGCATATGGGATAACTTATCCCATCACTATGGTGTAAATGGCGGGATAAGTTATCCCGGTATTAACTAATACCTCCAACCAAACATGGAATAAAATAATCCTTCAATTTATCCCGGGACTACTTATCCTTTATACCTCACACCAAACGACAATGTGTCAGGAATAAACTAGTCCATTCACTATAAAGTTTGTTGCTAAATGAATCAACATGTGACTAAAGCGTCTCTCATTCGGATATTCTAGCTTTATGTGCTATAGCCTAGAGTCCTTTAAGCGGTCGTTGAAGACTCCTTAGGGAGCCTCATTATACTTCAACATGAAAATAACTATAAAGGGTCGCCCGGTGTACAAAGCAATCCCATGTTAGCAGGGTCCGGGAAGGGTAGCACCCCAAGGATGTTATGTACACAGCCTACCCTAAAGCAAGAATTATTGGTTGCTTCCACGGCTCGAACTTATGCCCTATAGGTCATAGAGGCAACTTGATCGTTACTCTAAGGCTCCCTTTCAACATGAAAATAACTACTCCCCCGGTTTCATTTTGTTTGTCTGGTTTTGATTAGACACGGAGAGACTTTTGACTCTTGTGTTCACAAACTAAGATATGTTGAAAAAGAAAAGGGCAGCCCGGTGCACTAAAGCTCCCGCTATGCAGAAGGTCCCCACCACAAGTGTGTATTATACGCTGTCTTACCTTGCATTTCTGCCAGAGGCTATTTTCAAGGCTTGAACCCGTGACCTCGTGGTCACATGGCAACAACTTTACCAGTTACTCCAAGGCTCCCGTTCATAAACTAAAGATATGTAGAATGTACCAAAATGTCATTTAATCTTGTCGCCTTAAACATGACTCGTGAAAAGTTGGAACTAAAGAGTTGCCAACAAAGGAAAAAGAGACATTTTTTTTAAACAGACTAAAATGAATCGAAACGAGTTGTTATCTTGAAACAAATTCACAATCAAAAGTAGTACCTGAAAAAGTAGAGTTTCAAATCTTGCAAGATCAACATCTAGTGGCAACTTCATAGTTCCCAAAGAAACCCCATCTTCATAATCTTCATCTTTAGGTGAAATGCTTCCATCCCCACTAACTGCTTTCACCACAACAGACAAATTCTTGTAACTTGAAAACTCACAGAGGTTAAAGAATCTTGTACTACTACTACTATTGTTCTTGTTGGTGATGAACAAGGTTGACAGAGGAATAGACTTGTAAGGACAAATTTGCACTTGGGAATTATGTGTTGTGGGAAAAAGTTGTCTGGTTGTTAAGGAAGACATGGTTACTTGTTTCCAATTTGTTGGACTTGTTTTAGTTTTGTTATCTGTTTGCAGTTAGAAGTGGTTAGTTTGATGAAAAATAGGATAAGGGATTTTTGCAAATCAGTGGTGGACAAAGTCTACAATAAAACAAAAAAAGATTACTTCTTACTTCTCCTGATATACAAATCTTTGTGATCCGGCTCTTTTTTGAGACTCAAATATACAAATCTTTGTGATCCGGCTCTTTTTCGAGACTTAAATATACAAATCTTTGTGATCCGGCTCTTTTTCGAGACTCAAACATAGTGGCAGCTTAGTACACCCAGACTGTCTCTTTCTTTTATAAATATTTGACGGGACAGACTTGGATAGTACCGGGCCCCTTCCTTAGACCTTATGCATAACAAGAGCTTAGTACACTGTATTTCCTTAGACCTTATGCATAACAAGAGCTTAGTACACTGTATTTTTGTTTATGACAGTGTCGTTCATAGTCCAAATCATGCGCATAGTGGAAGGTTAAATCTCCAATGGGACAATACACCATGATGTCATGTCATTAATCTGTATTGGAGTTTAAGTAATCTTAAAATTTTATATACTATCCAAATTTTCGCGCTAGGGATCTTTTGTTAAATGGTCTTTTCAAGTCTTCTTTTTAATTAAATAGACTAAAAGATAGAAAATGACCAATTTTTAAGACAGATCTATTATCTATCCAACAGATATATATAGACAGATCAATTATCAATCCGACATATGAGAAAATAGAAATAGGTCACTTTGCTAATTGAAAACTTGAAGAGGCTTAATAGCTAAATTTTCTCGCTAATAGTATAGAAACACAGCTCACATGGAAATTGGGATCATTTAAAAGGATGAAAAATATAACAAAAAAAATATGGATTAAACATGTTTATTCAGCATTTGGAACTTTGCCCATCAGGAAAAAAAAAGAGAAAGAAATTACTTTTAAGCTATTTTCAGTTTTTTGCTCTTTGCTGCTGTACAAAGTTACACGAGTATCTAACTAAAATTCATACAAAGCACCATGCTGCAGCAACAAAACCAATTCTCAGTGCAACAATTTCCGTGTATGCTCTCACGTTGAGAGCAGATCTGCATTGAAGATCGTCTTCATTTTGTCGTAAGACTATTTTGAGGGGATGGCTTCAAGCTTAGGAAGAAAACTCCGCCATGCATCTGCTATGCCGTTTGCTAGCCGTGCTTGTCCCTTAGCAAATTCATGGAAAGCGAGTCCCATATCCGATGTCTTTTGTTCTTGAAATCGGACAATCTCTTCGTTCATTAGCCTCACTATCGTATCAAATCTTCTTGATGCTTCTTCCCCTTCAGCCTTAAGCTATATTAAACGGAAAAGCAATGTCAGTCACCGACTAGCTAACTGAAAAAAGAAGAGGTTAAACCACACTGACCATTTCATATTCGCGCTCAGCCTCAGCCAACTTCTCTGATCGTGTCAGCCTGTATTTGTTTCTGCAAAAAAAGGCAAGAGCCAATTTCTTTTTTTCAGAACAGAAACTTTGAGATGCTCCATGTATGACCAAAGAAGATTGCATAACAAACACATGTTTCGACTCTTTACTTACACATATCAAGGAGCCAATATGATGGCTAATAAACCGAGTCATAAAATTGAGCTTGGTGTAGGTGCGGTCAGCAATTAAGCCTTATTTATATACAACATGCAGAACAATGATAGACTAAGTAGATGTACTAAAATCTCATACTGAAAATTGAAAGATCTAGCAGCCGATTCAAAAAAAAAAATGGGACTTCTCCAGTAGAACAAGACCTAGACAATATTTACATCAATGTCAAACCATGTCTCATACTAAGCACGCCTGTATGATAGAGTAGCAGATTAGACCAAACTAATGGTAAAACCGAATGAAACCTTGTTTATCAGATGTATTTAGATATCATAGTGCATATTTAACCCTCATCACATCCCCAAACAGCAGAACGGTCATAGACCAGGTATATTGTAAATGAAACATTGTTGAAGGAAAAGCTTGCACAAATGCAAATTAAGATCAGATTCAGGAAACACTAAAAGAACCAAACAGGAGGAAGAGCAGGAAAGGTGTTGAACCATACAAGTCTATTTCCTTAAACTTAATTGTCTCGGCCAGTTCACACTGCTTCTTGAATGCAGCTGCTCTCTCCGCAATCGTAGCCTGTTCAAAGTTAGCACGGATATGAGTGTAGGACAGTAAAAGAACATTAGGCTATTCTTAGCAAAGAAAAAGGTGTAGTACAAATACAGATGCAACAGTTGTTTATCTTTTGAAGATGCAGCATTTGTCAAATGTGCAATCAAGGCAGGTTATGCTCTTCGCCTTGTTTAAGTAGAACCTTATATTGCCTTAGAAGCCACACTAGTTTCCTGAATCGAAGCTCAAACCAGTCTTGGAAAATGATATATTATTTTTACCCAAATGTTACATAAACAGAAGATTAAAAATTTATATGAAAATATTTGATCTTAGATCTTACATAGAAACTTAAAATTGCACCATTGCATATTATTTAGAAAATTATGATGGTATCTGTACGTGATTGTTATGGACTTACTTCAAATAATGCACGTGATAACAATTATTGCAATTCTCTACCCATATAATTATCAGTTGTCTTTATAGTTAATCTTTTCTTGCGGGCGTATATAACTTCATCATGTGCCGCCTTTCTTCAATGCACCCACATTTTTGCCTTTTCACCTTTGATGGAAGCATAAAATTTGACAGTACAATATTTTGACCTTGTTGAAGTACGATTACCCATCAAGTTTCAACTTTTCTTATGTGTGTGGAGGGGAGGGGAGTGTGTGGACCAGCAGCAAAAAGAAAGACTCCATCCATTTTTTTTGAGAAAATACGCCTTTTCTCAAAATCAAAGCTGAACGCTCACCTTAATAGATTGCACAGCTCGAACATAATCTTTCAAAGGTTCTTCAAAGCTCATTAAAAGGTGGTGGGCCTGAGAGAGAGCAGAGTCTGTTATTATTACCTACTTTTGAATAAGAGAAAAGACCATTGGTTATTCTTTGTTGATAATACCTCTTTCTGCAGCTTAATTGATATTATCTCGGACTTTGCCCCAAGTTCTGAAAATGCCTTTCCAAGGGCATTGTCCTCACAAGTACCAAGAAGCTTGACTGCCTTTCCAAACTCTGAGAGAGAGTCGCCCAACTCTGAGTTAACAAGAAAAATCACAGGTCAGCTGCTTGGAGTGACAAGTTTGTCACATACACAAGGAGGAGAAAGGAAATTAAAGCACACAGTATGTTAGAGAAACAAACACATGATGCGATAATAAAAGTCATGTGCCATCTTCGGGTTGAAAACTGTGAGCCAAAGGAAAGAGATCAAGCAATGCCAAACAGAAAAGGCGCTTGATCAATCAGTTCACACTCGAAATTCCTCATTTTCAAATTGCATCTGGGGTATACTGTCCCAGTTTTTGCAATTTTACATTGATCCTCATTATATGCCCGATCACAGATCTGAATTGAAAAAAGTGCCCGTCTCCTCTGAAATTGATTTTTTTTTACAGCCAGTAGAGCCATAAGCAAAAGGGAAAAACAATTGAGCCATGCTTCCATGCATGTTCTTCCCTTTCTTCATGATAGGAAATAGGAGAGGCTTTTCATTAGTTCAGTTGGAGTTTCTCAAGTACACATTCTTAATAATGGCTTAATCAGTAGTATTATCTAATTTAGGTCAGTTTGCAATTAGAAGACCCCCAGCCTGACAGAGTTGCTGATGAACAGAAGGTCGTGATTTCGAGTTCCGTTGGGACCAATGTCTTGCTAACCTTGTTTGCTCCCAGAGAAGTTGATGATGAACTTTTTTCACCATTACTCCAGCACAAAAATGAGGATAAAACGCTAATATAAGTTTTAACGTTGGTTGATAAATCAGTCCACTTGGTTAAGGGACGAAGGTATAGGATGACTCCTGCCAAAAGCTTAACTATAGGCGAGCAAAGAGGGTGTAAGCAAGGTAGAGAGAAAGCAATGGCACCAGAATCACCATGCCTTTCACAGCTTGAGAATAGGATAGGTATCACCTTAAGAGAGTGAACTAGAAAGTGCTGCAATACTTTATGAAATATCTGAAGTGCAAATACACTTGCACAGAGTACTCAATGCCTTAAACTAGATTTTTCCTACCTCTGTGTCTCTTGACAAGACGATATGCATGCTTTTGAGCCTCAGCTAAATGGTCCTCAAGCTCAAATATGTAGCTTTTCATCTTCTCATATTCTGGGGTAGATTCTTCAACCGGCTTTTCCTTTCCAAGAACGACATCACTCACTTTAGATTGCACATCCTGCCATTTACGACTTACTGTCAGTTTAAAAACAATCCTGTGGACAAGCCATTGTAATATGCCCTCACTTAGTGACATCGGCTTAAAGCGGTTTGAAGTCCAAAATATGCCTAAAAGTTCAAGAAAAGAAACGCACTCTAAATGAACAGTTACACATCCGTAAATCACATCAAAGGACAGACGTCAAGTTTAGTTTGAACTCACTTAGAGACCACAAGCATAATACATGAGACAGTATGTAGATGTTTATTAACATAGCATATATAGCCTTCTTCTAATCTTCTATACCATCAGCTTCCACTACTACCTCTCTTGTATTTCATTGTAATACAAAGAACTAAGTGTGATCAAAATTTTAAGGGTGGAATTAAAAGTAATAATCATACGGAATTGTACTATTATTCTATGCAACTGTCAGATACCTTAAAGATTTGGATTAAATCTGCAGGCTTTTTCTTAAAAATACCAGACTCCTGGAACCTTGCTCTGTCCATTGTCTGAAGAAAAGGCAACAAAAAACAAACGTAAATCACCTTTGAGAAAAGTGAATTCTTTCCTACAAATTTTGAAATCTAAAGCATGTAATAATTGAAGAGGAGATGTCCTCAAATACCAATCTGAAAGAAATCAATAAAAATAAGCTCTCCAATCTACTGAAGATCTGTTGAGAGTTAAAACTAGTTTATTACTCTAGAAGCTCATTACCCCAGTATGCTCACTGAACCCCAAATGTGATCTCGAAACAGCGGATTAACAGTGCATATTTCACCAAATTCAAATACTTAAGGATCGTATGGTTGGAGTAATAAGGAGAGTTGATCTCCATATAAACCCAACAATTTTTTTTTTTGAAAATGGTAAGTAGTAATATATTAAAATAAGAAATCTGCACATAGTGAAAATCCAACTTTATTTAATACAATGTTTTTTACATAACCAAGAAATCCCCGAAATCTAACTGGTACATGATTCTAAACTCAGTGATCATATGTGCAATGTTTGGTAGCTATTTTTGTCTAACTCATAAATGAATAATACAAGCAGAACAGGAACCTTTCTATTTTTTTAACACGGAATGGAACGTGAAATAAGAATGTGGATATTAATAACCTGGCACATGAATTAAAGACACTGAAATCACAAAACTAAGCCTAATAAAGGTAAACAAACTCTTATTCTGTTTAAAAAGTATATACGTTTTAAATTATACATTGTATGCTAACTAGCAATATATCGTACCAATCCTCCAAGAAGAAATAATCCCTCAATATAATCCCTGATTTACTAACTAATCTCTGTATAACTTGCCTCTAAACCGAACGACCCCTAAATTCTTCAAAGATAGTGTTCAATTAGCTAATAGAAATAAGGAGTTGGGGTCAACTACAGTAGTTGTTCTATAACAATCTTGTGTATACAAGGTTAAGTAACACAAAATAAGCCGTTCAAAAGGCTTAAGTAACAAACGGAGACACCGAACCAAACAATGCCATAAACCTCCACAAAAAGTTAGATAACATATGAACTCCACTAAATAGTCCAGCCAAGTAAATTAACATTCATTACCTGCTCATCAGCTTGCAAGAAGATTCTCAAATCATCACTTTGCCGAAGTTCATGATGTGAAGCTATTCTGTTTACAAACACATCCAGAGCTTGGCGCCTCATTTCAATAAATTCTGCACTAAACCTGAACTTTTCTGCAAGAAGGTAGATAATAATAATCTCAAACTGCTTTCTGAAAAGAAAATTATTTTATCGGTGAGAAAGCTGGTGGCTTCCCTTGATAGATCCAATACTTAATATTTATAACCAATATTTCTCCACGAAAATGGGATTGATTCCCCCAAACAGACATCCTTATAAATGTTTGACACAGTTAAATATGCCAATGTACAACAACATCCACCTACATGACTCCAAATTCTTGTCCCTCTCATTTCCAATAAGCAACGATAAATCAATATATTTCCAGATTGACCATATTGGACACCTATTGGTTTTAGCATAGTTTAGAGCTAGAGAAAAGTCAAAGAGATAAGTAGTACATGAGGAAAAAGTGCAGCCAGTACCTACTGTGCTCTTCTCTGGAAGTGGAGGAATAAAAATGCCCTTGTATTTCTCAAAAAGACGATCGTGTAGCCATACAAAATCACTATAACGTCGAATCACAATCTTCTCGTGCCCTTGGTACTCTGGCAAATTTGTCTGTCTTAACAAAAATATGGCGAATGAGAACTAAAGGAGAATCAAGAGAAGTATATTCTATTTTCTTCTGATAAAAGCATATGAATGCTTGTTCCAGCAACAGGAAAACGAGAAAACAACAATCACAACAACAAGCAGAATATTTTTGAACCGTAATCCAGCAAAATAACTTCCATTGAGGCAGGGATTGATACAAGAATAATCACGGATATGGGCTTATGAGAGCACGCGTTGGACCCGCGACTTGGTGTGTACCATTGAAGAGACAAAGAGGACTTAATTATGCACCAAAAACCGTCCATACACAACACTTGGACTACACTCCATAGGCGCCTTTTGTCTTCCCTTCATTAAGGGCTTTTTGGACATTTCACTTATGTTGTAATAAGTCTATAAATAGGCTAGTATTAGGTCTTTATTTCTTTAGTTGTTCATTGATATTGAAAGTTGTAACACTTGAACCAAACTCTCTCTAGTGTGAGGAGTGTACCACCTTAGTTTAGGGCTTGGAAAAGTCACCAAAACTAAAATGAGGGTGATGCTAGGGTGGAATCGCTATTATTGCCAAACATTGTTAGAAACCTTGGCGCTTGAGTGGTTCACGCCCTCTTGTGTCATTGTAAGAGTATTGGTGTTGCCTATTACAAGTATTAAGGGTCTTAGTGTGTGACATACACTTAGGTTCTTAGTTCTTGTGAGAGTTGATGTCTCACTTCCTATCCTTACACTTCTTGTAATCGTGTTTGTGTTCTTTTCTAGTAAAGCCGTGTATTGTTGTTATCTTGTTGTTGTTGTCTTATCATCTCGTGTTCATCTTGTTGTTGGCTGTTTTTGGTGTAAAGTACACCTTGTATCATCTCGTTCTTGTGGTATTATTGTTGGCCGAGACTTGTTCCCCTTTTGGTCCTCGGTTTGCCTTGTGTTTTGTGTCTTGTTTCCGTATTGTGGGTTAATTCCGTTATTAGGGATAGGGTTGCATAAGCTTTGGAGACAAAAAGAGTCTTTGAACAATAAGTTGGGTCTCAGACGCTCTTAAGTTGTTTTCCATTGTTGTTTCAGCCCACTCGAAAAATGGATGTTTCGCCTAACTCAATCTCAAAAGTTAACTCAAGAAGTAAGGATTGTCAAGACTACAGCCTATACCCACAAGCAATTTGGGATCTTACACAACCTATGAGGTTAACATTTCAGACCTCAATGTCAAACCTAAAACCACCCCAACCAAATTTCAAAGAGTTTTTCTTAGTAACGAAGGTACAAACTCCCTAGATGATACAAACATGAAACACGCACCCCGCCCAAATCCCACTTGTGGAACTACACTAGGTATTATGTTGTTGTGGTAAAAGTATCCATAAAGGACCTTTTCCTTAGAACATTGAAGAAGGGCTCAGTGCAAGAAGAGCAAGTAACTTTAATTTTTTCGTTTATACAAATTCTAATGTGATTGTTGCGGGCATAAAGTGAAAATATACTAGTGTAGCTCAAAAATTAAATAAGCAGTTCACACTATTCAATATAGTTTTACAGTAGAGTTCCTAACTCTGCATGAGTGAACTTGCTTATATTGCCGGTCCCAAGCACAGATAAATGGCGAGGATTGCAGTAGGTTAATGACTAGCACGCTACTAGTCAATCTATGATAGTATAATGAGTTCTCACAATAAGAATAAGTTGATCATTGAACTGAGATGAGCTTAAATTGGGCGACCTAGACTATAAGGATTCATAGATTGATGTGTAGTCATATTGTTAGAGCTTAGAGAAGACCTTGATTTTGAGTGTCACCACCTCTATCAAAAAAAAAAAGAATTCAAAGCTTCCTTTGCAGTTAGAAGTATAAGATAACCCTTGCTTTAAAGACATTCCCGGAAGTCATGGCAGGGTTAAACAATGAAATGCAAGTAGAATCAAGATATGAACAAGAAATAACTAAGGCATAGATCTATCCATTTGTAACGTTCGAATTTCCAATTACCTAGCATCTCTTCCGAAACCCACCCTTTTAATTTCTCTTTCTATAGACGATATATCTTAAACTGCATAACTCATATCATCGTGAAGATAGACTGTTTATCGTATCAAATCAGACTTTCTTCTCATCAAAAACATGTAAATTACGTCAAACGCAAGGTTGCATCCTTCCAAATATACATCCAACAGGCAGTTCTTTCCCTTGTTTACTCTCATTTTATATGTTAAGCATAGGGCACATCTTATCAGATGTGTCACTCTCTCTATCCTATATTAGTTGTCAATTTTCCCCTTTACGTACCCATTAAGAAATCATAAATAAGGCAGTTTTATTAAATTACCTTAACAAACTTTTTTTTTTAACTTTACAAAGCTTGTTTACGCTCTCAAAAAGAATTAATTGTAAGGGTAAAATAGGAAAAATATAATTAATTTTATCTTGATTTTGTAGATTGACAAGTCATTTTTTTTTTTTTTGATAATGTAAATTGACAAGTAATTTGGAACAACTATTTTTAGCAATAAGGACAACTAATATGGGAATGAAGGAGTTCAAATGTGATCTAGATTGGATAGAACATAATGTCGTTAGCTACTCTCAAGTACAGGACAATCATGCACCCAAGGATGTGGCCTAGTGGTCAATGAAGTGAGTTGAGAACCCTGAGGTCTCGTGTTCAAATCCCCGCAGAGACAAAAACATTAATGTTCTCCTCCCATTCTTCCCATTTATTCTAGCCTCGGTGGACAAAGTTACCAGGTACATGTTGCCATGTTGCTAGTGGAAGGTGACAGGTATCCCGTTGAATTAGTAACTCGGACACCACAGTTATAATACAATCCAGCTCAAGGTCCAAAAAAGGGGCTTCTTAGAAAAAAAATGGATTTGATAATAACCCAACCCAAATCCAACAGCTCCAGCATAAAAGTACTACTACTAGCTATACAATTACTACAGACCGCATATGGATAACGAAAAATTAAGTAGTAAAGTTACCGGCCCTGTTGTTGGTGGGAGGTGACAGATGTCTCGAGGAACTAGTCAAGGTGAGCACGCAAGCTGACCCAGACACCATGAATATTTCTTTAAGAAAAACTACAGGCTAATTCAGCTCGAGATCCAAAAAGGGGTTTCTTAGAAAAGAAAATGAATATGATAATAACTCAACCCAAATCAAGCAGCTCCAGCATAATACTACTACTAGCTATAAAATTACTATACATGCATATGGATAATGAAACATAAGTAGTAGTACTAAATGGAAGGGGAACTCGTAAAATGTGATTTTCATGGACAAACATCTACTCATTCTGGCATTGTTGGACAAGGTTACCAAGTACTTTTTTCCCTATTGAATTCCTGTTGACTTAGTAGTCGAGATGCACGCAAACTGGCTCAAACACAATGGTTATAGTAGAATCCAGCTCAAGATCAAAAAAGGGGCTTTTCAAAATATGATTATCATGATAACCCAACCCTGATCCAGCATGATAATACTACTAGTAGCTATACAATTACTACACACGCATGTGGATAATGAAACATAAGTAGTAGTACTAAATGAAAGTGGAACTCGTAAAATGTGATTTTCATGGCCAAACGTCTACTTATTCTAGCATTGGTGGACAAAATTACCAAGTACTTTTTGCCCTGTTGCTGGTGGGAGGTGTTGTTGGTGGGAGGTGACAGGGAATTAGTCGAGATGCATGCAAACTCAGACGCCACAATTATAACATAATCTAGCTCAATATCCAAAAAGGGGCTTCTTAGGAAAAAATGAAATTGATGATAAACCAACCCTAATCCATCCGCTCCAACATAAAACTACAACTAATAGCTACACAATTACTACACATGCAAATGGATTGAACTTAATGACATTAGTTACACTCAAGTACAGGACAATCCAGCTCAAGATCCAAAAAGGGGCTTTTCAAAAAATGATTAGCATGACAACCCAACCCTAATCCAGCAGCTCCATCATAATAATTCTACTACTAGCTATACAATTACTATACACGCATATGGATAATGAAACATAAGTCGTAGTACTAAGTTACTAACTGGAAGGGGAACTCGTAAAATGTGATTTTCATGGCCAAATGTCTACTTATTCTAGCATCGGTGGACAAAGTCACCAAATACTTTTTCCCTATTGATATCCTGTTGAATTAGTAGTAGAGATGCACGAAAACTAGCTCGGACACCACAGTTGTAATACAATCCAGCTCAAGATCCAAAAAGGGTCCTTTCAAAATATGATTATCATGATAACCCAACCCTAATCCAGCAGCTCCATCAAAATACTACTACTACTAGCTATACAATTACTACACACACATATGGATAATGAAACATAAGTCGTAGTACTACGTTACTAACTGGAAGGGGAACTCGTAAAATGTGATTTTCATGGCCAAATGTCTACTTATTCTAGCATCGGCGAACAAATTTACCAAGTACTTTTTTCCCTATAGATATCCTCTTGAATTAGTATTCAAGATGCACGCAAACTCGCTCAAACACAACGGGTTATAGTACAATCCAGCTCAAGATCCAAAAAGGGTCTTTTCAAAATATGATAAACCCAACCTTAATCCAGCAGCTCCAGCATGATAATACTACTACTACTAGCTATTCAATTTAGTCAATTAATTAGACATGTAAAATGGATAATGAAACATTAGTAGTAAAAAATGGAAAAAGAAAGAATTAGGCGACCTTGGTGATGACTTTGTAGGAGATATAAGCTTGAACACCATTACCCATTTTAGCTGGATCCGTAACTGATACTGATAAATACGGTCCTTGAGGTGATTGTGTTGATGGTGATCTAGGGCTCTGTATTGTACCCGATCCACTTCGTTCCTGCACACATTTTTTTTTTTTTGGTTTTTTTGTTTAATTAATTACTTGCAATATTCAAAATCAAACAATACAGAAAATAATCATACGAATTTGAATAAATTGAGGGCAAAAAAAGGGAGTTACCATTGTAGTGGTGTTCATGGTTGACGATGGATTGAGGGGTTTGGGTACAAGGTCTACTGCTAAATACTAATGGAGGAGTCGCGCGTCGTGCACACGTGAAACATATGAGATATAAAGGATGAAGGGGTTGTTTGGTTGGAAAGAGTTATAGCGAAATAATTAATTTTGAGATTAGTTAGCATGTGCATATCATTACTATGGTGCTAATTAATATGTCACATTAAATATGAGATAAAATAATTTTTCATTTAATTTCAAGATTATTTATTCTTATACCTCACATGAAATGATTTCTAAGGAATAATTAATTCTGATATTAATTTGAGCATGAGTTTATTTCATGTTTGGTTGGAATAACTCATTTCAGAATTAGTTATTTTATCTATCTTTTTATGATGTCGAATTCTTTATTCACTATACAACTTTAATAAAAGGTACTATATAACTTTAATAAAAGGCAAAATATGAAGTATTTTTTCTTTCATTTAATCAATTCTTGATAAAAAGAAAAAACTATTTGATTCATTTGTAAACGGATTGATTTAGAATCAGTATATATAGTTTCTAAATTAGAGATTCTAATCGTTCTAGTTGAGTAATTTTATATTACTAATTTACAAATACTCAATAAATATCTTAAATAAATAATATTAAATTTAATTGAGATCGTAATTAAAATTCTAACTCCGCCTCTATTAATGTACCCTATGAGGACTATGAGCTCAAGTTTTCTTTTAGTAAGATGATTAAGGAGTAAACATTATTATTGTTATGGATAATGATGTTGTCATCCCTACTGCTAAAATTTCTTTAAATCCAATGGACCCCTCCATATGAAATAAATGAAATTAGATTATGACCCCTTAATGGGGTCCATTGCTGAAATTATTTTCTCAATAAAAATCTTTGTTCTTTGGAATGAGGAAGCACCTAAAAAATATCAGCATAATTAATAGCTTAAAATAATTAAATGGAAATTTAAAAAGTTGTGGTAGAAGAAAGTTATTTGAATATTATTCTTTACATTTTTAAATAGTTATACTACATTTTAGTTATTATTAAAAATAATTTCACTAGTCAAATTACTTCAAAGATCATCACTCAAGACAACTGATGTTATTTTAGAGATGAAGAGGAGTTTTGCGATTCACCTCGAGGAGATTGACAAAGAGGAGGACCAATTGGCGATGGAGATGACAAATCGATGCAGGGGAGGAGATCAACCGAAATATCCATGGACTTTTAATCATTTGGAATCGCGATTGAGCTCATTTTATAATAAATAGATCATGACTATAAATAGCTAGGATTTCTCTTATTTTAGAAATAAAAGAGTTTGATGAGTTTACGCTTGAGAATGTTTATTGAGCTTATTGGAAGCTTCGTTGATTGTCTAGAAACATTGATTGTTAGGGAGTTCAATTCCTCTCACGGTCTTCATAGGATTTATGTGGTTATATTAAGGTTACATTTGAGACCTTGGTTTAATATATCATTAGTTTGCCTATGTTCCTTCTTTGTGTCTGTTTATTTATCGTCTTTCCTTTTGATTTCCTTACTTTGTATTCGTTTTCATGTTTTGCATCGCATCACTCTGCCTTCAACATAGTAGTGCGGTTTGTATACATTTTACCCTCTCAAAATCATACTTTGTAGGATTACATTGAGTATATTGTTGCTATCGTTGTTGTCGAGAAATAATTTGACTAATCTTCATAGTTAAACTGAATTAAAACAATTCAAAAATTTAACAAACAACAACATCATACCTAGTTGTGTATTCACAAGAAGTGAGGCTTGGAGAGGATATAATATATGTAGTCCTTACCTCACCTCAGAGATGAGGTACAAAGATTGTTTTTGATAATTTTTTGGCTCAAAACTTTAAATTGTAATTCTCCTCATATGAATATGTCGAGTAAACATATTTTAAAATATTGATAAAAAATTAAGTGATTTGACTTTCAAAAAATAAAACGTAACATTTTTTTTGAGACTGAGAAAATATAAACTCTATTTTATAGTATATATTTGAAATATATGTCACTTTATTTGTATTCATCTATTACCCAAGACGCATCCACGAACACTTTCCAGATTATGAGTTGTGTTATAAATCAACTGTGAAAGCAACTCAATTAATCTGGTGAAAGCTTATACTTTTAACCAGCACAGGAATCAATTAACACCTCTTAATCAACAACAACAATAACAATATACTCATTATATTCTCATCAAGTGGGTGTTGGGAGGTAAGCGTACGCAATCCATACCACAATCTCATAAGTGAGAGTGAGATAGATTCCAATAGACCCCAGACTCAAGATAAAATAATTTTTAAAAAAAATAGTAAAAGAATAAGATACAATAAAAATTATTACACCCAATAATATCATAAATAAGATTTACTAAATAATATAACAAATGATACTTCATTATGAAATAATACTAATATTATAACTACTAACATGAATAACAAAGTCGTTCTACCTGCAATCACTGATTAACCTCTCTTAATCAAGACATGAACAAAAAAAAAAAACTTAATATTGTGCTTTCGTTAAAATTGAAAACCCACCTATCATAATCCTCAACTTAATTCATAAATCACTAAATAATTAAATTCTCATCTACTAATTAAATTTTTTTTCTATATAAAAAGTATATATACATAATGCATTTACTATTAAAAAGTGGGACCCATCTTGAGTAATCCTCATCTATTGATTAACCAGTAAAGTAATCTCAACCGTTCAAAATGAAGCTGGACTACCTTTATATAATCCTGAGCCTGCATTCATCAACAAAACGGTGGTTGGGTGACAGCTCAATGGACCAAAATGGCGTCGTCACCTTTCGCCACCGTCGATCGTCGCCGTCCTCCGATCGCTTCCTCGGCGTCTTCTCTCCTCCGCCGTTTGACAGTACAATCTACGCCGCTGGAGCCGGCGATGAGCTGAACGAAGATGAAGTTTTCTGGACCGGAGACTTCACTGAAAGCTCTACTTCCCCTTCACGCCGGCAGACTTTCCGGCAGCCAGAGAAATTTGGTATACTCGCTGCATTGCCTGAGGATGAGGATCATCATAATCACCGGAAAGTTGCTAACCGTCCCGTTGTTTATCGGAAACCTTCGATAACTTCATCTCCGATTTCATCTTCGCCTATTTCGCGAGCGTTTCCTACTATTCCGAAACCTAAATTGGATCGAGAAACCAGTTATAGTAAGCCGATAATGAAGAAGTTCCAGCATTCGGTTCCAGTGAACGTGCCGATGATGATGATGCCGAAGAAGGCAACGAGTAACGGTGACCTTGCTGACGTGGAAGTTGATGATGATGATGATGAGATGCTTCCGCCGCATGAGATTGTAGCTAGAGGATCATCTAGATCACCTAAAACAACGTTTTCTGTGCTTGAAGGAGTGGGAAGAACACTCAAAGGAAGAGATCTTCGTCGAGTTCGGAATGCTGTTTTTCGCCAAACAGGTTTTGTAGATTGAATTGATTAACAAACAGTTCAATTGATTTTGAAGTGAAGTTATACATATTGTTGATGAATCTGGACTAAGCTGAAGTGAAATTTTCTAGCTAATTTTCAGTCATGGAGTTCATCATTAGTTCCATATGTTTATTCATCAGTTTATGGGGATTTATGGGAGTTGAAAAATATTATTCTAGGAAATTTTGGTGTACATTTGGCAATGGAGGACAAGAGAATTTTAATGGAATATAGTTTTTTGTTGGATTTTTATATGATTGTGATTGGAAGAACTTCATTATCTGTGAATTGTGATCAAATTTATCTTTTTTTATGGGTTTAAAGTAGGATTCTGTTTTCTGTTCTTATGTTTTGCTGTAATTCGGTATATGAATTGCTATATGCTATGTAAATTCTCCTGTACTTGTTAACTGTATTGGAATTTCAATATGCAGCTTGGTTTGAAGATGTAATTACCATTAGATAGATGATTTATGATTTTGAAGCAGAGCCTCAGAGAGCCTCGGAGTAACTGGTAAAGTTGTTGCCATGTGACCTGCGGGAAGTCACGTGTTCACGCCGTGGAAACAGCCTCTTGCAGAAATGCAAGGTATGGTCGTATACAATAGATCCTTGTGGTCTGGCCCTTGCCCCGACCCTACGCATAGAGGGACATTTAGTGCATCCGGGCTGCTTTTTTTGTTCATGTTTCAGGATTTTGGCGGGTGATAAAACGTTAATCTGTCCAAGTGATATATAATTCAGTCATAATACCTTGGGCTCACTTCAATTTGTGATTCCTTCTTTGAAAATGTATAGAACTGAAGGATCGAGAACCAAGAGTTCATTGAATGGTGGAACAAATGGAGTAGTCCATGTCTGAATGAAATAATGTTACGGACAATTGGAATTTATTTGATGATGAGTGAGTTGGTTCACCCTGGTTTAGGCAGCTTAAATTGTTACCCCAAGGAAAGAAAGTTGAGTTCAGCTAGCTATAGGCTGACCAAATTAAAGTAGCTACATTATTGGCCAAGTGATATAATAGCTAGATTGGTAATGCTTGATCCGAAATTGTTGAAGAATACAAACAGTTGTCTTGCGAGTTTTGCAATGGGATAATTTCCCTTGGTGCTCTTTGTCAACCAATTTGATATGCCCAGAGCATGGAGTTTGTATGGTCATGGACAGATAACCTCCAGCCATTCATGTAGAGATTTACATCAAAGACTGACGCCGTTGTCATGTTCCTTTAACTGCAGCAAGTTTTGGTTGTTCATCTTAAGATACACTTTAGTTAAGCGCGTCCTCTTCAGGTAGTTGCCTTCCTAGTTGAAGTGTGTTTATCTCCATCAGTCACATGGTGCCATGTATAGTTTACATCTTATGCATTTCACTGTGGCCTTGCAAATTATTTGATTTGATCATATATTTACCATTTCATGGTACACATAGTTAGAGACTTTTCAAACTGGTCGAGTGATTACTATAGTGAAGACTCTGTTGCTCCTCCCTCGAAAACGACTATAATAGGGGAATCGTTTTAATCATCATTTTCTTATCTTGCAATTTCCCTGTCTAGCTGAACTCTCTTATTAATCATGCCGTTCTTTACTTTGTCAACATTTGATGCATTTCAACTGCTACACTAGTTGATTGAGACTTTTTACTAATAGATGACTTCTGTGCCTGCTGTCTTAAGTTACACCAACTTGCAAGTCATCTTTGACTCTAAAGAGTGATTCCTAGTTTTCAATTCTTAAAGGAGTTATCCTCAATGATTGGATCTAATGCTTATCTCTCGATGTTAGCTAGCTAACCTTCTCTATTTTCAGTCCAACATTGGAAAGAAATGTTTGGTGTGCGGGATGCCATGAGCTTATCTCTCAATGTTAGCTAGCTAACCTTTGAATTTTTGACCATTACATGCAGCTTGCTTTGACAACGATGAAGAACATGACCTCATTTCTGCAGCTCAAAGTTTCAATTGAAAAGAAACAGTAGTAAGTGCAATCCAATTATCAAACTAATCAGACAAAATGAAAAAGAGAACCCATCTTAGAATCTAAAAAAAAACCTTCTCTTTTTGTCAAAAAACATATCCATTTTCTTTCCTGCAAATCACAATAAAAAGGGAAAAAAAGAGAGAGTATGCGTTTGAGAACTCACTGGAGAAGTTGCCGGCGGCTTTTTGCGTAAAAATGGTGTAGTATAATTATGTATAATGTCGCATATGTTTAAAAATGGACTCCAATGGGATCTCGCTGATTGTCTAACTGAGATTGGATGGGCCAAAACAAATTTGTTCAATATCGATATGAATATTCATGGAAATTGTACAGTGCATTATGAAAATAATCATTCAAACAAAGTATAGAGTTTCATGTGAATGGATCTTTGATCAAAATGAAATAAGCTGAAATGGGTCAATACCACTAGAAGCCCATCAACAAATTGGGTGTCTCAACGAACCTCCTTACAATACCCGATCTCTATTTGTCAAACAAGTCGTAACGGAGAGGGCGTTTATCCGATCTCATTTTATGTATCGCAGACAAGAAGTTTTAAACATAAATGATGACTTTGTATAGGTTACAAAATTATTTCTCTTAAAATCACTTTAATATTATTTTTCTTATTAAATAAAATCTAGTAAGGATAAAATGAAAACTAATTATCAAATAAAAAAAAATACTATGACATTTCTTTTGACACGAACTGAAAAGAAAAATATGTTACGTAAATTAAAATAAAATACAGTAATTATAAAAAATGTGTTAGTACTATATTATTTTGTGACCGAATATATAAAAAGAAAAATAGGAAAAAATGTCCTATAAATAGTTAGCTGCCCACTCCCTTCACATTACTTTCAGCTCCCTCGTAAAAACGGGGCACGAGCACAAACTCGCAAGCTTGATGGCTATGTCTATATAATTATTTGAAAATCTTAGTAGCTCAATTAGTAAATTGTTTGAATTTTCGTGTTATCGGTGTGAGTTGAAATACACAAATTATTCAAAAATGGGGATAAAAGAGTTGAAGGAGGGATTAATGTTTGTGTGCAATGGAGAATTCTGGAGAATGGGCGTTATTTGGACTATTTCTCTCATTCTATCATACTTTAACCGGTTTTTACAAGCTCATTTCGCCCGGAAATCCAAATTGTATGATCGTTCTCCACCGCCAGTTGCATCAGATAGTGCTTCTATCAGAAAGCCCCTCTGTATAATTACTGGTGTAAGTTTATTCTACGCTTCTTTTTTCTCTCGTTTGGAGCCTTAGAGTAATCGGTAAAGTTACGAGTTCAAGCAGTGGAAATAATATCCTAGGAAAATACACGTTAAGGATTCCTGGGGCATAGCAGGAGTTTTAGTGCACCGGGATGTCTTTTTTGTAGTTTATGTTAGTAGTTGAAGGAGAAGCTCAAAGTAGCTGTAAAGTTGTTGCCACCTGACCTCCAGGTCGTGGATTCAAGCCGTGGAAATAGCATCTTACAAAAATACACGGTAAGGACCCTAAGGGATAACAGGAGCTTTAGTGCATAAGACTGTCCTTTTTTTTGTAGTTTATGTTAGTATTTGAAGGAGAAGCTCAAAGTAGCTATAAAGTTGTTGCCACCTGACATCGTTCAAGCCGTGAAAACGGCCTCTTGCAAAAATGCAAGTAATGATGCCTGTACAATAGACCCTTGTGGTCCGGCTCCTTGCTGGATTCCGTGCATACGGAGAGTTTTAGTGCATCAGACTGTCTTTTTCTGTAGTTTATGCTGGTTGTTGAAGGAAGTCTTGAAAAAATTGGTAAAATTGTTGCCATGTGACCAGGAGATTACTTGTTCAAGCCATGGACACAACCTCTTGTAGAAATGCTGGGTAAGACTGTGTACAATAGAACTTGCGCATAGCGGGAGCTTTAGTGTGCGGGACTTCTTTTTGTTTTGCTTATGTTGGTAGTTCTATGTGATTATGTTCCAACCTATGTCATACTAACTGTTCATTTTTGCCTACTGTATACACATTGAATGGTAAATGATTTTGGTACACTGGTACACAGAGTTATTTTTAATCAGTTTGTCATCAGCCTCAATTTTGTGTATGCAATTATATCTTTATGGGGATTAGCTAGCCATTTTTTTTTCTTGAACAACCATGGTGTTCGGGCTACTTAACACCTCCCACCAGCAATGCGTACCAGCAATGCGTACCAGGTAACTCTATCCACCAAGGGTAGGACAAATGGGGGAAGATGTGACCTAGTGGTTTTGTTTCTATTGAGATTTGAACCTCAGACCTCATGGTTCTCAATCACTTGATGACCACGAGCTCACACCCTTGGGTGCTAAGGGCATTAGCTATTTTATGAAAGAACTTTGTGTATTCTTGTTGGCTATCGCCATGTCTCAGCCATAGATATCTGAACTTTTGCTACCACGAAAGTCATTTCGGCTTAATCAATTTTTTCTTCCAGTACTGGTTTCATACCCTAGTGCTATGTGCTATATGTGCAAATTGCTACAAGCTATTTATGCTTCACATTACCATCTGTGTCTTGTTCTTATTGGCGTTAATTTGCAATTATTTGCAGGCCACATCTGGTTTGGGTGCTGCTGTTTCCTATGCCCTTGCTAAAGAAGGCTATTACATTGTTCTTGGTAGGCTTCTCAATCCTTGCTTCCCTGATACAATTAAAAAATGTAATGCCATTCTAATTTTATTTATACTTGTTAAAAGATCAAATGTGTGCATGGAGAAGCGTTCTCTAAGAGAACTACGCTGCAAACTTACAATTCTATTGATTTATGAATTCAAGGAGATGTTCTGGTTAAGGTATATGTCAAGAGTGCTATATGATATTTGTTAAATTCAACCCTTTGTTATCCCCAGTAGCTGATGTGGCATCTGCTCCACACAAATGGAGAGTGTCAAACATTATTACCTAGGTTGACAATTTTGTGTCATTGGTGTGCTTTCTATCGAATTCTCTTACCTATAAGGAGTAACTTATGGATGTAATTGCGTTCATATTTTAACTGCTTTCCTACTAGCTGATGAACTTCATTTTTACATTTGAGTCCTCTAAGGTTTGTAGCTCATTGACAAGAATCATGATTCTTGGATGACTTAATGACATGATTTACATGCTGACTGAGAAAACAAATCTTATTTAGTCATGGCATGATATTTCTATTGCGAGTATATTTTTGAAAGATTCTTTGATGTCTCTCTTCCGTGCAACCATTTTCTTTGCAATACATGAATGATGAGAATATCTTTAGTCTTAAAGGTTTCATTATGTCATTTAGATGCTGATGTGGTCCAGAGGCTCTTTTTAATGTGCCCTTAGGAGCAGTGCTCGTGATTTGCTAATTTTCATGGAAGCAAGTCTTTAAGATAAGAACCTATTCACATTTTTACAGTCTCACTTCATGAAATCTGAGAAAGAGGAGCAAGATCGAGAAGCCCAAATATCTATGACACGTCATCATACTTTGCCAAAAATTATCTGATTGTTGCCTTTTCTTTCAAGAAATAAGGGTCTTGTCATTATACAGGATTTTCATTAGAGCTGAGCATTGCATAGGAGGAGGAAAGACACATAGAGCTGCAGTTTTAATTTCTCTTTTAAGGGGCTAATCATGGGTCTTCATTCTTAAGTAAAACGCTACCTTTTCATTCCCCATCTTTTCTGATTTTCAGATTGTATTTTGTTGGAGAATTTCATAGTGTTTGAATTCATTAGGAACAGTTTCTTTCCTTACCGTTTACATCTTGGAGTAGCTTTTCCTTGCTAAGAAATTGCATAGAAGAATTCTGATACCGTGGTAGTTGGTCTTGATTACTGTAAGGTAAGGTGAAGTGCTACCCTCTCCTTTTTCTTTCACATATTTATCATAGGGCCTCTAGTCATTTTATATCTTTGGTTATATTCAGAGGTTGCTTCAATCTTCAGGAATTGCCTTGGCTTATCACTTGGTCTGGAAAACAAATCCTGTGAAGTATAGTAGCTGTGCAATAGAGCATTTTTTTTGGGGGTGGGGGTGGGAGGAGAGTTTGATGTAAGAAAAGGAACCCTCTTAAGACTGTGAAGTATGGCTTTTTGTTGATAAACTGTCTGGCAAAGAAATTTGGGAAGAAAATTCTGTTTTCTGTGTGGGATATTGATGATATCACTTTACAGTGGTGAGGTGCACTAGTTAGTTCCCATTTTTCCTACATCTTCTTGCTTTCTTGTTGTCTTAGACCAGGAATATTCTTGTTTTTTATATTTTGTATCTTAAAACTGTTCCATGTAGCAAATTGCTTTTCTGGTGATTTTAGTAAATTGTTTCCTGTAGTATTAGAAATCAATTCAGCAGAAGGCTACTTTTGTTCCAATTACATTTGCAACATTTTTTTTTTCTTTTAACTGTCGGCAGTTTTTAGTGAAACCTTCACACCTCTAAGTCGATGCTAGTATGGTTTGACTGACCCACTAATACTTGCAGCTGGAAGGTCATTGGACTCATTGTCAAAGGTACTGTAATTGAGTCATTGGCTTTCATCAACCTCAGTCTGATTCTGCTTTAAGATATTCTCATTGTTATTATTTCACAGATTGTGTCTGAAATCCAAGAACAGATAGATGATGCTTGTGTAAAAGCTTTTCAGGTTGATTTGTCATCATACAAGTCAATCATGAGCTTCAAACTATCTCTTCAACAGTGGCTGTTGGACTCCGATCTGCATTGCTCTATCCAGATCCTAATAAATAATGCTGGGATCCTTGCCACATCATACAGAATCACTGCAGAACAATGTGATAAGTAAACCACCCAAATCTTTATATTTTCCTTTTCTTCATTCTATTTTTTTATCCTTGCAATCTAAGTTGCTCGGACTCGGGTGCGGGTGTCCGATACGGGTACGGATCTAGAGGTCGGATCCTTCACTGTCTCAATTTAAAGATTCGGGGATATGGATCTAGGGATGGATACGGGTGCGGGGATTCGGCGAAAAATAATTTAAATATCTAAAAATAGAGTTATGAAACATAAATTTTAAGATATTATGTGGAAAACTTAAGGAGAAGATATTTTTCAAGAAGAAAATCCTGAAAGGAGATAAAAAGAAAAGCAATAACATAGAAATTTCTATATACAAGGTATTCCATTTTCTTCAATTTCACCTTAGCTTTTATTTTGATTATAGAATTTCTTAAATTGTCTGGACTTTCCTAGTCAATTTTGGTCAAAGTACCCAAAATCGGTTGACCATTTCGGGTACGGATCCGACACCCACACCCACACCCATGTCGTGTCGACACGGGTGCGGCGCCGAAAGTGAATAGTCCGAGTAACTTAGCTTGCAATAGGTTGGATTGGGCATTCTTCTCAAGAAAAACTGAAAATATATGCATTTCATCCTTTATTCTTATGGAAAAACTCTTTCTACTAATCCTTGCACTGATGGAACAGACAAAATTTTACAGAGCTATGAAACACAATATAGAATAGCACTTTAATCGACACTATTTATCCCAACTACACTTATCAGATAGGCTTAGAAGAATGTTGTTGTGATTTAGATAATGCTGCATCAAAATTAACACCCTTCACTTGCCTTTAATGCACAACAGACTTCACATTGTGCCTTAATTTTGTTACGACCCTGCATTAGTGAGTTGCATGACAAACTTGGCACCTGTAGCACTGATAGGAGCTAACCTCTGTCTCTCTCTCCTGTTTTTCTCTGATTACTATGAGGATTGCAATGATCCTAAGAAACATAAATTATGTGCTAATTGAACATTCCTATTTTTTTCTGCAGGATGATGTCAACTAATTATATTGGTCCATTTTGTCTTACAAAACTGCTTTTGCCGCTTCTAGAACAGAGTCATATCCCTTCTCGTGTTGTTAATGTTACATCATTCACGCATCGGAGTGGTAGGTATAATTCCTATGCTATAAGTAATCTGTAGACTCAATGTTTATCACTGACACTCGATGTGTAAATAGAAAAAATGTTGGCTTGTGTCAAAATTCAAAAGCCTATGTAAATTACTCTAGTGCATGTTATGTTGCTTCATATGTTCATATGTGCTAATTTCTTTGACAGTCTTCATTTTATTCCTCTATACTATATTCTTCAGTGTTAGGACCACTATCCTGCCATTTTAAAGTTTTTTAGCTGATTACAACTCAGCCTTCGCGATCCGTGGAAAAAGGTTTCCTGAGATAATGAGCTAGATTATTATAATTCTTCATCGTTAAATGGAGAGATGCAATTGGAACACAGTTTGTGTTAGTAAAGTCACTGCTAAGAGTGCTGGTTGTATCCTGTTCGTTTATTTTTTTCCCTGCAGTGTAGTGTAAATTGATGAGGGTAGTTTTGTTGATTATTGAACTAGAACTGCAATTGTAATTTGGCATTTCCTACTTTTGATTGATAGTGTCTAGCATGGAGGTCACGGGAGAAACAATATCTGGGCAGTGTTTTTCAAAATTAAGTTCCTATCCATTTGCTCATGTATATGAGTATTCCAAATGTAAGTTGAATTTTCCAGATTAAAGTAGCCATTGCTATCTTTGAGCTCATTGGCATCTAAAAACTCTAGCCATTTCCCTTGCAGTATGCCTTCTGCTCTTCACATATGAGCTTCATCGGCAAGTTGGTCTGGTGGAGAAATCGCACAGTGTCTCTGTCATGTATGTTTGTATTCTCCTTTATCAAACATATGTTAGGTTCTCTATTTCATCTCATAAGTTGTTATGCTTATCGATTTAATTCTATACCTTTCAAGAATGTGTTTGTATATTAAAGTAAAGCTTATCTTTTCTTTTGGTTTGTACAGGTTAATTCATATTGTCCTACGGTGTCATTTGTTTGTCCATATCCAGTTACCTAGAAACCAAATTGTAGGCTAATTCTTTTTTCACGTTTATGCATCTGTTTAAATTTAAACTAAGCTTTTCTGGGTGTAACATACTAGATGCATGACAAAGAGAGCGGAACTATGATACCTTCTGAAGAGGATATTGATTTCAAGAGTAATGTTCGTACACTATGCGTGCTTATAATACTTCAAAGGATCATATGTGGTATAAACCATGGGGACTATGGACTGCTTCAGTTGTAGGGTTGTGAAGCATCTAGTACTAGTAGTCTCTATGATTTTCTGCAATAGAATAATAGATGTCATGTTGTGTTCACTTAGTCTTCGTTTATGAAATATGCATTTTCGTGGCCATTGAGAACATAACTGAGGTGTTTAGGCAGAATTTTGTCTAAATTGCAGTTGATGGGTGGGCGGCTAATTTAGATCTTTCCTTTGCTATCTATGACATATTTGGAAAGTAATAGAGTCTGTGATACCTGAATTTGTCAGCTAAAGTAAAGTGGTTTTGGAGCAAAGAGTGTGTAAAAGAAAATTGCTCCACTTTAATCTACTTTCAGCTTCACTATTGCCTGCCTCTCAGTCAGGAACAACCATTGGATTTGCAATGAAACTGCGATTGTGGAGACCAGTGAAATGTTTGTTACTTTAATCTTTTTAGCTTCTAATATTTCTTTCTAACTTTTAAGCTTCTTATCTAATTTTTAGTAAGTTAGATCATGTAGTCCTAACTAATTGAAGAACTCTCTATATGCATCTTGAGTGGTAATTTTATTTTCCTGAACACTTCTATTTTGGTTTCTGGAATGATGAAGTGCTGCCGATCCTGGAGTAGTGAAAACCAACATTATGCGAGAAATTCCGTCATGCCTCTCATGGTTAGCATACTACGTTTTGAAACTTTTGGGGCTTTTGCAGTCTCCTGAAGTAGGAATTGACTCTATTCTAGATGCAGTACATGCGCCACCGGTGAGTCTGTCCTATTTTCTGTTTTGTGCTATGTATCAATTGGCTCTCAATTATTGGTTCATTTATTTGATTTAATTGCCTGTTTGGTTAATGTCTACAATTTTCTCAAAGAAGCGGAAGCACAATATTCTTTGGAACTTGTTTCTCTATGAAATTAGGCTAACGTATTCATATAGTTGATGAATTCCTCTCATTTAATATTTTTAATGAAGAGTAATGGTCCTTCGCAGAAGAAATTCTGCTATTTCAATACAGAATGGGATTGACAAATCATGTGGATTGTGAAACATCTTATAATAAAGACTGAATGTAGACTTATAAAAAAGTAGAATAAAATAAAGAGTTTAGGTAGAGTTTAGGAGAGTGGCATGGCAGTGATATGCTATTCCATTAGGTATAATGAGATTCACACGGTACTTGTTGATTGAAAGCTGATGTGGATGGGATCCTAGTCACTCTCCTCGGTACTTGTAATACACGGGATTACACTGTGTGCACCAAATAGAAATTAGATACAAGAGAGTAGAGAATTTTCCTCAAATACAGAGTCATTCAGTCCCTCGAACTCTCTCCTATTTCTTTCCGTCCATACTATCCACATTCGGACTAAAGGGGCAACATCCCACGCCCTTGATCTTCTCGTCCTGCTTTTGAAACAGTACCATGCATCACTGACTGTATTTTGAAACAGTTCAGGACCATCCTCCGCAGACCCAACACCACCTTACAATGTACCCTGAACCAATCCACATAAAGTGCTGATATAATAACCTTTATCTTCCTCAGGTTCTCCATTGGCTGTCATCTTTGATAATCAAGAAAAAAAACAATTATCTATTGTGGTCAATGACTCAAGAAATTTGTTTTTGAATTGTGGATTTCTCCCAATGATGAATATATGTGGGCTCATGAATCCATGGTAAGAGTCAAGTTTTGATATAATAAGTTAAAATAGCCCATTCTTAACTCACCTTAGTGGTTTGGATTGAATGGAGCTCAGTTCTCCCTTCATAATACGTGGCCTAGCTATTTGGAATGTTTTTTGTGGTAAAAATAGGGAAATACCCGTGTTGGTGCTTTCTTGATAACTGGTCGCATAAGCGATACTATATAGATAATGTTATATTCTCTATACTATAAGGCGATCGCTATAGCGATCACTCCAGCACTACAGCAATCTCGTTGAATTTTGTCAGCACGTTACACTGTACACTACTGCCTCATCTGAGGCCTTACCCTCTGTGCATGCTGTAGCGATCGACTCATGCTCCAACAATCCAGTATAATTCCTTGATCACTCTAGCAATCGTGTAGCCCTCAGCTACTGTCCAAGGGCGGATTTATGGTGCAGGTGAACCCATGTTTTCTCCTTCTAACTAGTATTGTATGTACATATTTTCTAGAATTTTTCCACCCATGCTCCAAAAAAGCTATATGGTGGACTTGGTGGAATGCTGAGTCATATTTACCTAGGGGAACAGGGATCAATTCCCCCTTACTACTTCCTTTTTTCTCCCTTTTTAGTGGTGCACCATATTACAAAAATTCTAGATCTGCCTCTGCTACTGTCGATTTGGCTTTTTACCCCGGCCGGGCTGCTACGACACGCATGCTATAACTATTGTTGCATGCTATAGGGTGCTTCTATTATTTTGCCTACTTATGTACCGACCAATTGAAACCAATATAATCTTCCCCAAGTGCATAACCGATAGCTTCCCCTTATAATCAATGTCCAACACGCTCCTAAGTCCTATCAAACTTGAAATGAATATGCGTACGTTCATGCCATGTAATACATAATCCACGGATGCAAGTACATTCACAAGACAAAGTATTACAAGTATTCTACAAATGTGCAGTTTACTCTTATGAGTTGCATGTCATTTATGAGATAAATACAACTAAAACACATCGATATCTTCCTTTTTACATGTTAACCCTATGAAACTTTATTAACCATTGTGTAGTGACATTTGTTTCATCTCTCTTCAGCCAATATTCATACTAAACTACCTCTTTCTCTTCATCTTTTCACTGAATCTATCCTCAGATTTTAGGATTTTGATTTCACCGTACATCACAGAATGGGTGCTTATTGGAACATCTTATAATTGCTATACTCATTAGCTGCTTTATGCATCTAGTTATTGGAACATACTTCGTCGATTTCATCTTGAATTGTGATTATATGTTCTTGTCTCTTATCTGGGGTTCCTCATGCTTTTATGGATGTACCAGGAAACCTCGGGAGTATACTTCTTCGGAGGAAATGGTAGAACTCTAAGATCTTCTCGGCTTTCTTATAACTCCAAACTCGCAAAGGATCTCTGGGATGCTTCGTCTCAAATTTTCCTTGAACGTCAGCTTGCTTCCCAGGCTACAACTTGACCAGAGACATTAAACCTGATAACTTTCCTCCAATTAGGTATGAAGCATAAACTTGAGTTTTGATATAAGAAATTATAAATTTCTATTCTATAGTTTTGAAAGAGGTTCAAAGTTAGTATCTTGATGTTTTAATTGAGTAATCTTTGTAAGTCTTGTTTATGTTACAAGTAATTAAAGACAAGAAATCAGCCATTATAAAATATTTAGCATCCTTTCCCAATATTAGTCATTCTTTTACTCTCTATAGTCTATACTACTTAAACCAAGTATACTAGCAAACTCTTAGCTACCTAAACTTGGTTGTAATGTAATCAATCATGGGGAAGAATAATTAGTGTGTCAATTAAGCGAGCTGGGCTGAACTTGGACGAGTTAAAATATGTTGAGTTAACGAATAAGCAGGTACGAGCTACCCAAAGGTTATTTGCTCTGAAGTGGGTTGGGTTAAGATGTGCTCGCGGCTTTTGCCACCCCTTGCTAAGATACAACTTAGCCTTCTAAACTTTGGTTTTGGGATAAGTTGTTCCTTATCCTTCGTACCAAACGAGCCCCAAGAGTTATATCACTACGATTGTGTAATGAATACTATTATTTATACTCCTAAAAAAGCTTTAAGATTCTGCATGAAAACCAAAGCACCCCGTTATCATTTTGTTTTCGAGGGTATGTTTTCATCTTATATCAATTTTGATACATTTTTTTTTATATATATAATTATACCTATTCTGCGTTGAGTTTAACGGGTGCCGGAGCACCACCAATTTGAACCTAGGTTCGCCTCTGGTTGAGCACCATGAGGTTTCAGGTTCAATTTCCATCAGAGACAAAAATATTAGGTGATTTTTTCCCATCTTTTCTAGGCTTGACGGACAAAGTTACCCAATACCTATGACAAGATATGTCGTAAAATTAATTGAGTTGTATGCACGCTGACCCGAACACCACGATTATCGGAAAAGAGATGTATTCCTATTTCCTATGCGCACACGTGATTGGTGATGGGTTGAAAAAGATGTTTTTGTTTTGTAGTCAAATATCTGCACTTAGACATGATAAATAAGAAGGAATTTTTCAGTGGAGACTTCAAGGTCAAGATGTTAACTATAAGACAAAATGTTGAAAAGTACATTGTTTTTTTATAGTAATGGAGGGAAAAAGATTATGATTTTCCCAACATGTTTTTTTTTTTAAAAAATAAAATAAAACAATTGAAAGAGTGGAAATCACGCTCAGATTTGTGGTCACAAAAAAGGTAAAATGTCAAAAGATAAATAACAACTACGCCTCAATCTAATATTAAAACTAGTTAAGGTCAATTTTACGAATTTTCATTTCGTATTTTTCATTTTTATTCATTCTTTATTGATTATAGCTTCGTCTCTGAAAAGCTTTCTTCCCTTGTCCTAAATAAGCTCTATCTTGGCTCGCTTTGTATCTGTCTCGTTCCATTGTCATCCCTGTCTAGACGTGACGATGACTAGTAGTTCAAATGAAGTTGCTTGGCATTTTTCTTGTGAAGTTAAGAGGTACATGCGCAATTAATATGTGGAAAATTAGGAAGCATATACCATTAAGATTATTCTCAATTATTTGTTTGTTCACTAAGATGATGTTCGTAGAAAATTTTAGGCAATTTCTCATGAATTTCCTTTTCCAATGAGAGGTAGAAGAAAAGGACAAAAGTATCAGGCATCTGTTGTTGGTAGGAGGTGGTAGTTAGGTAGGTAGGTATCTTGTGGAATTAATCGAGATTTGTGAAAATTGGACCGAATACCACGATTGTTAAAAAAAAAAAAGAGACGACAAAATGGTAGTCCGAGAAGCATTTTGCATTCACGTAAAGTTTGGGAGTGATTGCACTTTAGGATGATGTGTCTTCACACAAATACTAATGATTTTGATTTCTCAACTCGAACGTGACCTACAAATAACTTGAAAATAATTTTATTGTTACTTCAAGACTTCCGTTTGGTAACAAAAGAAAAGAATTGATGGTGAATTATAATTCACGAGAAGCAAAGGCACATGTATACAAAAAGTAAGAACATCGTCATGATACAAAAAAGATATTAAGGCCCCCCCTTACTATTGGTGAACACATGTCTACACATAATTCATGGGGTAAAAATTAAGGGATATTTTGAGGACAACATTAATCTGTGTGACAGAGATTTCAACATTGACGAATCGAACCCATAACAATGTTGTTTTCTTTGCCCGTCCCATCCGCTCTTAGTCAGCTAACTCAAAACCACAAAAATTAGTCCTTTCATTTGGATTTTCCTTCTGAAATAGGTTTTTTCCGTTATTTCAAACGCCTTTTTCTTCACCTGTTCAAGATCGACACCTTGATATGAAACTTCTGTGTTGTTATTGACTCATTCCTTTTCTATCCATAGCAACTTTTCACGAAATATTAAATCCTCATTCTAATTAAGTCAGTCATCAACTTCTATCCTGACTAATCATCTTGCCAAGTGAATTGCTAGAGTTTACTATAAATTAAGTAGTAACTCTAAACAAATTGGTTGTAAATTATAATGGACCACCACATAATATTGGAACATTATGCACTACTTGAAATTTCAATGAAATGAACTTAAAAGAGACATGTTTTGAACCAATCACATCAACCAAGTTCAACTCATAAATTAGACGGGGGACACGAGAACTCTCAATTTATATTTATAAAATTTAAATCTTAAATTCATCTCTATCAATCAAGTGATACATAAATGTAATAAGGTAAATGATACATAAATGTAATAACGTTGAGATGACATTCGATAAGCATAACTTTTGCCGAAGCATGAGGTATTTAGGGGTGAGAAAATTAGCTTGTGAAGATATGACTCACTTCGAACGAGTTAATAATTTGTTCATTTATTAATTCAACTTATGTTAATTCTCCCATTTAATCTATTTAAAAATTATATTTACTTGTAGCTCGAATCGTTCTATGAAAAATCTTTGTAGTATATATTTAAAAGTATATTTTACGTTTGATATGTGTTATAGCTAGAACTTTTTTTAAAAAAATATTGCTCAGATAATAATAATTTAGAAAGAAATTTTTTTTTTACCAACTTGATAGTAAAAGCTGAGGGAATTAAATTATAACTCATCGTTTTAATTTATTTCGACCCATTTTATTTCAACATAAATAAGCTTTAGACCGATTAAAAACTTTCTTATTTTAACTAATAATCTAAATTTAACTCAATCCGTCTATTTATCGCAACAATATCAAATGGCCCAAGAGAGGAAACCTCTATAATGGATACCCCAAACCAAATGAGGCTTGTAGCCCATCATCTCAACCATAAAGATAACATGGTAACATTATAAATAATCATTTTTAGTATTTAGACGTAACGTTTCACTTGAAACTTTATATCAACGATTATAAAGATATATTCAAAAATAGCTCGTGAACGTCATTTCATCGAACAAACATTAATATAAAATTCGAAAAACATGGACTATAGCCCAACGATTATTCTCTACGAATTATATTAGTCAAATAAAAATGTTTACCTAAGGTAAATATGATCTAATACTATAAAAATTATTTATATTGTTGATGTATATCAGTTAAACTCAATTGCTAATATATAGTATTGTCTATTTAATGGCCGAGGTAGAATTTGTTAAATATAGAGAATTAAATACGATACGAAATTTAGTAAATTCAGTATCTAATTTATAAAAATAAAAAAAGGACAACCCGATACACTAAAACTATCGCTATGCACGGTGTTCGAGGAAAGGATTCACCACAAGGATGTATTGTATGCAGTCTTATCCTATATTTCTGCCAGAGGCTCTTACAATATCTAATTTATATACATAAAAAATATTTAATCTTATATATAAAATAATTCTCTGATGAAAGAGTTCCAAATGAATCCCTTACCTATGCCTGCGGTCTAATAGGTAAGCTAGACAGTAAAGTGGTATATATACATACATACATTCTTCAGATCATTACTGCAACAACAGCAACAACAATATTGCAGTCAAATTTCATAAGTGGGGTGTGAAAGCGTAAAATGTACATAAACTTTATCGCATATTTCATAGAGATAAAAAAAATTATTTCTGATAAAACACTCGGCTTAAGTGGTACCTACCAAACAGGTTGGGAAAAACTTAATGCATATAACTAAAATTGGTATCAATTATCAAATTTACCTATTGTTGCCGCAAATTAAACATAGTGTTGACCAATATTTGGTTCCATTTTCTACAACTTCTATCTAATTGACAAATGACTAATTAATTTCAGTCATAATTTTTTTTTTGATAAAAATCAACTAAATCAGTTTGGTCTACGCTATATTTAATTAGGAAAGTGGTATTTTTTTCTTTTCTTTTATAGATGTATTTATAGTTGCCTAAAGTATTACTTATTAATTATTGAGTTGAAATAATACATTTTACGTATTATAGTCGGAAACATAGTGTTGGCCAACTGATTTAATTGGACTTTATTTAATTCTATTTCTACAATTTCTATCTAATTGTAGAAAATATTAGGGTTTGACCACAACTTATAAACTAACCCTTTTATAAAAGATATATATAATCACATTTTCGGATGAGAAAGTTTAGTCTACAAAGGGTTTGGGTTATCAATTCCACACAGGCCGCAGAGAAAATAATATACTTATAGATACACAATAAATATTTTTGGAAGAAGCGGTATTTCGTGACATTCACTTCTATTAATGTGCTACTTTTATATAAATGTACAACTATATTTTATTTAAAAAAAATGTGAATTTTGTAACTTCAAAAATAATAGAGTACATATCATGTGATATAACAAGTGAAGAATGATTTGATTATATAGTGTATAAAATAATTTACATTGACTTTGATTACAATAAAATAGGGAGACAAGATGTGACAAAGATTCCTATTTGATGTAAAATAGGATTCCATACATTTGACGCGGTTATATATATTACATTACATTACATCTATAATAAGTGGGGATAAGCAGCCACGTCTTCGATATGTCTGCTTATACTATCTGCTTCAGATGGTAATTTTACTACATTACTTCTTAATTCTTAGTTTTTAAAATTAACTTGATGTCTTATATGAGAGACCCATTTATGTTTTTTTTCACAAGTATTTTTTATAGTAATTTTATTATATCACTTCTAATTAGTTGTTATAAGTCATTTAAGACATGTCTTCTTCGCTTCTTCAATGGTGATTTTATTATATGACCCTAATTAATTATTATGGTCGCATAAGAAAATTAATAATATTTCATAAATTGACACAAAATGATATGTCAACATAAAACATTTGATTGACTGTCGAAATTATATTAGTGCCATATAGATTGACTTTCGAAATTATATCAGTATCACTTAAATTAGAATAGAAGAAAAAGTATTATAAATCACAATAAAATATTTGATTGACTATGGAAATTATATAGTGCCATACAGGCTGACTTTTGAAATTATATCAGTGTTACTTAAATTGGAATAGAAGAAAAAGTATTATAAATCACAATAAAATATTTGATTGATTATCGAAATTACATTAGTGCCACATAGGTTGACTTTCGAAATTATATCAGTGTCACTTAAACTGGAAGAGAAAAAAAAGTATTATAAATCACAAAGATTAAAAATTAAAATTATTTTAATAATTAATTATCTAAATTATATTTATGTCACATAAATTGAGATTAAAAAAAACATATATTGGGCCCGTGTCAATGTCTAGTATATATTATATATATATAGTAAAGTGTGAAAAGAAAAAATAGTCAAGCAAAGAAATTTCTCAACACTTGACGAGCTTTTTCTTTGTTTTGAAGAATGACTTTAAAAGATACTACAATTTTATGTTGTACACCACAAATAACTTATTTAAAAAAAAATAAAAAAATTGGTCATAACTCACTTAGATACATAATAAAATCTTAATATTAGTAAAATGCTATATATATACGTTTAAGAATTTTACATTTCGCTCGAAAAAAAATCATGGGAAAAAGAAAGAATATAGAAGAATTGGTCGATAGATTTTTTTGAAACAAACGAAAGATAAAACATCAAACAAAGATGATATATATTTGATCGTTACTTTATTCACTTTCACTCGCTAGTCACTTGCCGGTGGCTGCTATCATCAGTATTCACTATTTACAATCATTATCATCAACCACACTTAATTATTACCACAACAATCGTTAATCAATCACCAACATTAATTAACTCCATTATTTTTCACCATAATTAGCCATTTAGATGATCATGGTTGGACATCATTAATTAAGTGTGTGTGTGTATATATATATATATATATTAATAATATGTATCTTAAATTTAGGTTTAGACATGTCTTAATAAAGACAAACGTACGGGTCCTTAAATTGACTTGAATATGTAGTAATTACATTCTTTTTTCCTGGTAAGATAAAAAATTGACTGAAAAAAGTATTTGCAAGCATTCAAGAAAAACTTGGCTGAAAAAGTCTTTAATCTCTTAATATAATTATGCTATAATGATAGTAATATAATAGTGTTAACTTTTCCCAACCATTGTTGTGTAAAAGCTTGCTAATTATTGTCATATGGTAGACTTGTCCCTCTCTATGTCTCTCTTTATTTTAGGAGCAATTACAGCTTACGGAGGACATGACCCTTGATAGGAAGGTGTGGAAGATGTGCGGATTAGGCCGGGTAGAGGGTCAGGGGGTGGGAGTACGTCGATAACAGTAGGGGGCGTTCTTTATTTGTTTCTCAAGTTTCTTCTTCGTGGGTGGAGTGTTGTCTATGATTTCGGATATATAGTAGTATCTCGTGGCTCTAGTATTAGCTTGTGGCTAGCGTTGTTAGTTTATTTTGCATGTACAAGTTTATATGCATTTATGTTTTGGGTTTGCTATACTGTTATTGGTTCTAAGCCGGGGGTCTATCGGAAACAGTCTCTCTACTTCACCCTGAGGTAGTGGTATGGTCTGCGTACACTCTATCCTCCCCAGACCTCATTAGGTGGGAATACACTGAATATGCTATCGTTGTTGTATACATATATAAAACCCTAGGGTTGGAGTTTTGAATTATATTTAAATGTTCTATATCTAAATTCTATCTAGGTTTTTTTGAGTATATCTATGTTTTCATCTTTATAGTGGGACGATATAGAGGAGATTGGAACCAAGGACTTTAGTAGAGTGTGGTAATTAATTAAGTACAATTTCATTTTTAATCAGAGATCTCAGAAATTAATTTTTTAAAGAGTCTTTGTTTAGGGGAAGATTTCTCCCAATAAGTTTAATGTTTTTAAATATTAGGTTTTATAATATGTAGGCCAATTGGTCAAAACATATAATAATTTTATGTCTTTTAGTATTGTTTTCTTTATCGTCTGATTTATCGTCTCATAGTTTGCAAGTAATAGCTTCCGCATGACGCCCTCTCGATTTCGAACCCAACACGATGCATTGAGAACATAGGATGAAACATATATCATGATCAACAACTAATTCAAAAATATTTTCTTTGATGTAAAAAAAATTACCCATTCGTATAGATCTCATTGGACAGAATTACTCGATATATGAATGTGTTGGTGGAAAATAACAAGAAAGTACTCTCATAGGAAATAACTTCTGTATGTAGTGAAAGTAGGGAAAACAAGTTCCGTTCCGCAAGTGGCATTCCATATTGATTATGTTCTCGCCATGCACCCACGACCAACGCACCTCATCTTCACCCCATTCCCGTCACACTCTATCTCTCATAGTATTTGTCTAGATTATATACAAATTAAATATTTTTTTAAAATATTCATATCTTTTAACATAATAAAATAAGGAAGAAATACACTTATTTTTCTGAAGAAATATTTTCTATCGTACCGAACATGTCTTTAATAAAATTTCTGATTTCGCTACCCGCTAGATTTTTTTTAAAAAAAAACACTCAAAAAAATTTTCTACTTTATTCACTCATTTGCTAGTAAAAAATTTTCTTAAAAAAGCATGTGCAAGATTGAAGTATCTTGACTAATTCCTCCTTTCCTTATAAATGAATGTACGTACATGCATGTACTCAATACATAAAAAGAGTCTCCTTTTGAGTGGAAACGCGTTATTCCGAGATTAATTATCTCAAAATTAATTATCCCATCCTCAAGGTGTGGAACAAAAATAATACTGCAATCCGGAATAAATAATCCTCATAAGAGTTATAACATGTATTTTATCCCAAACAAACATAAAATTAATTTTGTGATTAATTATCCCTTATTCTTCGCAGAATAAAAAAGGAAAATGTATTAATGTTTCCTCATGTTCACACGCCTTTGAAATTTCTAAGTTTCCTTATCACACTCGTTTTAATTTTCACTCCTTTCCTTCTCCTTACCTACCCCCCACCCCCACCCCACCCCACCCCCCAAGGAAAAAAGAAACTATTTTTTTCTCACATTGTTAACTCTATAAATACTAAGCAATAACATGCACAAAATTAAGTGAGCGAGCTAGAGTATATATTCTCAAGATTATTATTGAGTTTTAAGAAAATTAATAGAGAGAAATATTTATATCTATACACAATTTTTTTTTTATTTTTTTTCTTAATAAATGGAGAATATTACTTATGCTAATAATGTGTTAACACCAGGATATAGATTTTATCCAACTGAAGAAGAATTGGTGGAATTTTATTTGAGAAATAAACTTGAAGGAAAAAGAGTTGATGACATTCAACGTGTTATACCAGTTATTAATATTTATCAATACAATCCATCTCAACTCCCAGGTTTGCAATTTACTTTATCATAAATTTTCCTCATACTTTTTTTTAAAAATAAAATAAAAAATTGGTAACTTATAAATTTATTTTTGTCATGATTTCATGTTCTTTAAAACCTAGATTTCATACAATATAATTTTTCAATTAAATTCCTCTGATGTTTGTTTTATTAGAAGCAATCGATCGAGATGAACAAATTGGGAAATTAATTTCTCTTGCGACATGTCGATCGAGAGAAAGTCTTAGCCCTAAAAATTATGAATAATTTTTGGTATTTCGAAATTTTTGTAGGTAATTTTTTGGAGAAAATGCTTTAATTTCTCTCTAAATTGGAAAAGCATGGATTAAGTTTCAATTTTTATTATATGATGATGGTTTAATTATCATATCAAGCATGTTTCTGCTATCAAAAAGATCGATTACATGTTATTTAACCTTCATTTTATGAACCTTTTATTGATTTGATGATTCTTTTTATAGATATTGAGATTTAAATTGAAAATTATAAGAATCGATAATTCAAACTATAGGACATAAGAATAATTTAGATTTGTGTGGTTCAACATGCAACAAACATGAGTTAAAACCTTTTTTAAAAAAAAAAAAGATTTAACATTCTAACCTAAATAATTTTTACAATATTAGTGCATTCTGACCTACTGTAGAATGATATAAATTGGGATTTTAGGTTAGTCAGTGATTATTTCATCTAAAATTTAAGCTATTAGAAGTATTAAGCACATTTTATATATGTACTTAATTTTATCTTCAATAATTATAGCACAACATGCTGTTATATACTATCATTTTGGTGATTTGATAGTGTAAAAAATTTAGTGAGTTTTAATTTGAATCTTCTTGACGAAAATCTTGAATTCGCCGCAAGTGTATATGTAAATCTTGTTATACTGTCTGTTCATAGAATTGTTTTGTATTTGCTTTACATATTTGATTTTATTTTTATGTTTTAATTACTTGAGCCGAGGGTCTATGTCTATCGAAAACAATCTCTCTACCTTCACAAAATAGAGGAAAGTTATGTACACGTACTCCATCCTCCCTAGACGTCACTTGGAATTGTGAGTAGGGGCGGACCTATGCTATGACCAATTTTTGGTGCTCCGGCACCCGTTAATTCGAGGCAGACTAGGTAGAATTACGTACATTAAAAATGTATAAAAATTGGTATAAGGTTTAGAAAAGCACTCGATCGGTAAACCAAGAAGATAGCTGGATGCTCTGATTTTCAAGCAGAACCTTAAAACTTCGGGCATCAATATACGTGTTCCAACCTCCCGAGCACCCACGACTTCTAAATCCTGGATCCGCCACTGATTGTGAAATTACACCAAATATGTTGTTGTTGTTATCGTAGTTCATGGAATTGTTAAACTCTTTCCTTTTAATACACTTCTTTTTTCTAAATATGATTCTTGAAAATGAATATTATTTTAGTGATATATAAATAGTATAATTTCCTGCCGAACAAAGTCACCCCTGAATTGTACATGTATACCGTCCTCCCTAGACGTCACTTGCTATTGTGAGATCACATCGAATATATTGTTGTTATCGTAGTTCATGGAATTGTACGTCAAGCTCTTTCTTTTTAACACTAGTTTATACAACAACATACCCAGAGTATTAATTAATTCCCACATGGTGGAGTCTGGGGATCGAGGGTAAAGTGTACGCAGTCCATACCACTACCTCCGAAGAGGTAGAGATCGAGGCTGCTTCCGATAGACCCTCGGCTCATACCACTACCTCCTAAGAGGTATAGATGGAGGCTGTTTCCGATAGACCCCCAACACTACTTTATTGATTCTTGTTGAAAATGAACATGCAGAAATGGCAGGAGAAGTGATCAAACATGACAGTGAGCAATGGTTTTTCTTCATTCCAATACAAGATAGGGAAGCTAGAGGTGGAAGACCAACAAGACTAACAACACATGGGTATTGGAAAGCTACTGGTACACCTGGTTATGTATACTCATCATCAAATAATAGAATTATTGGAGGCAAAAGAACTATGGTTTTCTATAAAGGAAGAGCTCCAAATGGAAAGAAAACACAATGGAAGATGAATGAGTATAAAGCTACTACTGATGATGATGGAAAGGTTAGTTTTCCAACCCTAAAAAACAATAATTAGCTAGGGTTTTTAACTAGTTGTATATATATATATATATATATAGTATATATACTCCTAGGTTTTTATCATGTCGGGCTGTGGTGGGATGGATAAGATTACTAGCTTCATCCTTAATTAAAGATCTCGGATTTCAACTCTGAATAGAAAAAAGATCATTCTAGGAAGTTCTTCCTCTTTGAAGGACGGGTCTTACACAACGCGAATTATTTGTGTAAAAGATAACTATAAAAATTGATTGAATTTTTATATTGTCATCTCGTGTCACATAAAAGATAACTATTCCCTCCTTCCTAGGAAGTTCTTCCTCTTTGAAGGACGGGTCTTACATTACGCGAATTATTTGTGTAAAAGACACGACGCGGATTATTTGTGTAAAAGATAACTATAAAAATTGATTGAATTTTTATATTGTCGTTTCGTGTCACATAAAAGATAACTATTCCCTCCTTCCTAGGAAGTTCTTCCTCTTTGAAGGACGGATCTTACACGACACGGATTATTTGTGTAAAAGATAACTATAAAAATTGATTGAATTTTTATATTGTCGTCTCGTGTCACATAAAAGATAACTATTCCCTCCTTTTTATTTTATGTGTCATCATTTTCTTTTTGGTCTGTCCCAAAAAAAAATGTCATCTTTCCTTATTTGTTAACTATTTAAAGACACAATTTCACTTTTACCCTTATCGGTCCCACTTAATTAAAAAAAAGATAGTACTCCCTCCGTTTAAAAAAGAATGACCTATTTTCCTTTTTAGTCTGTTTCAAAATGAATGACCCCTTTTCTTTTTTGACAATATTTTAATTTCAACTTTACACGTGACATGCTTAAGATCACAAGATTGAATGACATTTTGGTATATTTGATACAACTTTAATTTAAGACCACAGGAATATTATTAAAAGTCTTCTTTACTTTCTTAAACTTCGTGTCAAGTCAAACTAGGTCACTCTTTTTGAAACAGAGCTCGGGAGTAGCATAATTTTTTTTGATAAAGGACAATTTAAAAAATATTACCAAGTCTTTTCTTATTTCTTAAACTCCGTACCCAATCAAATAACGATACATAAAATGTTGTGTGTGATGAAATTTGGTTATGTGTGATGATTGAAGGTGGTTCTGACAAGAAACCATAATAACAAAATGTTGTACTTCATTAATCATTTCTTTATACAGATCATGTGATGACATTTGTTAGGAAAAATAACTTTAAAAAAATTAGAGAAAATATTTTATTTTCATCTTGAACTAAACGTAAAAAAGTTGAGATATATTCGAACTTTAAGAGGGTTTTATTATCTTTAGGATTAATTAAAATCGTATTTTTGACAACCTTAGTACCTACGTGGCACATACGTGGCACAACACACTGAAGGGTTCACGTAGGCACACGTGTGTGCCACGTATGTGCCACGTCGGTAATAAGGTTATTGTCAAAAATACGATTTAAATTAGTCCATGGGGTAATAGGATCCTCTTAAAGTTCGGGTGTGTCTCAGACTTTTCGCGTATAGTTCAACGTGGAAATAAAGCATTTTTCCAAAAAATTATAATCTAAAATATATTAATTATTTATGTACTCCGTATGTAACTATAAATCATCTACCAATATGAGTTGTGGTGCAGTGATGGGACTGCTCCACCCTTAACCCAGAGGTCTCGGGTTCAAGCCCTGGGTATGGAGAAAATTCTGTTGGGAGCGCTACCCCCTTAATGGGCCCTACAATGCACAATCCAGATTAGTCGAGGCTCCAATGTTGATATCGGACACTAAATGAGAAACCAAAAAAAAAACTATAAATCATCTAGTTAGAGGTAAAGTAACAAGTTTAAAACAACAAATTTAATTTAGCGGATCAACGACGAATTTTGTAGCTAATTTCAATTTTAATTTTTAGTGTTTTTTTAAACAGATTAAAAAATAAAGCATATATTCTGAATACACTCCTTCATTCGTAAATCTGATTTTTCTTTTTTAAAAAAGAAATTCTTTAAACCTCATTCTGAAAGCTCTCACCTTTTTACTTAATTCTTGGATAACTTTAGACTCACAATCTTAATATTGAAGGTGAAAGGTGCTTATCACCTCGTTTTTTTCATGACCAAGCATATGAAAATTCTTTTCAACAATGTGTAATGATTTTACCGCTAGTAAAAATATATTTTTATTTATTTTATTATATTCTCAACAGGGATCATATCATACATGGGAACCTAGAAAAATTATTGACTGTTTGAATATATTGTTATAGAGGGGGGGACAAAAGAATTAACTAGCTAGCTAGCTATCTATGGATTATTTGTTTGTTTTTAACTAGGTATCAGCTAGTGTTTGGCATATGCTTCTTCATGATTATTATCTTCTTCTTTTTTTCCCCACTATTTATAAGAATTTTTATTGATATAGACAATACATGATATTAACAAATGAAATTCTCTTTGTTCACCACACATGGAAAATAGGGCTACACTATATATGTTATTAACTCTTGCTCATCTTAATATTTTAAAATTGACATATGTCTATTTCTTGATTGTAACCCTCAATTTTATATGTTGTTGGAAGTGTTGATATATAGCATGTGAGTCACCAATAATATTTATCAAGAAATTTACATGTGTGTAAATACTGTTTGCACCAATATAACATATAACCTAAAGTCTTTAGAATTTGGATTCAAGTTGTGTGCACCGACTAGTGTATATATATATTGTCAATGCGTGACAGCATGTCACTATTTTTATCAGATTATCAATTAATGTTTAGATTACAACATCTAGTATTTCTGAACTATGATCAAATTTGCTACGATACATTTCAACTTCACGGGGGTCTTTTTACCTCCTTGAACTAAATTTTAGCATCTTTTTAGCTGACGTGACACCTTTTGTCGACATTTTTTAGCTGACATGACACCTTTGATGTGAGTCCCATTTAATATAATAAAGATGCCACATCAGCACAAAAATACGTTAAAATTGAGTTCGGGGTAATAGAATCCCTGTAAAGTTCGAATGTGTCGTAGCAACTTTGACCATATATAGTTCAAGGGGCTTATCTCTAATGTTTACGAAGAGATTTGCCTATAATTATGCATACTAACACAGAGCGTAAAGATTTTCTCACATATCAATGAACGTTAAAAAGGCAAACTAATGCACTAAGTCCCCGTTATACGTACTACAACTCTTATTATATACTGTAGCATTATCTTATATTAGTGTAAGAGATTGTTTCCACAACTATATATGTTAACCTTTGTTATAGCATGCTGTGACTCATCATATTTTACCAGATTATCGATTAAATACTTAGCGAAAAATATTGTTTGAATATATATTTATTTTTTATATTATCAGTGTACGTATATAACTCAAATTCTTTGAATTTTTATGCAGTTGAGGCATGAATTCAGCTTGTGCAGAGTTTACAAGAAATCAAAGTGTGTTAGGGCATTTGATAGAAGGCCAGCTGGTTCTGGATTATTATTAACCCCTCATCAACCACTAATTAATAATGTTGATCATAATCAGGCTGAACCATCAAATTATAATAATAATAATAATAATAATATAATTGGAACAAGTTCAGCATCAGGAGAACATTGTGGTTATAATTATCAGAATAATTCACAGCCAGTGGGAAATTTCAATGATTTGTCTGAAACTCCCTTATGGGATTTTGATGACTGGAATTTTATTTAAATGTATAATTAGTTCATCACTATTTAAATAGGATCAATTATGATTTTATGTTTTCTACTTATAAATCAAGAGTAGAACAATAAGGAACATGTGTAAATCCTATGATTTTATGTTTTTTTTTACTTTCTAGGGTTTTAAGTATGTAGAATGACTTGATGGATTTAATAGGGTTAAATAACTCTAAATATATCCATCAATTCTTTATTATATTATATAAGATCTCAAAGTTTAGAAATTAAATTGTACTCCTTTGTGATAATAAGAGAGCTAGGTTTCTATAACTCTATTGTTGTTGAAAATAATTTGAGTGAAATAATTGGAGTATCTATTCGAATACTCTTTTTGTACGCGTTGAGTACCTTAATTGTTCCCTTTTTATGAACGCTAGTCAAATGGATCCAACTATTTGAATATTAGAGTATTAGGCAATGGTATATATATGCATGTTAGAAATAGGAAATATTTACGTTTATATTTCTTTTTAATTATCTTAAATGCATGCTTATTTGTATTTAGTGTGTTAAAGAGGTTTGTAAAAATGTGTCATTGTTGGCACCTTATAAACAGCGGCAGAGTCAGGATTTCAATTAAGGGAGTTCAATATTCAAAAAAAATTTAGTCGAAGGGGGGTTCAACATCTACTATAACCACATAAAAAATAATTTTAATTATGTATAAATAATATATTTTTCCGTCGAAGGAGATTTGGACGAATCTCTCTAAAGAAGGCTAGTTCCGCCTCTGCTTATAAAGGAAGATAGAAATAATAATAATGTTTTTTAGTCCAACCATCAAACTAATTAAGATCTTTAATTTTTCTTTCATAATTAATACTGATATATAGGACCCAATTATAAAAGCTTCGTCACAAAATAATATTCCAAACATTAATTATACAATTATTTAGTCATGTTTTTTTCCACGTTGACTTTTTAAAAACTTCTAACATCACTATATTTGATAAAAAATATATATTAAGTCATAGTGTTTGAATCAAGTTTGTACCAAAATGTAAAAGAGTAAACGAATGAAGAAGTCAAGAAAAGTTAATATATAAATAATACATATACATAAAAAGAATTCTTTTACCTAATTATACAATATATTTCCCAACAAACTTCTAATTAATAAATAAGGAATACATTTTTATATATATTTTTTTTCAATGCAAGAGTATTATTCTATTCTAGGGATAATAATAATGTTTGTTCATTCTATTCCATAAAGATAAAGTTACATGAATCCTATCGTTCTCAAACTTCACTTACGAAATTGCACTGAATAAACAGAATATGTTGTTATTGTAGTTAATAGAGCTTTCGTAAAAAAATGACAAAGTCAATACGTCTATATTTAGCTTCGACAATATAGCAAATGTTTTCTTGTAAATGAGTTTCTTTATTTATTTTCTAGTGTTTGGTAAGTTAGCGAAAAAATACTATCTCAAAATATTTACATGTAATTTAGCAAATACAGCATAGATGGTCAAACCCTGAGGGGTAGCTCGGTTGGTAAAGGCCTGAGGACAAAGTCCTTCGAGCCCCAGCAGAGCCATTGGAAGGCATTACAAACCGGTCACGTCTCCAGGGCCCCGTGGAACTAACCGTTGTGAACCCGCCTTGAAGCAGCGGGACCCGGTGGTGGGTACAGCTAGTCGGGTTCGCAAAGCGACACCCGGAAACCACGAAAAAAAAAAGTATAGATGGTCAAGCTTTTTCTCCAACATGTAATTTGGAGGCTCCCATTATGCGCGGAGTGGAGTACGGCTACGGGAAAGGCCGGACCACAAGGGTCACGCAGCCTCACCTTACGTTTATGCGAGGGGCTAATTCAACTAAATGGAGTTCTGAAAATCCACCAAATATAATTGAAATAAGCACAAGTCCAAGCAGAAAAATCCACAGAATGCTTCACCTTACTAGGCAACAAGATTGAGGATTTATCATCTGTTAGCAAATTTATGTATGCAAATAACTAAAAATGTGGTCTTTGTTCCATCAGCAAAAGGTTCAAACATCGACGAAAAGAAACTCTCACATCAAGAATCTGACATTTGACGAAGCTATACACATCTGCGAAACGCGAAGCAAGATTTCTAGTTTCATATCGACCATTGGTTCCTTTTCCGCGCTACCTTTGTTTGCATTTCTTGTTTGTCGGAACCATATATGCAACATAATTACAGTCGAGGAATGTGAAGCACGATGCCTCGATTTTGATATATCACCACTCGTCATCAAGACTGGCGCGATGAAAACACAGGACCGTGCAGACAAATATGAAGAAGGAGACGAAATCAATGAACATTGCTCCTGTCTGGATAAGATCTGCATGCCTGAGAATAATGGGAATGGCTATGCTTCCCACGGCCGATGCACCCGTTAAGAATTTAGCGGCATCTATCCAGCTGCAATGATGAAAAACGAAAAGGCCTGACATGAGAAGGATTTGGCGAGAAGTACGCAACAAAAGATAGGAAAAAACAAGAAAGGAGGAGGTCTTCATAAAGTAAAACTGACTATGTTGCGCGGACTCTTCACTTTCGATGCCGCACCCTTGTCGGATTCTCCAAAAATACACTGCTTTTGGAGAATCCAACATGCACCCGCTGACATTTTTGAGGAGTCCGAGCAACATACGATCACTAAAACATCAAATCATAGATAAAACATATATATAGCATGTTGGACCAAGCTTTCAAAATCTGCTATTTTGAATAGTGTTTTTTTGTTAGAAGTCAGGATTAGGTAGACAGTCGATAAATAGTCGAGCGTTGTCTAGTCTGTTAATAAGTTCTCTTATCAGTACTCACATACTAGTATCTTGTTCTTCGATTTTTTAATTGCTTGTTGTTTCCTTTGCTTCGATACCGTATTATGTATTGTTGTTGTTCTTTTCTTCATTATGTTTAACATGGCTGTGTCAATACTGTATTTTCCTTTCCATAGTTGATTTTATTATGCTTTACTTGAGCCATGGGCCTATCGGAAACAACACCCACCGCAGACTCCAGCTATAGGATTGCATTGGTATGCTGTTCGTCTTGTTTTTTCCAGAAGTGGGGAGAAATAATTCAGTTTGAAAAGCACTTCTGCAAATATGAGAGCAGCAATTTGCGTTTGACTAATATTCCAAAAGCGCTACCGGGGAAATACTGCGTTTTACACCTTCTGTTACTAATTAAAAGAAAATATACTTTTCCAAAATCTTGGTCAAATACAAATTCTCTTAAATAAGTACTGTTAACTTACTAGAAGCTTGGCCAACCAAGCTATTAAAGCATCACGAGTAAAAGAAATACAACCAATCCTTTCAGTCTGGCCTGGTGGTTCAATGAAGTTGGGTTGAGTGCCATGAGGTTTCAGGTTCAATTCCCAACAGAGACAAACACTAGGTGATTTCTTTCCATCTGTTCTACCATTGGCACACAGAGTACCTCACACCTGTTGCCGGTCGGAGGTGGCAGGTATCCCGTGGAAGTAGTCGAGGTGCGCTTAAGCTGGCCCGCACACCACGGTTATCAAAACAAAAAAAAAAATCTTAAGGCAAATTTTTTAAACATAATAACATTCCTGAATTCTTATAGTCTAACCTTGACTTCTGGTATATAAGTTAAATGACTTTTATTTCAAAGTATTCCAAAGTCCAAACTGAATCACATTATATAAAGATATTGTAAAATGTAGTTTTTAATCATAAAACAAGCAACAGATGAATGTCGATTTTCACATTCATGTTAGTGGGTGCAGCAAGGTCATCTTTTATCGGAACACATACTTCACACGTCCTAATCATCCGTACTTCATACCACTAACCAGTTTCCCTGATATGCAATGTTTACCATCTGAAATCTAATTTTATTAATGCAGTAACACTAACATTACACAGTTTTGGCAGATAGACAATCTCCAACAATGACGTGACCGGCCAAATTAGCAATCACTAAATCCTACATATAATATATATAAGCAGTCTTCTTCAGTAATTAATGGTTCACAAGTATCTTTCAATTCAAGAAAGAGCCGAATTATTCTATGAATGAAGCATGAACGAGAATCAAATAAGAAGTCATATAACCTCTGAGTTTAAAGTGAACATGACCTAGAACATGTATTTAAGAAATGGATGGAAAATAATAGAACAAACCACGATATGATTTGAAAGGATTAAAATGCAGTACGGGCTAATGAAATATAGTACCCCTTCCATTTAACTCGCCCCGCCGCTTTATTCAACATCACAAAAGACAGAGTTTAACCTCAGTTTTCATAAGTAAAGAAAGCACTTCTTACAGCAGTACATAAGAAATTCATGAGAGAAGGAGGTTCAATAAACTTCTGCACATCGTAAAAGTATCTTACCCGCCGCCATCTCGACTTATTAGGAACTGTGTTGATCCACCGCCAAAGAATAAGCATGGCATGGGGACCACAACATACATAAGAGCTGTCAAAACCAAGTACACTTCTTAGTTAGCCAACAATTAGAGCTTACTCAGCTTAAAAAACAGAAACAAGCCAACTACATAGACAACATTTCTTTCACAAACCTGATAACAGTGGCCACCAGTTATTGTATAAAGCACAAGCCTACAAGAAACAATATTGAAGCAAAAGCATCAAAATTAACTCTTGGGCAAAGACCAAACGGGCACTGTTTACTTTAAAAGAAAAAACAGATTAGATGCACAAAAAGCAAACAGAATGATCCTCTTGTTTACACACAAAACACATATAATATAGTAATGTGGTGGTGGTTTGGGGGTGGGGGGTTTATTGGCGGTATACACTATACAGGGGGTAATAAGAAAGTAGATAACCTTAATTTAACTTGTTACTATACAAGCAATACACTAAATTTATTGGTACTTGCACAACCTAGGGATACACACTCATCACGTAGGAAAACATTTATAAGACCTACCAGAATCTGTAACAAGATGCTGGAAGAGAACATGAAAGCAAGCCCCGCAAGCCTGGATCAGACATTATATCAGAAACAGTCTACCAGAAATACAAACCAATGGAAAATATTAGTTAATCACTTACACTTTATCCGAGAAGTGAAAACGGCAAGTGAACCATAAAGGTGACGCAGAGGACCAGAAAAAAATAAAGTTAGTAATAGTATGAACACAATGAGATTCGACAATTTAAAGTCAATGAGTTACATTAGATTAGAAATATGATCGAAATTAATTGTTTTGACGATACCATCATTTGTAAATAGAAAAGTCAAAGAGAAACATCAAGTAAATGAAGCAAAGCCCCTCTTTAGTCATCCCGGTCTAGCCAGAAAGACCCAGTTTTACCTTGTAGCTTCATGGAACAGTGAATGGAGTAGACTAATTAGCTCAAAAATGAATGGAGTTCTATTGATTAACAAGTTGGATTTTAACTAATTACAAAAGAGTATCACGGTTTTATTAGAAATCAAGAGTAAGAAGTAGTCATAGTACACGATCTACAGCCACATGCTGGTCGTACTTACAAATGGCAGAAGCAGCCACCACTCATAAGAGGACGTGATATTAAACTCCAATCCCCTTATCATAAATTTTTAGCTCAATTTCAGAAGCAAACTGAAGACATACTTTGGCTCATATCTCTAAGGTGTGTTGATCTCATAAAACCTGACACATTTTGCGAGTTCTTCTATGCTTCCATGTGTTTTGACACACAGCCAATAACTTATCTACCAAATCAACACTAGCAAGTTGAATTGCACCATAGGTCAGCTTACCATCCGCAATCGGATGGCCAAGATGACGATGCCAGTCCATTCTATATCCGCTTAAATGATGTTTGAATCTATGTGAACTCTCTGCAGTTCAGTTCTTTTTGATAATACAATGCAACTTGCTCAAATTCTATTGCAAATCTTTTTTAACTCAAGAATCAAGCTTTGATTTTTCTTTTTCTTTTTTTAAACTCGAGAATCAAGCTTGGTGAAAAGGAAAATGCTTAGACGTATCATAAGCTACCACTATAGCCCAGATTAAAGATTTGATAAGAACTCCATTGTCAGCAAAAAGCAAAGAACAAATGTGTAAAATGCAAACTTTTTGAAACCTTAAGCCTAAATGTTAATCAGAAGTATTTCAGCTGCAGTAAAATTACTAAAGAACTCAAAAGACTATAACTTGGACATGGATGAATCAAGAATTCTATTGCCAGCAAAAAGCAAATGAGAAATATAAAGATTTCAACTTTTTGAACCATAAGCCTAACCTAGCGTTTCGTCATAAATTTTGGATCAAATTTGAAAATTTATCTTCAAGTATCTATTTAACCATGAAATTTGATCAGAAAATCTGATCTTCAAATATTTTCAAGTTCCCAAACACTAGCTCAGACCAGTTTTTGGGTTTTCGATACTTCCACTCACGAAACTTCAATTAATTTTCTTTTTGAGTAAAAAAATGCATGTCCTAATACAACTTCAGAAACTCAAATTTTCAAGTTTCAATTTCAAAATCTACGGCCAAACATGAACTTAAATCTTTAACTAGAAGCATTTCAGCTGTAATAAACTAGAATTGCGTCATGAATGAATCTTGAATTGCCATCAAAAAGCAAAGAAGAAACTGAAAGATGTGAACTTTTTTGAACCATAAGCCTAAGCTAGTGTTTGGCAATAATTTTGGATCAAATCTTGAAATTTATCTTCAAATATCTGTTTGACCATGAATTTGATAAAAAAAAATTGATCTTTCATATTTTCAAGTCCCAAAGACTGGCTCACAAAACTTCAAAGTTTTCCTAGTAAAATGCATGTTCAATTACAACTTCAAATTCCAAAACTCAAATTTCCAATTTCAACTTCAAAATCTACAGCCAAACAGGAGCTAAAAGTTTAATCATAAGTACTTCAGCTGCACTAAAATTATTAAGGAATTCAAAAAAAAATAAAAAAAATTGAGCCATTTATATTAACCCAAAACAAAGAACCCCACCAACCATAATCCAATAATCAACAACCTTAAACCTCAAACTTTTGATACAATAACTAGAAAAAAGCAAAAATAACACAACTAAAAAAAAAGAAAAAAAATTAATTAAAAGGGGTTTATTGTTAATACAAAATTGTAATTAGGGAGCAAAAAGATTGTACCTTCAATGGTCATCGCCATTTTTATGGTTAAATTTGAAGGGGTAAAATAGGAAGAAAATTTTGCTGATCCAAAATCTGATTCTTGAACTGTAAACTGAAAGAAAGCAATAAAAATTTGGGCTTATAAATTTTGGATGTATTTTCTATTTTGGACCCTATAAATAGTATTTATTTAAAAGTTGCCCCAATACTTTGTTGTTTTGTCTTTTTGAGCTTGGATGTTTGGAATAACTCTTTGAAGACCCCAAATGTTTTTCTTTTGCCAACTCTCACCTTGTCTGCGATAAATTAGCGGTTAAAATCTTGAAAATTGAGGGGAATAGTACGTGTATTTTTCTTGAGAAAATGATAAAAGTGGTTTTAAATTTAAATGAGATTTGTAGATCTTGTTAAAAAATCGACAAGTAGATGTATTCTACCAAACTGTTTATTACATAACTCAGCAGACACGTACAATGCACGTACAGAGAAATTAATTGGTTTAAAGTCTAGAAGCATTTTTAAAGTTCATATATAAGGCAATAACAAGTCAATTTAAGTGGAAATGTTTTAAGAAGGTAAGATTTATGATAATAATTTTTAATTAAGGACCGGACACATTCATTTATAATCCGCCAATCCACGCTACTGTACCATTTTTTAGATCTCAACCGTTAGCTTTGTTTTAATCAAATGGCCTAGATTGCATCTAAGTATTATTTATTCGATGTAAACAAAGTCTTTTCCAAACACATTCAACCCTAGATTAGTCTGCTTAGGGCGATTTTTACGATACTGCAGGGGGGAAATCTGGCAACTCAGTGTGAGTGTTTTTCTAGAGGTACATTTCATCGTATCATTATTTTTTGTTTATATATTTGTGTTTAATATTTGTAGCATTCTTAAACATCTAATCGACTAAATCATGTTATCTTAGATGTTTTTGAACAGCGTCACCTACATCGAGTTTTTAAAGAAAAAAACTCATCAATCCAAGACCTAGAGAAAAGACAATTATCTCATATATTATAAAGTGTAGTATAAAAAAAAAATTGGCAACTTAGTGCGATTGTTTTTCTTAAGGTGCATTTCATCTTATCATTATTTTTGTTTATATATTTGTGTTTAATATTTATAATGTCCGTATCTAATCGGCTAAATTATGTTATCTTAAGTGTTCCCAAACTACGTCACCTACACCGAATTTACAAAGAAAAAAAATCATCAGTTCAAGACCTAGAGAATAGGTAATTAACTATACATCATAAAGTGTAGTATCAAAACACAAGTTAGCAAAAGTACGTGGGTTAAATGATTTTAAATAAATTATAAGGGGGGAGAAAAGGAAATATCACAAAAATTATCAATTCTCACACCGCACAAGATTGACTCAATAAAATTAATCGCCTAAAATTTTTTTTTTTACAAGAGTCAAAATTAGAATTTTTTATTTTTATATGCTTGTTATTTTTAATGTAACAATGTTGAATGACATAAAATCTTTAATTAACCTCACATAGTAATATATAACTAAAGATCAATTCTGCTTAATAAGACGTTCGCTTCATTTTAATTATTTAATTTAAAATTTTAAAATATTTTTAATATAAAATAGATAATTTTTCTCTTTTATATAAATTTTAAACCTTTTTTTTTTTTAAATAAGTATACTAAAATCATAAGGAATTTTCAATGCCATTTGGGAGCTGAAAGCAAATGTCTCCAACAGTGGCAATATAGTAAATAAATGAAGAGGTAAGGGTAATTAATAAAGAATCCGTGCGTATAAATTGCCCAATATAGCAAACGAACGTACACCCAGGGGCTCCGGTACTTTGGCAGACAATCAAAAACCTCAGTGTCGGAAACAGGCCCTCCTATCCCCCACCCCCCTATACCCCACCCCCCACTTGGTACACCCCACCCCCTCTATATACACACACACTGTGTATTGGTGTGTGGAGTATGGTGAAAGTATCAAAGCTGTGAAAGTGATTGAATAGGTGAGGTTTTTAATCATTTTGCCCTAATTTTGTTGAGTTTTATTTGGTTTAATTGTGATCATTTTATGTTTTTGTGTAGTGGGTCATGTTTAGTTTTTGTAAAAGAAGAATTGTGGTTTAACTAATACGAGGAAGTTGGTCGGTTACCTGAACTAACACCTTATTGGTGAGTGTTCGATTCCCCACATTGTAATATCGTCCACATTTCCCCTATTTTTAATAAAAGGGAGTTTAACTGATTGGGGGTTTGGCAAGACTTGAGGGTTTTTGCTGTGTGTGAATATGGTGAAACAAATGAAGTTGTGAAAGTGATTGAATAGGTGAGGGTTTGAAGCATTTTGCCCTAATTTACTTGAGTTTTATTTGGTTTGATTATGATCATTTTATGTCTTTGTGTAGGGAATAATTGTGGTTTACCTTTTAGGGGTTTAACTGATACCGGGTTAGTAGCTCAGTTGGTTGGTTACCTATTTCACCTTGTTGGTGGGGGTTCGATTCCCCACATTGTTGGTTGAATCTTTTTGCCCTAATTTTGTGGAGTTTTATTTGGTTTAATCATGATCATTTTATGTTTTTGCGTAGTGGGTCATGTTTAGGGTATGTAAAAGATGAATTGTGGTTTAGCATTTAGGGATTTAACTGATACGGGGGATTATAGTAGCTCAGTTTGTTGGTTATCTGTACTCCCGCCTTATTGGCGAGTGTTCGATTCTCCACATTGTAATCCTCCACATTTTTAGACAAAAGGGGTTTAACTTATATGGGGGTTTGGCAAGACTTGAGGGTTTTTGCTGTGTGGGAGTATGGCAAAAGAAATGAAGTTGTGAAAGTGATTGAATAGGTGAGGGTTTTAAGCATTTTTCCCTAATTTTGTTGAGTTTTATTTGGTTTAATTATGATCATTTTATGTTTTTGTGTAGTGGGTCATGCTTAGTTTTTGTAAAATATTTGTGGTTTAGCATTTAGGGGTTTAACTAATATATAGAATCTTAGTAGCTCAGTTGGATGGTTGGTGAGTGTTCGATTCCACATTTTCCCCATTTAAAAAAAAAGGGATTTAACTGATATGGGGGTTTGGCAAGACTCGAGGGTTTTTTCTATGTGGGAGTATGGTGAAAGAAATGAAGTTGTGAAAGTGATTGAATAGGTGAGGGGTTTAAGCATTTTGCCCTTCTTTTGTGGAGTTTTATTTGTTTAAATCATGATCATTTTATGTTTTTGTGTAGAGGGTCATGTTTAGCTTTTGTCAAAGATGAATTGTGTTTTAGCATTTAGGGGTTTAACTGATACGGGGAATGTTAGTAGCTCATAGTAGCTCAGTTGGTTAGTTGGTTGGTTATCTGAAACTCCCACCTTGTTGGTGAGGGTTTGATTCCCCACATTGTTGGTTGAAGCCTTTTGCTCTAATTTTGTGGAGATTTCTTTGGTTAAATCATGATTATTTTATGTTTTTTTGTGTAGAGGGTTATGTTTAGTTTTTGTAAAAGGAAAATTGTGGTTTAGCTTTTAGGGGTTAACTGATACGAGGAATCTTAGTAGCTCAGTTGGTTATCAGAAATAACCTACACCTTGTTGGTGAAGGTTCGATTCCCCCACATTGTAATCCCCTCCATATTTTTCCTTTCCCAACCCCTAGTTTTTCTTAAAAAGGGGTTTAACTGATACGGGGAATTTTAGTAGCTCAGTTGGTGGATTACCTGAACTCCCACCTTGATGGTGAGAGTTCGATTTCCCACATTGTAATCCCCTTCTTGTTTCCTCTTTCCCAACTCCCAATAAAAAAAAAGGGTTTAACTGATACGGGGAATCTTAGTAGCTCAGTTTGGTTGGTTACCTAAATCCTCACCTTGTTGGTGTGTGTTTAACTCTCCATATTGTAACCAACCCCCCGCCCAATTTTTTTTAAAAAAGGGGTTTAACTGATATAGGGTTTTGCCAATATTTGAGGGCCTTTGGTAAATTGTATTTTTGTTGGATATAAGTACTTGCTTTATTGTTAAATTAAGGGTAAACTAGTTTCATTTTTAGCAGAGGGTCTATCGGAAACCGTAAGGTCTGTGTGTACATCTTACCTTCCTCAAACCTGCACGTGTGGTATTATATTTTAAGTTAGGGCAAGTTAGTTCCCTTTTAAGATGAGAGTCTATTGAAAACAATATTTCTCTACCCCACAAAAGTAAGGGTAAGGTATGTATACATCTTATCTTACCTAGGCCCCATTACATTAGGTATGTTGTTAAGTTAGGGTAAAGCTAGTTCCTTTTTAAGCCGAGGGTCTATGAATACAACCTCTACCCTACAAAGGTAGGTGTGAGGTTTGCATACATCTTACCTTCCTCAGACCCTCACTTGTGGGATTACACTGGGTATTTTGTTGTTAAGTTAGGGTAAGCTAGTTGCCATTTAAGCCGAGGGTCTATTGGAAACAACCTCTCTCTACTCCTGCAAAGGTAGTGGTAAGGTCTGTGTATATGTCACCCTCCCTAAACCCCTACTAAGATAGTTCCTTTTTAAGCCGAGGATAACCTCTATACCCCACAAAGGTAAGGGTAAGGCCTGTGTACATCTTACCCTCCCCAGACTCCACTTGTGGAATTATATTGGTTATGATGTTGTTTTTAGGGTAAGCTAGTTCCCTTTTAAGCCGAGGGTCTATGGAAACAAACTCTCTTTACCCCACAAAGGTAGGTGTAAGGTCTGTGTACATCTTGCCTTCGCCAGACCCCCACTTGCGGGATTACTTTGGGTATGTTATTGTTAAGTTAGGGTAATCTTGTTCCCTTTTAAGCCGAGGGTCTATTGGAAACAACCTCTCTCTACCCCTGCAAAGGGTAGGGGTAAGGTCTGGGTACATGTCACCCTCCCCAGACCTCCACTTGTGATTATATTGGGTGTGATGTTGTTGTTTAGGGTAAGCTAGTTAGGATAGTAGAAGTAGCAAAATTTACAGTGGTGGAAGTCTTTGTGTACATTTGAATGTTGAATGAAGTCTTTGCTAAAATGCATCTTTTAGTTTTACTTCAAGTTTTATCCATTTTATTCTGTTTGTTATTGATACATGTTTGTCTAGAATATCAAGAAATTGTACTTTATCGATGTTTAATTCAATAGTCACCATGAACACTTACCATGAACACTTACTTGTGCTCAAATTGTACTAATTTTTATGTATAGCCAGATGTTGTGAGGGAGTCAATGTGAACTAGATGTTAAACCTCACTTGGGGATTCTTACAGCTCAACACAACCTTTTCATGTTACTTTTTCCCTGGTTGTTTATTAAAACAAGCTATTTTTGTTCGACAGGTTCAGGTGATTCTGCAGGTTTAGGTAGATGGCGTTGACGGAAAAAGATGTCGAGAATGGAAAAGAAAGTGACTCACTTGGTAGCAATGGTTTTCTGAATGGAGGGCAATCTTCTTCTGGTTCCAAAGATTCCCCTGGTAGAATAAGTCATGTAAAGAAGATTTTTGAAGAGAAGGATGCCATCACTTATGCAAATATTCTTCGCTCTAGGAACAAGTTTGTAGATGCACTTGCTATCTATGAGAGTGTATTGCAGAAGGATAGTGAGAGTATTGAGTCTCTGATTGGCAAAGGTATTTGCCTGCAGATGCAAAACATGGGGCGACTTGCTTTTGAAAGTTTTTCTGAAGCTATCAAAGTGGACCCACAAAATGCATGTGCCCTCACCCATTGTGGAATTTTGTACAAAGATGAGGGTCGCCTGGTTGAGGCTGCTGAGGTATGTGCATGAAGTTATTTTTACTGGTATTCCACTATAGTCATCTGATTACATTTAGTGGTATTCAACAATAATGATGATCTCATTGGATATGTCATTGGATATAGCGGAGCTTCTGGTGTTGACAACTCATCATTGTTGTTTTGATAGGTGTGACTGAAACAAACTGCAGTCTGATAATGTCAGTTTATATTACTTATTTAAAGTTTCCAGCGAGTGATTCAATTTGGAGTTGCAAAATTTTTATTGAGTTTAAAGTAGTTCTGTAGAAGGTTTGAAGAGCTTACAGCTTCTATGCATTACATATGCATGAGGCTCTTATATGTGAATCTGGGAATTTCCCTTCTTGTATTCCCCTTCTTTCTTTATGCGAAAACCCTATATACCTACTATTTTTGGGTAAAGTAAACAAATTTTGCTAGAAAGGCATCAAGCAGATACGAAATTACAAAGAGCAATGAAGAGCTTCTAAACAAGCTTCAGAGTCTAGAAGGATGTGCAAAAAACCTATTGAAACAGTCAAAGAGCCTATGCTACCTTAGTGATTGCTAAATAAGAGTCAAGGAGCTAACAAAATCCAAATAATTTATCAACACTGTTTACATGGGAGTGAAAATGCCAAGTAAAAAGACTAAGTAAACAAACGCCTTTTAGAAAGCTGGTAAGAGTTGATTTCCCATCAAAGCACCTGTTGTTTCTTTCTTTCCAAATACACCAGAGATGGTTGCTGTGATCATATTCCAGATCCTTTTGATGGTTTTATCAACTCCCTATAAAATCTGACTTTCAAAAACATCTTTGGTGGAGAAAGGCATGGCCCATTTGAGACTAAACATTGAGAAGAAGTGCCAAACAGCAGCAGTGACTAGGCAGTGCAAAAATAGGTGATTTACTGTCTCATTGGTCTGATGACAAAGATACCATCTGTTGATAAGGATTATGCCTTTTCTTCTGAGATTATCGTGGGTGAGACATGCACCTTTTAAGTCTGTTCAGGTGAAAAAGCTTACTTTTTGAGGTTGTCCAGGTGAAACCGCGTACCTTTAGAGCTTGTCCGGGTGAAACCCTATATACCTCTAAGTTACGTCCATGTTGTCCTCTTTTTTAATTCTTACAATTTAAGCACACCCCAAAATTGAAATCTATGCACCTCCCATGGAACACCAATTTACGTGAACTTAAATTTAGTTATTAGCCTCTTATTATATACTTATCAAGCCACATTCTTATATGCAACTAATGTTGCGCTTTTGTGATTATGCTACCTACTCAATACCAGTATTAATGAAATTTACTACATCCTAAAAAGAGACCGAGTCACATAGTTTTGAATTTGAAGTTTTGAAAATGGTAGACCTACCGTCAGGAAAGGGCTCACAAGCCGACATTATAGGTTAAAGAATGAGACAAGGAGTAGTACTCATATACGAGGTTCAAGTTGGGACAAGATGTAGAGCCACACAAGGGTGTAACCTAGTGGTCTATGAAGTAGGAGGAGAACCATGAGATGTTAGGTTTAAATTCGAGCTAAGGCAATAACATTAGGTGATCTCTTCCTGTTTATCTAAGCCTTGGTTGGCAGAGTTACTAGGTGCATGCAAGCTGATCCGGATACAATGCTCATAAAAAGGGTATATAATGTAGAGTAGAAATGCAGTCATTATGCTTCTGAATGTTGTGGCTAAGCAATTCTAGTCCAATTTTCTTGAAATTTTAGACCAATTTGAACTTAAAAGGGAGAAACATGATCAGTGAAGGTTCTTAGTCCCCGTTTGGCCATAAGAATTTTTTATCTTTTTCCGGATTTTTTTTCACTTTATTCCCAAAGTGGTGTTTGGCCATAAGCATCGCAAATATACAACTCCAAAAAGAATTTTTTCACTTCCATTTCTCTTTTGGCACAAGAGACCTATATGAAGCTTCGAAGTAACTAGTTCTGACATTTAGAACTTTAGTAATATGCTTGTCGAGGAGTCGATGCTTGGTCAGTTTTTGAAACCAGAAATCATATTATACTAAAAGTGGAAACAAGAGTATAGGAATGTTTACCTTTCTAGCAACTAATGAGTTGAAATCCCTCAACCGTTGCCAAGTGAGCTGAGTCCTGGGGGCGTCATTTTGACAAGGTTATTGCAAACTAAAAGATTTTGGAAGTGATCACGGTTACGTCTTGATGGACTTCTGATTAAACAATTGATCTAGCTTTATTAATTTATTGCAAAAGTAATGTGCGCCTTTCACACGAGTTGCTTTAAATTATTCTGATGATTGATTTCCTTTTAATTTTTGTGTGATGAAGTTATCACTGTTCAAAGCTATTTCTTTTTTCATTTATTTCATCGAATGCTATGTAATGCTTTCCTTATGGTTTATTAAGTCCTCTTTGATTCTGTATTTTCCTTTTCTACTGGCTTTGATATGTGTTACTTGGGCCGAGGGTCTTTCGGGAACGGTCTCTTCCTCCACGAGGTAGGGGTAAGGCTTGCATACACTCAACCCTCCCCAAACCCCACCTATGGGATTACATTGGGTATTATTGTTGTATTTATAGTTCACTTAATTTTTGTGTTGAATTTGAAGCAGAAGCTTATCACTAATCAGGATCTCTCTTTTGCTTCATTTATAATTTTCAGCTAATCTTTATGTTGTATTTAAATCAATGCAGTCCTATGAGAAAGCACTTAAAGCTGACCCCTCATATAAACCAGCAGCGGAATGCCTTGCAATTGTATTGACTGATATTGGAACCAGCCTGAAGCTTGCTGGCAACACTCAGGAGGGAATCCAAAAATACTATGAAGCTATCAAAATTGATTCACATTATGCGGTGATTGTTTCCAGTGACCTTTTTGACTTTTGTTGCCATAGTTTTATCACGAAAGCCCAAGCTTAAACATTTTCTGTTGTATTTGCAGCCTGCTTATTATAACCTCGGCGTTGTATATTCAGAAATGATGCAATACGACATGGCCCTTAATTGCTATGAGAAGGCTGCACTGGAGCGGCCCATGTATGCTGAAGCTTATTGCAATATGGGCGTTATATACAAAAATCGTGGGGATTTGGAGTCTGCAATTGCTTGCTATGAGAGGTTGCTAGAATGTTAAATTCAGTTTATTTGATTGAAGTTAATCTTTGTGTGAGGTTACATGATTTTGCAGTCTCCATCTGATTGCTATTATTGCTTGTTATGCTTATTCAGGTGTTTAGCTGTGTCCCCAAATTTTGAGATTGCCAAGAATAACATGGCAATTGCGCTGACTGATTTAGGCACAAAGGTAAATTAGTTTGTGAACAGTTCTTAACTTCATAAAATGCCAGTCAATCCTTCAGAGTAAAACTTCATACTAATTTAGCAGTCATCACTATCGCTATATCGGCTTCCTATATTGTTAATTTGACAGTTCATATTGCAATTTCATAGTGAAGCGCATGGTAACCACAGGCTTGCTTAAAGTCATTTTGCATTCACTTTCTGCCTTATAGCTCACACAGCTTTCTTTTGCTTCTTGTTGAACATGAGAAGATACTGTTTGCTATGAAGACTGAAATTTTAACTAAGCAGCTTAAGAATTTAGCAGTTAGACCTTATGAATTTTACCTTCTTCATTATAATAAAGCAAGTTAGAGCTTTTCTGGTTTTCCACAGACCTCACTGTGGGGGTTCCACTGGGCATGTTGTTGTTGTAAAGCTTTTGTGGTTTCTTAGGTCACTTCTTCTAGAACTGCGAAAATCGTATCATGCCTATGAATTCTTTGTTCTTCTATTCAGGTTAAATTGGAAGGAGACATCAACCAAGGTGTTGCATATTACAAGAAAGCTCTTTGCTATAACTGGCACTATGCTGATGCAATGTATAATCTGGGTGTTGCCTATGGTGAAATGCTGAAATTTGACATGGTAATTTTGTGCTCAAGGCCCTCCGTTTATCTCTAAAATGACAACATAGCCACATTTTTTCAGGGATTACGCTTATTTCTGCAGCCTGCAATGGCTGAGGTTCATACCTTACTACTCGGATCCCTCTGTCCCAATTTATGTAGCGGCCTTTCTCTTCTTAGTCCGTCCCAAATAGAATTACCACTTTTATATTTAGGGATCATTTAACTTCAAAATGCACATTTTCCCATTAATGAGATGATTTATAGCCACAAATGTCTATGGCTTGTTTAAGACCAAAAGTTTCAAAAGTCTCTTAAACTCTATGCCCAGTCAAACAAGGCCACAAAAATGGGACAGAGAGAGTATATCTCCTCAAATATTTAGTTTTCTGTACCTTTCCAATATCTACTCTATTTTTCCCCTCGTTCCACTCTTGTTATTCATTTCTTCTCCTGGATGAGACATTTATTCTTGTTGCTTCCTTTGTGAAGGTGTTGATGATTTATTTTCGAGTGCAGGCTGTTGTGTTTTATGAACTTGCTTTCCACTTTAATCCTCATTGTGCTGAAGCATGCAACAATTTGGGAGTGATATACAAGGATAGGGACAACCTTGATAAAGCAGTGGAATGTTACCAGGCAATTATCTTGCACGTAATTTTTTTTAATTTGGGTTGGCCGAAGGAGATCTATGTTTTATTCAATTTGCGATTGCATGTTCCACAGATGGCTTTGTCAATCAAACCAAACTTTTCTCAGTCATTGAACAATCTCGGAGTAGTTTACACAGTTCAGGTGAACATCGATTGATATCTACTAGTGTCTTTGAAGCAGTATTTGTTCTGTTGTGAGTAGCATCTTTTTTGATTTCTCGCAGGGTAAAATGGATGCTGCTGCTAGCATGATTGAGAAAGCTATCATTGCAAACCCAACATATGCAGAGGCATATAATAATCTAGGTCCTTATTTCCAGCTCGCTTTTATGTGTGTAAACTTAGGGTCTGTTCTTGTTTCTCTATGCAACTCATGTTTATCCCTTTCTCATCTCAGTTTTCTGTATATTGTTTGCTCCGCTTAGTCCCTTGAGAAAAAGTAGGAAGAGAAAAAAGAAGAAAATTAACTATCTCAGTTGTGCTGTAGGTTGTTATGGAGCTACCTTCTCTAGAACATTAATTCAGAGATTTATAATGTAACTGCTTCCTTGTCCCTGTATTGAATTTTCTGTTTCCACTTTTCTGATGTTACCATCCACAAATTTCTCATTTAGCCATCCAATTTTATTCATAAGTTCTTCCAATTTGTTAGAGCCATCTTTAGGTTGTTTATGTTTTCTCACAGTTGTCGAAGTATCCTTGAAGACTCATGCATCCTGTTCAGTAGAATCTGTCTAGTTATTACTCCTTTGGTTAATGGGATAATCAACTCTTTGTTGGGAATTGTACAGGAGTTCTTTACAGGGATGCAGGTAATATATCTCTGGCCATTGAAGCATATGAGCAGTGCCTCAAGATAGATCCCGATTCCCGAAATGCAGGCCAGGTATATTCTCTTATGTTTTTGGTTGTATCCTGACTCTGGACTTTTTCTGCAAGACCGTTCTTTTGATGTCAATACTTGTCTTCTGAATAATTGTAACTATAGATGAATTCAATTGTTAGATTTTACTTGTGATGGATGTTTAGCTAGCATTGGCTATTTATCCTATTTCTTTTTTAATAAAATTAAAGAAAATAATTGTCATATAGGATGAACTGTTGTATTTCACTTCCCTGGAGTCAAAAATGAGAAGTTTGGAATGCAGTATATTTGAAAGTGAGACAATTTCATGATAATCTCTCTACTTATTATGCACATGAGAGGGGAACTTTTTACTTGAACAAAATGAGATGGCAGTTATTTGAGTCTTCATTTAGAAGTTTTGGATTTGCTATACCGTGTCTCATGTATCTTTATTTTTGTGTTCTTCAGAACCGGTTACTTGCCATGAACTACATTAATGAAGGAACTGATGACAAGTTGTATGAGGCTCACAGGTTTATTTACTTCTTTCTTGTGGGATCTATTGCATAATATATCATGCTGCAAATGCTACCCAAGCATGGGAGAAAAGGGAAACTAACAAGTGCGGAATTAGGATAAAGAAAGTATGCTGTGCAGGCTGAAAGAGTAAGGAAAGACTTTGAAAAGTCTTCTTTGCACAGTCGATAGCCGATAGACATAGTACTAATAACAATAGCCATATGAGATTTTTATCAAAGAACATGCCAGTATCATAATACTAATAACAACTGTATTTTAAGGACATGACTGACACGTAAGTTTCCTATTGTGCATTCAAAAGAATAGTATATATGTGGTCAATCATAGTCATAAAAAAAAAAAACTGTAGTCAATCATGCTTGCTGTATAATCTTGATGTTGACGTGGGATATGTACGATGTGGTGCCTAAGATGGACATGGGAACCTTAACTTAAGTCTGCTAGACTATGCTTCGCAGGCATCAACTTCCTCCTTTGCGATACTATGTACCACACTTGTGCCCATGAAACCTCTGTTTGATCCATTTTGACGAGATCAATGAGAAGTTTCATTAAGCAGGAGAGAGTTAAACCACAGAAATCTCATCTTTTCAATTTTCTGTAAGTCCTTCGAACATCATCCTCTTCCTTATCTGTCTAGTGGGGAAGCCAGTGCTAACAATAGAACTCTAGTAATATGTTATACAGACTCTCCATTTCGCTCACTAGGTCAAATGTCAATAAGATATAATTCTAGTATAGGTAGGAATAGCTTTAATGATAAAAATGAACGGGCCCCCCCTTTTTTATGACCAAGAAATTTGTCTGAGCCAACCCTTAGCACCAACCACAGCTTTTGAAACTTGGGATAATGGGTCTCCCTTCTACCTTTCTCTACCTAAATACCAGGCTTAGTTCGCATGACACAGGGCTCGGACCTGTGACCTAAGATACAAGTCCCTCAACCTTTGCCACTTGAATTAAGCTCTGGGGGGTTTGACAACTTTTGTTTGAATGGTGACACAAAATAATCTCACTGATGACCTAGTAGATATCTTCCCGTCTACCTGGCAAATGGGTGATTGTAATAGAGGAAAAAGCTGCTACTGGAGCAGGCTCGGTGATCTTAACATGTTTAGGTTGAATTCTCCAAGTTGCACAATAAAGCTCACCTTCCATTAAGTTTCTCATTAGCTCTGGTAATGTTAGCATTAACCCATGACCTACTATAACTTTCAAGTGAAATGAGATAACAAGTTTCTTCCATCACGTGTTTGGCCTTTCATGTTTCTGGATTAGTCAGGAAATGAGGATTTTTGGCAAGAGTGGGCCATCATGTACCAACTTTTACAAAATTTAGAAGATTGCAGACAAGAAGGTTTTTCTTTTTTTTTTTAAATAGTTTTTCTACTACTTGATGTATCCTGTACCCCTAACCATGACAATGTTATATTCCTGTATTTTTCCCTTTCCTCACTTGCTGCTAGGATGAATAGGACTTCCCCAATATCCCATCTATAGCCTCATTAAAGATGTTGAAAAATAGTTTCAGGTAGCCTATGTCATTACGATTAGTAATATACATGTACCTATAGTTGGCTGTATATTTGGTTTGGATGATTCTGTTTCTGGATCTGTTGTTGCCTATGCTGACTGTAAGTTGAATGAATGCAGAGACTGGGGTCGACGTTTTATGAAATTATATCCACAGTTCACTTCATGGGACAACTCAAAAGTCCCAGAAAGGCCACTTGTGATTGGATATGTCTCGCCTGATTATTTTACTCACTCTGTTTCATACTTCATCGAAGCACCACTTGCCAATCATGACTACGCAAAATACAAGGTGGTGGTTTATTCAGCTGTTGTAAAGGTATTCATTTCAGTCACTGATCCCTCATTTTAGTCGCGGATCCCTCATTTGTCTTTTGTTTTATGACAGCTCTTAGTTTGCTGTTTAGATTGTATCATTAAGACATTCTTTGGGCAAAATTACCAAGTCATGCTCTTATATGGTTCTTTGTTTGAGATTGCAGGCAGATGCAAAAACAAACAGGTTTAGGGACAAAGTCTTGAAAAAGGGTGGTGTCTGGAGGGATATCTACGGGATTGATGAGAAAAAGGTATCCAGCATGATCAGAGAAGATAAAGTTGATATCATGGTTGAACTTACAGGCCACACTGCAAATAATAAACTGGGAACCATGGCTTGCCGACCCGCACCAGTACAGGTAATCTTTATATTATGTCCTAAACGTGGTTGTTTCCAATTTCGGTATTGCTTCTCTGACCGAGGCCCAACTGCATCACATGAGATTTTAAGGGAAAGATCTTGCCTTCATTTTTTTTTTTTGGATATACTTTTCCCGGGGAATGGTTAAGTGGACTCGCATTAAATTAGAAACTGGAAGTTGGTGGTTCTTCTGTTCTTTTTCCTTTATCAGGCGTATTAATAATCCCAAGGGAATATCTATCTCTATTGAGATTGCAGGCTGACCCTCCATCTTTCTAGACTTTTATGCTTCCAAGAGAACCAATAGAGATAGATGTGTAGCATGTGTTGCTATTACCAAGTTCATATTTCTAAATAAGGTTCGGAGATGGTGTCATCAAGAAATTCAGAATCATGAGTGTATGAATTCAATCTCATTCTGAATTATGTTGGAGTGATTTTGAACGATGCTAGCCTAGTAGTTTCATATGATTCAAATTGTGGATCTTATCGAGCATGAGGGAGCAATACGTACTTTACATTCTTTGATCATATGATATTTTATTCTAAGATGCATGGATAACGCTGTTACTAGGAGAATCACATGGGTGGTTGGAATTGTTATAAAACGGCTGTCCACAATTGCTTGTCAACTCAAAATTTTCATTTGAAATTGGTAAGTTAATTAGTTCATAAAGACATCTGAATCAATGGTGTAACTTTCCTGAAATGCCGAAGTTTGTTGGTTCATTCTACTGTGTCATCTTGGTTTTATGCTTATTCAACCACTCTTGTTGGACGTCACTAGAAAATTCCCACTCCCAATATTTCTCTGAAACATGCTTATGCTTCTAATTATCAAGTTTCCCTGCTATAAATGAAGTCTTAACTAATCTACCTGCTATGGCGGAACTTCTTAGCTGTTATTGCGCCATCTCATGATTCTATATGTTTCTCCTGCTAGGTGACTTGGATTGGATACCCCAACACAACTGGTTTGCCCACTATTGATTATAGAATCACTGATGCTATGGCTGACCCTCCTAACACAAAACAGAAGTAAGTGGGAAAAAGTTTTTTTTCATATTTGACCTTATCAAGTTGGATCTCATGACTATCTTGTGGCTAATCTTTTCAATTGTATTGGCAGACATGTGGAAGAGTTAGTCCGATTGCCAAATAGCTTTCTTTGTTACACACCTTCTCCTGAAGCTGGGCCAGTGTGTCCAGCACCTGCTTTATCCAATGGCTTCGTTACATTTGGTAGCTTCAACAATCTTGCCAAGGTATTAATCAGGAACCTATTGTCATTGAGAAGCATGTGATGGGATTGTTTCGTGCCTTTTAAAGTTTAACTGTATTCATTGATAGCACTATGTGGTTCTTTCTCCTTGTATTCTTGCTGACTTGTTTTCAATACAGATTACCCCTAAAGTTCTGCAAGTTTGGGCAAGAATTCTATGTGCAGTTCCACATTCTCGGCTAATTGTTAAGTGCAAGCCGTTCTGTTGCGATAGTGTGAGGCAGAGATTTCTTTCTATTCTAGAGCAGTTGGGATTGGAGCCACAGAGAGTTGATCTTTTGCCATTAATCCTTCTAAATCACGATCATATGCAAGCATACTCCCTCATGGACATTAGGTAACGCCGTTGCTCATGTGGCCTTCTTATATTCAGCAATCTGTGTAAGCTTTTGATTTTATTTGTAAATTTTGCACAAGGCTGTTTTCTTAGTTCCATTCCCAAATTTTTATGGGGTATCAAGCTTCACTTCGAAGATACCAAAGAATGCAATGCCTATTACTATCTCCATCTCTCTTCTTTCTTCCTAGAATATAGTTTTAAGGTGATTGGGCACCCTTACCATGCCTATGCTCTTCTCATCTTGCTCATAGGTTGTGATTTATCAATTTGCTTCTTTAAATTGTTCAACTTTCTATGTTTCTCAATGTCATGCTAGTTCAAGTGATCATTGCAATGATATTTTAAATTAAAGCTCATGATCCCTTTCTTCACTACTGTTTTCTTCACTGAAGTCAACTATTTCTTTTCGTTATAAACTACAAACAAACAAATTTGCAACAAGACTGTCAAAAGTAAGTCACAACATATCTTGTCATGGAAGCTGCAGAACCATTTTGTATTTGAGAGATCTCTGTTCCTTAAGAAACTAATTAGACCTCCTTTTGTAGCTTGGATACTTTTCCGTATGCTGGAACAACTACAACATGTGAATCGCTATACATGGGAGTTCCTTGTGTCACTATGGGAGGTTCCGTACATGCTCACAATGTTGGTGTGAGTCTTCTTAAGACAGTTGGTAAGTATGTTCTCGATTGATCTTACTCTTATTATATCTCTGCATCTTATGAACTCGTGCTTGCATTTGCCAATTGATGAAAGTATAGTTTCCATAAATGGGATGAAAAATCTCAGAAAAAAAGGTTGACCCTGAGAAATAAATTCAAGGGGGGAAATCATAAGTTTGTTCTCACACATTGTACAATTGGTGGGCAATTTTGCATTTTAGGGTTACAAAACCTTGTGGCGAGGAATGAAGATGAGTATGTTGAGTCGGCTATACAGTTGGCTTCAGATGTTACGTCTCTATCAAACTTGAGAATGAGTCTTCGAGAACTGATGTCAAAATCACCACTTTGTGACGGGGCAAAGTTCACCCGAAATATTGAGTCAACATATAGGAGCATGTGGCACAGGTATTGTGATGGAGATGTGCCATCTTTGAGGCGTATGGAATTATTGCAGCAGCAGCAGACACAAATAGAGTATGTGGTTCCAGAAGAGTCGCCTGTGAATTCATCAGAACGAACCTTCGTTTCTGCTTCTGAAGACGGATCAATTAAAGAGAATGGATTCACTACAATACCAACCTTGGCATACAACTCTTCCATTGGTGAAGAAAATGGGGTGCAGTTGAATCAAAATAGTAATCATGGTAAGCTGAGCTAAGAGTTGTTTGCTTGGCGAGTCTGTCCGTTAAGAAGTGGGGAATGATTGGTAATAGAAGCCAAGCTTCAAGAAGTCGTCTCCAATAGCGTCTGAAATGTGATCAAGCCCCTTGTATCATATTATTTATGGGGTCCTATTGAGCGAAATTGAATGGCTGACTTGGTTAATAGCTGCAATTGCCTCTGTTGCAGAGGTGTGCAGGCATAGTTCTTTTTGCTGAGAAGAATGTTGGAAGGGCTAGTGAAATTATTATTTGTTCCAAAAATAGAATTGTAGTGTATTAGGATGTGGGTTGTGTTAGATATAGTCATCTCTTCCTCAAGTTGTTACTGGTGGGAATTTTTCGTTGCAACAAGTACAGCAGATTCGGATCCTCTTTTCTAATGGAATGATATTTGTCTTCCTCTTTTCTCTAATCAACTCTTTTAAGAATGTTCTCTTCCAAAGGGATTGGGCGTTGGAAGTTTGGAACAACGTTGACTCACGGGTAAGGCTAGTAAAACGTTTACTTTAGTCTCTCAAAATTTTGAGGCTTCAAAAAAATTAATGTAATAAATTTTATGATTTTCAACTTCACTATGAAGATCGTGAAATATGTTTAAAAAAAATATTCTAAAAAAATATAGAAAAGAGCTAATTAATTTTTACGAGAAATATTTTAGAACTTTGAATTAAACAACTCCAATTTATATTGGTAATTAGTTTAAGCAATAACATTCAAGTTAATAATCATATTCTATGTGATGTTAAATGTTATGTGCCTTTTAAAAATAGGGTAACTTACATGAATCCCTGAATCTTTAAGTGATATTACATAAAATCTCGATTATTTTGTTAATTATATTTTATCTCGATTTTTTGAAATGGTGATACATATGTTATATGGTGATACATTTGAAATTAACAAGATATTTATTTAAGAAAATAATAGATTCTCTTTTATTTATTGTATTCTTTTATTTAAGGATATCTAATTTTTCTATTTTTTTAGATTTAATTTAGGTGTTTTAATTATGTTTCTCTTTTTTCGTCTTTAATTATGAAAGATATGCTTTTTTTTGGTCTTTAATTTTAGTCTGTTTTTTTAGATTTAATTTTAATTATGTTTCAATTCTGCTTTTAGTATTTTTTTTAAAAAATATTATTACTTTTGTTTCCTACACTAACTACACCATTACCTTTCATTAATAACATATGAATCACCCAATAATTGAAATAAATAATTGTATCTACCATATGAATCACCATAATACCATATATATCACCTATTAGTATCATATGAATTACCCAATAATTTAAATACATAATTATATCTACCATATGAATCACCATAATACCATATATATGAATCACCCAATAATTGAAATAAATAATTGTATCCATCAAATGAATCACCATAATACCATATATATCACCAATTAATATCATATGAATCACCCAATAATTGAAATAAATAATTGTATCAACCATATGAATCACCATAATATAATATGTATCACCCATTAATATCATATGTATCACCCGTTAAAATCATACAAAATGTATCTATCGTATGAATCACCATAGTACCCATATAATGATATCATATTTATCATTCATATAAATCACCATTACAAGAATAAACATGTATGAATAACTAAATAAATTTATATATGTATAAATAGATTTGTTTAAAAAAAAAGGGAGAGATTTTAGGAGAGGAAAAAAAAAGTTGCATGCATTATTGGAGGAGAAAAAATCAAGAAGGAAGATGATTTAAGCATTAATGGAAGAGAAAAAATCAGGAAGGAAGAGGAAGAGGATTTAATTATTGATAATTAGGGAGATATTTTAGGGAAGGAAATCTTGAATGAGTTAATGATGGAGTAAAAATATAGTCTCTTAAGTACGAAATTTATGTAATTTATCCTTAAAAATATTACACCAGAAATAATTAATATCTAACAATAAAATAATAACTCTAAATTATTATAATACTCTCTTCGTCCCATTTTATACGTCATCATTTGTTTTTTTGTCCATCCCGAAAAAAATTTCACCTTTTCCTATTTAATAACTATTTATAGACACAACTCAACTTTTACCCTTATTGGCCCACTTATAAGGCCCTACCGGCCCACACTCCCCCTCTCTTCAGCCTGCACGAGAGCCCCCGATTGATCTTCGGACAAAACACGCCCGTTCCCCGAGCTCACCTCTGAAATCGTGGGCTATAACACGCCGATTTGGCATAAAAATGGTTCGTTCGCGCTGTTTCGCATATTTGACCACCCAAAACGGCTCCGCCCACCCCAACGGCCCACACTAGGTCGCTCTCCAGCCTACCTGGGGCAACCCGGTCAATTTTTGGCCAAAAGCACGCACGACCACAGGCCTACCCCAAAAATCTGGGCTATAGCACACCGAATTGGCCCAAAAACGACCCGTTCACGTCGTTTCACCCGTTTGACTACCCAAACAACCCCATCTATACAAAAGGCCCACACTAGGCCTCTCCCCAGCCTGCCTAGGGCAATTCGGTCGATTTTCAATGAAAAATACACTCGGACCTTGGGACCACCTCGAAAATCGTGGGCTATAGAACATCGATTTAGCCTGAAACGGCCTGTTTGCGCCGTTTCACCTGTTTCACCACCCAAACGGCCTCGCCTACCCCAAAGGCCCATACTAGGCCGCTCCACAGCCTGCCTGGGGCAGCTCGGTAGATTTTCGGCCAAACACACGCCCATCCCCCGATCCCACCACAAAAATCGTGGGCTATAGCACACCGATTTGGCCTGAAAATAGCCCGTTCGCGCCATTTCGCCCATTTGACAACCCAAACTACCCCGTTCTTAAAAAAAGCTCACACTAGGCAGCTCTCCAGCCTGCCTGGGCAGTGCGATCGATTTTTGGCCAAAATCACTCCCGGCCTTCGGGTCCGTTCCAAAAATCGTGGGCTATAGCACACTGATTTGGCCAGAAAATGGCCCGTTCGCACTGTTTCACCCGTTTGACAACCCAAACCGGCTAGTTCTCAAAAAAGGCCCACACTAGGCCGCTCCTCAACCTGCCTGGGTTAGCCCAGTCGATTTTCAGCCAAAATGACGCACGGCTAGGGGCCCACCTTAAAAATCGTGGGCTATAACACATCGATTTTGCCCGAAAATGGCCCATTCGAGCTGTTTTGCCCGTTTGACTACCCAAACCGCCCAAAAAATAATAATTGCCCAAACTAGGCCGCTCCCCAGCCTGCCTGGGACAACCGGGTCGATTTTCGGCCAAAATCACGCCCGTACCCCAGGCCCACCCCAAAAATCGTGGGCTATAGCACACCAAAGTAGCCCTAAAATGGCCCGTTCGCGTCGTTTGACCATCCAAAAAACCATAATTGGCCCATACTAGGCTGCTCCCCGGCATGCTTGGGGTAGCTGGGGCGATTTTCGGCAACAATCATGCCCAAATTTTGGGCCCACCACGAAAACCATAGGCTATAGCACATCGAATTAACTTGAAAATGACCCGTTCGCATCGTTTCGCCCGTTCCCGTTGTTTCGCCCGTTTGACAACCGAAACCAGCCAAAAAACTACAATTGCCCATACTAGGCCGCTCCCCAGCCTGCCTAAGGCAGCTGGGTCAATTTTTGGCCAAAATCACATTCGGACCCTGAGCCCACCCCAAAAATTATGTGCTAATGCACACCGAATTGGCCCAAAAATGGTCAGTTCGCACCGTTTCGCCTGTTTGACCACCCAAAAAACCACAATGTCCCACACTTGGCTGCTCCCCAGCCTGCCTGGGGAAGCCGGGTCACTTTTTGGCCAAAATCACGCCTGACCCATGGCCCACCCCAAAAATTGTGTGCTATAACACATTGATTTGGCCCAAAAATTGCCCATTCACGCTGTTTAGCCTGTTTGAACACCCAAATCGTCTAAAAAAATACAATGGCCCGCACTAGGTCACTCCCCAGCCTGTTTGGGGCAGCCCGATTAATTTTTTGCCAAACTCACACCCAGCCCCGGGCCCACCCCAAAAACCATGGGCTATAGCACACTAATTTGGCCCAAAAATGGCCCGCTCATGCAATTTAGCCCGTTTGACCACCCAAACTGCACAAAAACCACAATGGCCCGTACTAGGCTGCTCCCCAACCTATTTAGGGCAGCCTGGTCGATTTTTGGCCAAAATCACGCTCGATCCTCGGCCCATCCCAAAAACCGTTGGCTATAGTACACAAATTTGGATAAAAAATAGCCCGTTCGCGTCGTTTAGCCCGTTTGACCACTCAAACCCCCCAAAAAACCATAATGTCCCACACTAGGCTGCTCCCCAGCTTGCTTGGGGCAGCCCGGTCCATTTTTGGCACTAAATCAGGTCCGGGCCTCGAGACCACCCAAAATTTCGTGGGCTATAGAATACCTATTTAGCCCCAAAATAGCCCGTTCGCATCGTTTAGCCCGTTTGGCCACCCAAACCGCCCAAAAAACCATAATGGCCCACATTAGGCCACTCCCCAGCCTGTTTAGGGAAGCTCGATAGATTTTTAGCCTATATCAAATTCGCCCCCCAGGCCTACCCCAAAAACCGTGTTATAACACACCAATTTGGCCCAAAAATGGCCCATTCGTGTTGTTTAGCCCGTTTAACCACCCAAACTAGCCAAAAAAACACAATGGCCCATACTAGGCCGCTCCTCAGCCTGTTTGGGGCAGCTCGGTCGATTTTTGGCCAATATCACTCCCGGTCCCCTGGCCCACCCCAAAAATAGTGGGCTATAGAACACCAATTTGGCCCAAAAATGGCCCGTTCACGCAGTTTAGCCTGTTTGACCATCCAAACCGCCCAAAAAACACAATGGCCCACAATAGGCCATTCCCCAGCTTGTTTGGGGTAGACCAATCAATTTTTGTCCATAATCACGCCCGGCTCCCGGGCCTACCATAAAAACCGTAGGCTATAGTACAATGATTTGGCCTAAAAAAGGCCCGACCCCGCAGTTTAGCCCGTTTGATCACCCAAACCGCTCAAAAAACCATAATGGCACATACTAGGTCGCTCCCCAGCCTGTTTGGGGCAGACGGATCGATTTTTGACAAAAATCACGTCCGATCCCCAGGCCCACCCCAAAAATCGTGGGCTTTAGCATACCGATTTGTCCCAAAAATGGCCTGTTCGCATCGTTTAGCCCGTATGACCCCCAAACTTCCCCAAAAAATACAATGGTCCACACTAGTACACTCCCCAGCCTATTTGGGAGGGCCCGTTCGATTGAAGGCCAAAATCACGACCGAACTTCGAGCCTACCCTAAAAATCGAGGGCTATAGCACATCGATTTGGCCCAAAAATGGCCCGTTCGCACCGTTTATCCCGTTTGACCACCCAAAAAACAATAATGGCCTACACTAGGCCGCTTCCCAACCAGTTTGGGACAGGACTATCGATTTTTGGCAAAAATCTTGCTCGAACCTTTGGTCCACCCTGAAAACTGTATGCTATAGCACACCGATTTGACCCAAAAATGGCCCGTACGAGGCGTTTATCCCGTTTGACAACCCAAACCGCCAGAAAAACCATAATGGCCCATAATACGCAGCTCCCCAGCCTATTTGGGGCATCCCGGTCAATTTTTCGTTAAAATCACGCCCGACCCCCGGGTTCACCCCGAAAACCGTGGGCTATAGCACACTGATTTGGCCTAAAAATAGCCCTACGCGCCGTTTATTCCGTTTGATCACCCAAGCCGCCCAAAAAACCATAATGGCCCAAACTAGGTCGCTTCCCAGCCTATTTGGGGCAGCCCGATCAATTTTTGCCTAAAATAAAGCTCGGCCCTTGGGCCCACCTCGAAAATCATAGGCTATAGCACACCGATTTAACCCAAAAATGGCCCGTTCGCGCCGTTTAGCCTATTTGACCACCCAAAGCGCCCAAAAAACCACAATGGCCCACACTAGGCGGTTCCCCAGCCTATTTTGTGCAGCCCGATCGATTTTTAGAAAAAATCACGCCCTGCCCTTGGGCCCACCCCAAAAAACGTGGGCTATAGTACATCGATTTGGCCCAAAAATGGCCCGTTTATGCCGTTTAGCCTGTTTGACAACCCAAACCGCCCCAAAAACCACAATGGCCGATATTAGGCCGCTACCCATCCTTTTTGAGGCAGTCTGGTTGATTTTTAGCAAAAATCACATTCGGCCCCAAGGCCTACCCCAAAAATCGTGGGCTATAGCATATTGATTTGACCCAAAAATGACCTGTTCGCACAGTTTAGCCCATTTGACCACCCAAACCGCCCAAAAAACCACAATGGCCCACACAAGGCCGCACCCTAGCCTGTTTGGGGCAGCCGATCGATTTTTGGCTAAAATTACGCACGGTCCCACCCCGAAAACCGTGAGATATAACACACCGATTTGGTAAAAAATGGCCAGTTCACGCCGTTTTGCCCTTTTGACCAACCAAATCGTCCAAAAAACCACAATGGCCTACACTGGCCCGCTCCACAGCCTGTTTGGGTAGCCAAGTCAATTTTTGACAAAAATCACGGCAGGCCCCTTAGCCCACCCCAATAACCGTGGGCTATAACACACTGATTTAGCCCAAAAATGGCCTGTTCAAGCCGTTTAGCCCGTATGAACAACCAAATCGCCCAAAAAACCACAATGGCCGACACTGGGCCGCTTCCCAGCCTGTTTGAGGCAGTCCAATTGATTTTTTGCAAAACTCACACACAACCCCTAGGCCCACCCTGAAAATTGTAGGCTATACCACACCGATTTGGACTAAAAATGGCCCGTTCGCGCCGTTTAACCCGTTTGACTTCCCAAACTGCCCAAAAAAACATAATGGCCCACACTAGGATGCTCCCCAACCTATTTGGGGCAGCCCGATCAACTTTTTCAAATCATGCCCCGCCCCTGAGTCCTCCCAGAAAATCGTGGGCTATAGCACATAGATTTGGCCCAAAAATGGCCCGTTCGCATCGTGTAGCCCGTTTGACCACCAAAACCGCCTAAAAAACCACAATGGCCCACACTAGGTCGCTCCCCAGCCTAGTCGATTTTTGGCTAAAATCACGCCCGGTCCCCGGGCGCAAACCAAAAATTGCGGGCTATAACACACTTATTTGGCCTAAAAATGACCCATTTACGCTGTTTAGCTCGTTTAACCACCCAAACCGCCTAAAAAATCAAAAGAGTCGACAATAGGATGCTCCTCTGCCTGTTTGGGGAAACCCGATCGATTTTGGGGCAAAATCACACCCGGGCCCACCCCAAAAACCGTGGGCTATATAACACACCGATTTCGCCTAAAATTGGCCTGTTCGTGTCGTTTAACCCGTATGACCTTTCAAACAGCCCCAAAAAATACAATGGTCAACACTAGTACACTCTCCAGCCTGTTTGGGGCAGCCCGGTCGATTTTTGGCTAGTAGCTCGTTTGACCACCCAAACCACTAGAAAAACCACAATGGCCCATAATAGGCAGTTCCCCAGCCTATTTGGGCAGCCCGGTCGATTTTTGGCTAAAATCATGCACGACCACTGGGCCCACCCTAAAAATCGCAGGCTATAGCATGCTGATTTGGCCCAAATATGGCCCGTTCGCGCCGTTTAGGCCGTTTGATCACCCAAACAGTAAAAAGAACCATATTGGCCCACACTAGGCCGTTCCCCAGCTTGTTTGGGGAAATACGATTGAGTTTTGGCCAAAATCTTGCTTGGCCGTGGGCCCACCCCAAAAACCGTGGGCTATAACACACTGATTTGGCCCAAAACTGGTCCGTTCGCGCCGTTTAGCCTGTTTGACCGTCGAAACTTCCCAAAAAACCATAATGGCCCACACTAGGCTGCTTCCCAGCCTATTTGGGGCAGCCCGATCGATTTTTGGCAAAAATCATGCCTGGCCCCTGAGCACACTCAAAAAAATGTGGGCTATAGCACACCAATTTCACCCAAAAATAACCGTTCGCGATGTTTAGCCCATTTGACCACCTAAACCGCCCAAAAACCACAATGGCCCACACTGGTCTGCTCTCCAGCCTGTTTGGGGTAGCCTTATCGATTTTTGGCCCAAATCACGCCCGACCCCCGGGCTCACACTTAAAACTGTGGGATAGAGCACATTAATTTGGCCCAGAAATGTCCCGTTAGCGCCTTTTAGCGCATTTGACCAGCCAAACCACCAAAAAAACACAATGGCCCACACAGGGCCGCTCCCCAATATGTAAGAGGCATCTCGATCAATTTTTGGCCAAAATCACGCTTGGCCCTCGAGCCCACCCCAAAACCGTGGGCTAGAGCACACCAATTTGGCCCAAAATGGTTTGTTCTCACAGCTTAGCCCGTTTGATCACCCAAACTGCCAAAAAGCCACAATGGCCAACACTAGGCCACTCTCCAGCCTATTTGGGGCAGCCCGATCAATTTTTGGAAAAAATCACGCCCAACCCCAGAGCCCTCCCCGAAAATTGTGGGCTATAGAACATCAATTTAGCCTAAAAAATGGCCCGATCACATCGTTTAGCCCGTTTGACCACCCAAACCAACCAAAAAACCACAATGGCCCACACTGGGCTGCTCCCCATCCTGTTTGGGGCATCCCGATCGATTTTTGGAGAAAATCAGGCCCGACCCTTGAGCCTTCCCCAAAAACCATGAGCTATAGCAAATCAATTTGGCCCAAAAATGGCCCGTTCGCGCCGTTTAGTCCGTTTGACCTCCCTAACAGCCCAAAAAACCACAATGGCCCACTCTGGGCAGTTACCCAGCATGTTTGGGGCAGCCAGATTGATTTTTGGGTAAAATCATGCTGGCCCCAGGCCTACCCTAAAAACTGTGGGCTATAGCATATCGATTTGACCCAAAAATGGACCGTTCGCGCCGTTTAGCCCATTTGACAACCCAATCACCCAAAAATCCACAATGGCCGATACTAGGCCACTCCCCAGCCTGTTTGGGTTAGCCCGGTTGATTTTTGGCCAAAATCACGCCCGGGGGCCCAGCTAAAAAATTGTGGGTTATAGCACACCGATTTAACTTAAAATTGGCCCATTCGCATTGTTTATCCCATTTGACCATCCAAACTGCCCAAAAAAACATAATGGCCCACACTATCCCGCTCCCCAGCCTGTTTGGGGCAGCACGGTTGATTTTTGGTCAAAATCTTGCACGACCACCGGTCCCACCCCAAAAACTGTGGGCTATAGCATAGTGATTTGGCACAAAAATTGCACGTTCGCGCCGTTTGTGTCACGCCTCAAATCCTATTGAGGCAGACTGGCACCTGTAACCGAGGAGGCTCGGGAGAACCAGCTCATAACCTTATACTTCCCATGCATACCTCTATGACAACCCAAAATTTGGACAACATCATGTCGCATATAAAAGGAAATAATCACCTGTATAAGCTCGAGCACACTTATATATGTATATACAATACTTGGCCGTTGGAGCCATCACGTCTATTAACAAAACACCACCTTGATTGTACATTAGGTCTACAAAGCCTCTAGACAATACACAGAGTTTAACTAAGGTCGGTACACACCCCACCATATAACTAATTTCTATACAATACCAAAAGTGACTGGATATAACACGGAAAGCCCCGAAGCAAACTGGAGCTCACCAAAAGCAGCTAGATATCCTGGCTCCTACTTGTGCGGTGTCTGAGCTGAGGTACCTGTGTCTGCAGCATGAAATGCAGGTCTCCCGTGGGGGACGTCAGTACGAAATATGTACTGAGTATGTAAAGCTGTAGATAATCACATATGATATAGGAGCTCAATAGAAATCAGAAACAAGTGAATAAATCGTAATAAGAGTGGACCACACTTACTAGAACTTGTGACAACCTGTACATTGTATTTATTGAATCACTTTACCTTCGTTCTTATCATCTTTGTAATCATTACTATACTACACTGTGACCATTAGGCTGCCTCCAGTACATATCAACTAGGATCGACCCATGATAGGCTTATGCCCCTGGGATACCACCCATAAATACATAAATAGGGATCGACCCATGATAGGCTTATGCCCCTGGGATACCACCCGATAAGAGAGAACTTCCATCACTTAGTTCAATTAATCTTTGAGATTGTTATTTCGGTCGCCACCGCATTTTGATACTTTGAAATAATGATACATCAATAAGAGACATATAAATAGACCATCAATGCAATAACAATGAAGTAAGAACTCATTGGCACATCAATGAAGTGTTTTGGAGTCATCAATGCCATAACAATGAAGTAGGAACTTATTGGTATATCAATGAAACGTTTTGGAGTCATTAATAGCACATGGATCTTGTTTGAGTAACCGGATACCTTCTGACATTCATTAGTGCAATAAACATGTAAGATTTGGAAAACAAGTAAGTATTGGAATGTCTTGACATCTTGTAGGGTGGAAACAAGTTCATTGGTAACGTAGGACATCATACAAAACCATTATGGATCACATGTTATTGAATAACTTTGGAAACTTTCTTAATAGAACAATTGTTCACTTTCATGCCGAAGATATGGTATAGAGTATTCTTTACATACCTGACTGTCAACCTTCAATACTAGTCCCAAATGGACTTCCCGTCTTTTCGGATTACTTATCTACAATGAACATATATAGGAATCTAGTATTAGCAACCAAACGTCACAATTCAATTATTTGAATTCACCAAACTAGTGGTTAAGTAGTAAGCCTTAATTACACCATAAAGGGTGTCACTTTAACCCTCTTATACTCCAATTACATTCACATGCCATGCATATTCATACAACATCCTCCAATATCAAGTTTGGATTCATTTATCCTTCCAACCAATCCATTAAACCAAATTGAGCCATAGATATAAATAATTATCAATTCAATAGTATATCACCATATCCACCTTCCATAACTCAATTACCATATCCACCTTCCACAATTCAATACACCCAAACCATGCAAAATAGTCCATAACCCTATTTCCATCACCTTTCAATAACAACCAATACATATAATCCTCTATCACACATATACATATGGAAAAAAACAAAGGCAAACAATATTCATCCCTTAGAATTCACCTCTTGTTTATGCAATCCTGTTTGCACAAATAATAGGTGCCGTTCGAAGCTCTCGAGATGACAAACACAGTTATCAGATTACTTTGGAATTTCTACGGTTGAATTAAAAGTAATTTAAAGGTCAAATTTGGCTAGGGTTTGTTCTTTCTCAATGATTGATGATGAAAATGAGTTTTTGAACTCATATACATGTATATATACACATATTCCCGTCCATAATATAATAGGAAATGGCCAAAATGCCTTTAAAATTTAAATAATGTCAAATCTGTCCTTTGGTGGACTGTTTTGATAAACTAAAGTATATCGACCATAACTCTTTGATCCGTTATCGGATTTGGGTGAAATTGGTATCGTTGGAAGGATAATTCAGAGGGCTTTCATTTCATATAAAGTAGGCCACCCAGTTCGTCCTGTACAAGGTGTTATGGTAATTTGAAGTTGACCCTAAAAATCTGTTTTGATAGGCTGAAGTAAAACGAGTATAACTCCTTACTCAGACGTTGGATTTGGATGAAACCAATTGAATTGGAAAGAAGACTCAAAGATCTTTCTTTTCATAGGTCGCAACTCTCCCAGTTAATTATATTAAGGGCATTATGATCGTTCGAAGTTGACCCAAAAATTCGGCTGGCCTCAGTAGTTTGTGTGCAGGAAATTTTCCTGCACATTTACTATTCCCAAATATCTCGGCCACCGTTTTATAGTTTCGAACGTGCTCGATTATATCCGAAACCTATCCGTTTTTGGAAATCTTTATATCGTTGGAAAGCTTATTCAATAACCTTCGCATGAAACCATCGACGGGCAAATTCCGGTATAAATAAAATAAAAAATTAATTCCATATAAGTAAGACCAATAGACGTACTTGAATACGCCAATACACGTACTTGAATATGGGGTGTTACAGTTTGACCACCCAAACTGCACAAAAAACCACAATGGCCCACACAAGGCCACTCCCCAGCCTATTTGGGGCAGCCCAGTTAATTTTTAAACAAAAATCACGCCCGGCCCCCTGAGCCCTCCCCAAAAACTGTGGGCTATAGCACACCGATTTCGTCCAAAAATAGCCCGTTCGCGCTGTTTAGCCCGTTTGACCACCTAAACTGCCCAAAAAAAAACCACAATGGCCCACACTGGGTTGTTTCACAGCCTGTTTGGGGCAGCCCTATTGATTTTTGGCCCATATCACGCCCGACCCCCAAGCCCACCCCCAAAACCATGGTCTATAGCACATCGATTTGGCCTAAAAATAGCCCGTTCGCGCTGTTCGACCACCCAAACCGCCCAAAAAACCACATTAGCTGATACTAGGCCGATCCCCAACCTGTTTGGGGCAGCCCGGTCGATTTTTGACAAAAATCATGCCAGGCCCCCAGGCCTACCTAAAAAACCGTCGGCTATACCGCACCGATTTGGCCCAAAAACAACCTGTTCAAGTCGTTTAGCCCGTTTGACCACCCAAACTACCCAAAAAAAACACAATGTCCCACACTAGTCCGCTCCCCAGCTTATTTGGGGGCAGCCCGATCGATTTTTGGAAAAAATCAAGATCGGCCCTTGAGCCTCCCCCAAAAACCGTGGGCTATAGCACACCGATCAGGCCCAAAAATGGCCCGTTTGCGCCGTTTAGCATGTTTGACCACCCAAACCGCCCAAAATAACACAATGGCCAACGCTTGGCTTCTCCCCAACCTGTTTGGGGCAGGCCGATTAAATTTTGGCAAAATTCGCGCCCAAAACCCAAGCCCACCCCAAAACCGTGGGCTATAGCACACCGATTAGGCTAAAAAATGATATGTTCGTATCGTTTAGGTCGTTTGACCACCTAAACCGCCCATAAAAGCAGAATGACCCACACTAGGCCGCTCCCCAGCCTGTTTGGGGCAGCCCGATTAATTTTTGGCCAAAATCAGGCTCGGCCCCCTAGCCTATCCCAAAAATCGTGGGCCATAGCACATCGATTTACCACAAAAATGGTCCGTTTGTGTCAGTTAGCCTTTTTGACCACCCAAATCGCCCAAAAAAACACAATGGCTTACACTGGGCTGCTCCCTATCCTGTTTGGGGCAGACCAATTGATTTTTTACTAAAATCTCGCCCGACCCCCAGGCCTAACCCAAAAACCGTAGGCTATAACACACTGATTTGGCCTAAAAATGGCTTGTTCGAGCCGTTTAACCCCGTTTGACCACCCAAATTGCCCAAAACACTACAATTGCCGACACTAGGCTGCTCCCCAGCCTGTTTGGGGTTCCCCGATCGATTTTTGACCAAAATCACCCCCGACCCCCCAGTCCACCACAAAAATCATGGGCTATAGCACATCGATTTGTCCTAAAATGTTTTGTTCACGCTGTTTAGCCCGTTTGACCACCTAAACCGCCCAAAAAAACACAATGGTCCACACTAGGCCGTTCCCAGCCTATTTAGGGTAGCCCGGTCGATTGATGGAAAAAATCACGCCAGGCCCTCTGAGCCCTCTCCAAAAATCATGGGCTATAGTACACAGATTTTGCCCAAAAATGGCCCGTTCGCATCGTTTAGCCCGTTTAACCTCTCAAACCGCCCAAAAAAAACACAATGTCCCACAATAGGCCGCTCCCCAGCCTATTTGGGGTAGCCCGATCAATTTTTGGCCAAAATCACGCTCGGCCATCGGTTCCACCCTAAAAACCGTAGGCTATAACACACTGATTTAGCATAAAAATGGCCCGTTCGCACTGTTTAGCCCGTTTGACCACCTTAATCGCCCAAAAAACACAATGGCCAACACTAGGCTTCTCCCCAATCTGTTTGGGGAAGCCCGATCGATTTTGGGCCAAAATCACGCCCGACTCCTGGGCCGACCCTAAAAATCATAGGCAATAGCACACCAATTTAGCCTAAAAATGGCCCATTCGCGTCGTTTAGCCCGTATGACCCCCAAACCGCCCAAAAAAATATAATGGTCCACACTAGTATGTTTCCCAGCCTGTTTGGGGTAGCCTAGTCGATTGTTGGCCAAAATCACGCCCGACCCCCGAGCCTACCCTAAAAACCGTCGGCTATAGCACACCGATTTAGCCCAAAAAATGGCCCGTTCGTGCCGTTTATCCTGTTTAACCACCCCAAACCGCCCAAAAAACAACAATGGCCAACACCAGGCTGTTTCCCAGATTGTTTGGGACAACCCTGTCGATTTTTGGCAAAAATCTTGGACGACCCCTAGGTCCACCTCGAAAACTGTAGGCTATAGCACACCAATTTGGCCCCAAAATGGCCCGTTCGCGTCGTTTAGGCCCGTTTGACACCCAAACCGCCAGAAAAACCACAATGGCCCAAAATAGGCCGTTCCCCCAACCTGTTTGGGGTAGCCGGGTCAATTTTTAGCTAAAATCACGCCCGATCCCACCCCAAAAACCGTAGGCTATAACACACCGATTTGGCCCAAAAATGGTCCGTACGCGTCGTATAGCCCGTTTGATCACCCAAACCGCCCAAATAAACCACAATGGCCCAAACTACGCCGCTCTCCTGCCTATTTGGGGCAACCCGATCAATTTTTACTTAATATCACGCCTGGCCTCGAGCCCACCCCAAAAAACCGTAGGCTATAGCATTTTAATTTGGCCAAAAAATGGCCCGTTCGTGCCGTTTAGCCCGTTTGACCATCCAAAGCGCCCAAAAACCCACAATTGCCCACACTAGGCTGCTCCCCAGCCAATTTGGTGCAACCCGGTCGATTTTTGGAAAAATCACGCCCTGCCCCTGGGCCCACCCCAAAAAACGTGGGCTATAGCACACCGATTTGGCCTAAAATTAACTTGTTCGCCGCCGTTTAGCCCGTTTGACCACCCAAAATTCACAATGGCCCATACTAGGCCGCTACCCAGCCTATTTGGGGCAGCCCGATCAATTTTCAGCAAAAATCATGCCAGACCCTGAGCCCTCCCTAAAAAACCGTGGGCTATAGCACACCGATTTAGCCCAAAAATGGCCCGTTCACTTCGTTTAGCCCATTTAACCAGCCGAACCGCCTAAAAAACCATAATGGCCCACACTGGACCGCACCCCAGCCTATTTGGGGAAGCCCTATCAATTTTTTGCCCAAATCACGCCCGGTCCTCGAGCCCACCCCCAAAAAATCGTGGGCTATAGCACATCGATTTGGCCCAAAAATGGCCCATTCGTGCCGTTTAGCTCATTTGACCACCCAAACCGCCAGAAAAACTACAATGGCCAATAATAGGCCACTCCCCAGCCTGTTTGGGGCAGCCCGATCAATTTTTGGATAAAATCACGCTTGGCCCCCGGACTCACCCCAAAAATCACAGGCTATATAGCACATCGATTTGGCCTCAAAATAGCCCGTTCGAGCCGTTTAGCCCGTTTGATCACCCAAAACCGCCAAAAAAAACACAATGGCCCAAACTAGGTCGCTCCCCCAGCCTATTTGGGGCAGCCCAATCGATTTTTGGCTAAAATCAAGCCCGGCCTTCGGGCCTACCCCAAAAACCATAGGCTAGCACACTGATTTAGCCCAAAAATAGCCCGTTCGTGTTGTTTAGCTCATTTGACCACCTAACGCGCCCAAAAACTCACAATGGCCCAGACTAGGCCAATGCCCAGCCTGTTTGGGGCAGCCGGATCGATTTTCGGCCAAAATATCGCCCGGGCCCACCACAAAAACCGTAGGCTATAGCACATAGATTTGGCTCAAAATGGCCTGTTTGTGCCGTTTATCCCTTTTGACCACCCAAACCGCCCAAAAAACCACAATGGCCCACACTTGGCCGCTTCCCAGCCTGTTTGAGGAAGCTCGATCGATTTTTGACCAAAATCACGCTCGACCCCTGGGCCCACCCCAAAAACCGTGGGCTATAGCACACTGATTTTGCCCAAAAATGGCCTATTCGTGTCGTTTAAACCCGTTTGACCACCCAAACCGCCCAAAAAAAAACACAATGGCCAACAATAAGCCGTTTCCCAGCCTGTTTGGGGCAGCCCGATCGATTTTTGGCCAAAATCACTTATGACCTCCAGGCCCACACCAAAAACTATGGGCTATAGCACACCGATTTAGCCGAAAAATGGCCCGTTTGCGCCGTTTTGCCCGTTTGATCACCCAAACTGCCAGGAAAACCACAATAGGCCGCTCCCCAGTTTGTTTGGGACACCCTGATCGATTTTTTGAAAAAATCACGCTCGACCCCCACGCCCACCCTAAAAATTGTGGGCTATAGCACATCGATTTGCCCCCAAAATGTCCCGTTCTCGTTGTTTAGCCCGTTTGATCACCCAAATCGACCAATAAAACATAATGCCCCATACTAGGCCGCTCTCCAGCCTGTTTATGGCAACCCGATCAATTTTTGGCTTAAATCACACCTGGCCCTTGGGCCCACCCTGAAAATAGTAGGCTATAGCACACCGATTAGGCTCAAAAATGACCTATTCGCGTCGTTTAGTCCGTTTGACCACCCAAACTGCCTTAAAAACCACAATAGCCTACGCTAGGCCGCTCCCCACCTTGTTTGGGGCAGCCCGGTTGATTTTTGGCAAAAATCACGCCCGACCCCCTAAGCCTTCCCAAAAAAATATGGGTTAGAGTACACCGATATAGGCCAAAGATGGCCCATTCACGCCGTTTAGCCCATTTGACCACCTAAACCGCCCAAAAAAACACAGTGGCCCACACTGGGTTATTCCCCAGCCTGTTTGGGGCAGCCCTATCGATTTTTGGCCCAAATCATTCCTGACCCTCGGGGACCACCCCAAAAAATTGTGGGCTATAGCACATCGATTTGGCCCAAAAATGGCCCGTTCGCACCGTTTAGTCCGTTTGACCACCCAAACCGCCAGAAAAAACCACAATGGCCCCTAATAGGCCGCTCCCCAGCCAATTTGGGGCAGCCTGATCAATTTTTGGCTAAAATCTCACCTGGCCCCCAGGCCCACCCCGAAAACCGTAGGCTATAGCATACCAATTTATGCTAAAAATGGCACGTTCGCGCCGTTTATCCCATTTAATCACTCAAACCGCCCAAAAAACCACAATGGCCTAAATTAGGCCGCTCCCAAGCCTATTAGGGGCAACCAATCGATTTTTGGATAAAATCACGCTCGGCCCCTCGGGCCCACCCCAAAAACAGTTGGCAATAACACACCGATTTGGCCCAATAATGATCCGTTCGTGCCGTTAAGCCCGTTTGACTACCCAAAGCACCTAAAAAAACCACAATGGCCCATACTAGGCCGCTTCCCAGCCGGTTTGGGGCAATCCAGCCAATTTTTTACCAAAATCACGCATTCTTCCCAGGCCCACCCCAAAAACCGTGGGCTATAGCACTCTGATTTGGCCAAAAAATAACCTATTTGCGCTGTTTAGCCCATTTGACCACCCAAACCGCCCTAAAAACTACAATGGCCCACACTGAGCCGCTTCCCAGCCTGTTTGGGACAACCCTATCAATTTTTGAACAAAATCACACTATGCCTTAGGGCCCACCCCAAAAACTTGGGCTATAGCACACTGATTAGGTCCAAAAATGGCTTGTTCACGCCGGTTAGCCCGTTTGATCGCCCAAACACCGCGTTAAAACCCACAATGGTCGACACTGGGCTGCTCCCCAGCCTGTTTGGGGCAGCCCGGCTCAATTTTTGGCCAAAATTACACACGGCCGCGCAGGCCCACCCCCAAAAATCGTGGGCTATAGCACATCGATTTGGCCAAAAAACTACCCGTTCGCACCGTTTAGCCCGTTTGACCACCTAAATCGCCCAAAAACTACAATAGCCCACACTAGGCCGCTCCTCAGCCTATTTGGGATAGCTCGATTTATTTTTAGTAAAAATCACGCCCGACCCCTCAGCCCTACCTGAAAATTGTGGGCTATAACACACAGATTTGGTCTAAAAATGGCCCGTTCACGCCGTTTAGCCCGTTTGACCAACCAAACCGCCCAAAAAACTATAATGGCCTACATTTGGTCACTCCCCAGCCTCTTTGGGGCAGCTCGATCCCCAGGCCCACCCCAAAAACTATAGGCTATAGCACACTGATTTTGGCCCAAAAATGGCCCGTTCGCGTCGTTTAGCCCGTTTAACCACCCAACTTACCCAAAAAAATACAATGGCCGACAATAGGCTGCTCCCCAGCTTGTTTGGGGAAGCTCGATCGATTTTAGGCTAAAATCACACCCGGCCCCCCGGGCCCACCCCGAAAACCCCGGGTTATAGCACACCAATTTGGCCCAAAAATGGTCCGTTTGCATCGTTTAGCCTGTGTGACCCCCCAAACCACCCAAAAAAATACAATGGTCCACATTAGTACGCTCTCCAGCTTATTTGGGGCAGCTCAATCGATTGTTGACCAAAATCAAGCCCATGACCTAGGGCCTAACCTAAAAATCGTGGGCTATAACACATCGATTTGGCTAAAAAATTGCCCATTCGCGCCGTTTATTCCGTTTGACCACCCAAACAGCCCAAAAAACCACAATGGCCCATACTAGGCCGTTTCCCAGACTGTTTGGGACAGCCTGGTCAATTTTTGGAAAAAATCTTGCCCGACCACTGGGTGCACACCGAAAACTGTAGGCTATAAGCAACCGATTTGGCCTAAAAAATGGCCCGTTCACGCCGTTTAGCCCATTTGATCACCCAAACCACCAGAAAAACCACAATGGCGCACAATAGGCAGCTCCCCAACCTGTTTGGGATAACCCGATCAATTTTTGGCTAAAATCACGCCCGACCCCCCGTGCCCACCACGAAAATCGTAGGCTATAGCACACCGGTTTGGCCCAAAAATAGCTCGTTCAAGACGTTTAGCCCGTTTGATCACCCAAACTGCCCAAAAAAACCATAATGGCCCAAACTAGGCCGCTCCCCAACCTATTTGGGGAAGCCCGATCGATTTTTGGCTAAAACCAGGCCCGACCCTCGGGCCCTCCTCAAAAACCGTAGGCTATAGCACACCGATTTGGCCCAAAAATGGTCCGTTCGTGCCGAGCACCCAAAAAACTATAATGGCCCATACTAGGCCGCTCCTCAGCCGATTTGGGGCAGCCCGGTTGATTTTTGGCCAAAATCACGCCCTATCCCCTGCCCACCCCAAAAACCGTGGGTTATAGCACACCGATTTGGCCCAAAAATAACTTGTTCGCGCTGTTTAGCCCATTTGAACACCCAAACCGCCCAAAAAAACACAATGGCCCACACTAGGCCGCTCCCTAGCCAGTTTGGGGGTAGCCTAGTTGATTTTCGACCAAATCAATGCCCGACCCCCAGGTTCACCCCGAACACTGTGGGCTATGCACATTGATTTTGCCCAAAAATAGCCCATTTACACCGTTTAGCCCTTCTGACCACCCAAACCGCCCAAAAACTATAATAACCCACACTGGGCCGCTCCTCATCCTATTTGGGGCGGTCCGATCGATTTTTGATCAAAATCACGCTAGCCCCCGGGTCTACCCCAAAAATCATTGCTATAGCACACTGATTTGGCCCAAAAATGGCCCATTCGCGTTATTTCGCCCGTTTGACCACCCAAACCGCTCAAAAAACACAATGGCCGATACTAAGCCGCTTCTCAGCCTGTTTGGGGTAGCCCGATCGATTTTTGGCCAAAATCACGCCTGGCCCTCAGGCCCACCATGAAAATCGTGGGCTATAGCACAACGATTTGGCCTAAAAATGGCCCGTTCGCACTGTTTAGCACGTCTGACCACCGAAACTGCCTAAAAAAACACAATAGCCCACACTAGGCCGCTCCCTAGCCTATTTGGGGCAGCACGATCGATTTTAAGAAAAAATCATGCCCGGACCCTGATCCCTCCCCAAAAACCGTGGGCTATATAGCCCACCGATTAGGCCCAAAAATAGCCCGTTCGTGCCGTTTAGCTCGTTTGACCACCCAAAACGCCCAAAAAATACAATGGCACATACTACGCTGCTCCCCAGCCTGTTTGGGGCAGGCTGATCGATTTTTGGCCCAAATCACGTCCGGCCCCTGAGTGCACCCCAAAAATCGTGGGCTATAGCACATCAATTTGGCCCAAAAATGACCTGTTCGTGCCGTTTAGCCTGTTTGACCACCAAAACCTCCCAAAAAACTACAATGGCTTACACTAGGCCGCTCCCCAGCATGTTTGGGGAAACCCAGTTGATTTTCGGCCAAAACCAGGCTCGGCCCCCGGGCCCACCCCGAAAACCATGGGCTTTAGCATACTGATTTAGCCCAAAAATGGACCGTTCGCACTGTTTAGCCCTTTTGACCACCCAAACCGCCCAAAAAACCACAATGGCCCACACTGGGCGCTCCCCAACTTGTTTGGGGCAGCCTGGTCGATTTTTGACCAAAATCACGCCTGGTCCCCGGGCTCACCCCAAAATCCGCGGGCTATATAGCACATTGATTTGGCCTAAAAATGGCCCATTCGTGCCGTTTAGCCTATTTGACCATCCAAACCACCCAAAAAACCACAATGGCCGACATTAGTCCGCTCCCCAGCCTGTTTGGGACAGCTCGATCACTTTTTTGCCAAAATCATTCCCGGCCCCAAGTTCCACCCCGAAAAGCGTGGGCTATAGCACACTGATTTGGCCTAAAAATATCCCGTTTGCGCAGTTTATCCTATTTGACCACCAAAACGGCCTAAAAACCCACAATGGCCTATACTAGGCCGCTCCCTAGCCTGTTTGGGGCAGCCTGATCGATTTTTTTCCAAAATCAAGCCCGACCCCCGAGCCCACCCCAAAGACAGTGGGCTATAGCACAACGATTTTGCCCAAAAACACCCGTTCGCGCCGTTTAGCCCGTTTGACCCCCCAAACCATCGAAAAAAACACAATGGCCCACACTAGGCCGTTCCCCAATCTTTTTGGGGTAGCCCTGTCGATTTTTGATCAAAATCACGACCGGCCCCCAAGCCCACCCCAATAACTGTGCCCATTTGAACACTCAAACCGCCTAAAAAACCACAATGGACCACACTAGGACGCTCCCCAGCCTGTTTGGGGTAGCCCGATCAATTTTTGGCCTAAATCACGCTCGGTCCTTGGGCCCACCCCAAAATCTATGGGCTATAGCACACTGATTTGGCCCAGAAATGGTCTGTTCGCGCCATTTAGCCGGTTTGACCACCCAAACCGCCCAAAAAACCATAATGGCCGACGCTACGCCGCTCCCCAACCTGTTTGAGGCAGCCCAGTCGATTTTTAGCCAAAATCACGCTCGGACGCTTTTTGGCCAAAATCACATCCAGCCCTCGGGCCCACCTCGACATTCGTGGGCTATAACATACCAATTTAGCCCAAAAATATCTCGTTCACGCCGTTTAGCCCGTTTGACCACCTAAATCGCCTAACACACCACAATGACCCATACTAGGCCGCTTTCAAGCCTGTTTGGGGCAGCCCGATTGATTTTTATCAAAAATCACGCCCGTCCCCCGAGCCCACCCCAAAAATCGTGGGCTATAGCACACCGATTTGGAAAAAATGGCCCGTTCATGCAGTTTAGCCCGTTTTACCACCCAAACTGCCTAAAAAACCATAATGGCCTACACTGGCCGCTCCCCAGCCTGTTTGGGCAGCCCGATCAATTTTTTGCAAAAATCAAGCCCGGTCCCCGGGTCTATCCTGGAAAACGTGGGATATAGCACCCCGATTTGGCCCTAAATTGGCCCATTCGTGCTGTTTAGCCCGTTAGACCGCCCAAATAATAATAATGGCCCACACTAGGCCGCTCCCCAGCCTGTTTGGGGCATCCCGATCAATGTTTTGCTAAAATCACGCCCGGCCTCGTATCCACCCCAAAAACCGTGTGCTATAGCACATTGATTTGGTCCAAAATGGCTCATTCGCACCGTTTTACTCGTTTTACCACCGAAACTGCCCGAAAAACCATAATGGCCCACACTAGGTCGCTCTCCTGCCTGTTTGGGGCACCCCTATCGATTTTTGGCCATAATCACGCTCGGCCATTGGGCCCACCCCAAAAACTGTGGGCTATAGCACACTAATTTAGCCCAAAAATAACCTGTTTGCTCCGTTTAGCCCATTGGACTAACCAAACCGTCCAAAAAATACAATGGCACACACTAGGCCGCTCCCTAGCCTGCCCGAGGCAGCCTGGACGATTTTATTCCAAAAATACGCTCGGTCTTCGGGCCCTTCCCTAAAACTGTATAACACACCGATTTGACCTGAAAACGACATGTTCACGTTATTTCGCCCGTTTGACCACCCAAACTGCCTCGCTCACCCCAAAGGCCTACACTAGGCCGCTCTTTAGCCTGCCTGGGCCAGCCCGTACAATTTTTGGCTAAAAACACGCTCGACCCCTGGGCCCACCCCAAAAATCATGGGCTATAGCATACCGATTTGGCCTAAAAATGATTCGTTCGCGCCGTTTCTCTCGTTTGACCACCCAAACGGCCCTGCCCAACTCAAAGACCCACACTAGGCCGCTCCCCAGCCTACCTGAGATTGCCCGAATGATTTTTTGCCAAAAACACGACCGGTTCCTGGGACCTCCCCGGAAAACGTGGGCTATAACACACCAATTTGGCCCAAAAATGGACCTTTCGCATCGTTTCGCCTGTTTGGCCACCCAAACGGCCCCGTCCAACCCTATGACCACATTAGGCAGCTCTTCAGCCTCTCTGGGGTAGCCCGATCGACTTTCGACCTCGCCAAGCCACCCAAACGGCCTCGCCGACCCCGCCAAGCCACCCTTACCAAAATGGCCTCAACAGACCTGTCGAACCACCCAGATCCACTCTAAATCCTGACCGAAGATTACTAGGCAATTTTCATCCAAAATTTAGCCCGAGCCGACCCCCCAACTATTGGCTAACACCCATCGAAAATTGTAAAAAATGGGTCGTTACCATAATTTTGCCCATTTGGCTTGCAAAATGACCTCAACGGCCCCAACAAACCACCCAGATCCACTTCACAGCTCGTCGGGGGGCCGCCGATCGATTTTTTTTCCCCATATCGGGCCAAATCGTCGCTCACCCACCAACTGTAGGCTAACACCCACAAAAAGTCGCAAAATAGGGTCGTTCGCGTCGTTTCGCCCTTTTGACTTGCAAAATAGACCCACCTAACCACCCAGATCGACTTCATAGCCCATCATGAGGCCCCTGGTTCCCCAAACCTTGGGCTTACACCCATCAAAAGTCGTAAAAAAATCTATAATTCCTATTGTTTCACCCGTTTAACTTAGCTAATGGCTCCCTCGATCCCGTCAAAGCAATTCAATCCATTTAATAGGTCGTCTGGGACCGCCCGAGAAGTTTTACCAAAAAAATTTCACGAAGCCCAAACTCACCCCCTGAACCTTAGACTAACACCCATCGACAGTCGCAACCCCCCCCCCCCCCCAAAAAAAAAAAATAAAAAATAAATTTAGTCATTCTGCCTGTTTGACTTGGATAATAGCTCCCTTGGCCCCATCAAAGCAACAAGATCAATTTAACCCACAAAGATCTATTAAATAAATTATTTTAGTCTGGATGGGTGGATGTTGCTTTTTTTAAAAAACATGCAAGCAAAACAACAGAAATTTGGGATTATTTTGATTTTTTGTGTGTGTTAGCATTTAAATTAGTGGGGAATATGGGAGTCCGGATGAGTTTTCGCCAAAACCTCTAAGGTCGGCCTCCGACAATCTATTAAATGAATTGTGTTTGTCTGGATGCGCGGATGTAGCTTTCTTAAAACATGAGCGAAATAACATGAATTAAAGATTATTTTAATTTTTGTGTATGTTAGCCTATGGATTAATAGAGAATATAGGCGTTTGGATGAGTTTTAGCCAAAACCTCGAGTTGGCCCGTGACGACCTATTAAATGAATTGTGTTGGTGCGGATGGATGAATGTAGCTTTTTAAAAAAAAACATATGAACCAAGTAATAGGAATTGAGCATTATTTCGATTTTTCGTGTGTATTCCTCTATGTATTAGTGGGGAATATGAGCTTTTGGATGAGTTTTAGTGAAATCTCTAGGGTCGCCCTGCAATGATCCACAAAATGAATTGTCTTGATCCATATGGGTGGACATAGCTTTTTTTATGTCATATAAGCGAAATAACAAGAATTTGAGATGATTTTCCGTATGTCATATAGCCTATGAATTAGTTGGCAATATGAGTGTCTGAATGAATTTAGACCCAAGTATTTTTGGATGGACAGTCCAAAATTGAGGCAAATAACGTCATGAACTCATAAAAGCGACATCAGCCTAGGCCGTTTGGGGTGGACACTCAGTATTTCAACACAAATGGAGTCCAACAACAATTTCTCAAAAACTCATGTGCTAATACACACCGAAAGCTCCAATAATCACGACTTTGAAACGCCAAAAAAGGAAATCTAAACAACTTCAGTTATGGCAAATTTAAGGCCAGTTGGGGTGGACATTTAGGGTGCACAGTCGCGCCGCACTTGGGGCATAAGCCTAACAAAACTAAATCCCATCTCGGGATGTTTCGCAAGTGCCCCACCCCCACCCACCACCCCAAAGAACGAGTCCCAAAAGAGCCTTCGAAAGCAGAGTACTTACATTCAACCAAAAAAGGGGAGAATACATCAGAATTAACAACTTTTAAACGTCGATTGGTTTGGATCTTGCACACTGAAACTATGGTAACCCCCTAAACTACTTCCGGATTTAAATGGATAGTTAAAAGTGTCTTTTTGATATCAAAAGACAGTCGAAAAGTGCCAGTGACACAAAACAGCAAATTGTTGAGATGATACTTCTTGAGGCCCTACTGGCTTTTGTCATTTTCTCTAGAGTAGGATTGCAAAACTATGAGACAATGCTGTCCCATTTGGTTTCAGGCAATTGTGATTCTCCAATATCATTTTGGTTTACACAAAATTCGTATCCACATTCCCACATCAGTTTTTCTCACTTAGAAAGCAGAATAGAATGGATCTTGGTTGTGATAACATTAAAATATTATACTATCCCTTGGATGCTCTAGCTAATGTAACCATTGTTTTTGATAAGATGCAGAATATCAATCTTTGACAGTAGTCCTCAATATCTTCACATCATGGATTGGTCTGCATTGAAATCAAATGGAAGAGTAAGGGCAGTAAATGGAACTGGAATTAGAGTTTTCATACTCAATAGTATGATTATAGATAGGACTAACAAACTTTAAATGCACAGATGAGTTTTCTGCGTTCAAACACGTAGCAAGGACAAGTTGACCAGAACATTACATATAAAGTGGAAAGTTATCTAGTCTTTCAGGAAATCTCATTTTCTCCAAACAAAGACCACCTGGATTATCGATGTTTTCTGTACACACAACATTTTAGTAGCGTAGCATTGTTCTCATACTAATGTAAACATAAATGTTATAGGGAAGCACAATACCTGTCAGTATTATCAGTTTGCACACTACCAAGTCTCTTGACAATTTCCATTCCCCGACAAACCCTTCCAAAAATAGTATGTTTTCCTAAAATCACATGAACGAAAACTCATCAGCTGATAGTGCACTTAAACAGTGCACCATAAGAACGAGCTACAACCAAAGAAGAGATCACAATTGTACAAGCAATGCTTATGCTGATTGCAGACTAGAGGGACACATCAACAGAGCTGGGGCAGTGTACTAGATTCAGAATAACCAAGGTCTTAAAAAACAGTATTTTTCTATCGCAAAATGAGAAAGTCATCACAAGAATTGTTCTGGGAATCATGTACTAATATTTTAAGGCAGTCTTGATAAGCTCATGAATTTTCAGACATAATCTAGGAAAGGAGAGGATTTTTTCCTCCAGCTTGATTTGGTTGAAACCAAGAGAGATCGACCAGCATCTCATCATGGAAGAATCTCCTCATATACATGGATAGTCATCCATGAACTTAGCTCAAACATGTTGACATGGGGATTCATCTGAATTTTGGAACACCTTTTTCTCGTCATCTAAATGGTTCCTTATCTAGTTTCAAGTTCAATTAAAAGTTATCGTTCTACTGTTTGATATACAAACAGGAAAACAGTGTTAAGGGAGCAAGTGTCATGGACTTAGACTTCCAATAAGCACACCGTGCGACACTTAACAACTCGCTCACAAATCTTTCACGATTTTGCAAGTTCAAGTAAGCCTTTTTAAAAACTAGATAGCTCAGGAAATCTTCAGAGCCTCCCTCTCCATGTCAACCCTTGCAATCCACTCTATTCCCGGCGTGATGTCTTTGGACACCTCCTCCTGTTCATCGTCACTTGCCTCAGTGGCCGAAGGTAAGTGTGATGCCAACGATTCGCTTGGTGTAGGGTCGGACAACAGTTCCTCACTCTTCTTATGATTCTCTCTCCCTTTTCGGTGCTTCTCCGCAGCATCCTGTTTAACATTGGTTGTGCTAGCAATGTCCCCCAGTAATAACCTTTGCTCCGATACCACGTTGTCATGGACTAAGACATCGACTAAGCACACTGTGCGACACTTGACAACTCGCTCATGAATCTTTCACGATCTTGTAAGCTCAAGTAAGCCTTTTTAAACTAGATCGCTAAGGGAATGTTAATTTGAAGAAAGACACAAGAGGATTGCCAAAGAAAGCTTTTATATTACTCGAGACGTGAAAGATTTTGCTTGATGGTTTTACAAATGAATGCCCTTCTATTTTTTTTATAACCGTGGTGTCCGGTCCAGCTTGCGTGTACCTCGGCTAATTCCACGGAATAACTTTCACCTCTCACTAGTGACACGTACCAGGCAACTCTGTCCACCAAAGCTAGAACATAGGAAGAAATCACCTAGTGTTGTCTTGATTGGAAATTGAACCTGAGACCTCATGATGCTCAACCCAACTTCATTGAACCACTAGGTCACACCCTTGGATGTGAATGCCCCTCTATTTATACTACTCACTTAGGGGCTCATATGCAAATAATAATTATTCTACAAGTCCCTCATATTTACAAAATAGTCCTCTCTCTAGAATTTCTACAATGCTAGAAAATTCCAAGGGTCTTCCATGCAAATCCAAGAAATTCTAGGATCTTCAATGGGAAATCTAATTCTCTAGAAAATTCCACTAAGGATTAGTTTCCTTTCCATGTAAGTCTTCCACATAAGCAACTTTGTGCCACACAACACCTATGTGGCGTGATGACGTGGCAGGTCAATCACACAAGGTACCCAAATACATCAGCACATGAACCACAGTCAACTGATTCAACAAAAAGAAGGCCTATTCATACAAATTGATGGAAAACAACCTGGATATGTGTACTTACCATCAAGTGACTGTGCAGGTGCCAAGGTGATGAAGAATTGACTTCCATTCGTATTTGGTCCAGCATTAGCCATGGATATGATACCTGCTCCTGTATGCTTTAGCTGTGGGTTTATCTCGTCATCAAACTTCTGGCTGCAAGGTTAACTTAAGAAGTCACTCAAAGGCCAAGTATGCAAAAAGATGATCTTCTTCTTCAAGATGTCAGACAGACAAATTTTAGTATGACTACAAATGATAATCAATAACAAAAATGACTCTACTATTAGATGCACCCATTAACTTCACCATCAGTCCCTTGTTAATGATGTATCTTCTTCGAAGGCTCTGGAGAAAACAAACTAGATGCAGAACAACAACAACAACTTAAGCATGTGGTAGAAAATACTACGTCCATTTGCAGCAAACTTGAACAGATAGTTAGCCTTATTATTTACATACATGTGACAATAGAAACGGTTTTATTATATCTTCAACAGATGTATGTCAGCAGCAATATAACTATGTATTTGGCATGCTACTCGAGCTCAAACTTCAGTCACGTGAGACTACCCATTCAGTCCATTGTGTCTCTCCGTTTCTATTTTACTTTAAATTTTAAGAAAATTATATAATTCTATAATAACTATTCACAATTGACAATTCATATATAGTAACATTGATTTAGAAAATGCATAAGATAGTACAAGTTGCAATATCCTCTAGGACAGGGGAAAGAATTTGTCACTGGGTATGCACACACATCCATTGCAATATCCTCATCTCCACCACTTTTATCTTCTAAATGTGAGAGTCCAAGTTATTGACCGGACAACATCCTCTCTATACATATTTTGATGGATGCACTAAGAATGAGTAGAAAGGAAGAATAAATAGGAAAGAAAAAGTGTAGGCAACGTCAACTCCCAAACAGAAAAGTAAAAAAATTATACCTAATTCAGAAAAGGAGCTCAATTTGGAAGTAACGACAAAAATAAGACTAGAGTCACATATTGATAGCGTGTTATTAATAATACTCTCTGGGTCAATGGCATGGTGTTTAAGAAAGTAAAAAATGCTTTTGAATTTTGTGGCCTTAAACTAAAGATATGAGAATGTACCAAAATTTTTTTACTCTGGTGGTCCTGAATATGTCATACGTAAAGACAGGATTAGGAGCCGACAAAAAAGGAAAGAGTCATTCTTTTTGAAATGGACTAAAAAGAAAAAGAAAACAAACAAATTGAAATGGAGAGAGTAATAGAAAGTACAAGTGATCCAAGAAAGGTAGAGTAAAACTATTAAAGATAGACTTGCACTACTTCTTAGCATCTTTTAAATAGAGCAAAGAGAGACTCCTATTTTGTAAGATAAAAAATGTTAGATCCCCAAACTAACTAGACTGATGCCTGCTCTCCAGCAAGAACGTAGCTATATTATCTGCCTCTCCAACAAGAACTGAATTAGTTATAATGTGCTACTTGTCCTTCTCCTATCTCACATGGGATATCAAATGCAATTTGAAGGACAACAACAACAGCAACATAGCCAATATAATCTCATAAAGTGGTAGGGTCTAAGAGGGTAGAGGGTACACATACCTTACCTCAGAGACAGAGAGGTTGTTTCCGACAGACCCTCGACTCAAGAAAAAATAATTCAAAGCAGTCCAGAAAAAGAAGTAACATAAGTAGAAGAAATAGCAAATAGTTACAAAAACAACAGATAGTAAACAAAACTATGTAGCTGAAGTACAAGAAAAAACAGATAATAACAGAAATCAATGTACAAGCAACTACAAGAGCAATACTACAACTACTAGTATTGATCGATAACAATACAACGCACTACTACTACCTACTAGTACGGATGAAGTAAAGACATACACATATAACACAAACATCTAGGCCTTTACATACCCATAGATAGATTCTCCACCTCTTCCGGTACCAGTAGGGTCTCCACCTTGAACAATAAAATCCTACACCCAAATACGAAAGTGATAAAACAATATAAATAAAGCTCCAAAAAAGCATTCAAAAATGTAAAAAAATTAAAAAAAAATGATGATGATAAAAATGAAACCTTAATGATTCTGTGAAACTTGACATCATTATAGTAACCTCTTCGAGCAAGCTCTATGAAATTTCGGCACGTTCTTGGAGCATGCTTGTAATACATCTAAACAAATTACAAAATTTCAATATTTAGCTCATTATACGGAAAACACACAACTTCAAAAATGGAAGAAGAAGAGATCGAGTACCTCAAATGTAATAGGACCCATGGAAGTTTCTAGAGTGACCTCTGGTGGTCCTCCTTCTGCACTCGGCCACATCTCTGAGATTCTACCAAGGGTTTTTCAGCTAATTAAGTGAACAAATTTTGAACTAATGGGGGGAATTGCGCCTGCTTTGCTATCCATATATAGGCCGGATCTCCTCTTATTTGGGTCGGGTCGGGTTGAGGAGGAAATTAAGTAGGGGTATGCAAAAACCGATTCAAAATTGATAGATCAAATCGATAAAAATGTTATTGATTTAGTGATATTGGGTTTACGGTTTTCTAATAATTTTGTGAATATTTTTATTGGGCTATCGGTTCGATTTTCGGTTTTAAGATTTTAGTTAGTGGTTAAATCGATAACTCAATAACAGTATATTAAAATTAAATTTTTATTCACACTTATATAATAGTGACTTTAGATTCTGTATACATGTTTTATTGTCTTTTGTATTTTATAGTTGCTGTCGTAGTTTTTTTAATTTACGTAAACTTTATACATAATGATATAGTGTAGAACAAATGAAAATAAGAGAAAGTAAAGAAATATTAGGAAGTTTTTGACCAAAATCATCCTTATTATTTCACCCAAACTCTAACTTCATCCTTATAATATGTTACTTAACTTAAAACATCCTTTTAAGTTTTAAAAACTTGATCAAAAAGATCCCTCTGTTATGTTTTCCATCCATTTCTAACGGAAGTTTGTTTATTTTGTGTCAAATGTACCAAAATACCTTTTAATCTTGTAGTCCTAAACATGTCATGTAGAAAGTTGAAATTAAAGTATTGCCAAAAAAAGAAAGGGATCATTCCTTTTTAAATGGACTAAAAAAAAAAGTAGTTCATTCTTTTTTAAACGGAGGGAGTATCATCTTAAGAAGTATGCATGGTTTAGAATTTTGCATTGATGGTTTTAGATATAATTTAGGACATCTAGAAAGTCGCAGTAATTAAGTACAGAAATGTAGCATTTCACTAATTGCTAAAGAATTGTACAGAATGTCAAAGAATTACTTTCTCCATTCATCTTTAATTGTCCAATATATTAAAAATAGAATAGATGTTCAACAGTATTTTTTCATTTTGAAAAATTAATGAATATTTTGCCATTTTGATTTTTGAGTCAATTTTACCTTTGCTATTAAATTCATTGAATTTTTCAAAAGCATTAACTTTATTATATTCAAATTATGATGTAGTAGAATCGAACCTATTATTTATTATTTCTTAAGGTGTTTACCAATTCAATAATCGTTAGGTAAAGATTGACAAAGGGAGTAGTCATGAGATAAACAATGTACTCCCTCTATTTAGTTTTACTTGACCCCTATACTAAAATAATTGTGTCAATTAAATATACCATGATTCTATTACTATTATTTACTCCTATCATATTAACCACAAAATATCACAATAAATAAAGCTACAGACAAGACAAACTTCGATAATTTTAATTTCTATGGCCCTTTGGAGGCGGGAGAATGAAAACTCTCCAAAAAAAAAAAAAAAGACAGAAGCTTGTGTCTTATAAAACTCCCCTTAGAATTAGATATGGAAGAAGAAAGAAATGTGTCACGTGAATAAACAATCTTCCGTTAGGAATGGATGGAAAACATAACAGAGGAATGTTTTTGGTCAAGTTTTGATACGGGACAAATGGCCATCTTATCTTTTGATGACATCTTTGGAGGCCAACACATAGAGGCTCAAGACTTGGTCACCACGAGAATACAAAAACATGCATGGAGGACCCGTTTTGAGCATAACTTAAAGCAATCTCGCGTGTGGAAGATTGCTTGGAGCATTTAAGATTGAGGACTCACGATTTTGGACCTTAATTAAGGACATTTTGGACATTACACATGGTGTATTTATACACCATGGCCGCACCTATCATTAAGGACAAAGTGGTCTTTTTGTCTTCTTTTGTATTACACTATAAATAGGTCATTTTAGCTCATTTCTTTGCAGATTTTAGATGATGAAGAATTGAAAGACATATTTTCTCTCTTTTGAGAGTGTAACACCCTTAGTTGTAGGGCTTGGAAAAGCCATCCTTAGCATAGGGCTTGGAAAAACCAATGTTGATCTTTACTTAGAAACGGTAGATCTTGAGGTGAGTTCATTCCCTTGGTGGTCACCATAAGAGTGTGGTTTTGATTGTTACATTCATTAGGGGTTAGTGTTGAAATACACTTGGTTCTTAATCTTGTAATAATCTTGGTCTCACTATCTATATTTATTTTCTATGCAATTTCCCTTGTGTTTATGTTGAATCCGTGACTTGTTTCATCTTGTGTCATTGTTGTTGTTTTGGTGTTAAAATACACCTTGTATCTTGTAATCCTTGTGTTGTTATTGTTGGCCGAAAGTTGCTCTCAAAGGGGTCCTCGGGTTCTAGTTGATGTATTGGACTGTTTAGTGGTTGTTTTGTGCTTCTCTTATTTTCCTCGTATCATTTGGTATCAAAGCATGGCTTGATCCTGTTCCTACAAGATCAATCTTGGGCTTGCTTGATAGAAAATTCAAAAAAAAAAAGGTGTTAGAAAACTGAAAAATCAAAAAGAAGCAAATCTGTCCATTTTGTGTTCTTGGCCGAAAATTGTGTTCTTGTTGTGTCTTGGCCGAGATTTGTTTGTTGTGTGACTAGATCTAGTAGTGTTCTTGTTTGTTTTGTTGTTTCTAGTGTTAGTTTTCTTGTCCACTAACACTTTGAGTCTAGATCTAAACTTGAGTTTGAACTTGTTGAAAGTTGTTGTTGTGAACATAAGCTTGGCCCATTGTTGTTGACCATTGTTATGGTGGACTGTTTTGGTCGTGTGGTTTCTCCTTGATGTTCTAAACTTGACCAAGTGATATTGTTGTAACTTGGTGGCTTGAGAACCATTTTGTTGAAATTGTAGTTGTCTTGGCCAAGTGTTGGAGATATTGTTATTGTGGATTGGAGTTGGTCGTGTGAAAATTGTTGGTGTTCTTGAAGATTATTGTTATAGTTCTTGGTGTTGATGTTGTTGTTCTTGATGTTCATCACCACCTTCATATATTGTTGAAGATAAAGTGAATGTTAAATCCAAAAAGTTGAAGAAAAAGGGTGTATTATTTGTTAGTCTTGAAAGACACTGCAACCAACAAGGACCTATCAATCAAGTCTCAACCACTTTCCAACACTTTTCCATGATTTAAGGATCCATGTTTTAAGGAGAAGTACAAGAAAAAGTCAAGTCTTGAAAATTGAAAAAGGCTACAAGACTTATTTTCCCTCCAAAAATAAATCCCACCAATCTAAATTAATTTTTGACCAAGACTTGAACCTTTGAGAATAACCATTTGTTAAAACCGACCCAATACGTGGCTGCCACGTCATCACTGCTACTGTTCACGCAATATTTTCGAGCTCAAATTTTAGATTCTTAGTTTCATCTTATTGTTTCATTAGTTTCATGTCTTGATTCTAGAATTAATTAACAACTAGTAATCACCTACTTAGTTGTAGATTAATTATTGAATCCGTTTCTTCGTGTCTTCGTTATTTATGTGCTTTTCTCATTTTTAACTCGTAGTAACTTCTTTGTTTCAAGTTCGTAAGTAAATTTTATTTTGTGTCTTGAGTCGATCAAACAAGAATCTATTCCGGCCGCCAAGTAGAATTGACATCTTATTGACTACCGGAGTATAAGCAACTTTCAATATTCGCCGCTCCAAGTTGTGAGGATCACAAAAGTGAGTGAATACGAGTGTTGGTGAGAAGCTTTTACTACTAATCTTGTTTGTTCATTTTGTAGGTTTAAAAGGTAATATAAGGGGAACATGTCTTCGATAGTAGGGGATTATTGTGATTACAACATGGGAGACTATGATTGTAGTGAGGGGTTTTATGGCTACGAAGTTGAGGGAGATTGCGGAGGCTATGAAAATAGTCATGACCAAAACTTGGGCAGATTTGAAAGTTACTATTTTGAGGGAGAAAATGAGGTGAATAAAGTACCTAGTGCTTATGGTGACTTTGGAGATGATATAGGACCTCGTGATGGATCTTATGATGACGTTGGGGCATGTGAGGAGTCTTATAATTCTCACTCTGAACCTAGATTTGGTGTTAGGTATAACCCTTTCGTTCGCAAAGCTTATGAGAGCTATGATGAGAGTACACGTGAGGAGTGCGAAGATTCATTCTATCCACCTTGTAGTACTCCTTATCAAGATCGATATAGTGTGAGTGGTTATACTAGCTCTAGTGGAGGTTGTCCAGCAAGAAGAAGAGGGTATGCATCTCCAAAACCGAGGGGTACTCGTGAGCTTTATAATGTTGATCCAAGAAGGAGTGTACACTCTGGAAAGGTGACCATTTGTGGGATACCGGGTTGCCTCATTGTATTAAATGATAGGTACTATAGTAACTACATCGTTCCATCCATGGTTGACTTCTTGGGGTTGTTTCGTGAGCCTTTACTTGTTCCATACTTCTTGGACGGGTTTAAGGTTACCGAGAGGGTCAAGGTTGTCTTCACCCAATTTGAATACCATGAAGAGGTGTGGTGTGATATTCTTCTATTGACATACGATCATGTATGCTTAGTATCACACCCCAAAATCCCATCGGGCCGGACTGGTACCCGAAGCCGAGAAGGCCCGGGAGAACCCGTTCAAATACTTGTACTTTCACTTACATGTCACTAAAAATTTGGACAGCACTTCGTTGCATATAGAAGGGTCTAATTACCTATATCAGTACAACACGCACAAATATATATATATGTAATACTTGGCCGTCGGGGCCACCATATATACAAATATAACATCACTATATAAACTTCCATGACTTTACCCTTCCTTATGTCTACAAAGCCTCTAGGATATACATGACATAACTAGGGTCGGGACAAACCTCCCGCCCACACATGACTCCTGTACAATAACAAAACATAAGGAACCGACTCGGAAAGCTCCGAAGCAAACTGGAGCTCACCAACAATAGCTGTATGACCTGGCTCCTATCTATGTTGTGTATGAGCTGAAGCACCTGTGCCTGCAGCATGAAATGCAGGTCCCCCGTGAGGGACGTCAGTACGAAATATGTACTGAGTATGTAAAGCTGTAAATAATCATATGTGATATGGGGGATCAAGAAAATCAGACACAAGTGAATAAATCATAATAGAAGTGAACCACACTTCATAAACACTTTTAGGATCATGTACATTATCATTAATCTGAATTGGGTTCTTGAATTCAAACACATTTGTGGAACGGTATACATTCGTTCATTTCATTCTTTACAATTATCATTCGCCATTATCTCCTCCTCCCGAACCTCCAACCACCTAACAATAATCAATACTGTACCGTACTGTGACCATTAGGCTGCCCCCAGTACATATCAACTGTAATCATATCAAGTATCGGGATCGTCCCATGCTAGGCTTAAGCCCCTGGGCTACAGCCCACACGTATATCAAGTAACACACATAAGAGATCTTTCCAATAACTTAGTTCAAAAGCTTTTGAGATTATTACATTAGTGTTCATGCCAATGTAGTACCTTTGGAACAATGATACATCAATAGGAACCAAGTAATAGACCTTCTATACAATAACGATGTAATAAAGACTCATTGGTACATCAACAATGTGTTTCAGAATCATCAATATCACAACAATGAAATAGGAGCCTTTTGGTATATCAATGAAATATTTTGACACTTTATAGAATGGAAACAACTTCGTTGGTAACGTAGAACAATACATGTTTTTTGGACAACCTCGGAATCTTACTTGATGGAACATTGGTGTTTTCATGCCAAAGAACATCGTTAGAGTATGCTTTACATACCTCGTTGTAGATTCGGATACCAATTCAACACAACTTCCCGCCTTTACAAATCACTTATCTACAATGAAATATTTGACATCTAGTATTAGCAACCCAACACCACAATTCTCTTCCATAATTCCATACAACCAATATTTGCAAAGCATTCCAAAAACCAACTTGAACAGTAGGTTTATGTGCATATATATATATATAATCATCATTTCAATACCACATCATCACACCAAATCCCTTCACAATTCAACATAATCCAACCATGCACAAGAATAATCCAACATCATTTCCAATCATCTTTCAACAACAATCAAATAACACACTTCTTATGCTCACATGCATATATATACATATACATATAAATAACACCAACATAATTTACATCCTTACCATAAAATGGCCCTTTTGATTTTGAAGTCCTGTTGGCACAAATAAGGGGTGCTTCTCGAAGCCCTCGAGACGGTGAACACAACTACGGAATCAATTTGGATTTTCTACGGTTGAATCACAAGATAATTGGAGTTGAAATTAAGCTAGGGTTTCTTATTCTTCAATAATTTGGATGATAAATGATGGATATGCAGCTAAGTATATGTATATAATGACCAATTTTCGTCCATGAGGTGATGGAAAATGACCATATTGCCCTTAAAATTTAAGTAAATCCGAATCTGTCCATGGTGGACTGTTTTGATAGGCTAAAGTAAATCAACCATAACTCTTTGCTCCGATAATGGATTTGGGTGAAACCAATTGAATTAGAAAGAAGACTCTCGGGGCTTCTCATCGATATATAGCAGCTCACACAGTTCATTTTGTACAAGGAGTTATGATCGTTTAAAGTCGACCCAAAAATCTATTTGGCTGCAGTACTTTTGTGTGCAGAAAATTTCTGCACATTTACTGTTCATTGCGTCCACTGTTTTCAAGTTTCGAACATGCTCGCTTATATCCGATACTCATCTGTTTTCAAAAATTTTTATATCGTTGGAAAGCTAACTCGATAAACTTCGCATAGAAACTTCGACGAGCAAATTCCGGTATAAATAAAGTCGATTCCTATACACATATAATCAAACTATACCCTTGAAACCATCTCAAAATAATCAATACTCATACTTAAACTCATATATACCTAACTTATGATCAATACATATACTCCAACACATATAACCATGGCTAATGCACGTAATTAAGTACGGGGTGTTACACTTAGGTGCCAATTGGTTTGCACAACATAGAGTTCCAAACGTGTAAAATTGGCCAAATATTGTAAGAGACCAATGGGGGAATCGCCTCATGACTTACTTGCTGCCCAAACCACGAAGAGAAATGTCTACCTACTCCAATCAGAATTATTATGAGAGACAAAAGATTGAGAGGAGTATGGAAGTGCAAGGTGGTAATCCGAGAGTGGAAAAAGGAGAGGTTGTGTGGAGCAAAGTGAGGAGATTACCACCAAACCATGCTAACATTGGTTGTCCTTCTATTTCTAAGGACATTTGTGTAGGTACCAACATGGCAAGCGAAGAAGAACAATGCCAAAAAGAAGTTTCTCCCCAAGCTTTTGGAGGACCTTCACACCATGACAAAGAAGAATCTACTCAAGGACTTCAAGGTAAAATGGCTAACTCTAACACTTTTGTACATGTGAATGATAATTGTGTGGCTAGTAGCCCATTGAGTGTGAGTTGTAGATTGCCTATATGTGAGTCTATTGTTTCTTTGCCACTTGATGATGATGTACATGTTGTGAGAGTGGATACACTAGTTGATTTTATTGATGACCGAATCGACTCTTCTTGTAAGATCGATTTATGTGTCCACCTAGTGTTGAAACCATTATGTTGAATGAAAGTACATTATCTTCTGAAATTTATGTTGATCAACTTATGTATGAAAATTACCCATCACTTGAGGATGTGTATGATGCAATTAATGAACCTCAAGTGTGTGATGATGTTGAAAATATTGATCAAAGGACTAGGAGTGAACTCGAGAGCTATTCTTGGGATAATCTTGCACTTGAAATCTCTTTGAAACTTGATATTGATCTTTTAGAGAGTGATGAACGTGTTTGTTCCGAATCTGCCCATGAAATAGATCACACTCTTTTTAGGTATAATGTCTTGTTTGAAGATGATTTAAACACTCCTAATGAACCTAGTGGTGAAAATGATGGTATAGCTTGCCTTGGAAGCTATAGCCTATATGTTAACCCACTATGGTGTGACAACATTCCTCCTAAAGAGGGAAATCTCTTCTTGGAAGATGAGAGTACTCTTAAGGGTAAGGAATGTGTAGTTGCGGAAGCTACTTCTTCTTCTACTTTGTGTGATTTCATTGTTGAGAGTACTCATGGTGATTATTGGAAAACTAGTAGTGAGTACACACATGAGAGCACCTTAGTAGAAGTCGATTTGAGTGATACCTTTCTCTACTCTCTATTTACTTTGGATGATATGTATGTTATTGTAGAGAGTATGTCATTTAGTTTGGGTATAGACCACGGAAAAGGGAAGTGTTGTCGAAACCCGTGTCTATGGCCACTTTTTTCATTTGACCCCGGTGCCAAATTTAGAAATGGTGATGTTGGTGCACCAAACTTGTTGCTTGGTCTACATGACAAGCAAAGTGTCACTCTTGATATATCCTATAACCAAATCCTTCGTACATCTTTTATTGAGTTTTTAATATTTCTTTCAAAGGATTCTTGGTTATATTGCAAATATGTGCAACCTTGGCATGTTGAGATGATTTGTTATGCTAACCCTAACCCTCATGCCATGAGGAGTTTGTATTTGTTTGTCCTCTCTTCGGTTTTGCAAGGTTTGGATGGAGGTCGAATCCTTTTCAAGAAGGGGAGGATGATACGGGACAAATGGTCATCTTATCTTTTGATGACATCTTTGGACGCCAACACATAGAGGCTCAAAACTTGGCCACCTCGAGAATATAAGAACATACATGGAGGACCCGTTTTGAGCATAACTTAAAACAATCTCGCGTGTGGAAGATTGCTTGGAGCATTTAAGATTGAGGACTCACGGTTTTGGACCTTAATTAAGGGCATTTTGAACATTACACATGGTGTATTTACACACCATGGCCGCACCTATCATTAAGGGCAAAGTGGTCTTTTTGTCTTCTTTTGTATTACACTATAAATAGGTCATTTTAGCTCATTTCTTTACAGATTTTAGATGATGAAGAATTGAAAGACATATTTTCTCTTTTGAGAGTGTAACACCCTTAGTTGTAGGGCTTGGAAAAGCCATCCTTAGCATAGGGCTTGGAAAAACCAATATTGATCTTTACTTAGAAACGGTAGATCTTGAGGTGAGTTCATTCCCTTGGTGGTCACCGTAAGAGTGTGGTTTTGATTGTTACATTCATTAGGGGTTAGTGTTGAAATACACTTGGTTCTTAATCTTGTAATAATCTTGGTCTCACTATCTATATTTATTTTCTATGCAATTTCCCTTGTGTTTGTGTTGAATCCGTGACTTGTTTCATCTTGTGTCATTGTTGCTGTTTTGGTGTTAAAATACACCTTGTATCTTGTAATCCTTGTGTTGTTATTGTTGGCCGAAAGTTGCTCTCAAAGGGGTCCTCGGGTTCTAGTTGATGTATTGGATTGTTTAGTGGTTGTTTTGTGCTCCTCTTGTTTTCCTCGTATCAAGTTTTTAAAACTTAAAAGGATGTTTCAAGTTAAGTGAAATATTATAAGGATGAAGTTAAAGTTTGGGTGAAACAATAAGGATGATTTTGGTCAAAAACTCGGAGTATTTTCTTATCAGTTAAACCAAAAACGATTAACCAAAAATCGATAACAAATATCTTATTGATTCGGTTATTGATTTAGCGTGTTTACAAATCGAAAACCAATAAACCAAATTGATAATGCACAAAATCAAACGAAACCGACCAATACGCACCTCTAGAAATGAGGGAGGGAATTACAACGGGGGAATGGAAACTCTCACTAACTAATCAGTTGAAAGTTCAGGTGATTTACAATATGCAAGTTCGACATCTCCACGGAACGCGACTTACCACAAATTAGATATCAAGAGAATTTGTATAGACATGGTAAAAAGAATACATACATATAGCTTTAATTTTGAATAGAGGGAGAAAAACCCACAAGAAAGTTACAAATCAAAATATAAAAATTTCAGTAGTTCACCCATTGTAATGTTGTAGTAATTTTCGTCTTTCCCTTTTTAATGAAATTTAAAGCTAGCTAGGGACACAACAATACAAGCACACGCTCCCCCTCACCCAAAATGAACACAAATAAAAACATATCAGACTAAATGGACACTTAAACAAAGGTACAAATTACTACAAAAGTAACATGAAGGAAAATACAAAGATTAAAATAAATTACAATTTCTTTTGGTCATTTGTTCTTGATTAATGCCTTCTGTTAAGTGCAATAGCAGACAAAAGAATCAAGATGAGCAAGAGGACAATAGTGATAAACGCAGCCACCACAGCTCCACTAGTTGTTTGGCAAAAATCACCAAATTGGTTACAAAATGCAAGCCAATTAGCATCTTGGTTACCATTGTGTGCTAAGTACACTATGGCTGCTGATGCCCCTGCTGCTGATGTTGTCAATGTCACAATGGCCTGAAACATAATGTGCACAACATTAATAAAAATTAAATGTTTAAGACTAACATAAAGTTTTGAGTTATATATATATATATGTGTGTGTGTGCGCACGACATTGGATGTTAACATAAAAAATTTGAGTTGCTACGTAACATAATGTTTAGAGATAAAGCATCCAGTAACTCCCCAAACTATGACCAAAGCTGTTACTACGACATACTTCAACTACACAGGGATCCTATGAAGTTCAGCTATTTGATAGTGTTATTAGTAGTTCATACGATGTCCTAACATCATTTATGTTGTTATAAAAACTTCTCATTTAAGAAAATGTAAAGGTACACCGTGCTTACGGTGTCAAAGATGATGAGGAGGAGCCTTGGAGCAACGACATGAGAGCGCGCGATGCACACTATAGAGAACGGTATGGAGAGGACTAGATAGGCAACCACAATTGACATAGCTACCACAAAGAACCTGCAAAAATACATGCAGAAACAAATTAAACACTAGTATCTGGACTACACATGCATGTATATATTAATATCGTAATCGTGAAAGTAAGACAGGTACGTACATAAAAGTAGGAAGATCGTCGTAGCCAGCTTCGAATTGAAAGAACTGAGTAAAGAATGGAAGAGTTTCACCAGCAGTAGCCATGCCAACAGCAGCACCAATGGAAGTAGCAACAGCAGCAATTCTCAAGATTAGATCAAAAATAGCAATGCCTCTCTTGTAATTGCCAGCTCTTTTTGTTGGAACTGCAGCACTTGAAATAGCATGAGAAGGTGATCCTAATAGTGGGGCTTTTCCTACTTTCCTCTCTAATTTGCTACTCTCTCCCATCTCAATCTTGGTTGGCTCACTTTTATCCATTTTGATTAAAGAAATTAAACTTGTGGGGGTGCTTTTGTTTTCTTGATTCTTCAATGCCTAATGATTTTGCTTGCTTGTGATGAGAATGACAAAGTGGAATGGACATTATATAGTGCTAAAATGAATTAAACTATTAAGGAAAATAGTAGCATCATTTTTTAGACTAATGGAGCTAGCAAGGAGGTTGGTTGTTTAATGGTTTTAAGTACTATCAATGGACACACTCCAACTTTACATGGTCCTATTACCCCTGAACTCAATTCTACCTACTTTTGTCACCCTTTTGTGCATATGACACCTTTATTATATAAAATGGGGCACAAATCAAAGGTGTCACGCCAGCTAAAAAGGTTGAGAAAAGGTGTTACACCAGCTAAAAAGGTTGACAAAAATATGCTAAAATTTAGTTCAGGAGATAATAGGACCCCGTAAAGTTAGAGTGTATCGTTGTAAATTTGATCATAATTCGGGGTACTTGATGCTTAACTCATGGAAGTTTTAAAATCAATTCATTTTTTATTTTAGTAAGATTATTTTAAAATAGCTAAAAAGGAGCAAGAAGAGTGGTTGTTCAATTCTATTAGCAAGGAGGGTGGTTGTGTAATTCTTTTAAGTATGTCAAATTAGATAATGGAACTTTTAAAAATAATTATTTTAAAAAAATCTTAGTTAACAATATTTATTTAACTAAAAAGGAGCCAAAAAAGTGAGAGATGGGGCAGATAGAACAAGAATGATTGGTGGACCAAGTTAGAAATTAATTGGAAAATCACTATCATATTACCTAATCTTATTATTATAGTTATTTGACTACCATTGTTACAATTAGTTAATTAGAAAACATACATTTTAAAATGAATTATGTTAAGAATAACTTTTTTGCATGGATGAGTCAAGTCGAAATTAATTTATTCCCATGAGTTGACAACTAAACAACGAACTTTTTCCCCTAATCCACTATGCAAATTAGTTGAGATCATTAATCCAAACAAACAAAAAGAGTCTTACAAACTAATGGAAGTTGGATCATTGGGATATTTGACTTTCTTAGGTTCATCGATTCAATTTTTTTTTTTATTTCTTTTTTTATAATAGAAAATTTTCGAATGCGCGTTGTTAAAATTCACAGGATTTCAATTTTTAGAAGTAAGTAAACCTCTCAGACATTGTCATGAAATTTCACTTTTGAAACTTCTTGACGTACAGATACACAAACAGAAAAATTGTTCAATCAAGAGTGTATTGTGTTCTAGAGTTAAATTGAGCTAGCCCTTCTTTATTATTAATAATTTATTTATTTTCAATTTAGCATAGACCACCCATTGGGTTGAAAAAATATCAATTTCAGAGAATACTAAGTTGGGCTACTGTTTTAACTGAACTAATTTTCTTTTCTTGACAGACGTGTGTTGGACTTAAATAAATTAGTGTACTTAGTAAAACACTATATTATGTAAAGTGAAATAATTGCAGTTGCAGGGGTTGAAATGAAAAGAGGTATAATGAACTATGTTGCTTGGACTCTTTAAAAGACTCGTCCTGTTCATGTCGGATCCTCTAAGAGTGATTCATTTTTGGAGGATCTGACACGAGAGTGTAGTAACATTTTTGAAGAATACAAGTGCCATAATTGGTGAATATTTTCTTAGATTTCTCTGGAAGTAACCGGGCCCACCCCCGGAACCATGGGCTATAACACGCACCGATTTGGCCCAAAAATGGCTCGTTCGTGCCGTTTCGCCTATTTGACCACCCAAATGGCCCAATCGGCCCACCCTCCCCCGCTCCACAGCCAGCCGGGGGGACGCCGGTCGATTTTCGGCCCAAAACTCCACCCGACCACGGGCCCACCCCCGGAACCGAAAGGGAAGTGGAGAGGTACATTACACTACTACATTATCCTTCTAAAATTGGACAGAAAGAAGTAAATAACCAAACAGCCAAAATGAGAAGAATAGATACTTCTGATGGTAGAAAATCAACAAATTCCCTCTACTCCATTTTCTGTAACAGTAATACAGGTGCTAAAGCTGGTAAATATGCCTGAATCAAGATAAACAATCTATAGTTAAGAAGAAACTATGATGGCAAACTCCATCCACGTTCGGCTAGTGCTTTAATCACCTGGGCAGCAGCCTCCTTAGTATCATTCAGGGGACTATAGCTCCAACTTTCAGATATCTATAAAATAAGAGGATGAGTATAAGACAGTCACAACTTTTGATTCCAGGCATCAGGCCCTTGCATGGCCGGTGACTGTAACGCGTAAGCTTAATGTTTACTGGTGTATTCACTTGAATTCCAAATGAAAGACATGAATGGTTGCAGTAAGAGAAGATAATGTCAAATGGCACGCGGAATTATCCACTTCCAATTGTATTTCAAAACTATGCAGTGCTATTAGTAGTTGTAGAAATTAAATAGTGCCTACTGCCAGAAGTAGTACAAGCAAAAAATAATGTACTATAACTCTACTCACATCTTCTATTCCAGTGAATGGCCGAACCACTCCTCGATTTTTCAAGGATCGATGGAAGTCTCTGAATTTCCACGTACATCGCTCAGCACCAATTACATAAACAGGTTTCCTGAACCGTAAACTCTATAGATGAAATAATAATGAAAAGGAGAACAGAAGGAACATTGAATTGACAAGAACCAACAAAGTCAACTTACCCAGTACTGCAAGCCTCACTTAACATACTAACTGAATCAGCAGTGACGACAAAAGCATCTGCAAGAGCCAAATGTCCCATATGTGGATTTGGACCTGAAGGGTATTAATGTAAAGAAATGTTGCATACATCACGTCAGTGGCATCAGCAGGAAATACAACTAGAGACACAGTTCCAAATATTCTGTGAATTGGCCGAGATTTGAAGTATCAGCAATATCCCCTCTGAGGGAAAAAGATTGAAGTATCTTGAACATCCAATCGCTTGCTTTAATTTCTTGTTAGCCGGGGGCACTTATTTCCAGAAGATGATTTCTTGTCAATATTTCATACCATGCGACGTAAATGGAAGATTATGCTTCCAATTGTCTTCCATCTACATATAGGAGGAAAGACAAGTAAAAGGTTTCATAACAGAGATGGCCAGGATGTCCTCTTCGTTTATGTTGGAGTGGGCAGAGGAAGAAGAAAGAAAAGTTGTTTGATGAAAACCACAGAAGAACATCTAATAGGGACATAAACTAAACAAACTTCTTTTTTCCTGAGCATCCTTTCCTTAAATAGCAAACTACATCCCCATTTTTTTATTGAATTTCTATACAAGATCTGTAAGCCCAAACTTCTGCTACTTGGTTCTTTTTGCTGTTCATTTTTTCATTGACGAGTGTTCTCTTCTGCGAGGGACAGGAATACAAAGGTCTTGCTTACCGGATAACTTTCCTGGTAAAGGGAAGAAAGTTTGACAAGCTAAGAATGTATCATAGAAAGAGGAACTCAAACTGTGACGACTATTTTCACTAGTTTCAAAAGCTTGATTGACCCTTGGGATTGAATCTGGTTAGGGTATGCCCTTGTAAAGACTAAAACCTCGTCGGGCCAAAAATAGTAAAAGTGCGACAACTCTTTGGTAGTGAGTTCAAACTTACTTTCTCTCTGGTTAGTAGGAATTTCTTGACCATATCGGTGGCCGGTGGGTGAAGGGGTCATTGGTCTCTTTATATGGTCTTGGGTAATACTTCCCTCATGAGCTAGTTTTTGCGGTTGAGTTAGCCCAAAGTCCATTTCTTTATCATGGTATGAGAGCAGGCAAAGGTTCTGGGATCGAACCTCACCGCCATCCATTATCAAAAAGAATTTCCACATGCTTGGCCCATGAAAAGAATCAGGCCACGCGTAAGGGGGCATGTTGAGAATATAATTAAGCAATTCTCTAACAGCTTAAGCTTTTAGATGAAATGGCCACACAATTCAACACAAACATTACGTCAACAGTACCTTCACCATTCCATACGTGAACTTTAGGATGATTTCCAAGTTCTTCCCGTATGATGTCCGAGACCTGTTAACTACAATATCAACAACCAATAACCAGAAGGAAAATAGGCAGAAGAAACTGATGAAATCATATACCTTACAAGGAGTCCTACGAGAGAAAGATATTCTGATGCTCCCGCATGTTGGAACAATATTCAGCAGCAAGGCTGTTAGCTCCAGTGCTAGGTCTGTCTCGTATCTACAATGACCTGGAAAGAAAGACTTGTGAGCCAAAAAGGAAAATAGCTAGTTTAAGTTGTAATGAATGTGCTGGCAAATTCTAGATTTTGACAAGTTCCACAAGAAGAATTAAAAGCAGATATATCATGCCAAAAGGAATATCACAGTCATCATGGAGAACCATATATTCCACCACACTTCTCTGGACAACCCCAAGGAAAAGATTTCTTTAACTTTTCTCAGCAATCAGCCCGCCCTTTGACAGTCAGATTTCTACTCACAAAAACGACTGTACCAGAGTTTCTATTCAAGGAACTTGCTCAATCACTAAGCATTAACAGATAAATTGGAATGAAATAGCTCTTCTTTGTTTTCAAGCAAGGAGTGGGGAAGGGGGAAGCAGAAGGAGGTTTGACCCCTTGTTCATGTAGATTTGACAAGTCCCTAAGTCCTAATCCCTGTAATAAATAACAAGGGGAAAAAGAACAAAATTATTTACCCAGAAATGACTAGGCAAGCACCATTCTGCAAGATGAAGCGCTTTAGCAACAATAAGAGCATACAAGTATGTATATAAGCAGCACTATCCAAACCATCCTTCCCCTACCCTTTCAAATCATATTGTACAAATAAATATGATCAGTCATGGTTTCTAAAGAGATGCCATAAAATCCAGAGTCCTTAGCCAGACAAACAGAAGGCAACCAATAAGTGCTTCTAAATAACCGAGCAAAGGAACTCAAAAGAAGAACTTAAAGGTCTAAACATAAGATAGTGTTTATACAGTCATTTCCTATAGTAACAGACGATGCCAATTGTGACTAAAGCACATTCAGAACCTGGTTAATTTAATTCTTAACATTTTCACGAGGATTAACGACTGGCAGCCAAAATGCAATCACCCCTTCACAACAAAATAAACAAAGCACAGTAGAGGAAAAAGACTTAAATATGCAAATTACCTGTAGGCCCTCCAACATTAACCACAAGCAAAGGTCTTGGTAAAGTTGCTAACTCATCATGCCAAGTGTAAGCTGCATCCTTCAGCGCATTAGAATCAGCTTGATGAAGGGCTCCGACAGTCAGTACCTGCCACAAAATTCTCAGTGAAGATGTCTACAAATGTGGAGGTGGTAGAGAACTCCAAGGTTTCGCAAGAAAGATGTTTCAAGAAATTTGCATACCACGTGTCTATCGGGAGATGTGCGAGGTGTTATCCACCTTTGAAGAAGCCAAGGAATTTGTTTTTGTCCCTCAGGTGTCAAGGGATAATAATCATGACGAGGTGTGATCACTAGGTCAAACCTATCTAGACATGACCTGGGATGTTGAATCTGAAACACAACACAACAGAATTTTACCATTTCTAACTAGCACTATATGTTATTAGCAAACTTTCATTCTAATACTCCTTTGGAACTTCAAACATGGAAGGTAAAAGCAAATATCAAGGAAATACCAAACAGCATTGGCACTGAGAAAGGGATAGTGGTGTTAATGTTGAAGGTTTATATTATCCTAAGTGCGAGAAAAAAGCCTAAAATAATTTATTTAGGAGATCACTTGTCATATGATATCCCTCTCTCCCTTTCACTATGTGTGTGTGACATGACCAATGCAAATACTATTATCTAACCGAATCTAATGTGCCAACAATTAAAAGCGATGATTATTCAATCCCAAAGGTGCAGGAGAGTGGATCAGTAGAGATTAATAAAATTTACATTAAAGAACCTGAATTCCTTATTTGAAATTTTATATTTGGTATCCCTCTCATTTGATATTTGGTTAAACTTTTAAAGCCATTACAAAGTCAAAGGTGAGTTGGTAACTAGAACTTTGATTCAACAAATTGTGCGAAGCCCAAAACCGAAATAGAGTCCCGAAAGGAAATGGACCACCAGAGTGAAATTGTGCTTACACGCAAATTAAATTCCATTTGTCTTTGACATCCAATGTTTGGAAGAAACAGATCCTACTTGAAGAGAATTATATATGGGGGGCATGACCTCATAACTTTTGAAAGCTTTTCAAACTTTGTAGGACTATGCCAATTAAAATGAAACATCAGAGAAAAAGAAGAACATCAGAAAACCAATAATATTAAAATTCAAGAGAAAACCATTCAGCAAAACAAAGAAGTAGCATTCGTAATTCATCTAAGCGAATATGCGTTTCCATCACTGGGTGAGAAAGTTCTGATATATCACACAACAAAGCTTAGTTTTGTCAAACCTGCACAGTGAATACATATTCTGGAGCTAACTGTTTTATTGAGCTTGAAATGGAGATAGTATCACGACCTGATGCAACTACTAATGATGGACCATCCCTAAATTTTGAGAAAGTGAAATAGAAAGATCAGATGTAATGTTAACATCTGAAAGCAAGATTTGTGCCAACACTACCTCCTGCAAATAAGAACTCGTAAACAAGCTCACGGGAAGTCAATATTGCAGTTGCATAAAAACTATTGCAACACACAAGCATAGATAGTTTGCTCAGGGTCTCAAAAGAAACTTCCTCCGGCAGAACCAATTTTACATGTAATTGTGCATTGATCAAGTGTCATACACCTATTAATCTTTTTTATCTCAGCAACAACAACATACCCAATGTAGACCCACAAAGTGGGGTCTGGGCGGGGGGACACGATTTATATTTTATCTCAGATTTATATTTTTTTGCTTCAACTTCCTCAACTGTTTTGCACTTCCCATAATTTTGAAAGACGTTTGAGTTTTTTGGGAGCCCAGTTGCTATACCCACGTGACTTTTACTCGAAATAACATAATAAGAAAATATCTACGCTATTTTAGAATTCTATTTGACTTTATATAATATTGGGTCTGGACAACAACCATTGCAACATTTTAAATGTGATTGCGTCAAAGAGAATCTTCTTGCAAACACTGCTTAAACTTGAATTCTAAAATGCAATTTGTTTTCTTTAACGGTGGTACGAGTCTATAGAACAGATCCTGTTCAAGTAAGGTCGTGCAATTTGTTCTCTTCTTGGATAAAATTTTTTAATATTATGCCTAACCCTCATGTGCAACCTTTTTGATTGATTTAAAAAGGTTTCACATGAGGGATAGAAACTGTATAATAGATTTTTTACCTAAAAGTCAGTATCCTTAAAGGAATACTTGAAGTTTTGCGCTTCCCTTCTTCTATTCCTGAAGATTGCAACAGGTGGGGATTCATAGTAAAAGAAAGCTATATCTAAGGAGAGTTTTCTCTCTTTCTCTTGCTAAATATATATATCTTCTGTATATAGCAATTTTGACCCATCAACTCTACAACTTTGATTGTCTAGAAAGTTCAGGTGCTCAAGGCCAACAACAATATTCATTATCTTCAAGCTTAAGATGAAAGGAATTTCGCTTTAGCTAGTGGTAAGAGCACAATACGTGATGTGTAGATTGCGGATTAGGCGCATATAAAGGGTTTGAATACGACTGCGGACAAAAGCATGTTGTTTAAGTGGAGAAGGATAGAGCAGTGAGCATCCACCGAGTTTCGTACTGTGAGCCACTAGTCATAGAGATGTCTAGATTATCAAAAAAAAAAGATGAGAAGAATCCCCAAAAAACTGTCTGCATCACTGTTCATATCCAGTAAAGTTGTCCTACTCAACAACTTTTTCCTCCAAACCAATGTCCTTGACGAATTTAATTTGCGCTATATGTTCCTTCGCTTTAGAGTGAGCAACATATAAGGACCTAAAAGCCCCAATCTACGTTCCATTTCAGTAAGTTTTAAGATGCCGAACATCTTGTAAGTTGTACCTATAGTCAACAACGAAGTCCAACAACTTCATTGAACTTTCGATATTGTCTAATAAAATTTTCAAAACAAAAGTTCAACAGCAAAATAAAAATGATCAAACAAAATGAGAAGAGCTTAAACCATATGCACATACACATATCGATGTGTTTCACAAACAGGAGGCCAAACAGATACTGCCTAGCTGCTTAAAGAATATGCAATGTAATTAAAAGCCATTATTTAAAGTGATGAAGCAATGTAAAGCGAGGGATTATCACTTTATGGGTGATTACAACGAGAAGAAATTGATTCATTAAATTTCAACTTTGAGGTGTTAAATTAATATCAATATTATTGTCTATTGGATGCTGAAATTAGTTATTTTAGTTATAAGTTGATTATTAAAGTACTAACTTCTTATATTGCGGTACTTCATAATTTTCAGTAAATTGTGCGCTTCACTTCTCGTTTTTTTGCTTCAAGTTACATTGACTTCATCACTTTTTGGCTCTTTTCGCTTTTAAAAACAATTAGCAGACGAACTACTAATGTGGTCAACGCAGAAAAAAAGGCAATTTAAATCCACCATTTTCTGATTATTTCATTGCTTTAATACCACCTGACTAAGAGCTTGAAACACATCATTAGGACCATAGAAGTATAGAACACACGGGATGCAAAAAAAGAGAGGAATATAAATAAACGATAACAGAACATACTTGGCAAATGCTTCACAGGATAGTGTTGCAATATGTTTTGCATTAGCTTCTAGGATATCTGAAGAAACTGCATCAGCAGCAGCAAAACACAATCATTAGGCATATAATATTAAGACAGCATTTCAATATGAGTGAACTTGCAGAAATCCATAGTACCTTGTCCTTCAGCAGGAAGAGGCATCAATTTCTGTCCTCTGACTACAATTTGAGTTGGAAGTGTATCTCCATAAATCAACTTTCTGACATTTTCTAACCTTTTGTGGAGAGAAACAGGCAACCACTGAATTCGCTTGTTAATACCTCCTTTTGGCCTAATAACTCGCTGCAAAACAACGAGCAAAACCATTGTAAACACCACATGAGAAATAACAACAACAACAACAACACACCCAGTGTATTTATTCCCACCTAGTGGGGTCTGGGGAGGGTAGAAACACCACATGAGAAATGATCACACATTAAAGAACTATGCCAAGCAGGTACTTATAGGCCGCGGAGAACTAATAGTGCAGTTAAATTTCCTTCAAAATCTATCCAACTAAGAAAATTGCGCTCTTTTTTTTTTCACATAACATGGTCCATTTGTAGACATACTGCAGAAATAGAACCCCTTATATCTTCCTCTTCAAATCTCATTCAAGATAGACTAGCCTAGAAATGTATTCCATCGACTTGCAATCACTAACTCGAGTTGATATCTCCGATGGTCACTCAACTAATACGCATTTTATCTCAAAAAAAGTCACTTTCTTTTGTTTCCAATTCTGTTCGACAAAGAAAGTGACTTTTCCAGATAACAATTATCAGTCTCACTAATTCCATAAAAAGTTGCTCAAGAAAAAAAACTAGAGCTGCATTGATCAATAGCTTGAGATACTTATTTCAACCAATAAAATCAAATTACAGAAAACAAGTACGAATACACAACACTGGGCATGCAAAACATACCCCAAAAGAAGCATTATTCCAGTTTATACTCCATTAAAAACCAAGAAACAAGAATAACGCTAACATTATCAATAGCTTAAAAAAAAAAAAAAACTGACACCTTTGACGTGGGTCCCATTTTTTTATGTAATAAAGGTGTCGTGTCAGTACAAAAGGGCGACAAAAATTCGCTAAAATTGAGTTTAGGATAATAGGACATGTGAAGTTGGAGTGGTGGTAGCAACTTTGGTCATAGCTCGAGGGGATACTGTATAATTATCTCATTTATCTAACATGATAGTAGCTAATATGTATTAATTGATGCAAATACTAATGTAGTATAGAGCTGAATTGCAAGAACAAGGTCACAATTATATAGCAAAATAGTGAAGGAGAGAAATAGGGAGTTGATTATACATACATAGAGTGTTTGTAGATGGGATAATCCCAAAGCTCGAACCAAACCAAAGCACTGATTTTCTGCACCAGCTGCCCCATTTCCTATTATATATACTCTCCTTATAACCCTTCTTCCCATTTAATTCTTCTCTCACGACCTTTCTCGCCTCTCTTGTTTTCATTTCAAGGGGAAAATATTAGCATACTCCATATCCATATGTGAAGATTTATTTGTGGCTTTTCAAATTTGGAAGATTTAAACAAGTTTAGTATTTAGTTTTTTTTTAATATATTTTAAATTATTAATAATAGTGATTTATAGTATTTTTAGTTTCTACATATATAAATTTGAAGATTTTGTGTTCAAATTTACTTAAAAATATTTATTATTAGAAGTTTTGTTTTATTAAATGAATCTTATTAACTATGTCAAATTATAATTGACAAGGTTAATTTAGTAAAATAAACTTCTAATAAGTGTGAGGTAAGACTGCATACAATATATACTTGTCGAGCCCTTCTCCGGATCCTAATTAACGTATTCATTAAGAGGTGTATCGAATCAATATATGTCAAACAAAATAAAACGAGAACACTAAGGAAAAATAATACCAGTACTTATTTTTGAGCTAAAATTCTTTCATATACAGGTAAAAATGCATGAAGAAATAACACTAATTAATTAAGTTGAAAAATCCGAACTTAGAATTTTTGCCTTATTTTATCATTTTAGCTAAAATCAAGCGTTTATAATGTCTTATTTAATTTATTTAAACACTACAAAAATATTTTTAAGGCTATTTTGGTCTCCTATTTTGACTTTAAAACGCTTAAAATGATCAATGTAAACAAACTCTGATTAGTTTTCTACTAATTGAGACTCATAAAGTTAGGTGTAGATAAAAGAAATTTAAGCCAAATAAACAACGGTAGAAGTTTTCTACTATAGTTTTCTTTTGTTTCGAATTAAATCTTTTAAAAATATGCCGGGAGAAAATTAAATTAAAGTGTGAAAATATCAATAATTTGCTTTAGAGATATCCAAGTTACATCCATGTTAATTTATTGTACTCATAATAATTATATAATAGCCAAATTTAGGCAAGTTTCTCGAGAAAAAAAGATATTCATTCGTTTTTGAATTGACGCAATATATGATACTAAATAAATAGGGATACAAATAAAAGTTTACTAAGTGTACATATAAGTAAATTAATATCCATATATCATGTTCATGCATGAATCTTTGGAAGGAAAAAAATTGATTGATGAAACTAAAAATACATGTCATGCACGTCTTATGCAAAGCAACCAATGGATGAACTAAATAAGTCAAAAAATCTTGAATTACATTGTATAATAGTATATAATACACCCAAAAAGATTATGTGTTATTGTTAAATAAGAAATTTTCCTTAATTAATGTATTTAAAAATTGTATACAAATTTGTATTGCAGTACCACTAATTTCAATAAGAGTTTATATTCCTTTTTTTTTCCAGACATAAAATTCATAATCCTTACGGACAGACAAGGAAAACAAGCATATAGCTTTCGTCAAACTTTTTTTAAAAAATAAAAAATTCTTCTCTTTATTTTTACTTGTCCACAATTTTAAAAATAAATTTTTACTTTTAACCTATCTCGAAAAAATAATTATTTTTTCATGTTTTATCCTTAGTATTAATTATTTTGTTTTTCTCAAAATCATTTTTCAAGACCTAATAGTATCAAACATCAATTAATAAGGATATTGAAATAGTGTGTTTGGGACGTTTCAATTCAAAATGTGACAACTAAAAGTAAACGGATGGAGTAAATAATTTTTGGGAGTGATAGAAAATGCTAATTAATTAGTTGAATAAACTTTTTTGGATTAATTTCAAAACAAAATCTTTCCTTCTTTAATTTCCCCCATGACCCACTCATCCTCCTTTTTATAGCTTTTGAGTCTACAAACAAAGCATACTTTTTTTCTAATATTCTCCTCTTCTCATGGATCTCCAAACTCATCATCAACAACAAAACACAACCAAAAACAAAAATAATAAACTCTTGTTCTATTTCCCTATTAAATTTTCAAACAAAGATGTCTCTCATGCATTGCTTTTTCTCTTTTTACTCCTCTCTTCAATTCTTTTCTACAATATAATTATAACCCCACTTGATCCCCAGTCTCTTATTAGCATTGCTTTTTTGTCCAAAATATTACCCAAAAATTCATCAAAAACATATTGTGATTACTCTAATGGAAAGTGGATTTTTGATGAAAGTTATTTTCTTGATCAATATAATGAGAATTGTCCATTCTTGGATCCCGGTTTTCGATGCCGGAAAAGTGGTCGTAGGGATTTAAATTACCAGAAATGGCGATGGCAACCTCAAGGTTGTGATCTTCCAAGGTAATTTTATACTTTTTTTAAAAAAAAAAAAATATTTTATATGTATGGTATGTACGTTAATTACTATATATTGCATGTCTAAATGCTTTATTATATTTTAAAATTTTCCATATTTGTAATTTTTCCTCGTCTTTCTTTCTTGTATTTTTATACTTCACGAGGAGTGAAGGGATAGAGGGACGGCCTCCTTATCTATCGAGTTTCAAGTCATGCATCATTAACCCTTAAAGATTTTTCGTTTTTTAATTAACAAGAGATGAATTAATTTAATTATTAAACTATGAGAATGATAATGAGTCGTAATATTTCTTGAACTCACTCTCCGCCAAACTAGTACCTAAAAAAAAATTCTTTCACAGATTTGTTTTCCTTTTTTTACTAAAGGTATATATTGTGGAATTTTTTTACTTTTATATACTATTTGTTTTCCTTTTTAACAAAAAAAAAAAGAAGAAAAAAAACTTTAGTTTCCTTAGAAGTTATGTCAATGTAGGATCCTGCAACAAATGGCTAATTAACAAAACTTAGCTTTCTCTTTCTTTATTTCGATGGATAGTGCTTTTCATGTTGTTAAGAAATCATGAGGTGTGAAAAAGTTGAACCTTTATAATTACCTTCACCTTTATTTGTTGTCTTTTCGTGATGATTTATATTTCTTTTTCTTGTTTAAAATTTGTATTGATGTTATTTGAGCATATATTAAGATCATTGCCATATGGGTTAATGTAAAAGAAAGAGTGAAAGACTACTGAATTATTGTTTAGGGTTAAAGCTAAGACAACCAATTGATAATTCTCAAGCTCATCTGAGGTTAACTTGATAAATTATAAGCATTAATTTGTAACTTGATGAAAATGGCAAGTAACAATTACTATTATAAACTACTATAAATCACCTTTTTAAAACATAATTCTATATTTAATGGTAAGTAATATCCTATAATAGCTTACCAAAAAAAAAATAAAAAAAATCCTATAATAGGGTTAAACAGAATCTTTTCACTTAAATTAATCATTTATAAATTATAAATTAATATCTTCTCTTTCCTCACAATGCTGAAAAGTTGGAATAAAAAAGGATTTGATTCGTGTCACAACTCACAAGTATTTCAGAAATGATAACATATAATTGTGCCCTTTTAACTACTTTAATTTTGAATATGCACAAGTAGGCAATTAAACTTGTATAAAGTTGAACAAGTAAACACATGAATCTTAATACACGTAGGATGCATGCAGGACATGAATTGATCAGGTAGAATGCCACATAGAACGCATGTACCTACTTATTCAACTTTTTACAAGTTTAAGTGCCTACTTATATGCACACCCAAAATTGAAAAGGCATAAATGAAAGTTGAAGCCAAGTTAGAGAGCCCATTTATTTATGTATTGCATGAGCATACCTGTTAGAACCTGAAAGCATGAACAGGCCAAAGACAACTTTGGTGTATGACGGTACTGAACAAATCGATTCCCGGAAGATGGTGAAGAACAGGCCAAAGACAACTTTGGTGGATGTCGATTTGATACAAATCGTTGGTCTGGCATAGATATAAGTTTGGATGATCATGTTTCTAGACGAATCGAACTAAACACTAACTAATTAAATCTTTACTTTGAAAATGTTGTTGTTCCATCTTCTGGTTTTTAAACTCTCTTTAATTGTTTTTTTTAGTAACATCTTTAATGTTGCAGATTCAATGCAAAGGATTTCCTGGAACGGAGTCGAAATGGTAGAATAGTGTTTGCTGGAGATTCAATTGGAAGAAACCAATGGGAGTCAATGCTGTGTATGCTAGCACAAGGCGTAACCAACATATCAACCATATATGAAGAATTTGGGAACCCCATAACCAAACACAGAGGTTATCTCTGTATGAAATTTCATGACTACAACCTTAGTGTCGAATATTACAGGGTACCTTTCCTAGTAGTAGTCGATCGACCTCCGGCGAATGCATCGAAACAAGTGCGAGGAGTGATCAGGCTCGATAAGTTGCACTGGTATTTCACAAAGTGGGTTGATGCAGATGTGATCATATTCAATGCTGGACATTGGTGGAATCAAGACAAGACTGTCAACATGTATTTTCTACTTCGTACATATCGATGGTACTCATGAGTTGTACTTACTAAATAATAATAATAAGAGCCTTGGTTCATATTGCAGGGGCATACATTTCCAAGAAGGAACAACGGTGAACATGACCATGAATGTTGTGGAAGCTTTTCGAAGATCCTTGAATACTTTGGCCTCGTGGGTGATTCAACATACCAAACCTGAAAAGACTCACGTCGTCTTCCGCAGCTTTTCACCAGTACACTACAGGCAAGTACACTACTTTGTACGAAATAATCAATTGTCACCTACTTCTATTTTCTCATTGGTTAGATTCATAATCGATCGATCGGAGTGATAATCGATTTGTCCATATATCGATCGAATATTTATCTATAAAATGAGTCATTTTCCTAAAAAAAAAGACTTCTTGTCTATTTAATTAAAAAGAAGACTTGAGAAAGCCATTTAATAAAAGATCCCTTGCAATTAGGGGTATGCAAAAATTAAACCGACCCGATAAAAATGCTATTAGTATATTGGTATTGAATTATTGGGCTAAAAGTTTTTTTATTGATTTTATAAAAAAAATTATTGGGTAAACCATTCGGCTTCGATTTTAGCTTATATATATATATTCACAATTCAGTGATTCACAAAACATTAACCTATTCAGGACAACAAAGACACAATATAAAACACGGGTATTGTCGTATTGGAAAGCTTGAAGCATTTAATAGCTTCCAACAATTAGGATTTAGTTTTTTTTCGAACTAAAATTCAGTTCGAGTTTGAAAATTCTTGGGAACTACAATACATTGCGCAGAATTTTGCCGATAACTAATATTTCGTTTTTTTTTATGTTAGCTGTTACTATTTTTATTTTATGAGTTTTTTTATTGGTTAAATTGAAAATCGAACCGTTAAGGACCAAAAACCGATAAATCGAATTGCAGGGATGGAGCTTGGAATGAAGGTGGCCACTGCCACACAAATACAGCACCAGAAACAGACTATACCAAGCTGGAGAAAGAGCCAATCAATAATATATTCATTTCTGAGGTTGTTGAACAAATGCAAAATACAAGAAGAAACGTGACCTTCCTAAACATCACATATCTAAGTGAGTTCAGGAAAGATGGTCACCCTTCAGAATATCGTGAACCTGGCACCCCGGCTGATGCACCGCAAGACTGCAGCCACTGGTGCCTACCAGGAGTGCCAGACACTTGGAATGAACTTCTTTACGCCTATCTACTGTCGAATGGATATCGAACCAAGTTGAAATGAATTTGATGGTAGCACTATATGATTAGCTGTTTGCATCTGCTTTGACCTGGACTATTCATCAGCCTTTTCAGTTGGATTCACCTCAGTTTCCATTTCCTTGACTTTCTCAAGCTGCCTAAGGAGGTCTAATCTGTCTGGTCCATATGTAGAAGGTATCTGCCAAAAAGAGAATCAACCAGTCAACACAGCAGACAGGTCATTCAAATTGACAGGAAATTCATGATTAAATACAGACCAGAGATGGCATATATCTTTGAATTGCAGCCAATATAGCAGCGTGCCCAACTGCTGTAACCTGCAAGAAAAATTACCCGATGTCAGCTTGCACTGAATCAAGATCCACGAGTGATAAGACATGCAAAGTGCTGCAATCATGTAACAGGTGTGAAAGAGGAGAGAGAGAGAGAGAGAGAGAGAGAGAGAGAGAGAGAGAGCTCGTAAGCTTTGTTCAAAGGGCTATTTTGTTAATTGTAACTCAGCTGAAAGACTTCAGCACAGAAAATGCCCTCTAAACTAAATTGTTGAGCATCAACAACTATGCACTTATTGTTAGTAATAGCTTCACTACACTTGGTAATGCATTATCCAAGCTCAGAAAAAAATGATGCTCGGAATATATATGGGTTAAAGCTAATATCCTCCTCAGTTAACCTACAGATATTGGACATGCTTGACAGCGAAATTGTTTAAGAAACAGAAAATAAAAATAACATGAACTATCATTTTCTAGTCAACAAGTTCTACGGAGCTTTAATTTGTTGTCTGATAAAGAGCAACAGAATAGAACTACTTACAGGGAGAAGCATCAGAAATCCAATAGGTACAACTGATGCCAAGTCAGTTAAAGTTCTCCGCAATGCCTGCTTCTCTTTTTCTGTCAACTCATCCCCTACTATGGACCTCCGAAGTAGCACTAAAGCTGCAGCAACATCGATAGCGAGAAGCTGAGTTCCTTGCCAAACATCCTGGACATGGAAAATCCTTATTACTCTATCTGAGAGTCAAATAGAGGGTGTTTTGATTGGCTTATTTTAAATGCTTTTGGCTTTTAAGCTCTTTTTTAATTTTTGGAAGTGTTTGGGAAAGAAATAAAGTGCTTTTAAGCACCTACTTGTAGGCTAAAAAGGTACAAAAATAAGTTAAAAGTCAAAAGTTGGGTATTCCCAACTTATGGCTGTTAGCTTTTAGCTTCTAAGCTACTTAAACGGGCCAATCCAAGGACCTCAGTAATAGACAATAACAAATTCTTACTAGTAACTGCTCCTGAAGATGAGTCATGGTTTCCAACAGAATAGTAAGACATGGAAAACCCGTGTAGAGTAAACTCTAAATTATAAACTCTACTTTGATTGTGCTTATAAGAACTCCATTTCCTACACGTACAACAGTAAAGACCGGGAGCAGGAAGATGGACCATATGGAGGCAGATAATCGAAAAACACAAAGTACCGTGAAAAAGAAAAAGAAAACAAGTATAGACAATTATAAATAGCACTGGCAATAAGAACAAGGTCGATTAAAAAGTAAACACTTATCCAATAGTAATAAGTCCATGGAGGAACCCGAACCGAATGCGATTCAATACCTATTGATGGAAGTTTTCTTTGTTAGACAATTGGTGGAGTTAAAAGCTAATTAAATGGGCAACATGTCTATCCCCGTGCCCACGGTATTTTCTCCAAGGTAATTCCACGAAATGGGGTTATAAAGCAAAGGAAAACCACACTATGGCTCTATCAGTTGACATATGATGCAGTACGTAAAACACAAAAATAGATCAAGAGCATAATACCGTGCTAGTTTCTTTCAGTTTGTCTAATGATTTCTCAATAACACTCTCCTTTTTCTTCTGAAGAACCAATTGAGTTCTTTCAGCTCCTGCAGAATGTGTGGAAATGCGATCTGTCTTCTGACTTTCCTCCTAGAGTAGAATGCACAGACAACAAGCTAAGAAATTTTCAGAGATATATAAACAGACCATGCATCTCAGAAACGTCACTCTCTGGAAAAACTGAAATATACAGAAAATCAACTCAAAACAAATGAAGCCGGGTCATGAATGACCTAGACCATGAACTCGAGATGCTAGAAGCAGTATCTATAATTAAGTTACATAAGAGCACTCCATTCATCTGATTTTTCTTGTCCAAAATTCAGGAAGAGATCAAGAAAGGGGATAAAGGGGACACATGAATGGCTGTCGGTTAAACACCCGACGTCTTGCATAACTACCTCCAGACTATGCAAAGAACAACTTCAATAATCTGTCCATAATGCGAAGAGTTTTAGTTTTTGCTTTGTTTTGGCATAATGTTCAAATGTTAAGAGGAGTAATTATACAATTAAAATTTACATGTTCAACAGTGTACTTCAAAAAAACACCTACCCCCAAACCAAACTCATGATCTAAGAATTATGGAAAATGCAACCAAGACACTTGATGGATGTGGGATTTAACAAAAGATGATCTCAGAACTATAAGATTAGAACTCCACATAGAACATAAAATAGTGTCAATCTATACCAACATCATTTAACATGGAAGTTTCTTCGACCTAGAAAAGAATTGGAAGTTGAACCTCTAACATAAGAGTTTGTTCATTTCTTTTATAGGAATTAATATTGACAAAAGGTCCACACCTGGTGAAATAAGCCATCATATTATTTAGCATACAATGAGATGATCAGAATTTTTCCACTTTTGAAGGATTATCACAACAGTAGTTACAAATAGACAGAAATGAAGATTATAGACCAAAGAATACTTATGTGTCATCATTAATCGGTTGGTTGTCATGATAATCAGTCCAGCCTATAGTCTATACTAAAAATGGAAGAGTAAAGTCTCAACTTCACAAAATGAAAGAGACAAAAAGAAAGTGAAATAAAAGACGGTGCATCTCACAACATGCTCGACACAGGCCTTCTAGAGCAGTTAGAAAATACCTCCTCATATTCATATTGATCAGCACTTCTTTGAACCCGCTTCTCCAGTTCCATTAGCTCACTCCTTAGTAGTTCAAACCTTCGAACTTCATTTGACTTTGAATCCATAATGCCTGTACTCTCTGATGGCTGTTTAGAGCCATCACCACCCTGCACTTAAAGAATGATTCTCAGTGACTTGGAAGATAAAATCATCTTTAACAAGTTTACAGAAATTTGAATTATAGAAGAAATTGATTAAATGACCAACCTAAGGGGGAGAAAGCATGTACAGTGGCACGGAAGCAATTTCATTAATATGCAAGTAGTCTCAGAAGGAGACAGTATGCAGTAAAAGGGGTTACACAAAGCAAGACATCACTGCTTACATTTTCAGGTGAACAGAATCATCAAAAAAGCAATGTTTGCTCTTTGTTTGACAACTCTTCACTGAACCATGTTGTTACCTGCTTTCCATAAAATAACAATGGTTTCCGGAGATCCATGCTTCAGTTTCTCTAATGAGAAATCTTAACGACGAATTAAAAAAAGTTTCCAATTTCAAAAATATTTTCCTTGTCAATAGTTTGAGCCACATGGAATATCTTTTACACAGACTAATGTTCTAAACCACCCATTTCATGAACTAAACCAAGTTCACCGCCCTGCATATTTTGCTCGCCAAACAGGAACCAAAAGCAAGCATTTCCAGCATCTTGAAGTACCGAAACATGACATGTAATACACATAAACAAAAGGCAGACATATTCATGACTAGTGAGCTAATCTATCACAAATAGCTGATAACAAGATTTTGAGCACGTATATTAACTTCACATTATCTTTTTTTATTAAGTTAGTATCCAAAACAACTTGCACGCACCTCCATCATTCCACTATACAGTATACACGCCAACTCCCACTAGCACATGTACCAGCTAACTTTGTCCACTAAAGCTTACACAGATGGCAAGAAATCACCTAATATATTTATCTCCCTGCTAGGATTTAACCCCTAGGTCTCCAAAGTTTGCACCCACTTAATCGACCACTAAGTCGCACCCTTGGGTCATACGTATAACTTTGCATTATTTGTGAGTTCAAAGTAAGCCCATTTATTTATCTAGGGTGACAGCTACAGCAATATGTAAGTAATAATAGTTTTTGACCCATCTCAAAGTTTCAGTGAGGAGATACACTCCATACTATCAAATCGAAATATAATAGGGAGATCAATGTATGGTGTTACTGGAGAATAAGCTCAAGTTTGGTTCTGGTACAGAAAGAGAAAAGAGAAGGGCTCTCACTTTACAGAGGTGTAAAACTAATGCAGATGCAGAAAATGGTACATTTAAAAATAAGCACAAAATCTGGTTCTTCTATGGACAGCAAAGGAAAGGACTAAGTTCTCTCGCTCAAGTTTGGTTCTGGTACAGAAAGAGAAAAGAGAAGGGCTCTCACTTTACAGAGGTGTAAAACTAATGCAGATGCAGAAAATGGTACATTTAAAAATAAGCACAAAATCTGGTTCTTCTATGGACAGCAAAGGAAAGGACTAAGTTCTCTCGCTCACACATACAACCAGAGGAAGAACTTATGCATAGAAGAAACACGTTTTGCAGAGAACGGGCAGTATGAGATAAATTAGAGAAGAGAAAAAAGGAAGCAGGTACACTCTTTCACTTTCACAAAAGAAGAATAAATCACTAAAACAAATCTATCCAATCCCCTTTGCAGATCCAAGAAATTGAGAGCCATAAAACATCACTCTGACCCACACATAGTCAAGAGGCATGTTCAGTGTTAAAATATATGGCACTGCACTCATTTATCCATAGGGAAAAAAACAGTTATAGTTGGATTCAAGTGACATATCAATGCCATATAACTGCAAATTAGATGACACATGCTGGCCAGAAGCTCTACAATAGTCTTCTAAAGGATAAACCCCTAGAAATGAATTATACCATAAACTATTCAACAGTTTCTGCTCTTTACCAAAAACCCCTGGGAAACTAATCATACAAACTATTCAACAGCCCAGGAACACATAATAGGATGCATAGAGGAGATAATTTGCAACCTAGAAGGAAAAACTAAAAGGAGAGAAAGGAAGCAACTTAGCCCCTGTTAAGCATATTACGTAGTAAAGCAGTATTAAAACTCCCAATAGTTTGAGACCCAAAAGGCTTTTATCTTAAATGAATCTACAACTTCCCAATTAAAAAATCTAACGAATTCGAGATCAGAAATATTACTGAAAACAAGGATTTGCAAACATACATGCCCAAGTTAAAAGAGAAGCCCAAAATATGTGATGGTAAAATGTAGCATAGAGACAGTTCAAAGGTATACAATATCATTGGGAGTTGATGATGCCTGGTCTGCTGACTTGCTAGGCTGACGTACTACGAAGCTCCATAATCCCTGTATCCTAGCACAAGAATCCACAATAATAAAACTATGTGTGTGGGGTAATTAGCAGAACAACAACGCATAGCCTTGGTACTACAGGGCATGCTTGGCCTTTATCTTCAGAGCCCAAAAGAAGAAACAGAGGTGACGAATACCTGTTATTCCCACTCCTATTTTTACCATCCTTGTTGTCCTTGTGTTTAGAGAACTGTTTCTCGTCACGGCTTGATGGTGTAGATATAGTAGCATCCTCCTCCTAGTTCATACATATATCCAAACAAAAAACAAGAACTAATCCCACTTCAGAATGCAAATTTTAGATTTTTTAAATCAAGAGTGCAGATTTTTGTTCACTATGCCACATAAGTTGGCCAAAAGACTTTAAAAGATGAAAAGTCGGTTTAATTGACTTATGAATGCAAGACGAGCAACATGAAATAATTATATGGATTTTCCATGGAATGAACTCACGTTGTGCTCTGGAAGGGATAAATTTGGTTTTATTATCCCCATGATGCAGTAACGAATTTCTTTATTGGTCAGGATAACAAGCTTGGAACTTAACAACAACATACCCGGTGTAGTCCCACAATGGGTCTGGCAACAATATAGAACTTGACAACCAAAAAAAAAGGGCAGCCCTGTGCACTAAAGCTCCCGCTATGCGCAGGGTCCGGGGAAGGGCGTCACCACAAAGGTGTATTGTACGCGGCCTTACAAGGCATTTCTGCCAGAGGCTGTTTCCAAGGCTTGAACCCGTGACCCCCTGGTCACATGACAACAACTTTACCAGTTACTCCAAGGCTCCCCTTCATGAACTTGACAACCATTATTTTAAATTCAATGAGTACTTGAAATTGCAGCAGCATTGCCAGGCTAAGTTTTGGCTTATTTGTCAGAAGTACGGAAACTTACAAAAAGCTCTCCAAAGATCAGAACTTATTACTTAACGAAAGATACCTGCTGTAGGAAAGCTGCCTTTGTTCTAAATGAAACCTCAAGAAACTCAGCCTCTTTTTTAATTCTCCGTATCCTTTCAAGGTCAGAACATGCAGCTTTCAAGTTCTCCTTCTGTGAATTATCACTTGACATATGCAGCTCCTGAAGCAATACCTCTAGCCTTACCAAAGCCTCTTCGACACTCTCCAGTGCCTAAATTGAAATGCCCAAACACTGTATCTTCAGATTCATAATTTAATCCTTGAGATAGAGGAAAGAGGCACCTTACAATGTGCCATTGAAATCAAGGTGAAGCAGTTTGATAAGAAGTCAGGTTTTACCTAAGAAATAGCAATTGATACAAAAACATGATGATTGAAAGAGGCTGATTGCCTTTTTTGATGAAGGATCACAAGAGGAAGGCTATCCACACTTTGTTTTTTTAAAAAAAGGACTGAAACAAACTGCATGATTTACTTTTGTTTGGTAGCAAGAGAACACTCGGAGGATGAACCAAGTAAAGAGAAGTAGAACAAAAGAACTTCATTTGAGTAATAACGCCTGGGGAAACCAATTGAAGCGCAAGGTCTCGCTCCCTCCTCCTCTTTCACATATAAAGGCTTGTGGCTTCTAGTTACAAAGAAAATTATCCAAAATCCAGCAAGTAACAAGTACCAACTGAAGTCACAATTACTTCATCCTCCTACAACAACAACAACAACAAACCCAGTATATTCCCACAAAAGTGGGGTCTGGGGAGGGTAAAATGTACCAGTCCATACCGCTACCTCCAAAGAAGTAGAGAGGTTGTTTCCGATAGACCCCCGGCTCAAGATAGAGAATAGTAAATAGGAGAGTAATGAAACATGATGGATGGCATAACATAAAAGGAATAAGACATAATAAAATAGAAATCAGAGCAATACGAAAATAAGGTAGATAAGCGCAATATGAGACAAGAGGTAAGCCATAGGACATCTGGAATACAACCCCCACCTAGCAGTAACATACACACACAGACCAGAGACACCCGCCACACCCAAACCCTCCTGACTAGGGGCTCCTACCTATGGACACAATCCTAGGATTACTAACTCGTCTATACATGAGCTCTTCTAACTACTTGCTACAACCTAGCCTTCTACCCCTATCCGCTACCTCCACACCTTCCTATCTAGGGTCATGTCCTCAGTAAGCTGAAGCTGCAGCTTACTAATTTTGAACAATCAAAGGTTGCGATACTCCTATCAAGAGAAATACTAATTTTGAACAATCAAAGGTTGCGATAATTCTATTGTTCTATTTAATTATTTTTTTTCATTTTGCTCTTTTTGTAAATGTTGCTGACAAATATAAAAATAATGAGGATTGCTTTCTAAGGGCTTGAACTTTTTTGATTGCGAGACAACATCTTAGAAGTATCAAAGAAGACAGAGAACCTAAAGTCGAGTCTCACTACCATTTGACATCAAATAATTCTACATGTTTGATCTATGGGGAAAAATCTCGACCTGCACTTTAAGGGGGGGTGTTATGAACCACTATAAATCGAGAAAGGTTTCTATCCACTAAAGTTTATACTATAAGAAAGTGGTCTCACGGTTCAACCATACAATTAAATACTGAGAATACCATTTTTGCTATAATAACTAGGAATAAAAAGAAGAAATGCCATATGAGAGCACAAACTGAATAGCCACTAGCACAGATGTTACTTCTCCATTGAGATCCTGGAAAGTAGTGGGTGGGATATTGGACTTATAGGAGCACTTAATAAGTTTCTTCGCTTGGTTGGCAGTGAGGGGGTAGATTTTAACAGCTGGGAATTTGATGGAGAGTAGTATTACATTGCTGGTGCTCTAGGTGCAAACGTTCAGACAAAGACGTTGATTACCTCTTATTGCTTTGTAAGATGGCTAAATAACTGTAGATTGGAACATGTAAATGAGGCTGAGATAGTTCTTCATGTGCTAGAATCACTACAGGATTAGTTTTGGGGTTTACTTTTGCTTTTTGGGGCCTCTGCTAATTATGTAAAGTTACAACAGCACATCATCAAAGCTGGATTTATAAAATTTATCTTACATTTTTCAAGAAAAAATAAGATGGCTACAAGATTGAGATGTCTTGAATGGTTTGGTGTTCAACAGACAGTGTTGTGTCCAATGAAGAATGTGCTACATAGCTGGGCCTTTAGATGGAGAAGAGAATATATAGGCCACGGGATTGCCCTTTAGCAATCACCTGGATTATGTAGAGGAGAGATATAAAAGAGCTTTGAGGGTTTGGAAAATGAATTTGTATTGCCACGGGAGATTACGTAGGTTCTTGCTTGTACATGGGAATTTTCACAAAACAAAAAAGTTATTTACCTTAAGAAAAAAGGTGAAGGCTCTTTATCCACCTCTAAGTCTAAGGGAAATAGAGAGGCACTCTTACAGATTATCACATCACATGGGGATAAATGCAACAGAAAATGCTTCATTTATAAGAGGTAATACCTTATCAAAAGAATCTGTTTCTTTCTTGATTTGTGAATAAGCTCCCGTGCGCGTCCTGTCCATGTTTTAAGCATCGTTATGAACATGATTTCCATATGATTGATGTGTATTTCCAATGCATTTGACCAAAGTGCCATAAATTATTGGAATAAAATGACTCTTATGATAAGCAAATAAACTATAACTACGAACAAAGAAAGTTAAGGACGTTTAAATATGTCGAGACTTACACAGGCCATTTAAAATTTAGTAAAAGAATGCAATAATATAATGCATTCATATGGCACCCAAAGGTGTGGCTTAGTGGTCAATGAATTGGATACAACCTAACAGAGTAGGGTTCAAAACCTAGCATGCTCTGATACCATGTTAAATGGTGTATACAGATTCATCTAAAATATTAAGCTGTTAGAGAAGAACACTTCTATTCATTTATTTTAGGTCATCAACAAGGTAGATCAAGTACAGTACATGTGAATATTGCAAAATTCGTGTACGTTTTCTGAGATATATAATTAGTTCCACCGTGACTAGGATCAAATATAGATAAGTCTATATCTGTAAATAGAAAAAGCACATGCCTACTGCCTTTTACAGATAGATGAAAATAATGATAACTGTCAGAAACCACAAAAAGGAGAGAAAGAAAGAGGGGAAGAGGAAGAAAGTCAACATTTTCTCATTTAACTTACTTCTCAATTCCTAGATCTTCCCTGCACTTCTTAAGCTTGTTGTGCCTGAAACATTCATGTTTACAAATTGTAACCAAGTCCTGTATATAATTAATTAATTGAATATTTTTCTGGCTTCCTTACCCAGTAGAAACGAATCTTGCTGCCTTGACATGAGAAGGGTTCTCCAGCCATTTACTATATTTGATGAAACTCTGGATCCAGTAGGAGCACACGTCTAATACTAGCGGGATAGCTTCTAAATTTGGAGGAACTTCTTGTTTACTTTTGTGCCCAGTATTGCGGATGGAATTAGCAGTAATGCCTGGATAAAAAGGAAGCCAGTCTAGCTCTTCACACACAACCTATCATGTAAAGATATTTCAGCTTTATGTGCCACATAAATGTGTCCATAATGACAATTTCTTCATAAGAATGCTAACCTCCACGTACAGTTGATAAGAGCTTATTGATGCAAGTTGAGGATAATATAATACGCTGCCCCCAATTAGATACCTGTTTAGAATTCAAAAAGAAAGGTTGGAACAATGGAGTATATTATCAGTATAAGCAAACATAAATAAACGAAGAACACAAAAATACTTTACCTAATTAATTCTTCAATCGGCTCGTCAAGAGTATCAAAGCCATTTTCAGAAAGAAAAGCCTTTGTGCTTCTTCCCAAAGCAATAAAGAAACCAAATATGGCCAGATCCTTTTCCAGAACCTGTATGATGTATCAGCAATAAATATAAAAACCCGAGTGCGATGTACAAAATACATTTTCACGAGGGATAAGCCTCATTACTTTTCTCTACAATATATTGATTAGTCCTCTACTTGGGCCACTGCACCGGTATAAGGTTCACATACAATGTTTATAGATCTGTCACCTTTTCTCAGGAAATTTTACAAAGCGCCAAGTGAAATGACTGTGCATGAGGTGTTCCACACACTGACATGTTGCATTACATTGATATACTAAAAATTTGCCCAACCAGTCATTAGAATCACTTTACATACTCCTTTAACAGTACTATAGATACAAGAAAAACTTATAGCGAGTAATATTAGACTTCTAAATCAATGGAATGTTATGGATATACGAAAAGCAACTAGCAGCGCACAGAAACTTACTATTTTGGTTTGTTCTATCTTATAAATGTACCATTGTCAGGTTAATATTCATGAGCGGTGTCTTTGAAAGAAATTCAAGTAAGGTGTCAAACAAGAAATTCGAAAGAAATTGGTTTAACCTCGATACTCTCGCTTGTGGTGAGTCTGGACCATATTCTCTCTCGATCTATAGCTCGTTGAAGCTGCTTTTGGACAAGACTCACCCAGAATATAACCTCTTCAATTCCTGAGTCAGTTTGTACTCTACATGCTGCAGCTCTGGAACCAAAATGGACAAGAAATTCTCTACGCAGACCAATAGGCTTCACAGAATGATAAGCCTGTCGAAGAGAGACAAATTCGACAAGCATGTCCATCAATCTTCCAAGCGTTTCTGGAACAAGAGAAGAAAATTGTGTACACGATAGTTTTGCAGCACCAAGTTTCATAATTGCTGCAATGCAACTGAGTGCAAGCATAATGAGTGATACATCACTTGCATTTCTAGGAGATAAAGATGGTTGCTTTCTGGTCCTGAACAGAGAGGAACCCATTTAAGCATCAATTAATACATAAATAGCTATGCAGAATCTTAATATATTCATGGTTCTTTCAGTGAGTACATACTCTGCAGTAGCAGCAGCAAATCGCTGATCCTTCTCAAAATGATTCACGAAGGTGGTAACCACTGCTGGAATTTGCTCAGACCAAAACCAATCATAAGCTTCAGGTTGCTTTGCTAATAAACTATCTCTAATCACATTCTCCAAAGGAGCACATTGCCTTGATAAACTTCATTAATGCAAAAGGTACATTAGAATAATATGTTTCAAATCAAAATGAGAGTAGAGAGGGAACTGAGCGTTCCACGTCAACCATGCTAAAAATGGAAAAGGACGAAACAACACAATAAAAAATGTAAGCAACAGAGTCTACTTGTCCTGGGGCCAAAGTTCACAATCAATGCAAGTGCATGTAATCAATAGCCTCCCAGGGTGCCTAGATGACAGAGTGGTCTAAGCAAAGGACGTGTTGTAGTACATTTCAAACTTCTAAGCGGAAAGTAGCACTTCTAATTTTCACCACCAATATAAAATCCATGAGCGGCAAAATTAGCAATACATAACATCTGGAAATTGATAAAAAAGAGTGCATAAATCAACTTTTTCACTCAAGTGACACTTATATTACAACAACAACATACCCAGTATATTCCCTTCCCACAAACTGGGGTCTGGTGACACTTATATTAGAGATAAAAGAGTTGACAATTATGTTCAGCTTTTTAAAGGCACAGGTGTGGCAGTTAGTATGTAACATATTTAAAGGAACCTGCAGGTCCGAACTAAAAAGTAATGGGAGAACAACCTACATGTTTATCAAGCTTAATATAAGCATTATACATTATGATGTAGCTAAATACACTCGCTGACATATACCAGAACACCAATTCAGCAATACACAGCCCTCATCTATATGGTTGTGAGAGGTAAACGTTAACAATCATTATATATCATCCTAGGACCAACACTAGGTAATGCACAGGTAAAACAATAACTCATAGCACTGAATATTCTCTGCTGCTCTAGAGCAAAGGCAGAAACTTGATCAAGGGATTATAAAAGAAGATGAGGCTTCATCAAAATAATCTATGTTGCTTGGAATTTTCAAAAATGTCAGCGGGTGAGTGTCGGATTCTCCAAAAATAGTGTATATTTGGAGAACCCGACACGGGTGCGGCATCGAAAGTGAAGAGTCCCTGCAACTTACAAAATAATAAAAAAGACGAAGACAAACTCAGGAAAGATAAAAACAAAACAGAGTTCAGGTGTACTAGCTGAAAGACAGAGAATTTCTCTTCATATCCTCTAATACTTAGACTGAAGGAATCAGCGAGTAGCACTACTAAAATCAGAGGCTGTCACTCAACTGGGGGCTATCAACAGAGCATCGTCATCCTGATAAGAAGAAACTTAAAAGATGTTCAGATTAGATTATATGGAACTCCTCCTCCTACGGCAAGACATTCATTTGTCAAGATTGGTATGGCACATCATAGATCTGGATGCCAACACCAGTCAACTGATATAAGAAAACTGAGTGCTTATGAAGAAGGAATGACTCCCAACAATGTTACAAGTGGAAGTTGGCAAAATGATCATTCAAGATCCTACCATTGAACAGGTCGGAAAGAGACTAGAGTTCCATGTTGTTAGGTGGTGAGATATCTAGAAGTGTACCACATTGAGAATTGTAAAAGTAGTACTACGTGATGAAGTATAAAGGATATAGGTGTTAGACATTTGTCTCACACCTCCCAAATTCTCAATTATTTATCTCTCGTATCTCTTATTTCTCACCAGGTCTAAGACCTCTAATGAGCATTTATGTGCTTCGAACTTACCAGCGACATCCAAGAAGAGAACATCCTTTGACAGAAGACACCCGAGAAGTTTAATGAACATAGAGATGGAAAGAGATAGATCTTACCCAGCTGCTGTCAGATCAATTCCCATTCATTCTTTAATGTAATAGGAACGGACAGAGCTGCGGCTATCAGGAATGGGTGATAGCCTATGACTAAACATGTTGACTATCTATAAATGACCAGGATCAGGATCAGAATGTCAATCGGTGAGATGAACCTAAAAAAGATGTCAAGTTCAGACTATGATGACTGGCATCCTCACTTACGCAACAAAATTGAGTTGATGGAGTAGCCAGTGCCCTTGAGTTATTCTCTTCGGCATCACCTTCTCATCGTTAAAGGCGCAAAAGGCACTCGACTAAAAGGAGTGTCTCTGACTATGCATTAGCATTAGCAGTAGCCTGGGCATGGATTCTTCTTTGATTGAAGGAATGGGACAGAAGAGAACCAGAACCATATCCTCACACATTCAGTCTGATCCTATTTGCGTTATTGCCCAATAATAGTTGTAGCGCATTAGATTAGTTATCTATCTCCCCTGCCGTGTTGGTAACAACACAAACTGAAAGGAAGTCATTCTTAATAGAAAGTTTCTAGCCGTCTTTCTTGAGAAGCGGGAGAGAGAGAGGAAATGGACAATCTGATTTGGCCACTACATTTTATGAAAAAGGCAGAGATGAATTCCCATCCGAAATACCATGTTGGCCGAAATAACAATAAAAATACGTTGGCCAAAATATTTCATCGGTCATGTGTTCAAGTTACGATGATCACGCTATCATCTGCAGCAGTCTATTCAACAATCAAAAAGTTTAGCATAATTACTCCAGAGTTTGGCGTCAAGGCAACAAAACTGATGATTTATTTGTATTGTTTCGCTACTATTATATGGACTACTTTACTTATTAAAGTATGATTCTGCACGGAACATGCTTGCTTGTCAGGGATGCCGGTCCGCTTGGTGGGTAGATTCTCCTAGGTTTCAGTCATGGCCTACAGTGTTTGAGTCGTGACAGGCAGCAACATCAGTTATTTTGCCCCAGCACAAGTGCGCTTTTGGCTATCAGCATTGACTTGCCAAAAACACTTTCAACCTACATATCCTAACAAGTTTATAAGTCTAAAATCTTTAATTTCGCTGCATCCTCCTTTATACTTGAAGTAATAAAAGAAGCATTACACTCTTTTTAAAAGGTTCCTATATGATGAAAATGATTGAGAGCTCTCAGGAGGTCTTCTTACAGTGGCTCAACATTCTAGAAGGTCACTATAAATTAACCAGGTCGTGGAGGCCTTATTAGGAGCAGTTCAAATAATGGGAACTCTTCCTATAGCTCCCAACAGCATTCCCAATTATTTTCTTTTTTTATAACTTATAAATCCCCAAGGGTTAAGCAGTGGCGCATAGTTCAAAAACGGCGTATAATGAGCCTGCCCCAAATTTACCCTTAATGACATGTACTTATAGAAATGATATGACACGTTGAGAACCACAAGATTCTAATGGTAGTTTAGATACGTTATACATATTTAGCTTCTGACTCTTGGTACACAGTTTTTACCAATTCCATTAAAGAGTAAAATGAATTACCTTCTCTGTGTGAAAACGTTGATATCATTATCTCTTTCATCTCCTCGAGATGAAATCTCAATTGCTGCTTGTAGTAGAGAGTATACAGATGCCTGAAAACAAGTTACAACAAACTCCACCAGATCAAAAAATAACATCATACAGTGCAAAAATGAAATCTCCACATAAAACTACTGTAATGAACAGAATTATAAACCTTAAATAGCCCAGAAATCAAAATTCCATGGGAAGTACTTTTAAATTATCTATTAATGATTTCACCATTAAAAGATCTGTTTTTCACATTTGTGATGGGGAAAGAACACACTGACATGTTATATAACGGAGTGATTCTTCACTTTTGAAAAAGAGAAGAAGAAAAAAATGGCTAGCATAATATTCACCGCCACTTCTTTTTCTAAGGCTCTTGGCAAGCTAGCAATGCATATTCGGACTTGCACAGATCTACGGCTAAGATATTTCTTGAGTTTTCACTCATTTAACACAAAACCTAAGAATGACATGAGGAATATTTACTTCTCATGCATTTAATTAATGCCTCAAGTACTGCTTGCACAGCTCCCCATGCATTTAAACACTAACAAAAATGTAGAGCAAGCAGTAGAAAAATGACGAGTATAAAGGTTACCAACCTGATAAGATAGCACCTTGATCCAACCAGTTCTATCACCGCCCAACCAGGCAGTTGAAAACCAGGATACCCTGGATAATGAGCCTTGTTGTCTAAGTCCCAGCTCAATTACTCTTGCAGCATCATGCAGTGATTGGACAAGTCCAGAACCACTCTCTTCACCTTGCAGAGATAGATCTAGTTTAAGTCTCATTTGCTCCATATCACTGCTAGTAGTTGGTCTGGAACTGCCATTAACTGACACCCCATCCTCAGCAGAAGCAAAAGGCAAAAGGTGTAATATCCTCGATGTTCGAGGATTAATCCTACGTCTCATAGGATCAGGTGTGCAGCTAAGATCACAATTTCCACCCTTTAACAAATAAAGTTTTGTGTGGCATCTTCTCCTTGTATTGCATTGATTGTATATCAGGTGATCCAAGCCTACTACTTTCCTGCTGAAATAATAGTTTCTCACTGCTTTAACTGAAGGCCATGGACTAGAAGAACTGAAATAAAATAAACACAACCAGCCAAAAGTTAATGTAACATGAAGAAGAAATCAACATTGAAAGATTGAGGAACCTCCAATTTAAGTAGTATAAGAATGATTAACTAGACGGGGACTTTTTCTGCTAAACATTTACTAAATCAGTTATCAGCAATCCTCGGTATATATTATCGACGAAGTCTTTCAGGTCAGTGCATGGAATTTCAACTTTCAGATCAATGTATTCATCATCAGATCTCTTTGTCAACGTTGGGACATCACAAGTCAAGATGTCATTCAGGATAAACGGCTGAAACTTCAAAAATATAAACCGTCATCCAAGATGTCACAATTTCAAGATTATTATTTCCGGAAACACTAATGCAGGGAACTACCACAAGTAGCTAGTAAACATCAGCCACGATCCAAATTAGGAATATAGATTGGAAGGTTTGGGGGTGAAGTGAAGAACGATCCAAGTTCAGATGGTGCTTAGTAGTTGACTTTATTTTCTTTCTTTTTCTTGATAACTGAGAAATACACTTTCCCAACTCTGAATCTCACGCAGATAATGGCAAAAATATATCTGTTCCTCTACCCTGCTCCACTTAAACAACAAACTTGGTTCACCAGCCAGGATTCAATCCCATGATACGCATCGAGGACATATCCCCCATTTCTACTACAAGTCAGAATTCCTTTTTTTTTTAAATCAAGGAAACGTATTTCATTTCATAAACAAGGCCATTAAAAGTCCGTATACAAGTGGTATACCAAAAAGTAAAGAATTACACAATCAACTGATTCTCTACAAACTCCACTCAGTCGTCTATACAATAGGGCACTTTCAGAGTGCACTAAACAAAAATAAGGGAACGAAGGCTCCTCCTTAACTGGGGGAAACTCGACTCTACACCTTCACTTTTTTTAAATCAAGTAAACATATTTCATTTCATAAAGGTCCAGTCAGGATTCATTTTCTTGAGCCAAGGGTCCTTCAGTAACAGCCTATCTACCCCACCAAAGGTCCAGGGGTAAGGTCTGTCGTCTGCGTTCACCCCACCCTCCCTAGACCCCACACTGGACCAAAGCCTAATCGTGGCACTTATTAGCAAGACAGTAACAAACAATTTTGCTTATTCCTAAGCTCGTTATTAGCTCACAACTAGAGTAAATAAAGTAACAGATTTCAAGTTTTCACATATCCAAAATGAGAATGTGTTTTCAATCTCAGACTACACGGATATAAGAAACGTATATGCAGCAGAACTAGTCACACACACACAAAAACATATTTTGTTACCCGCACAACAACCTTTTCAGAGTAAAATTGAATCTATAGGTGTATGAATTAATGACCTTGTTGGGACACCATTTAGGTTTAGCATGAAAAATCGATTTAGAGTTAGAGCTTTTTCCCATTTGTTTAAAAACACACTATGACTATGTATTGGAGTGAATCATTTTGGATCATGAAAATGGATAAAGCGAGTAATTGAATTGAATAAATAAATAAATAAATAAATAAATAAATAAAAGATTACCAGTTAGAAGAAGGAAGATTGTGATGATGATGATGGAGCTTCAACGACATCAGGAAGCTTAGAGAAGAAATGAATAATGCTGCAGCTGGGGAACACTGCACTTTTTTTGTGAATGAACGAATAGCAGGGAAAGTCGACGTGGCATAAAGGGTTTGTTTATCCGTAGACGTGGGAACCCCATTCATCACATATATATCTACATTAAAAACCACGTGGTACAATTTTTTTGCGAGTTATCAAAGAAAAAAAATAACTCAATTATTCTTTTTTTTTATTTACATAAACTATTATTTTTAAGAATTTTATATCTTAACTATCATTTAATTTAAAATTATTCTCTCCATTTGCTTAAACTTATCACTATTTTTTATTTTTCAAATTATTTTCAACACATATTACTCTAAAAATTAATTAATTGAGATAATACGATAAAATAATTTTTTTAATAAGTAAATGTGTCATATTAAAAAGTAATAATTAAAGGAGTATAATTTCACCTAAATGTGCTTGTTATTAATTGAAAATAATATTTGATCAATAAATTATTAATGTGTGTTTAACATAAAATAAATAATAACTTCAAGGTGTTTTTATATGATTAAAGCCATCAATTACTACCTCCACCACCGCTATAAATCATCTCACTCTCCCTAGCAAACAGAAATATTTTATTTTTTCAATCAAATAATAATTTTATTTTATAGTGATATTTAAATAAATTGATTATTTGGATTCTATATTAGTTTTTCTTTTCAAGATTGGAGTAGCGAAAACCAGGGTATTTAGGGGAAAAGGAAGTTGTCCAAACGGGGCCTTATGTGGTTTCCCCTTGTCCTCTTTGTTAATTAATTAGTTTGTCAGTGCAGCAAGAAGAGGAGAGCATCCGTGTTATTAATGGTAGCATCTTTGAGCAAAATAGGCTTTGTAGCAGCTCCTGTAATTTTGGAAATGAGTAGCAGCAGAGATAGAAAACTGAAGAAAAGAGGAGTTGTTGTTGTTTGGGTGGTGTTGATGAACTGATGATGATGATGATGATATCATTATGGTGGTGCATAAATGTACTTCACTTCTCCACTTTCTCCCCCGCTATTCTTCCTCTTTTATTGGTAATCCTCTTTTTCTCAATTCCTTCAATCTTTTTTTCATTCTTTTACTGCAAGTTTTTTTTTTTTCTTTCATTGTGTATGGAGCAAAATGTTACTTCTAGTATTTGGTTGGGTATAATCTATAAAGTAGCTGACTTTCTCTTCCTATACTTCACTAGACATTGAAAGTTGGGATATTTGGAAGTTACTACTCCCTCCGTCTCAAAAAGAATCACCTACTTTGTGCGGTCATTCTTTTTGAAACGGAGGGAGTACTAGTTTTAAAAAAAAATTGGGATATTTGTGAAGGAAATCATTTTCTCCCTTTTGAATGAAGGGGGTGTTTGGACGGGCTTTTTTTAAGTGATTATAAGCTAAAAGGTACCAACCAAAAGTAGGTAGCAATCAACTTTTGGCTTTTTGTGAAAGCACTTTGTGATTTTACCAAACAGCTCCAAAAATAAAAATAAAAAAGTGTTTAAAAGCCAAAAGCACTTAAAAATGAGTCAATCCAATCACCCTTGAAATACCAAAATACTGGAAAATAACTTCATTTTGAATGATATTTGTCTGAATTAAGCACATAGAGTCTTTTTGGAAACAACCTCTCTATCTCTATGAGGTAGAGGTATGGTCTGCACCACACTTTGTGGCGTGTGTTGTTGTTATTGTTGCAAGTGTCCTGGATGTTGGAATTGTAAGGAAGAATTCTAATCCTGGTAAATGTGACAGGGAGGCCTGTTGCAGGATTTCTTGGTTATTCACTTTATTATTCTACTGCTAATCAATTTGGCTGTCATACTCATGATGAGAACATTGGCAAACTAAAACTAGCTCAGGGCTTAGCCGGTTTGGTTCACGAATCCTTGAACCTGGAGGAGAAAAAATCCCAAGCATCTACGAAATTGGTTGAGAAGTCAATTGAGGATTTGGGACGTGTGAAACATGGAGCATCGCTGGCACGGGACTTAGCAAACCTGGTGGAAGCGAGTTATAATCTTGATGAGACTAAACCGATGGATCGGGTGGAACATAAAAGATTACTTGAACTACGCATAAAAAAGAGAGTTAAGGAACAGTGTGTAAATGGCAAGTTTCAAAACCTCTTAAAGAAAGTGATTGCCAATCCAAAAACACTTTCTGATGCTTTTGATTGTGTTCGATTGAGTTGTAATGTTGATCTAGTGTTGGATGGTGAGAATTTGCCTTTTGAAGCCATGGCTGAAGAGCTTTCATGTGGGTATTTTGATGTTAGTGCTAACACATATTCGATCTCAACAAGGGGCTCAAAGAAACAAGTCCTTGTTTTTCCAAATGTTAAACTAAAAGTTGTTGAGGAAGCAATCAGAATAGTATTAGAAGTTGTCTACCGACCTCACTTTTCAAAGATATCACATGGTTGCCGCAGTGGAAGGAGCCATTTATCTGCTCTTAAGTACGTTTGCAAAGAGATAATCAATCCCAATTGGTGGTTCACCTTGCCAGTTAGCAAAAAGCTCGACAATCAAATCCTAGCTAAGCTCTTTTCAATTATGGAAGACGAGATAGATGATCCTTTCCTATATGCGATTATATCTAATATGTTTGACTGTGGGGTGTTGAATTTAGAATTTGGGGGTTTTCCAAAAGGACATGGTCTCCCACAAGAAGGAGCACTGTCTCCAATTTTAATGAACATATATCTTGACCTCTTTGATCATGAAATGTACAGGTTGTCAATGAGATATGAAGCTATTGATAACGGATCAAGCGCTGAAAAAGGTGCGGGCAACTCTGTGCTACGCAGTTGGTTCAGGAGACAGATATCTGGTAATGGTTCTCAAGAATGCCATGATTTGAGCTACTCTGAAATTAGGGTGCATTGTTGCCGCTTCATGGATGAGATTCTTATTGCCATCTCTGGCCCCAAAGACGTTGCTGCTGCTGTCAAGTCTGAAACTGAAATTTACTTGAAGAATTCTCTTCATTTAGAATTTGAAAATGAAATAGATGTTTTTCCATGTGATGGGCCTACAGGCATTCGCTTTCTGGGTAGCGTGGTTAAAAGAAGCCTGAAAGAGAGTCCGGCTGTAAAGGCTGTTCACAAATTGAAGGAAAAGGTAAAACTATTTGCTTCGCAGAAAGAGCACTCATGGGACACCGGGACAGCAAGAATTGGTAAGAAATGGCTCGGTCATGGGCTGAAGAAGGTAAAAGAATCAGAGATTAAGCATCTCTCTGATGGTAGCTCCCTTTTGAGCCAAATTTCATGTTTTAGAAAAGATGGGATGGAAACAGATCATTGGTACAAAGTCTTACTAAAAGTTTGGATGCAAAATAAAAATGTTAAATGCACAACAAATGAGGATGTTATCTTATCTAAGCATATTGTCGAACCATCTCTCCCTCAAGATCTAAGAGATTCGTACTATGAGTTCCAAAAGCGTGCTCAGGAATATATATCTTCTGAGACAGCTTCGACTCTTGCCCTGTTGCCGAACTCCAACTCTTCATCATTAGTGACGCAGATCATAGCTCCAATTAGCATCATAAAGAAGCGACTCTTTCGATATGGATTGACAAACTCCCAAGGATATCCCCGGCCATGTCATCTGCTAGTTTTTTGGGATGACAATGAAATCGTTGACTGGTATGCAGGTTTAATCTACCGATGGCTGAGATGGTACGCTGAGTGCGACAACTTTAATGAGGTAAAGCTCATTATTTGCAATCAAGTAAGGTTGTCCTGCATCAGAACTCTGGCAACGAAATACAGGATACATGAGACTGAGATAGAGAAGAAATTTGATTTTGAATTGCGCAGAATTCCTGCAACTGAAGACATGGAGATTGAGATAACAAATGAAGCAACAAATTGTGAGGCTGTTGATAATGATGCCTTAATGTATGGAATAACATACAGTGGGATATGTTTATTCTCTTTAGCAAGAATGGTGAGTCAGTCACGTCCTTGCAATTGCTTCGTTATAGGATGCTCAGCTGCAGCTCCTCGTGTATACACTCTTCTCGTGATGGAAAGACAAAGATTCCCTGGTTGGAAGACTGGATTTTCTAGTTGTATCCATCCCAGCTTACATAGAAGACGACTTGGATTGTGTAAATATCATCTGAAGGATCTACTTCTCGGTTACATTTCCCTTCAATCTATTAATTTCGGTGCTTGGAAAGGAAACAACTTCCCTTGATTCCAAGTGGTAAATATGAAGACAAGAAGATGGAAAAAACATTTAATTTTCTTGAAGATTTGGTTTTGCTGTCTATCTTTCATTGACTTAATTATCATGGGAGTATGCAATGTTTTGACATGGGAAATGTCCGAATCATGATCTTCAACTCGCCGCTGTCGAATCATGCTATAAGCTCAAAGTTGCTGACTTGAAGATCCCATGAAAGTTGTATGTTGTGGGTTTGATTCTGAGAAACTAATGTGAAGGTAAATTTAATTGTATCCACGCCCTGAACGTTGAATGAAGTCTATTTTCTTGCTCTCATCTTAGGCTGTTGTTGTTACATTATTTTCTGAAACTTTCCGACCTTCGTATTCTCAAAACTGTGACAATTGTACAGAAAAATGTTCGTGAAACTTTCAGTTGCAATTTACTTCAGCTTAGGTAATATGAATTCGTCTACAAGAAGTTTTATTCGTTTTGTTGTTCTAGTACCAAGTATATTGATGACCAGAACTTGGGGCAAACCCAGATTTCTTGCGAATGAAAAGAGCAAATCAAATTGGGATTGATTCTATTTTACCGAAACAAAGATAAAACTAGTAGATGGTCTATATACTCACGTAACAACAGTGACAGAACAGAACACATTTTACGTAACCATGCTTTTAGAAACCTTGTCTGAAACTGGAATATTTAAGCACAAACCAATATAAACACTTCTAGAAATAAATCATATGCTTAAAGTTTTGTCTGACCAAGCTCCAAAATTCTTTACCGTGTTGTAGTTGTAAGTTCCAACAGATATTGTTTGTTTCAATACCTCTTAACATTTGTGGAAAATCAAACTTAGTGAACTTCAATGATTCCACATACCAAAGCCATGATATTCACCAAATTCTATCAAAACTCTGCATAGAATTTACAGAAATATTTCAGTGTTTGCTATTGTCGATATTAAATGGTTCATAGACTTTCATCAGGATCCGTTGAGGATTGTCCAAGTTTCATATTACACCGACATAGATCTAGTTAGTCTTCTCATGAGGTGAAAAGAAGACAAGTCCAAATCTCCAGCACAAGAAACAAATATGTACAATATATACAAACTACGCGTACATGGTGTCAGATCTACAACATCACCACATCTCTCAAGGGATCATGAATGACCTTTAAGCAATGCTTGGTAGACCAAGTCGATAAACTGATTGTCCTGCATAAAAGTTGAGAAAACAATCAATCATTTTTCCTTCAATAATAGCAAATTCAGAAAATATCCTGTATGTGAGCTGCATATTATTGATGAAATATCAATGATACAATTACTGAAGTCTATCATGATCACCAATTTAATGAAAATCTATCATGCAATTACTAATATATTGCAGCTCCATGATTTGAACACGAATTGCACATATGGTTGTTCAAGAAAGAATGAAGTGCTTGCAGTGGAAACATTGATGCTAAACTAGTAACTTTTGTAGATGCCTAGGCATTCTTCATCCCATCCTTTCGCCAATGGTTGGGTCACACATTTTTCAGTATTTTCAGGAATACGCTGATACGATGTGCCAAGTTACAGGTCAAGCATGGGGATCATAGCTCTACACATTGAAAAAAGAAATTGCACATTATAAAAAGTATGAAATCAAAACCAAGAGTTAACTTCACTGGGCATCTTAAGAACTAAGTAGACAAACTGACGCTTCAGCAGTAAAAGTTTTAATTTTAAACTAGCCACTTAGGATGTAACTTCTACAACATAACACGTGCATGTGCATTTTAAACTTTCGAGCCATGTACAAAGATCCTTTGATTGTACGCACAAGTCAGACTGAAGTTACAAATGGTGAACCCTCCAAATCCGCATGTGTTTGCAATGAAGCGGTTTTGATAATATGCAATTTCCACAAAATTTATGGATAAAATGGTCAAGATTTATGCAGTAGAACAAAACCAAAATACTGTTCAAATACACAAAAGATGCACTCAGCAATGACAATATATAATTAATTAACACAGTTGTTTTCATCTGATAGCAGGCAGAGTACATAAATTAAATCCTGGATGGCTGGATATACCTGAACAAGCATTAGAAGCACATCTTGAATTTTCTCTCTGTTTAGTGTTCCACTATTTGGAGGAATCTGAGTAGAAGTGAGAAAAGGAGATGAAGCACCTGGTGAAAAGGGTTGAACTAGAGGTGTACCATGTGGGTGTTGTGGATTCACATGAGGATAAATGACGGGAGTTGATGTTGCTGAGACAGGAGTTGTCACCAATACAGGTGATGCAGGAGGTGTAAAGAAAGAAGGCTTCACAAGATTTCCAGGGTGATTGACACTATTGATCAGGTTAGCAGAATCACGGCGCGACTGTGGAGGAAGTGATGGAGCTGACTGAACAGGTAACGAGACTTGCAAAATTGGAGCAGAAGATGGTAGGGGACTTGGAACTCGGCGTGATGGATCAACTGTTTGAGCTGGATAATGATATGGCAGTCTGGAGTTCACAACATTTGAAGAGGTATGCCCAATGGTTGCAGCAGTCTGCAACAATAAAATTCAATCTCAGGACTTTACTACATCTCAAGGAGGAGGGGCAGCGGAGGAAGACTGCCCAGTACTTCAAAACCAATTGTTACTACACTAGAGGATATTCTCATTGATCTTCCACGGTGCATTCATCTACTAATACAGCCTCACTCATATAACGAAGAAAAAAGATGCATTTTATTTCCCTAACTAGGTTATCTCAGAATAGCCAGCTTCTGCATAACAGCATTTTTTCAAAGACAAATAACTACAGCTGCTAGGCCCCAAGTGAAGCCATCTCGAACAGTTTCAGTTACCAACAGAGAATAAATTCTTGGAACCTCGGGAATTTTATATTCCTCACAGAGAAGATTCCATACTATGATTTCTCGTGTTCGTTTCCATGCACTTGGTATCATCATTAGTCAACACATAGTCATCTGCTTAGGAAATAAATGTCTTCCTCAAATTTTTGGGTTGGAACACTATTCTCATGATTTTTTTGTTTTGGGGAAGGGGTTGCACATACATTAAATCACCCAACGAAGGCATGCATGAAAATGTGAGGCTTATTCAGACATATATCCTGGTAATGGATGGTCTCTGTAAATGATCAAAGAGTATACATGCATTACAAGTTCTTACAAGAATATAACAAAATCTTCAACCAAGAGAATCTCGGGCGACAAAAGTTTTAAGAAAACATACAAAGGCCAGCATTTTGACACCTTTCGCTGCACGAATTGAGTGACTGGAGAAGCCAATACATAGAAATGTACAAATAAAGCAAATAAGGTAGACAGAGGTTTAACACCATTTGGCAATAAACAGAAACTGCTTTTTGGTTTAAAGTTCATGAGCAGATACTAAAGTTCTAAACGTGGCAGTTTTAGATGTTAGGCAGGAAATTATACTTCAATATCATAAGAAAGTTTAGTACATACATTGGAAAAGTTCATAAAGGAAGAATCATCAGCACCGACCCCAGCCATAGAGGTGGTAAATGCTGGTCCAAATGGCCCTTCTATTACTGTACTTGTTGGAACCACCTCATGTTCTGTAAGTTCACTGCACTTGAAGACATCGGGATAGGTTAAAATTAGAATAGAAACAAAACCACATCAAAGAAGGGGGAGATAATCAAGAAGAAACACAGAAATTAATAGCTGGAGAACAACAAACATTGACCTCCTTTTTAATACGAGAAACAAACATTATTTAGTCGCCCCTTATGTACAAGGGAAAAATGAAAGGATACAAGATAATAAAGTTGATACAAGACAACAAAGTCATTATTTATTCCTCTATTTCCTCCTTTCCTCTGTAAGTGCCTATGTTTAAGTTGGACACTGAAGATCTATGAAAACCATAAATGAGAGACTAACTCTAGGAAAGTAAAAGTGCAGGTTCTGTTATATGTTCTTTCCACAAGAGAAAAAATGAGCAGAAAGTGTTGCGACAGCATCCATATTATTGACTCATTTAGTTTTGATTAAAGTTGTCTCACTTACCATTATAGTTTCCTACAGCCAATAAGAGAACTCAAACCAATAGGTTAACTAGTTTACGTTTGACTATCTCAACTATTGAAAGTAAAAGAAAAATCTGGTAAGTAACTACTAAACCAAATAGGCTACAATGGCTCTAAACCCTTTTGGTGAAAATTTAAACTATTGTAATGTGAACTCCTTATATCCATTTATACTGAAAAATTCTCCGACAGAATTTAGAAAAGGGAATTGGATTTCTTTTTCTGTCTTTATCTCAAGGATGTAACATTTTTTGAGGGGGAGGGTGGGTCCACTAGTATTTTATTGGAATGTCATCCGGGGGCCAAAGTGACATTATTAGATCCAATTGATATTAGTTTTATCACCGGATTAAAAATAATTAATGTATGTATATATTTTAGAAGAATGATTTAATTGAACAATATGTAACAACTTGAAGTAAAATAGGATGGTTGTAGCAGAAGAGTGCTACAACAGTGGAAAAATATGATATGAATACCTATCAAAGTGACAAAAAAGTACAGCCTACCAATTTTAAGACCAACAAGGTTTATATAGAAGTGAAGCCGACAAATACAGATGTTAGGATAGATATTTGATCATACAAAATTACATGATTAGAAATGATCACATCCCGTAGAACAAGTGGCATTAAATAAAGCATAAAATGAGAGAGGTCATCGGAGATGGTACCAATTTATCTCGCGGAGACTTCCAAATTAACTATTCCACTGCCATGATGTTGTGACAGTTAAGAGTGCTAAAAAGATAGTTTACATTCACGTGGAAGGGAAATATCTTGGAAAACCCAAAACAACTTGGAATCCATACAAATTTAACTAAGAACATAACACAATGACATGACGGTTGAAATAATGAGAGAGGTTATCGGAGATGGTACACCAATTTATCTCACAGAGACTTCCAAATTAACTAATCCGTTGCCATGATGTTGTTCTAGTTAAGAAAGCTAGAAAGAGACAGTATACATTCACGTGGAAGGAAAATATCTTTGAAGACCTAAAATAACTTGAAATATATACAAATTCAGCTAAGATTAAGAACATAACACAACACTATGAATTATGACGGTTGAAGGTACTAATATGCATATTGATATTCCACATAAAATACTACATATATGATTATGTAGGAACCATCAATTGATAATCACAATTTTGCAGAGGTTATTTTTTTTATGCCTCACATTAAACTGACCCTTAAGTACTTGTCTTCTATCATGCTGCAACAATTAAACAGTTTCTTACCAGGTAAAATATGGGACTGATATAGCTTCACCACAAACAAGAATATTCATGAGTAATGACAAATAACTTGTGCATATAGTAAGTAAATCGCTAGACAAACATCTTAATTTCACACAAAAAAAAATGAGGGGCAGAATCATCGAGGCCGCACCTTTTTCTTAGCTGTGACTTCAGGGGAACCTTTGAGTATGCACCTAAAATTCTGGGATCCACCACATCAAAGTAAAATTATACAAGTTGCAGATTATGCGCCATGATTACGTAAGAAAAATGACCCAATAACTTCACATGCCCTGCACCACTAAAAGAAACTAGCAATAAATCGTCTTTGATGTCAATTCCATGAACAGCTATAACAGTTTTTTTTATCAAGTTACCAATATAACACAACGATTTACTGGTATTCCTATATGATTAATGCCATTTCCATTATGTAACACAAAGCCTAAATGGATTCCATACAAATTGGACACCTCCATTAACAAGAACTCAGAATTGGATCCTTAAGCAGATACTGGCAACATAACCATCGCAGTAAACTAAATGTTTGCTGTCATAGAAATCACATATTTAAAGCTTAAGGTAGTCATAATTTGACTAAACAAGCTCCGGAAATTGAAATATTTCATTTATAACAGCTTTCAATCTAATGCCATTTGATAGAAGAACCCTATCATGGTTATCCATGTCAATCTTGTCATACTATCATCCAGTTTAAAATCATTCAGGCTAGCTATGATAATAACAGTCAACCACAAGGAATTCAAAATACAAGGATAATAACCAGCCCTTAACATTTTCCCTAAGTAGTTTGTTCACTTGTTTGTTTCCTCTCTATCATATGATATATGTCTATAAGGATCACATATGTCAACAGTTGCTATATGTGTAGATGTTCGGGAGAAGATGTACGATCACCTCTAGTAACATTGTCAACTTGCTACATGCTTGTGGTGGGAGATTATGAATTGGTTCGTAATACAATGGGTAATGCCGAGCACGATAAAGGAGGAACTATACCTGGGTTTTAGAAGAAAGAAGAGAAGATGCACGGCATGGGATGTAGCACTACTAGCTCTTATGTGGGTAATATGGAGGGGGAGGCATAGGAGGCCGTTTGAAGGGTTTGAGGAAGATTTTGTAGCTTCATGACTCTAGTTTCCTTTTACACCCCTGAGTTCTTGTGTGTACAGATTTTGGTATACCTCGTGTATCTCCCAAACATTAATAAAATTGCTAACCTTATAAAATGTCTATAAAATCCTCCACCATAACAGTTTTTGACATTGTTTAGAGAGAATCATTAATTATCCACAAGAATATGTTCTCAAACATCATAGATCTCCATTTCTATAATCTCAACCTTCATCTCCAATTATACATTTTCTAATAGCAGGGAGATAATCTCCACTCAAGAATATAGCTTGGGTATGAAGCCTTAAGAAGATGTCAACCTGCGAAAGAGATCTGCAACCTCCTCAATTTCATGTGCATTGTAAAACCAAATACCATTGACTTCTTGGGCTGCATTTCGATACAACAAGTATGGAACCTGAACCTCGAACTCAAAGTCCCCGAAGAGATCTTCCACCATATTTTCTGCTTCATATGAACTCAGATGTCAAAATGGAATTCATTCATATGAAACATCACTTTCAAACATCATAGAATGGACAAAGTAAAAATAAAGAATTCTAAATGTTCTCTCCTATGAATCGAAAAGGAGAGGCCCGAGATATATTATTAAAAGAAGAAATGGGATAATACCTGTATTCCTGCGGTTCATAACAATGAACTGGAACCTTGGCTGAGCACTCCTAAAATAACATAACCAACAACAACGATATCTGGTAATCCAACCTCCTTATAGGCATACAATCCATCAAAAACCATCAGATTCCCATAATATTACATGGAAAACAACCTAAAAAGCCAAAGAAAACATCACATAATTATATGGTATTTGCACAGTGTGCTACCAATTTCTGTCAAAAGCTGTATCAAAAACTATTTTTTGACAAAGCAATAGGTATCCCCTTACCAAGTCTTTAAACATGCAAGTAGATGTGTCCAAGGGGGTGAACTGACCTAGTACAACCCACTAACCAACACTTCATCAGGGGGGATTTGGCCGTGGGACTAGATCAGCCAGCTGCACAGATCAAGGCCCATGGGCTGACTGGTGTTCAAAGAAGGGAAAGAGAAAAGAAAGTGGCAACAGCTAGTTAAATGCATACAAAATTATCCCAAATTCCCGAATTGGATGCACTGAACCATACCGAAACATTCCTACACCGACGGGTGCAATAGAAATGATGTATTTTATTGTTTTATTATGTTACAAATTTAAAAAGTTATTGTTGATTTACATGGATGAGAACTATGCCAATTTCAGAAGCAAAACGAACCCACTGAACCTGTGAACTCCTAAATTGGGGCTAGACCAGTTCGCCTGGGAACTTTGCCATGCACATGAATGTTCAGACATGTGAAACAAAGCCAGATACAAACACTTTATGTTTAAATAGGAAACAAAACCAAGGTACATGTGATACTGCATGCATACCTTTTAACTACAAAGAAAGAACCTTCAACCTCCTTGCGGCTCTGCAATCCAAATTAAACATTCAATCAAGTTATTCTTTAAGACAATAGTTCAACTGCTTGTGTTATACATTGGCCAAAAGGCAGGAAGCAGGAGTACACAGCGCAGTCCATTAGAATATATTTTGGCAGAAAATCTAATTCACCACCTTTTCATACGAATGATGTGTATCATGACAACCGAGTCCAAATAGAGCAAAATGAACACTGGGATTTGTATGTTGATCCCGACTAGCTTGGGATTGAGGCATACCTTAACTTAGGCGGTGAGTTAATAAATGCACATATTAAAAACTATACGCAATGACTTTCTAAATCATGCACAACTGAAAACAACATTCCATACATACTAAAAAGACACAGTAATGCACGAGTTTGTCTAGTAACATCAGAGAACCATTTGAAATTTACTATGTAGAACTATCCCGAGGCACTTCTTTACAGTCAAATCCATCAATATACACATAGCGAGATTAATGTGTACTTCCAGAAATCACTCAAATGTCATTTACACTGACTAATGACTTTCTAAATCATATACAACTGAAAACAACATCCCGAGGAACTTCTTTACAGTCAAATCCATCAATATACACATAGCGAGATTAATGCGTACGTCCAGAAATCACTCAAATATCATTTACAGAACTGAATAATGACTTTCTAAATCATATACAACTGAAAACAACATTCAATACATATTAAAACACATAGTAATACACAAGTGTGTAGTAACAGCAGAGAACTATAAGAAGATCAGTTTAATAAGTAGTACTAACCCGAGGCACTTATTTACAGTCAAATCCATCAATATACACATAAAGAATTAATGTCGCTCAAATATTCACATATATCTATCTACTTAAAGCACAAAATCAATCAAAACAATGAATAATGACTTTCTAAAACATATACAACTGAAAACAACATTCCGTACACAAACACACAGTAATTGGCAAGTTTGTGTAGTAACAGTACAGAACTATAAGAAGATCAATTATGAAATTTACTAAGTAGAACTATCCTGAGGCACTTATTTACAGTCAAATCCATCACTATACGCATAGAGAGATTAATATAGCTCAAATGTGCACATATATCTATCTACATAAAGCACAAAATTCAATCAAAACAATGAATAATGAATAATCTACACAATTTAATTCAATCATACACAACTGAAAACAACATTCCAAACACACTAAAACACAGATTAACAAGCGAGTTTGTGTGGTAACAAGCAGGGAACTATAAATCTGAAATTAATGCAGCTCAAATATTCACATATATCTATCTACATAGAGCACAAATTCAATCAAAACAATGGATAATGACTTTCTAAATCATACACAACTGAAAACAACATTCCACACATACTAAAACACACAGTAACAAGCGAGTTTGTGTAGCAAGCAGATAACTATGAGAAGATAAATTAACTAAGTAGATATGAGAAGATGAATTAACTAAGTAGAACTATCCGGAGGCACTTATTTACAGTCACATCCATCAATATACGCATAGGGAAATTAATATCGCCCAAATATTCACATATATCTATCTGCATAAGCACAATTCAATCAAAACAATGAATAATCAACACAATTTAATTCAAGCATACACAACTGAACACAGTAAAACAACATTAATTTAATTCAAAACAACATTCCATACACACTAAAACACACAGTAACAAGCGAGTTTGTGTAGTAACAGCAGAGAACTACAAATCCGAAATTAATACAGCTCAAATTTTCGCATATATCTACTACTTATCTACACAAAAAGCACAAATTCAATACTTGAAGCAAAATGAACTCTCATCTGTATCTCCTAAACTCACCCATTGATTGAGGTGAACGTTGAATTTATACAAGGAAACATGACCAGCGGTGATGAGGATCTCCTCAATACAACGATCGATTCTCTGCAGCACAGTGAGGTTTAGCATCTTCTTGCTCCGTTCATCCACACTCGGCATTAACTTTGAACTCGACGAAGACATTACTCCACTCCTTCTACAAATGAAATTCGATTCCAATTTGTTGATCGAAGAACAAAATACTACTATATAAGCTGTAGAGAGAAGCAATTTACTTGAAAAGTTGGGTATTTTTCAATGTCATGAGATAATGCTGCCACGTGTCAAAAATTAGTTTGAAAACACAAAATTTACTCAACATTTCCCTTTTTTTTGGTTCGATAGCCGTAGTGAAGTTTGATTCGCGTGCTTCGGGACTATTCGAGGAAAGCACACTCTTAGAAGAATGAGCAGTTTCATTCACTGTATCATATTTTTTAATGATTTTTTGCTTGATATTTTCTGAATCTATTATTTAATTTAGAGTTTATTTTAAGTAATCACAGTGTAATATGTATTTTACTTTATTAAATTATTTAATCGTATTGAATTACATTAATTGGCCGTAAAGATTGGGTATGAAGAAAATTTTACACATTTTCGTATTACTTTAAAATCAAATATACTCTATTATATTTTATCTAGTCCCTAAATTAAAAATAAATATTTTAATTTACTAGCTCATTTTCGCAAATCAAGAAAGTTGTGGTACTTATTTCTCACACTATCCCTAATATTAAATAACTGTATAAAGTAATATAATTCGAGTTAGAGTTTCAAAGAACTATTAACAAGGTTAATTTAGTAAATATACTTCTAATTAAAAATATTTCAATAGGGAATGTGTTAAGTTAACATACATCAAATAAACTAAAATTTAATTATTTGAACTAACGATAGATGGTGAAGAATATAACTAAATTCTTTTAATTTCGCTAATTTGACAAGTAAAACAAAATGAATGGAGTAGTATTAGTTTCATGTTCAAGGAGTAACGTGAAACCTACAAGTGTCATTGACAAATAAAAACTACTCTCACTCATATATGAGGCGCCATAACTCACCTAAAACTATGACGAATTCAAAATTTAGAGGTCGTGGGTGTTTGAGGCGGTTTAAATACACACATTGATATCTAAAGCTTTAAAATTTTGCTTAAAAATCAAAACACTAATTGTCTTCTTGGTTTCAAGGGTATTTTTTCCGATCATATGCGACTTTTTATGCAGTTATTATATAATTATACATAATCTATATCAAATTTAATAAGTGCAGGAGCACCAAATATTTACATCTAGGTCCGCCCCCGACTTAAAAATGATATAGTACCATTTACTCTCGGTATTTCATTATACTTGACACACTTGTCAAAAAAACTTTTAATTAGAGGTATATTTTACCAATTTAACCTTATAATGATATTTCAAAACCCTAAATTTAATCATTACTATTACTTTACATAGTTATTAATATAACTCTTTTCTTTAAGTGAATTTTGGGTGCCTTTTTAGGCCATTTTATTAACTAATCAAAAAAACAAAATAGTAAACAAAAACAAATTCATGTTTGGCTATGGGCCGGAAATATAAAACAAATACAATCTGTGGTGAATTGTTGTGAAAAGGCCCAACCCAAACAGTTGACCCGTTCCACCCTATTAAATAAGGAAAAATTACAGAAATTAGGTACGAAGACTATAATTACAATAAATAACAATATTTTTTTAAAATTATAACTTATAGCAAAAGTAACAATATTTTACCACTTCATATAAATAGAAGAATATGTATTTTTCAGTTGTGCATATATATTTATGATTAATACGTATATATTTGTATATGTATTTATATAACAACATTTTACTTAAATACAAAATACAATTTGCTATTTTTCATAATTATGAAATTGTTCCCGTAAAAGTTTTCATTGAGACAACAGCCTGTTTGATAAATTGCCCCAGAGAGAAAGAGAAGAGAAAATCAAATTGTAAGTGAGCTTGATTACATATTCATATTTCTGTTTGTTCATTTGGATTGACAACTTTTGCCGATTTATCTCTATTTTATATCATGCAATGTACTGCAATTTCAATTATTCTCAATATCTTTAATGCTAATACACTTTCATAGATCAATATCTAATATGTACTCATTAGAATGTCCAACAAACAACTTTTTATGCTGAATAATGAACTGCAATGGAGCTAATTAGAATGTGATTGACAATTGTTTAAGACGTAATGAGTCAAGCAGTAAGCTTCCTCTAGGAACATAAATGATTGAGACTTTAGTTTGCGTCTCTTGTGCGATATCTGAATTTTTCTATTTTTATGGTGTCTAATTACTAATTAGTATTATTCAATTGTATTTCTAGGTTAATAGTAATGTCTTTCTTTAATTGGGTTGAACATGCAACTTTAATCCTCATATTATGTTTGTGTTGGAGTAACTAGTAAAGTTGTTGTTATGTGAGTAGGAGGTCACGGGTTCAAGCCTTGGTAACAGCCTCTGGCAGAAAGGCAAGGCAAAGCTGCGTGCAATAGATCGTTGTGATCAGACCCTTCCCTAAACCTTGTGCATAGCGGGAGTTTTAGTGCACCAGGCTTCCCTTTTTTATTACTCATGTTTGCGTTAGCAACCTAATACAGAGTAACAGTTGATTACTATTTTGTCAGGCTTCTCATACTGTTGTTTTAAGTGGGAAGGACCTTTTCGACGTGGCGTTGATATGATCCCTGTTTAGCTATTGTATTGCTACATCAAGGTATGTCTTGTTTAGCGTTTTGTATTGCTAGTCAATCGACTGATATGTAGTAGACATGCTGTAAGCGATACTGCATTTGTAGTAGTTACTTTTATTAGTTGGAAGTTGGAAGAACTTCTCATTCTTTAGTTGTATATATTGGTTCATGAGCCTATTATTTATATGAAATGCATCAACTAACTTACTCGAATAGATTATCAGAAATCATGCTACGGAGCGTATTAACTTTTAAGACACGGTTATTTGGATGGAAATGCTAATTAGCTCATAACTATGTTTTTAGAGGAATCGAGACGACGATAGCATAAAAAAACCAGTTTCCAAATGAAAGGGTAAGTGAATCCCTAGTAGGATTCTAGATGGATGTTATGACTTTCCTATGGCAAATGATATAGGTGGCTAATGTTAAGCATTTTGTTTGCATCAAATAAGAACTTCTAGTCTGTTCTAGATATGTCAATATTAACCCTTGCCTGCTCCTAACTATTACATGCCTTGTTTCTGTCTCATTTTTTGGCAAATCTTTATGCCAACTGTACTAGGAGTATGGAAACTGCAATTAGTGATTTTCTGAAGCAAAATTCGTGTATGAAGCATATGTAGGAAAGGGACTAATTATATAATTCTGCTGTGACTTCATACCACGTTGACATTTGTAGTAATTGTAAATATGAATGGTGGGATATGCTAGTTTGGTTCCAAATCTCTATCTACTACCTAACAATTATGCCTTGGACAGCCTTAGTAATTTGGGGAACAATACTAATCGATCATTTATGTGATTTGCTACTCCGCAAAAGAGACAAAAGAAGAAAAATCCTTTAGGTTTACCCGGAAACAGAATATTAGGCCTAGTTCAGAGAATTGCGGTCGTGAATTTGATGGCTTAGTAGAAGTTATAGATGCACACACTATTTCTGGAGAAATGATTAGGGAAAAAGGCACTAGTCCTTCGTTAAGATTCAAAATACGAAAAGGATTCCCTATCACAAAGTACAACTTTATTATCTTGAAAAATGCTATTTTAAAACATTAGAGATCATTAAACCCATCACTGATGCCTGATACACACCATTTTTGCGTCCTCCCTAAAATGGATTTTCAGTCACATAATGAACTACTGATCCATAAATGTTAGATCTGTCAGCTCAGAAAGATGCAGTGACAACTTACACAAGTTTGTAAGAATTGTCCTTCAAATTGATAGATAAAGGCTGCAGGCGTGCATACAACCATGTACTCAACAGTTCCAGAAATCCTTCTGCAAGTACTTGAAGGTCAATTTGATATTTGCTACACCATCCAATTCAAGAACTTGTAACATATGGTCTTTTTCTGGCACATGATATACAAATGGCCTTTCAAGCTTCCAAAGTACATATCCCTTCTTTTGGATAGTATATAGGGTATAAATAAAAAGTTCCCTTAATCAACATCAAAATAGAAAGAAGACCAAATTAGTATGAGTAATGAACTTTGGAAACTCCTATTCACGAATAGAATCACAAATCATGTCTATCACATCCTTAACAATAATGTCCCAACAAGAATGAGAAAAGGAACGTACAAAGCCAACCAGATCTCTTCTCAACTAGGTGTAGCCACAATACTTGCATTTTGCTCCTCAGTAAAGACTTTGTTGAACAATTACCGCTTACCTATGCTTGTGGGAGGTTACTTGTACCCTGAGGAATAGTCAAGGTGCGGGCAAACTTGCTCAGACTCCATTGTTTGAAAAAATAAAATAACACGATTACAACTTTAAGACCGTTACAAGTGACTTGTAGAGAACTACACCTTCTATATACTGTATTAGTTCATCCATAACAACTTTTAGAAGGGAGCGAGGTGAGGGCTTAAAGTTGAAAACTGAGTTAACCTAGAGGACAGGTAACTGAATTTACATGAATTTTTTGTTGCCTCTCATTCTTTGACTCATTGTCTTCAGGGATGAACAATCAGTAGCTTTTTGGTCAGTGAGTGCCTTAAGTATTAAATATTAAAGCTCTAGTGTTGTTATAATTCTATTAAAGACGCTGCAAGATGAAATGTATCCTGGATACAGTAGTCAATACAGCCCCGGGAGATTTTACTAGAGACACATATAACCATATTCGGAATATCGTTTCTTCCAATCCTCCTTATCGCACATACTTGGTAGTACAATATTATTATACATTAGTTGGACTTTTTATTAGTCTCTGCAATGAGTAGACAAAATAGTTAAACTTATATGGAATCCTTTCTAGTTTGAGTTCTGAACCTCTGACATCTCTTCTACACTAGCTGTGGCTGCAAGAGGGGGAATGGAGACACTACGACCAGCATTGCAGCGCGTTTACATGACGAGCATCGGTATATAAAGATGCACTTGGAGGTTTCATAGTGGGATATGAAGAAGGTATTCAACAAGTCATGGAGAGAACGACGACTCCAAATTGCATAAGGAGTATGGACACTGATGCACCCAAAGGACAAACTTGACCTCTGAAGTAAGAACTGTGAGTTTTATTAAATGCTCTATATGCACTTGACCTTTGGACTTTTATATTATCCTGATGCTCTTGTGGTTTGCTTTCAGTATGTAGTGGGAAAATGGGGGAAAGAGATTATATCGGAAAATGGTCAATGTTCAGCTAATTGAGGGTCTTGTTTACAAAAGTGATTTGGCTTGACATCAATTGAACCTTAATGTGTAAGGTCAAAACCAAACACATAAGCCTATCTAATGTGCTTCCCCACCAAATGCATGTGGGGAGGGAGTTGTCATTTGAGCTTTTCAGTTGCTTTTTGGAGTAATTGGTGGCTTGAAGTTACATCTGTAGTTAGATTTCAAGTTTGGATGGTGGAGGAGGCAGGATAGACCAAAACAGGTCAGGTGAGCTAGGACTGGATGTAAGATAGTTGAAAATGACTTCCACCCAAATATTGCCTTCTATATGGTACTTTATACCACATAGTATGTGCTGCAGATTCTAAAGCAGATGTCAAGGTCTGTTGCCCGGTATCTAGAGTCTCCTCTGATAAAGTTCATACATCTCTTGCCATCTTTATTTGACGTGTCATCTGGTCTCCATTAAGATAGTCCCAGCACTTGTAGTTCCGGACCCATCTGTAACTGTTTGTGGGTGTTCTTTATTAGGTATTTGTTGGCGAGGTCATGGAATTGTCCGCTTGATTGAAATCTGTCAAGCACATGGGTCTTCATTTGAGCACATTGTAATAAGAATCTTCTACCATGTCCAATAAATTGTAGTTCTATCATCGTCGTGGATCCTACATAAAACTGAATCAGGAATTATTCTATGTTTCTTTAGTGTATGTACTGAGATTTTGGCCTTGTTCTCGTGCTGCTAGCTAGCTTCCATTATTTATGCGCGAAATAGTTGCAAATACCGGTTTGGAGAATACCAAGTCATGTGATTTCATTATCCTATCTTAAATTAAAGTGCTTATATTAAGAGTTTTGGTACTTTGTCTTAGCTGAGCTTACTATCCTTTTAATTTATCTGATTAAAAAGACAATCTGATACACTTGCATGTAGAAAATGTAAGAAAATACTACAAAATGTAGAGCTTGAGGAAAACTAATGGAAGAAAATGGTCCTTCTGTTATTAGATGTATTTGTTACTGTGATTATTGACTACTGTTGTAAGAGGAGTCCCTTCAATCTTGTGATAAGCCACCACTTGCAGGAGCACTAAAATTATGGGAAAGTCCTTAATAGAAGTCAATGGATTTTTTCTTGATTTTTAATGGTCCACTGTTGACAAAAGAAGTAGTAATACTTGTCTTCTTTTAATCTTTTGGTTGATTTATTCAACTAGGCATAGTGTCAAATTCTACCAATTCATTTGCAACTTGGTGTTTTGAACATGTGACCAGAATGAAAAGACTACAGCCTGTGCTATATGGAAAGTGATTGACATGCCTCCAAAGTCGCATTCATTTTCATTTGTTGTGCCTTTGTCCTCATCCTCTTTCTAAAGTAAATAAATGCTGGGATTGCTCGGAGGTGATGCTAGTAAAACCTTTATTTTAGGTCCTCAAAATCTTAAGGCCTCATAAAAAATTTATTGTCAATGTTACGAATGGGGGTATGTATCTTAGAAGATGAAGAGCTTATGGGGCAGGTGGTGGAGGTTAAGTGGGTTGATGATAAATGTTGATTAAGTTGGTCAATGAAGGGTCTATGTTGAACATTATTAGTGTCTACGCTCCGTAAGCGGGCATGGATGAGGAGGAGAAGAAAAGTTTTTGGGAGGCTTTGGATGAGGTGGTGGGAGGCATATCGAGCACTTAGAAGCTTTTCATAGGTGGGGATTTCAATTGGCATATTGGTTCTTTATTGAGAGGCTATAATGGTGCATGGAGATTCTAATTTCGGGAAAAGGAATGAAGGAGGAGCTTTAATTTTGAATTTTGTTGAGTCAAATAAACTTTTTTGCTCCTTTGGAAGAGTGATAGAGTGCTATGTAAAGACTATAAAGTCATACTTAGTGAGAATCTTTCGACCCAACATAAACTCCTAGTGGTGGACTTGGTAATCAAAAAGGCATAAAGAAGAAGGTGTGGAGGATTGCCCTAGGATTAAATGGGGTTGCTTAAATTTGGCCAGTGCTTTGGAGATTGGGGAGAAGTTGGCGACAATGGGGGCTTGGGAGAGTAGAGGGGACGTGGATAGTATGTGGGAGACTGCTGGTTACACCAGGGAGACAACTAGAGAGGTGTTGGGTGTCTCAAGAGGCTGATCTGGCAAGCATCAAGGGGATTGGTGGCGGAACGAAGAAGTTAAAAGGAAGGTGGAGACTTAGAAGGTGGCCTATGCAAAGTTGGTGGAGAGCAAGAATGACGAGGAGAAGCGGAAGAATTGAACGAGTATATAAGTTAGCTACGAGAGAGGCTAAATTAACGGTTACAGCGGCTAAAACAACAATTTTCGAGAGATTGTATGTGACTTTAGAGGAGAAAGGCAGAGATAAGAAGTTATTTAGGCTGACCAAGGCTAGGAAGCGGCGGGCTCGTGACCTTGATCAGGTGAAGTGTATCAAGGGGAGGATGAAAAAGTGTTAGTGGAGGATGCCCACATTAGGAAGGATGAAAAAGTGGTCGTAGAGGATGCCACATTAGGAAGGATAAAAAAGTGTTAGTGGAGGATGCCCACATTAGGATAATTAAAGCTCTCTGCAATTACCACCGAGATAGAATATACATTGTCTTTCAAAAATATCCATAACTTCCAAAGGTCTCTGATTTATTTTTATAGAGAATTCATCCTTATGTTCTAGAAGCAGCAGTTTAAATGCAATAGATTCACTCTTGTTGGACTAAGTGGTAGTAAAAGTTTTGATAGAAAGAGGAAAAGTTTGTCTATTTTTAACGTTTGACTGATGCTGATGACAAATGAAACTTACAATTCACAGAGGTAAAGATTGATGAGTCTTTTCATCAGATTTTCATATGAATCATCAAAACACGAAAAGTACAATGTACAGATACATACTACTACTACTGTTGAACAAAAAGAATTCTGCCATTGGATTAGCATCAACATGTGAAAGAAAAGTAGTTAACTGTTAGCTGCCTTTCAAGAGATGGCAAAGAACTTTTTTTTTTCCTTTATAAAATGACTAATTGGGCTGTGACAGACTGCCATCTTATCATATATCAATAAGAAAAACAAGTCCACCACCCACTAGCTACCACTACCACTTGGCAAAAGAGCCATTTTCTTCTTCCTCTCTTACTATTCTTCATTTTTGGTCAATTGTCATGATTATGATGAAAGCCTAACAAAAATCTTCAGGCAGAATCTCCACAGTTCCAACCAAAATAGGAAAAACAAAAACTAAAAAAAAAAATTATGTAATTATATATTCTTCCATCTGGGTTTTTGCTGACGTCATCTATATTCTGATGGGCCCACCTCTCCCCACATCACAAAACCAACACCCTCAAGTCTCTTTCAAAGTTGCATCTCCAAATATTTCATATATATGGTTCTTTCCATTCCCCTTGGACTTGGAATACGTGTTAAAGAGATTTATGATATACACTATCTTTTTTAGGGGGAGAAAGTTGCCAGAAAATCTGGGATTTTTGCCCTTTTTGGATTTTCTTTTCCTATTTTTCCAAGAATATTTTCATTTTTTTTAATACAAAAAAAGTTCCAAGTGCCTGTAATAGTCAATCCTGGATGTCAAATCGACAGCAGATCTTATCCCTGGTGATATCTCATCTGGTTGACATCTCTTGAGAAATTCATATCCTGTTACAACCATACAGTATAATTATTAGCAATCCCATCATAGAGGTTTGAGCGTTCAAAACGTATAGAAATAAATAAAAAGAATTAGTAGTAAAAATACTTAATATATACCAGCAGTACTTGGACCATTTGGTTATTGGGCGATAGAGATAGCTGAGTCATTAATAATAATATATTGTTTATCATCAAATATTTTTTTAATACATAGCAAAACCTCAATTTGAAGAATCAAGAATAGGTAATCAGTTTGTTTCATGTTAAAAGCGTTGGAAGCATCACTATTTGACTATAGAAAGCATCATTAATAGGGGATTATATATATAAATTAAGCTTTATTGCTAGCTGTCTTTATCAAAAGCAAGACATGTGTTTAATGTTTATTCTAATTAATTAATGTCACTCCTACTGAGTTTTTGACCTCTACTCGAACCCCCTTTATTAGAAAATAGATAAAGTATAATTTGACTTTAATAATGAATTGTCACTTTCTAAACTAAAAAAATAATGGAGATTACATAATATTGAACATATATCCTTTGGAAACTTACTAGATGTAGATTTATCTGTTTAAACCTAATTTTGAAAGTTTAGGGTCCCAAAGTCTTCAATCCTAAAAAGATGGGGTGGGCAAAGGAATAGGATTGAGATTCAATCAATCACACAATAAAGTTGTGTGTATTGTCACTGTCCAAGTTAAAATGGTCCATAGTAGAGTTGCTTAAGTCTTTGATATGTTTGGTGTTATTTCAGAGATATTCTTGAATGGCAAAGAGTTTGGTTTGGTTGTAAAGTAGTAGTAGATTCTTGGTGGTGACTACCAAAGTTGACTATGTAACATGTGACCTTTAGTTTAACTAAAGGTGCCTTTCTAGCCAAAAGGCTATTCATCTTGACTACCCTCTTTTCTGTTTGAACTAAATAAATATCATTAGGTACATTGTAGTTTGCTGCCTTTCAAGTTTTTTTAAATTACAGCTATAGGAGTTTGGACCACATACAACCCCATAAAAATAAAAAGAAGGAAAACCGAGTAGGTCACATGAAATGGTTGACATGATAACATACTATATTATTAATAGGCAGGCCTGTCTTAGCCCCAGGTATTCTCATTTCACACGACTCAACAGGTGTAACAAAAGGAGGAAAAGAACAAAAACTTTTGTTTGGAAACTAGAAAAAGAAGGTAAAGGTAAAGAAAGAAGAATAATATTACTAGAGTAAAATTTAATGGGTTAAACTTTTAGCCTTTAGATCTTTCCCCAATATATATTTATTTTTGAAAATGACACTGCTGAAGGTAATTCACGTAAATTCTTGCTCTTTTAACTACTTGATCCAACTTAATTTTTTAAAACAGATTTTTTCACAAAAATAAAAGAGACTAAAATCTACAGACATCTTTTATGAAGCTTTTTATGACTTGTGAGATATGATTTGGTTGGGGAGTAAAGCAAAGTTCCAAAAATGCTTACATGTTATTTTTCATCTACTAAGTAGAAAATTTGATTTCTTCCAGAAAAGAACATTACTTGTTCAACTAGACTACTTACTTTAAGCATAAGATTTTGTTGTTTTCCTTGACTAGCTTTTACTACATGACCTTTTTCTGGCTTAACTAATCCACTTGTTAGGCATATACCAGTTTTAGAATTAAATACTACTACTACTACCATATACTATATATATATTATAACTAGCTAGGGTAACTGTAGAGATTTGTATGTATCTGTCTCAGTAAAGGAAACAGGAAAATCATAGTTGGAAATTGGGACTAGTCACATCTTTAATCATATTTTAATTAGACTAAGGAGAAAATGAAAGTTACCAAAATAAACTTTTGAGTAATAAAATAAAGAGTCATGTACCGTGTGATTGTGATGGTTATTATTGTTATAGGAAGATGCAGCTGCTGGAACATGAGGCTTTGAATACTGAAATTGGTATTGATAATAGTGTTGGCTGGCTTGATCTTGACCATGATGGTGGCTCGATGTGGAAGAGCCACCACCATCTGGGGTCGGAGGTGGCTCCGACCATGATGACTCATCGACCTCGCATTCCAAGTTAACCCCGAACAACCTCACTTGTCTTCTTGTATTATTGTTCACACTTGCTGTTGTTTGGTTCTGCATTGCTCTTCTTCCTATATGTCACAAACAAAATAAATAAAACACTTGCAAAAATAGCCTTCAATTATTGCTCATAACATGTCCTGCGCATGACTAACTACTTTATAAAATGTAAGGTTTTGGACCGTTTCTATCTCTTTCAATTTTCCAATGCGTGAATATGTATAGAAATTCAATGGACCTAGCTAGGTAATAAGGTAAGTGGCACAGTGGTGCTGCCACGATCTACTGATATTTGACCCTTTATCGTTCCTATTCGTAGGGAAAAAAAACTACTCCAATTGAAAAAGATGAGGGCATTTTCAAGAATATCTAAATAACACATACAAGAGACAATAACAATTATTTGTTTATATATGCAGGTAGGTAGCTGATAGCCTCTGCCACTTGTTATAATTCTAGCTAGTAATGTCATCATCTTTGTTAGAAACCTACAAAACAAACTTTCTGCAATGTGACAAAATATACAACCCTTTGCAACATGTATGGCCACCAAGAGAGAGAGAGAGAGGGGGGTGTATTCTCTCTGATACCACCTAGTTGGTTAAGTTGGAACAGTTTTTTCCACATTAAAAATGTTCAAATTTTCTGCATTCTTCTTTTTTTAGCAACGATACACCCAATAATTTTGACTATATGCCAGTTATCACAAAAATATAAAAATATCAATTCTAAAATTACCTCCCATTTATGTGGAAAAATGTACTAATTTTCACACAAATCTAATGTGTCAGTATGTCTTTGTATCATAGTAAATTTATTAAGTTAGTAGTAATTGATAAAAACAAAAAGAGGATAGGGTTTGTACATGCGTAATGTAGTGTACATGTGAAGAAAATGATACCTGCATGAAGACAGTCAGGTTGGTATGGAAGACCTGCACCAGGCCCTGGATAAGGATGCCCACCGTAGTATACCTGGGCCCATCCAGGGCCAGGGCCCACCATCCCTGGCGGAAGCGGAGCCACTGCCACTGCTGCAGCACAACTATCTTGCGCAGCAGCAGCTGCAGGGATGACTGCAGTATTCCTCCGCCTCCACCCAATAAATAACCGGTCAGCATCTGACCGGTGTCGCTCGAACATAACAATATCACCAGCATCAAGCCTTTTTTCCTTGACAAAACGGCTCCAACCTTTGGTCAATACATAGCTCTGGCTACTGTTCCAGTAAGAATATCGAAATCTCCATGACTTTCCTGACTCATCCTCGAAGCTCAATAACAATCCCTTTTCAGTACTCGAATCATTGTTGTTGGTGTTTCCGCTGAGAGGAAAATACTTCTCAGCGTGCTGTTTTGGGATGACCAACCTGTTGAGCTTCCCAACATCACTAGGTGTTAGAGGTTTCTCGAACAAATGCTCTTTTGGGATTTCTTGATGTTCCAAATTTTGTTCTTTTTCTTGTTCTTGTTGTTGTTGTTCTTGTTCCTCATCCTCGTCGTTAATAGTACTAGTACTGTTGTTGTTAAGATTGAAGGCGAACATGGTATTAGTTTGAGGTGGGTAGAATTGAGGAGGAGGAGGCCAAAGAGAGGATGAGGATTTGTTGGTTGAGGAGTCTATGATATATTGTTGTTGTTGTTGTTTAGTCCACCACACTGTTTCTGGAAGTTCTGAAGAAATATGGTTTATGGACATTATATTTCTCACACACAAAAGGGAGAGAGAGAGAGAGAGAAATTGGTTACTACTACTATTTCATAGAAAGATTTTTTAGCAAAGTGATATATGTAGGAAAGGTTAGTAGAAAAAGGTGGGTATTTAAGGGAGGTGGGTTAAGGCCTAAGGGGCAGGTAGAGAGATAGAGATGTAAGTACGAGAGTACTTTACTTTAAGGTATTTGCGTGATAAAGAAGAAAAATCAATCATTATATTCAGTGCAATTTACTATGCAGCAGCTACCAAGTACTGCCCGCCCGGGGCATTACATACCTTGTCTCTTTATCAAAATATTTTTATAATCTCTGTTTTTTTTTTGTTTGTTCAATATTAATTTAACACGCCTTTATATAGTGAACAAGAGGGGATTTAAGATATACACATACATACATACAAGATGAAGCTGGCCGAGTTGAAAATCTTCAAAAACTTACCCCCCATTTGATCGTAGATTTTGAAGCTAGAAACATAAAAAATTTATCTTTAGAAGTAGTGATTTGTTTAAATATGAAGTGCTTGAAATGCATTTTAGTTGAAATATGAAGTTGATTTGAAAATTTATTTCCACCATCTATGGCTAAACGTTGGCTTAGTTTGTAACTAAAATTTTGAAAAATCTAAAACCAAGCGACCAATTGGACAACAATTCGAGTAACTGATATTTTGTGATTTGAACTAAGATATTATAAATAGAGTAAATAGATTTTATGATTCATCCAACTTTTCAAAATTAACAAGAGGGCAGATATTAATTGACTGTACTTTTTAATGTGGATCCCATTCAAATATCATTCCCCCCCCCCCCCCCCCTAATTATGTACCAGTATATGTAAGAGTAAGACTCACGGGATCATTCACTTTTTTTCTTTTGGGAATTTATTTTTTTTGTAAGAGAGTAAATAATATTCTGAGCTAGTGAGGGAAGGAAATTTTTTTTGAGATAACTGATGGCACTGAAATTGGCAGAACATGTATCTTCGTATGAATCTGGGAAGTAAGAAAGAGATTCTTTTTTCTTATTGGTATCAGCACATATATGTATATATATATATATATATATATATATAGTAGTAGTATTTATGTAAAATAGAGATCAATTCTTGAGAATATACGAAAACACAGGCCATGTTACTATGTTTGCTGGCTGGCTAAGGCCTTTGTGCTTAAACCAAACAAACAGATCATGAAGTGAGTAGGCCCAGCCAACTGACACTGTACCATTTCCTTACTATAGAGTCTAGGGGTGGGTGGATGGGTCGACAAATTCTTGAACATGCAAAGTTTTTATCACATTAATCAGCTTTTCGATTTATATTATCTATTTTTAATATTCTTACAAAATTGTGTAACCTTAATATGTGATGTATAATATATATATCTAAAGGGCTAAATTGTTTTCAATACGTGTTCTATCTTCAAATACTAGCATACTATATATAAGGACACATAACAAGGATAAAGGGAAAAAAAAAATAAAAGATATTTGTTCTTAATTTTATTAAGAATTGTATATAAGTTAACTGCCCACCTTTGTTTGAGCTGACGCTCGTACGGTAATTTTTTTTTTAATTTCTTTTGGCAGATTTTTACACCTGATGTTGCATAGTAGAATCTTCATAATAATAACCTAGGACCACTAAAGATATTGCTCTACTTATACACACCGAAAAGTAGCGAAACAATTAAACCTGCATTGTTATGAAAATGTTGTTACACGATCATCTTTATTTCTCTATATTTAACTGGATAAACTCTTTACAAACAATAAATAAATGAATAAATTTACCATACCAATTATAGATAAGTTAAATGTTGAGAAATGGCTAATACTATTTAATAACAAGAATAAATTAGATACATGATGATGAATTATTTTTTAATTTTTAAAACTAAACAAGCAAAGTTATACAAAGATAAAAATGAACGGAGAGAGTATTAGTTAAATCAGTGTGCCTGTCTGATTAGTTTGGTTCAATTTAATCGTAAATTATGTGATTTGAATGTGGTATTACCAATAATAATATGCTTAACTCATACATTCATAAATGCAAAATTTGAAAACAAATAAAACATGCTATATGTGGTCCCCGTTGTATATTTCAACACGCTAGTCGCCCACACTTCTTTTTTCTTTTTCTTTCAATTTTCAATTTTCAATTTTTTTTTTTTTGTGTGTGTGTGTAGGGATTAAGCCTAAGACTTTAGGTCTCTAAAGAGAGAGTTGCAACTACTAATTAATTGTCTTTGAATTGTGTTCTTTTTCCTCAGATGCTTCCACTAAATTACGACTATTGTATATAAAATTTAATAGTATATTACACTAATAATAAATACTTAGTATAATTTTAAAAGTAAGATTTGATAAAACATAAACAGATTTTACCTCTATTTTTTTGAGATAAAAATATTATTTTTGATAGACTCTCACCTCAAAAAAATATATTCAAAAGATGAAAACAAAAGAGAAAAGAAGACAACATAATAATAGTATAAAAATAAAGTATAGCAATAGTATATTTAATTTAAAAGTATGCCAAAATGGGAAAATTATTTGGTTGGTAGCTAGATATGTCATATGTAGATTCCAAAAATCCCTTTTTTTGGTCAGCAAAGTTATTGAGTAATGGTAAAATATTCTTGTTCTACTTATGAACTCTTCTAGGTCGTTCATCGATTAAAGGAAAACACATATATACTGTATATATATATCTGATGCAAGACACATTTGAAAACAAGATAAAGAATAAATCTTAGGATAAAAATGTTAAGAGAGTTACGTTGGAGTAGTAAAATTAGTCACGTGCATGACAGCAACATTATTGACGTTTGGCCATTCCTAGTTTTTATGATGATGATGATAGAGTTAGGAAGGAAACAAAAGAGGAGGTGGGGAAAGAGAACAAACAAATACAAAAATAAAATAAAAAATTAAGAGAGAAATGCTTAGATCTGGCTTGTTATTAATACGATCAACGGATATAATGTAATAAATAAAGTTATTTTTTTCTTGACTAAAGATCTTAAATTTGAGCTTTGAATATAATTTTTTTTATTTTTTTTTAATGATAGTGCTATCCTCGAACGAATTATACCCAATATGAATTTGAATTAATTGATTTTTAATTCAGATATCGGACATTGATTGAAAAAAAAAAAAAAAAGGTTTGTTATCATTAATTGATGAAAGTAAGATGAGATAAGATTTGTCCAGTGGGAACAGAAATGAGAAGGAAACCGCCCTTTTACTCTTTAGACTTCGTGTTTCAATTCTCTCCTCTTATTTTCCATTCTCACATTAATCACATCACACTATTTCCCTTTCTAATTCTCTTTCCTATCTCAACCTTTTTTTTTTTTTTTTTTTGTTGAATCACATACTAATTAATATGCGCATACAACTTTTTTTTTATAATATCACTATTAGAAAGAATTTTTCACCGTGAATTCACAAAATAATTGTATTATGATACATGTTTTCCACTATTTTTCATTGAACTAGTATAAATAACCCATAGTAGGAAATAAATTCTTGATGAAATAGCGGAAAACTTTTTTTAATTTCTTAATGTGAAACGCTATTAGTTTTTATTTTCTCATCGATTCAATCAAAATATTGGTGACAATAGCCGCTAAATAATTTTCAATTGTTGGAAATAATAATTTTAAAGTTGAAATAAGTTTTCTAGTCCTAATTTAATTCGATTTTCTAGGGTTATAAATAGGAGTGTTCTATTACATGTTTGGATGTAAGGGAAGTAATGAAGAATTATTTGAGTTTATAAATAAAATATTTTCCTTCATCAATGAAATTTTTTAATGAAAAAATAGTGATTTTTTAATAATGTATTAAACGCCTCAATTGCGTCACTATGTGGTATGTATATATGTATGTATTTTTCTATCGGTAATTACCATCAACATGTTGTAGACGAAAAGAATATTATTGATATAGATTTCGAGATACTTATAATATATCTAGTTTACTATCTTTTTTTAGGGGAGAACTTCATAAACAGGGAATCTAGACATTAACTAAAACTTTTGATACAGAGAATTTTGCTAAAGTTTTGACCCTCAAAGAACGTCAATGGTCATCATTTACTATAAATGTGTACGTTGATCTTTTAATTATAAAAGTATGTCTATGTAGTAAGTTATCAAATCTACAGAGATTTCAAAATCCAATATTTGAAATGGTCTCCCCCTTTTTGTATATATGTTTGTGACAAGTCTTAACCAATATTGGTAGCTAGCTAGACTCAAGCATATCTTATAATTCAACGAATTCTGTTTGATAAACTTTCATGTTAGATTAGTCATTTATATTCACCTTACAATGCTATCATGTTTCATTTTCCATCGATGAGGTCACGGGTTCAGGCTTTAATTAATTTGAAAATAACCTCCAACATAAATGCAAGATAAAACTGCGTGCAATATATATCTTTGTGGTGGAATTTTTTCTAGATCCTGCGCATAGCAGGAGCTTAGTGCACCAGACTTGATGATGATGAGTACAAATTGGAAAATTGAACTTTTTTTTTATCTCATGAACAAAATTTTGGATAATTATGGTCTTTAAGACAAATCCCACCTCAGTTTTCCAGGTAGATTCAGACACCCTTGAAAAGGTAGGAGTAGTTGTTTAATAAGTAGATGTCAGAAACGCAAAAAATAAACTTGAATAATTGGGGTTGTTGGGAAGCTTTGTTACATATCTACATATAATACGTGCATGTCCTTCAAATCTCAATACAAATAATATTGTGTCATCTTATAATCATTAACACATATCTCACATGCTCCTTCCAATCCTTTTAATTTTATTTAAAAGATAAAGTAAAAAACCACCCTCTATCAACTTTGGCTCCAATTCACGAGCAATATTATAGTACATAAATAAGCTTTTACCCTAAGTGACATAAAAAATTAATCATCATAGATATATAACACTTATATATTGTATTCATGGAGCAACATGAAAAGTTAAAATTTATAAAAAGGAGACCCCATCATACGACGTAATTGCATTTAAAAGAAAAAGGAAAAACTTTATATGACGATCTGATTTGCTTGAATATGTATTTTAATATATATATATAACCGACAAATGAACAATCACTACCTAAGTATGAGGTTTCTTTCTTTTAGATGAATTCAATGAGTTTGTTAGATGTATAAAGGGTGGCTAGAGGGAGGAAATGAGATCTCTCGCTTTTTTATAAAATAAATAGAAAAAAATGATTATTTCAAAAATTTTATCTGTAAAATTGAAGATTTCTTATTTGTAAAAGTGAAGATCTTTTCTCAAAATGTCATAAAATTAAATGAAATCTATTTGTAAAAAGCTAGAAAACACGATCTCTCGTGTCAATCTTATATAAACGAAAACTAATGCCACCTACGTGTAGACACGTAATTTCGTCCCTTCCCGATATCATTTTACCCATTTTTTTTACCTTATCCTATCCATGTAATTACATCCCACAAAAATACAAAAAATAACTCTCAACAAAATCCCTAACAAACTTTTATTCTTTTTAACATCCTAACAACCTTTTCAATTAAAAGAAGACACATTACCCACCTCATAGCCCCTCACCCTTACCCACGCGTACCCACTTCCCCACCCACTCTCACAATTCCACTCACTATCTGCATATACCATAGATACACAACAAAATAGAAAAGAAAAGGGGGGAGAATGAATACACAGCTCATCGGCTACCTTTTTTCTTCATGATAATCACAGAATTTCCACACAGGAAAAACACAAAGAGAGAGATCTCCATTTTTTTTCCTTGACTCTCAGAAGAATATACAGCACACACACATCCTCACCATCAATCTCACATACACACACGAAAACTCACGCACACATATACAGTGAACGGAAAGCTGGTCGGAGTGAGAGAAACAGAGAGATAGGAGGGTGAGAAAAAGAAAGGCGAGAGAGAGAGGCTGAGCGAGAAATAGAGAATTCGAGAGAGATCGGAGATCAGAGAAGGGAGATTCGAGATAGAGTAGAGAAAAACAGAGGGGGATCAGAGCTCGCCGGAGAATCGAGGATACAAAAATAATTAACCCAACTCTGTTTCACCTCCGATTCCGTCCAAATCCACCGGAATCCGTCCGACCACCACTGATTTCGTTGTTGAGGTCGGGGCATCTAGAAGTCGGACTCGATTTTGTCATGGGTTGTCGATAAGATTTGGACCCGTTTCGTCATCGTTTGTTGATTCTGAGTTGAGGTTCCAGTTGGGTCGAGGTTCCGTTGCCTGTGAATTCCAATCCATCACTGATTTTGGAATAAAATGAACGATTGAGGTCCAATTCTACATCTCTTATCTCTCTTTTCGTGAATATTTTTGAATGGTGTGATTTTTGGTTGAATTTGGTTGAGGTGATTTTATTCATCGTTATCTGATTGTTAATCCTGGTGTGAAGTATGTTAATCACGTAGTTGATTTGGGGTTAAGTTGGATTTTTGAAAAAACAAAAGATCAAAAAATTGTTAAAAGTGAATCTTGATTTATGTTGGTTTAGCGAAGATTGCTTGTCTCCGAATAAACATCGACTTTGTTAAGATCGATAGTATCATGTTTTAGGCCGTGGATTGGTAGGCGAGAAATAGAGGTAGGCAAATTTAAGAACGTTGGATTGGTGAATACTTGAAATGTGTGTTGAATGGTTTTGTTTTATCACTTTGGATCAATTGTACTATTTAGCCGGGGAATGCCCCGAGGTCTTATGTACTTATTCACCGGAGAATTCCCCGAAGTACCATGTACTTGAAGACGACGCACGATCAAGGCCCCGAACGTCGAATGGAGGAAACAACGGAGTGTAGTTTAGAATTAGCATAGAATAGAGTAGGTTTATATTTTCGCTTTTTTTTTATTTCGGGATTGTAATAATCGGACTGGACATTATAATTGTGGATTTGTTTTGTTTGTTTGTTTGATTGGTTGTTTTGTGTGATTTTGTGTGGTTTATATATTCATAATGTCAAATTAGCCGATACTCTCCACCAAGCGACCGTGGTCAAACCACGGGATCGAGGGGTGCCTGACACCTTCCCCTCGGTCAACAGAATTCCTTAACTGGAATCTCTATTCGCATATCAGTTTCAAGAGTCAAATCATTTTTGAAAAGGATTTTCCAAAGGTGACTTGGCACACTTGATTCATGCCAAGTGGCGACTCTGAGTTTTAAATAAAATGAATCCTTTTCAAAAATAAATTTTTCATCTTTTGTCACTTAATAATAGAAATCTTTTCGAAACCATAAAATCAATCTTTTTGGATGTTAAAAAGGAGGTGTGACAGCTCTGGCGACTCTGCTGGGGATCTTTTCAGAATTCGGTCTTATTTTTGGAGTCGTATCAGGCTTTGTTTGGCATTATGAGTGTATAAACATTGTTTGTAATTATTGTTTGTGTTATTGTTATCACTGTTGTGCGTTTTCATGCTCTTTGTGTACAGTATTTATCCTATATGTTATCGCTTTTATATCTGGCATCATGTGTCTACCCCCAGGCCTTCTTTCTGCAACAAGTCCGTAGTACACGTGTTGTACACGACCTCTAGTTGAGTCACCTTTATTTTGGGGGGAGCCGTCGGTGTTATGGAGTAGGTGGAAAGCAAAGCAACCACTATCGACCATACGCTCCCCCGAACAGCCTTGTTAGTGAACCATAACGTAGGTCAGCCTTTAAGTCATGCTTATGTGCATCATACTGAAACCTAGCAGGACCCACATGGCCCTTTGTAGGAGACTCACCTCTAAAGCATCTCTACGTGCTAACTGTTGCATCTTTAAGGGTAACGTGGTCATTTGACGGACTGATTCGAAAAAAAAAATATTTGTTAGGAGTAAGGTGCGTAGGCAAAAAACGAAAATAAAAATAAAAATAAAAATAGAAAAGTGAGTCGAAAAGAATGAATCAAAAGGAGTGTCGTAGTTTATTTTAGAGTTCTTTATGACTTTTGTTCTTCACAATTCAAAAACTCAAAAAGATTTTTTTTACGTTTTGCATTTATCTTCTCAAAGTACCGTAAGTTCAACAAAAAAAAAAGAATTTTGTTTGCCTTTTCTACTTGTTTGTCAAAAGCAAAAATACCAAAAAGATTTTTCTTCATAATTGGTGGTGTCAGTCTTAGTTGAAGTGTCTAGTTGAAAATAAAAAAAAAGTTTTTATTCGTTTGTTTTTGGTTGTGTCTCTTAAGTTAGGGTCAATTTATTAGTTAATCGTTAATTGTCCAATCTGGATGAACTACGCATACCTGATTCCCTTCCCTCGGGTTGGGATACGTAGGCAACCCTCGGTGGGTTCGGTAATCTTTGTGTTAGCCTTTGTCTTATTATTAGCCTAGGTCTCTCGCCCCATAATCTAGAGTTGTTAGCCAAGTAGAATAATTTTGCTCAGTACTTCTGTTTGGCAAATTGGAGTCATGAAGTGGTCTGTCCCATCGACATATGTCTGCATAAAAAATCTCAAGGGTTGGGAATCTTCTACTCCAATCAAATTTTTGAGATAACGTCTTATGTGTTATTACAGGATGGATTTGTCCACCAAGTCTAGAGTCCTGATGGTTGTCAAGGTGCCCAAAAAGTTAATCAAGTGGTGGGAAATGTTTAACTATGTTGATCAGCAGAAACTGATTAAAATATTAGGTGATCTTACGGAACTTCTGCATGTTACCCCTCGTCCAGATTTAATAGAAACTGTGTTGACCTTTTGGGATCCAAGTAGTTTGGTGTTCAGGTTTAGGGAATGTGAAATGACCCCTACTTTGGCAGAAATATCCGATTTGTTGCATTTGCCCTATATCGAGAAAGATATGATTCGAGCACGAAATCATACTGGCGTGAGGTTTTTGCAATATTGTGGTTTAAAAAGTAAGGGTATGCATTTGGATTGTTTAAGTGATTCGTGGGCTTCTTTAGATTTTTTGTTCGCTAGATTCGGGCCCTCGGAAGGTTTTGATTGCTTTTGGGATGAATTTCATATGACTAAGGAGAAGTGGGAGAGAAAGTGTCTTGAAGTCTTCACCCTCGCTTTGTTAGGTACTTTAGTGTTTTCGCTAGAAGAAAGACGTATTAATACACGTTTGCAATCTGTGGTGATGGCTCTATTTCATAAGGATCAAAATGACAAGGGCATTAATCAAAAGGGCAGGTTCACTCTCATATCCATGATCTTAACAGAAATATATAAGGCTTTAACCGAAGTGAAAGGGGGGATGAGATTTTTTTAGGGCAGTAACCTGATATTGCAGTTATGGATGATGGAGCATTTGCATGCGCCTTCTTTAGTTAGACTAGACGTGGTTGATTGTTGTATTCCCAATCGAGTGAAAGCCATGGACCTCAGGTTGCGTTTGGATAAATTCTCGCTACCCGTGGGAGTCGACGCTTGGATTGAATTTCTTGAGTCAAGAACCGGGGATAACATTTTGTGGACTTGTCTGTGGCTTCGACCAAAGATAATCTTTTTTGGTTGTCAAATGCAGTTCCTTCTAGTTATGTTAGGGCTCAATTGCACTAGACCATACAGTCCTTCTAGGGTAATGTGCCAGTTGAGTAGGCCGCAGGTCGTGCCACCAGTAGTGGATCTTCTAAAGGATGTTGAGTACTTCAAGGACCAAGCCTTAGGTGAAAGCAAATACGAGCAGTTCTGGAAGCATGCAACAAAGCTAGGTGTGGACACTCTCAAAGAAAGTTTAGATAATCCGGGGTACACTCAGGGATATGGGGTCTGACTTCAATCTATCCCTTGGGGTATCAGCCAGCCCTTACCAGCGCGGCTTAGGGGAAGAATACATGAAGAATGCATAGTTGACGATCATCAGGATGAAAGTGCGGGGTCCAAAGTGGAGACACTGAGAGTTCAGTTAGCAGATTTGTTCAAGATGGTAGAAAGGTGTCAGAATAATCTTTCCAAGTGCACTCCTCATGAAGAAGGAATACGGGCCCGAATCTTCTTCCCTAATATCAGGGTGTCTTTACAGGATATGCTACAAAGTTTGAATGGGAGAAATAAAAATTCACAGGCAGGTCCATCTCAACCAGGGTCATCACGCAGAGCACCAGTCTGAAAGAGCGTTTCTTATCTTTATTCAGTTTGAGTCTTTTATGTTTCTGTCATTGTAGGGTGGTATCTGCTTTAAGTCGAAGTCAAGTTGTTTTTGATATTAGGGTCTTTATTAGTAATTTCACGTATGTCGTCTTAGGGGTCTAGAATGTTGTTTTGTATTTGTTGTTTAGTTTTAAAGTGGTCCTAAATTCTTTGTATGTTTTGGTTGTTTCTTTCATCAAAATGTTATGATGTTACGTCTTTCTTTTGTTTGTTTGTTTTCGTTTTTTGTAAAAAAAAAAAAAACCTTCAATTATGTGATGTTTATGCATATGCATCCCGAATTATGCAAGATCTGATTCATGTACAACATGATACGTAGGCAACCTACTTTTGGGTTCGATCTAATCATTTTGTTTCGTTGTTTTTCAATATTTTTCCTCTTTTAAAGAAAAAAACAAAAGCCATAAAGAATGATAAAATGAAGGTAGATAGCGAGAGAAGAAAAAAAAGAAAGGATGATGAGACAATAAAGGGAAAGGAAGGCGAAAAAAAATTAGATAAAAATAAGTGTAGATAAAAATCGGGATGATGTTAAAATAACCTCGCTACCCTCAAAAGCTGGTAGAAATGAACATAAATTTAGGACAATTTTACCAATGTAATTTCTATGCTTGTTGTGTGCCCTAATCCTAACGGATGTCGTCTTTGATGAGCATGTTCTTTCAGATAACAGTGGTAGGTTTGCAGCACTCTGGCTAGTTACTCATACTTCACTAGATCCAAAGCAAAGCTCGCCATAGCTAGTAAGGAGATTGAAAATTCGCTCATTGACCCGGATCAGGATCACAGGGAAGAAAGTACAAAGCACAATGATGAGGTAGTAAGGCTCAGGCAACAATTGATAGATTTGCACCGGGTATGGGCCAGTGGAATGCCTCCTCCTCCGCTTTCTGAAGGTCTTTGGAATATCTCTAATTGCCCACCGCTCTCTCAGGCGCAATTCTCTACTCCTACTGAGTCACCTGAGCACGCACCAGGATTCACTCTGCTACATTATTATCCTGGCAGTTCTAGTGTGCCCTCGGCAGCTCTCCAATCAAGACCCGTTGCTCAGTCGGGGCCACCGATCACACCGGTATTCATGGCTCCGCCACCCCCTGAAGCTCCCACATATGCTGTGCGTCCGACAATGAGGCTTCCTCGGTCTGCCAGTGAGCCAGTATTGAAGGTTCCAGATAGTCAGTATTATGCCTCGGAGCCTACTTTGAGAATGAATGAACCGTATGGGTACACTCAGCCACCTTCATTTCCATTTGATACGGAGAAACCTGTCGCAACAGAGGAAAAAGAAGTCATAGCGCGAAAGTTGAAAAGTTTAGAACAGGCCATGAGGAATTTGCAGGGAATCGGAGGTTATAAGAGTGTTTCCTATAAAGATCTTTGCATGTTCCCATACATCAACCTTCCCATCGATTTAAAAATGCCCAAGTTCGAGAAGTATGCAGGGCACGGTGATCACGTGGCACACTTGACACGTTATTGCAACCAATTGAGGGCGGCAGGAGGAAGGGAAAAGCTGCTCATGGCTTTCTTTGGCGAGAGTCTTTCTGATCTGGCTTCAGAATGGTTTATCGATCAAGATATCGACAAGTGAAACAGCTGGGATGACTTAGCTTCTGAGTTTGTGCAATATTTTCAGTATAACATCGACCTGATTCCGGACGAAAAATCCTTGGTCAACATGAAGAAGAAAAACACTGAAGATTTTAGGGAATACGCGATAAGGTAGCGTGAACAGGCCGCCAGGGTAAAGCCTCTAATGAAAGAAAGTAAGTTGGTAGAGGTTTTCATTCAGGCATAGGATGAGACCTATTTTCAACATTTACTTTCGCCAATGGGAAAGTCTTTTATTGAAGTCCTCAAAATGGGGGAGATGTAGAGGATGGAATCAAGCCCGGCCGAATAGTGAGTTTTGCCGCATTGAAAGACACCACACAAGCGATTCAAGGTGGATCTGGCGCATTCAGAGGTAAAAAGAAGAAAGAGGACGTGGTGACTATTGTAGCTGGAACCCATTCCTATCCCAAAAGACCACCTCGCCCCTATCCCCAATCCCAAGCCCAAGTCTACGCCCAAGCTCCATATATTCCTCCCCACCATTACTACCCTCTACAAAACCCTTTATGTTCCATTCCACCACCCCCGTACCCAGTATATAGCGCGCAATCATATGCCCAAACCCCTTCTTACCCGCAATGGTGTGTGCAAGCTCCACAAAATCGCCCATCCGCTCTACCGAATTACCAAAACCCCTCCATACCCGGATTCAAACCTAGGCCGGAGTATAAGAAAGAAAAGGCGGTCAAAAATCAATTCACACCTCTTGGGGAGTCATATGCTAGCTTGTTTAATAGGTTAAGAAAGTTGAAGGTCTTAAGCCCAATTCAAGGAAGGCTTTCAAATCCACCGCCGAGGAATCTCGATTATTCTTTAAGGTGTGCGTACTGTTTTGACATGCCAGGCCATGATATCGATAAATGCTGGCATTTAAAGAGAACTATCCAAGATTTAATTGACACAAATCAGATGCTGGTCCAGGCCCCGGAGGGTCCAAATATTAACCAGAATCCGCTGCCAACCCATGCTGAAACCAATATGTTAGAAATGATATATGATGGGAAAGAGTCTTCAAGGTGTTATAAGCCTATTGTCAAGATATAGACCATTGAGGATAAATCGATGAATGTAACACAGTTTTTGAAAGCAATGTCATTGAGACAGGAAGGAATGAGAGAAGATAAAGCCCAAGAAAGCACAAAGAAACCCCTAATCATAATGCAAGGTTCCAGAAGGTATGTTGATTTAAGTCAGAATAAACCTAAGTTGATAGTGGTAGGAGCTCTGAGTCAACCCATCTTGATGGTGAAAGGAGCACTGGCAAAGCCTATTTTCCTCAAACCGGTGACCCAACCTCCGATAGTTGATACGAAAAGGGTTCCTTGGAATTATGGGCGGACTGTGATGACTTATCACGGGAAGGAAGTAGTGGAAGATGTAGATGAGGTAGGGGGTTTGACTCGGTCAGGAAGATGCTTCGTGCCTGAAAGTTTAAGAAAGTCTATGCCAATTGTGAGTGGACCGTCATTTATCAAAAAGCCTATCACCGAAGAAGAAGCCGAAGAATTTTTGAAAAAGATGAAATTGCCAAAGTATTCAATAATAGACCAGTTGAAGAGAACCACTGCTCAAATTTCCCTCTTATCTTTGTTGTTGCACGCCAAGGAGTATCGTGATATTTTACTGAAGGTTTTAAATGAAGCATATGTTCCTAGGGAGATTACAGTAAATCAACTTGAGAAAATGGTTGGAAAAATCTTTGAGGTCAATCGGATCTGCTTTTCTGACGATGAATTGCCTGTTGAAGGTACAGGGCATAACCGGGGCCTTTACATTACAGTGAAGTGCGAAGAGTTCTACGTCACTCATGTTATGATTGACGGAGGTTCAGGTGCAAATATCTGCCTTATTTCTACTTTGCAAAAGTTGAATATTGATGCTGAGAGGATCAGACCCAACAATGTATGTGTCAGGGCTTTCGATGGTGCAAAATCAAACTCCATTGGCGAAATAGAACTATGTTGATTATAGGGCCTGTTGATTTCACCATAGAGTTTCAAGTATTGAATATAGACTCCTCTTACAATCTGTTGTTAGGACGGCCGTGGATCCATAAGGCCAAGGCAGTTGCATCTACACTGCACCAAATGATTAAGTTTGAGCATGACAGACAAGAAGTGGTTATTCACGGTGAAGGAGATTTGTCCGCCTACGAAGATTCTCCCTTGTCTCTTAGTGAAGCAAATAACGTAGAGGAGACATTCGCCTATCAAATTTTTGATACAGTGCCAGTGAATTGTATCCTTGAATGGCAGGTTATACCGGGACCACAATTGTCTTCCACTTCTATCATGATGGTGAGTGAACTTTTGAAATACGGATTTGAGCCAGGATGGGGTTTGGGAGCGTCTCTGCACAGTATAGTTCGTCCCATATGTCCGAGTGAGAACGTGGGCACGTTTGGTCTAGGATTTGAGCCCACGGCTGAAGATCTGAAGAAAGTTAAGGGAAGGAAAAAGGAAATATGGTCACTCCCTCACCCAATGCCACTACTCAGTGAATCATTTGTTAAGAGCGGCGTCACGAAGCATGTGGTATTTGAAGTTGAATTGGTTGATGACTACCAAAACCTTTTTATTGAAGTTGATATGGTCGAAGAAGGAGAAGGTACCAATATGGAAGACGTGCAATTCATAGGTCCAACTGTCCGGCTCAATAATTGGGAAGTCACTCCTCTCCCCGTCAGGCGGGAGTTTTGGTAGTTTATTTTGTTTTTCTTTCTGTTTATCTGAGTTATTTCAGGGTTGTAATTCAGATTTTAGTTTGTTTATGTTATGTTGGCATCTATGTTTAAACTCTTCTATCTTTTTATTTAATGAAATGCAATGTCCCTTTTGTTTCGTGTCTAATATATTTTGTTTTTCTTTTTTTTATACAGTTCTCTTTATGCTGATTCTAATGACATGATATGCGTGCGGAATTTTTAGCCTGATCTTAAAATCCAATCTAATCAAGATGTAATGAAGCAGGATGGGGAATATGATGAAGAAGAAGCACTAGAAGAAATAAGCAAAGAGTTGGAACAGTTTGAAGACAAACCGAATCCTAATTTGAATGAGACTGAGCCAATAAATCTAAGGAATCAAGAAGATGTTAGGGAAACTAAAATCAGTGTACATGCTTTGCCACAGCTAAAAGATGGAATGATTCAAGCATTAATTGATTATAAGGATGTTTTTGCATGGTCTTATGATGATATGCCTGGTTTAAGCACTGAATTAGTGGCTCACAAATTGCCGACCGATCTCGCATTCCCTCCTATCAAACAAAAGTTGAGGAAGTTTAAAACTGATGTAAGTATTAAAATCAAAGAGGAAATCATGAAACAACTTGAAGCCAAAGTAATTCGAGTGGCTCGTTATCCCATGTGGTTATCCAATGTTGTTCCCGTACTAAAGAAAGATAGCAAAATTTGAGTGTGTGTTGATTACCGTGATTTGAACAGAGCAATTCCAAAAGATGATTTTTCACTGCCCAATATCCATATTTTGTTAGACAACTGTGCTAAACAGGAGGTTGCCTCTTTTGTGGATTGCTATGCCGGATATCACCAGTTCATTATGGATCATGAAGACGCGGAGAAGACGTCTTTTATCACACCATTGGGGACCTATTATTATCGAGTGATGCCGTTCGGTTTGAAAAATGCTGGAGCAACATACATGAGAGCCATGACCACTATGTTTCATGATATGATGCATAAGGAGATTGAGGTCTACGTGGATGATGTGATTATTAAGTCAAAAAGTTGGGCCGACCATGTTTAAGATTTAAGAAAGTTCTTTGAAAGGCTTCGCAGGTATAATCTCAAGCTCAACCCGGTAAAATGTGTATTTGGAGTTCCGTCTGGAAAACTGTTGGGGTTTGTGGTCAGCCATCGGGGGATTGAATTGGATCCCTTGAAAATCAAAGCCATTCAGGATTTGCCCCCGCCCAAGAATAGGACGGAGGTGATGAGTTTGCTCGGTAGACTGAACTACATTAGCAGGTTTATTGCTCAACTCACAACCACTTGTGAGCCCATATTCAAGTTGCTAAAAAAAAGTGTTGCGGTAGAATGGACTGAAGAATGTCAGGAAGTGTTCGACAGAATCAAAAGATATTTGTCAAATCTGCCCATAATGGTACCATCGGAGCCTGGTAGGCCTTTGATCTTATATTTATCAGTCATGGACAATTCTTTCAGTTGTGTCCTGGGTCAACATGATGTCACAGGCAAAAATGAGCAGGTTATTTATTATCTTAGCAAGAAGTTCACCGCATATGAGGCCCGGTATACTCTTCTTGAAAGAACGTGTTGTGCCCTAACTTGGGTAGCACAGAAGTTGAAATATTATCTCTCATCCGATACTACTTATCTCATCTTCCGCATGGATTCTTTGAAGTATATCTTTCAGAAGCCTATGCCGACAGGTCGATTAGCAAAGTGGCAACTATTGCTTACCGAGTTCGACATTGTATATGTGACTCAAACCGCCATGAAAGCCCAAGCCTTGACAGATCATCTTGCTGAGAATCCCATCGATGAAGAGTACGAGCCATTAAAGACATATTTTCCTGATGAAGAAGTGTCGTGTGTCGATGAAGTCGTTATAGATGCTGATCCAGGTTGGAAGTTGTTCTTCGATGGAGCTGTCAATATGAAAGGAGTCGGAATAGGTGTGGTTCTTATCTCTGAATCGGGATAACATTTCCCGGTAACAGCACAACTTCGATTTTACTGTACTGACAACATGGCAGAGTACGAAGCTTGCATTCTTGGTTTGAGGTTAGCTGTTGATATGGGAGTCCAGGAATTATTGGTGTTGGGGGATTCAGATTTGCTCATCCATCAAATTCAAGGCGATTGGGAGACGCGAGATTTGAAGCTCATCCCGTATCGACAATGCTTACAGGAGCTATGTCAACGGTTTGTGTTAGTAAAATTTAGGCATATTCCAAGGATTCATAATGAAATTGCTGATGCTTTAGCCACTCTGTCTTCAATGCTCCAACATCCTGATAAAGCCTACATCGATCCAGTGCATATACAGAGTCGTAATCAACATTCTTACTATAATGCGGTTGAAGAAGAGCTCGATGGAGAACCCTGGTTCTTGGATATCAAGCGATACATTCAGTCAAGAGAATACCCAACATATGCCACCAATGATTAAAAAAGGACTATTAGGCGTTTGGCTAGTGGATTTTTCTTAAGTAGGGGGATCTTATATAAGAGAACCCTAGATCTGGGACTTTTGAGGTGTGTAGATGCAAGAGAAGCCTCGACAATCATGGTTGAAATACACTCTGGAGTATGCGGGTCGCATATAAACGGTCATGTATTATCAAAAAAGATTCTTCGAGCAGGTTATTATTGTCTTACTATGGAGAGAGATTCTGTTCGATTTGTTTGAAAATGTCATCAATGTCAGGTACACGGTGATCTGATACGGTCTCCTCCTACTGAGTTGCATGCAATGGCCACTCCATGGCCGTTTGTGGCATGGGGAATGGATGTGATTGGACCGATTGAGCCGAAGGCATCAAATGGACATAGATTTATTTTGGTAGCCATTGATTACTTCACAAAGTAGGTAGAAGCAGTAACTTTTAAGTCAGTGATAAAGAAGGCTGTGGTAGATTTTGTTCATGCCAACAACATTTGTAGGTTTAGAATTCCTAAGATGATCATTACAGACAATGCTGCCAATCTCAATAGTCATTTGATTCAAGAAGTGTGTCAACAGTTTAAGATCGCACATCGAAATTCTACTCCATATCGCCCAAAGGCCAATGGTGCTGTAGAAGCCGCCAATAAGAATATAAAAAAGATACTGCGAAAAATGGTACAAGGGTCTAGACAGTGGCATGAAAAGTTGCCGTTTGCATTGCTAGGTTATCGCACCACTGTTCGTACTTCTACAGGGGCAACTTCATATTTATTGGTGTATGGGACAAAAGCAGTCATCCCTGCAGAAGTTGAAATTCCCTCTCTTCGAGTCATTGTAGAAGCAGAGATTGATGATGACGAATGGGTCAAAACCCGACTGGAACATTTTAGTTTGATTGAGGAAAAAAGGCTAACGTCTGTGTGTCATGGCCAGTTGTATCAGAGGAGGATGGCTCGAGAATCTAACAAAAAGGTCCGTCCCAGGAATTTTGAAGTTGGTTAGTTGGTATTGAAATGTATCATTCCTCACCAGGTTGAAGCGAAAGGCAAGTTCTCCCCTAACTGGCAAGGTCCCTTCGTTGTGAAGAAAGTGTTGCCCAATGGAGCGTTATATTTGACAGATATTGAAGGCAAAATGGCAGAAATGGCTATCAATGCTGATGCGGTCAAAAGATATTATGTATGATATTTTATTCTTTGTTGATTTTATTGCATGTTTAGTACTTGCATTTTTTAAGATTGATATGATGAAGACATTTTATTCTTCTATCCAAACATTGTGTCATCCTTTGTTACCCGTTTGAGCTTTGTTTTACTTTTCTTTCATATCCCTCTTCTGGAATCAAAATAGAGTCAAAGATAAATGTCAAGAAAATAAGAATAAAAGAAAGAGTTCGAAAATAAAAGAAAAAAAATCAAATCAAAACAAAAAACAAGCTGATGGAACTATGTGCGACCTGATTCTCCTCTCTCGGGAGTGAGATACGTAGGCTGCCCTATTTCGGGCTCGGTCCAACCAAATAAAGATTTTAGAGTCACCCAGTCAACAAAAATTCGGGCATGAGTTAATGTGTTGTTTGAGTCGATTCCAAAAGTTGTAAGTCCCACCCCCATTTCAAGTGTCGTTTAAGCCTCTTGTCATCCCCTTTCTAATCTTATCCAAAAGTTAGGTTACAACCAAAGAAAGTCCTTCAGATCAATTCTTGATAATGTTAAGGCTAGGAATGCATTGGATATGATGATACATTGTTGGGTACTACTCGTCTTCCTTAGCATAAGAAATCAGGAAAGAAATACAAAATGAGAGAGTCTTATTGGTGAAAACCCCCGCGGGCATCATAAGGCGATGGTGAGTTGAGAGAAATGAAAATGAGAGAGTCTTATTGGTGAAAACCCTCACAGGCACCATAAGGCGATGGTGAGTGGAGAGAAAATAAAAATGAGAGAGTCTTATTGGTGAAAACCCTCACGGGCACCGTAAGGCGATGGCGAGTTCAAGAGAAAAGTGAAAAGTGAAAAGAAAGAGATTTATTGGCGAAAGTCTTTTAAGATGTCGTCAATTGAATGTGATGCATGAGTCCAATGGATTTGAAGAAGTGGCTCACCGGCAAAGGCACGACTCAACGACAAATGGGGAGTTTGGATAGGAAGATTAGGTAGCTTAATCCAAAATGCATGTCATACTCATTGGAGTTGGTTGCCGTATTCAGATAAATTTTCTTTTTGAATATAGGACATTGCCCTTTTCTTTCATTTACATATTCATGCTTTTTGTCTTTTTATGTTATTTATCAAAATAAAAGTCACCATTATTTCTTTACATTTTAAGTCAAGTCTGTGTCAAAACAAGCGAGAAAGGATTTCAAAATTTACTACCAGTCTTTCCAATTATATTACGAAAAGCCAAGGACCAACACATGAAAGAAATATGATCGTAATTCAACACGAAGCAAAGGAAGTCTATCAACCGACAGACTGTTGGATTCGTGGAAGCATTCAGATTTGGGAAAAAGGGTGCACCTCAGAGGCATGGTAAAATGGAAATCCATTGTTCGAGTCAGAACTCATTTCCCTCAATCTGGATCCGGGTCAATGATGCGGCAAGACAGGGCAAGTGTCAGCGATTTGGAACAAAGATGAAAGGAACGAGTGCCGGGGCAGATACCTGAGAAGCCAAGAGCTGCAAGCCACCACTAAGTTTTTAACTGACAAATTTTCTTTGTTGAAATAGGGGCAAATTCGCTTTACTTAATTCAGCTACCATAGGAAATGCACATCCGTGGGATTTTACTTTCTGTTCAGGACCCTCCTGAAAAATGGGATTTTACCTTCTATTCAGGACCCTCCTGAAAAATGAGACTTTACTTCTGTTCAGGACCCTCCTGAAAAATGGGATTTTACCTTCTGTTCAGGACCCTCATGAAAAAAGGGATTTTACCTTCTGTTCAGGACCCTCCTAAAAAATGGGATTTCACTTTATGTTCAGGACCCTCCTAAAAAAATGGAATTCTACTTTATGCTCAGGACCCTCCTGAAAAATGGGATTTTACTTTCTGTTTAGGGCCCTCCTGAAAAATGGGATTGTACTTTATGCTCAGGACCCTCTTGAAAAATGGGATTTTACTTTCTGTTCAGGACCCTCCTGAAAAATGGGATTCTACTTTATGCTCAGGACCCTCCTGAAAAATGGGACTTTACCTTTTGTTCAGGACCCTCCTGAAAAATGGAATTTTACTTTATGCTCAGGACCCTCCTGAAAAATGGGATTTTACTTTCTGTTCAGGACCCTCCTAAAAAAAATAAAATAGGATTTTACTTTCTGTTCAGGACCCTCCTGAAAAATGGGATTTTACTTTCTGTTAAGGACCCTCCTGGAAAATGGAACAACGCTTTAAAAAATGAAATACTACTTTACTATAATTTTTGTTTGGGATAATTTTCGTTCTAGTTTTAATTTTGGGTTTCTGGAGCCCGCATGAAGAACAGGGTGATGAAATAGCAAGTCAGGAGCCCGCTTGGAGAACAGAGTGAAGAAATGAAAAGTCAAGTAACAAAGGGATGAAATAGCAAGTCAGGAGCCCGCCTGGAATATAGGGTGAAGAAATGAAAGGTCGAGCAACAAAGCGAAGCAATTGAAAGCCAAGCAACAAGTTGAAAGAAATTGCAAGTTAGGAGCCCGCCTGAAGAATAGGGTGATAAAAGTCGAGTCAAGAGCCAACAGAAGTTGTATAGATAGGATTTTGTAATTTCATTTATGTTTTAACTTGTAATTTTCATTTTTGATGTAATGACAGAGCCGCGGACCGGAACCTCGATGGAACCTCACTCGACTCTCTAACTCGGTATAGTCCACTTCTCTTCCAACCCTTTGAGATACTTGTGACTTCCTCATAACTTGGGTAGATAGGGTGTCCGACAGGATTCGATTGTCCTTCTTTCTTTTACTCCTCTCTTTGAATAATGACCGGGATAAAATTCGGTCTCGTTGTTTACTTCTTTGTCTGAAAACACTGCGTGTTTACATTCAAAGGGGGCATGATGTAGACAAGTAATTTCGTCCCTCACCGATATCTTTTTTCCCATTTTTTTTACCTTATCCTACCCATGTAATTACATCCCACAAAAATACAAAAAATAACTCTCAACAAAATTCCTAACAAACTTTTATTCTTTTTAACATCCTAACAACCCTTTCAATTAAAAGAAGACACATTACCCACCTCATAGCCCCTCACCCCTACCCACGTGTACCCACTTCCCCACCCACTCTCACAATTCTACTCACTATCTGCATATACTATATATACACAACAAAATAGAAAAGAAAAGGGGGGAGAATGAATACACAGCTCATCGGCTACTCTTTTTCTTCATGATAATCACACAATTTCCACACAGGAAGAGCACAAAGAGAGAGATCTCTATTTTTTTTCCTTGACTCTCAGAAGAATATACAACACACACAGATCCTCACCATCAATCTCACATACACACACGAAAACTCACGCACACATATACAGTGAACGGAAAGCTGATCGGAGTGAGAGAAATAGAGAGATGAGAGGGTGAGAAAAAAAGAGGCGAGAGAGAGAGGTTGAGCGAGAAATAGAGAATTCGAGAGAGATTGGAGATTTGAGAAGGGAGATTCGAGATAGTGTAGAGAAAAACAGAGGGGGATCGAAGTTCGCCGGAGAATCGAGGATACGAAAATAATTAACCCAACTCCGCTTCACCTCCGATTCTGTCCAAATCCACCGGAATCCAGCCGACCACCACTGATTTCGTTGTTGAGATCGGGGCATCTAGAAGTCGGACTCGATTTTGTCATGGGTTGTCGATAAGATTTGGACCCGTTTCGTCATCGTTTGTTGATTCTGAGTTGAGGTTCCAGTTGGGTCGAGGTTCCGTTGCCTGTGAATTCCAATCTATCACTGATTTTGGAATAAAATGAACGATTGAGGTCCAATTCTACATCTCTTATCTCTCTTTTCGTGAATATTTTTGAATGGTGTGATTTTTGGTTGAATTTGGTTGAGGTGATTTTATTCATCGTTATCTGATTGTTAATCCTGGTGTGAAGTATGTTAATCACGTAGTTGATTTGGGGTTAAGTTGGATTTTTGAAAAAAAAAAAAATCGAAAAATTGTTAAAAGTGAATATTGATTTATGTTGGTTTAGCGAAGATTGCTTGTCTCCGAATAAACATCGACTTTGTTAAGATCGATAGTATCATGTTTTAGGCCGTGGATCGGTAGGCGAGAAATAGAGGTAGGCAAATTTAAGAACGTTGGATTGGTGAATGCTTGAAATGTGTGTTGAATGGTTTTGTTTTATCACTTTGGATCAATTGTACTATTCAGCTGGGGAATGCCCCGAGGTCTTATGTACTTATTCACCGGAGAATTCCCCGAAGTACCATGTACTTGAAGACGACGCACGATCAAGGCCCCGAACGTCGAATGGAGGAAGCAACGGAGTGTAGTTTAGAATTAGCATAGAATAGATTAGGTTTATATATTCGCTTTTTTTTTTATTTAGGGATTGTAATAATCGGACTGGACATTATAATTGTGGATTTGTTTTGTTTGTTTGTTTGATTGATTGATTGTTTTGTGTGATTTTGTGTGGTTTATATATTCATAATGTCAAATTAGCCGATACGCTCCACCAAGCGACCGTGGTCAAACCACGGGATCGAAGGGTGTCTAACACCTTCCCCTCGATCAACATAATTCCTTAACTGGAATTTCTGTTCGCAAACCAGTTTCAAGAGTCAAATCATTTTTGAAAAGGATTTTCCAAAGGTGACTTGGCACACCTGATTCATGCCAAGTGGTGACTCTGAGTTTTAAATAAAATGAATCCTTTTCGAAAATAAATTTTTCATCTTTTGTCACTTAATAATAGAAATCTTTTCGAAACCATAAAATCAATCTATTTGGATGTTAAAAAGGGGGTGTGTCACTACGAACAATTAATTCACCAAGTAATTAAATTCTTAAAGATTGTTTCTATTCATGGTTATAATTAGTGATATGTTCGATAATTAATTAATAAGCATCACGGAAAGTACTTATTATCAGTTGATTAATTCTTAACGAAATATGACTCTGAAAGAACAAGAACATGGATGTGGAGGTAAAAGAGACCAATGTTTGAATAGAATATTAATGGCATACTTATCAAAATAGAGTCTCAAATGAAACTTTTTGATCCAAAACTTATAAAAAGAAAAAAGAAATCCTTAGTATATTGTCATGTTTGGTCATGGAATACCTTTCAAGTTTAGGTGAGGAATCTACCATGTTGGGAAGGACTTCTACCTTATTTTCAATATAATATTGTTCAAATGAGGTGGGAACAAGACAATATCATGAGATATTTGGGGAAAGTGGTGAAAAAAATGAGGTGATAACAAGAAATAAATTAAATACTTCCAAATCTGGACTTGTCCAATTTCCAAGTGAGAAAACCTATCTGGTAGAGTATGACCAATCTGTGACACTTACTTACTGAACCCCCAATATAATGCCCCCCCCCCCCCCCCCCCCCCATATAATTGTAACAGCATAATAATAACTTGGAGAATTTAAAATGCAGCCAAGTACACGTGAAATAATAATGACCAAGTCTTTTTTTAGCGAGTTGGCATGATGACAGAGTTATTAATTCATTAAAAAGAATGAATATTGCATCTTAAATTAAAATATAACACTGGATTGTATCAGTGCAGTGTAACATATATCTGCCTAAGGATTATCTTAGACCAAGAACAATGAATCCTAATCCAAAGGTTGATACGCATCTTCCAATTTAATTAATGACTAATTACGAATACTAGTAATAGGGATTAAAATAAATGAGAACTGTCGGGAAATTGTGTATATTTTATTGAACTCATAATTTGATATAGACGTATATATATACATTCATAATTTGACATCTAATTAAGTAGGCCTGCAATTATTTTTCTAAGTACTATGATTATATATTAATTAAGAACATGATGTGTTTCATCGGATGAGAATTAAGCTTTAGTCAAAGTGTACTTTTTGGGTCATTATATTGAAAGCCATATAATTAAATAAAGGGTACAAGGCTTTAGCTAGTACAAATTGGATTATCTTATTAAGATAATTCATGATTCATATGCTTAGTAGACACAAGTAATCCAATAAAGTTCAGAACTAATTCCTAGTACTAGTCGATATTTTAATCACGTATCAAATGGTGACGAACTTGTCACTAACCTAGCTAGTTCATTAGCTATCAAAACATACATAATCCCTACGGGTAATGTTACGGGAAGTATATTTATCGTTGGGGTTTCAACTATATATTGACTTAATTTATAATAAGGATACATGTTGTGTTAGTTTGATTTGAAGCATTGGGTCTAATATAATTTGATGTTCACATACACATGCATCGTTGATATGTATGAAGCCTTCTGCATTCAAAATGGCTCACTAATTCGTGTGTAGTTTAACTCAAACGGATAGCTGAGTTGGTATGTATGAGATTTTTTTGTAAGGAAGGTCAAGGATCGAACTTGTGCTTGGGATATTCCTAAAAGGTTGCTTGGGATGTCATCCACTTGGTTCTTAGTTGAACTTGTGCACTCATAAAATAGTGATTGCCAATTTATTTCTCTTACTTTCTTCACAAATTTAAAACATATTGCTACTTATTCTTTTACAAAATATATATTTGGGTATCAAAGGTGGTGGGGGACCGGAGCCGGACCTTATATTTACAGTGACCATACAATATGGCTGGTCACACTCAATCACGAAGCCGTTATTTTGGACTCTCAGGAATTTGGGTATACATGGGGTGGGGAATCCATAAATTAATCTACACATATACCTAGGGGTGGGCATAAAATATCAAAAACTAAATTACCGTATCTAATTAAAAAATTTGGTAATTGATATTCGATAATTTGGTATTTGAAATGGTATTTGGAAATAAAATTTTAAAATTACGGTATTTGAGTTCGAAATTGATAAAAAATATTACTACCGTTTGGTATTTGATATTTTCCGAATATCCAATAATAGTTAAGTGACCCATAGGCCACATACCTAGTCCACACTCCAAAGGTTACATACTTGTGTGAATATTGCTCAAACAAACTTTGAACTATTAAACATAGACATAAAGTAGACTCTTAACTTTACACAACAGACTTCCTTGCAACCAACATATGACAACTTTTGAAGAAAATATCACGCTAAGAATGAAAATCAGGGTGTAAAAGGGAACTACAGAAAAAAAGTCTTCATGACATGATACGTAACACCATTACTGGCTGCACTTGCCCAACTCTAATATTCCTAACATATTTCGGAATATGGCTTTAATCAAGGGGACTTGGTCAAGCCTTCTTAATCCTTGTGTTCACATGTCAACAACAGATGAAAATTATCGAAAAACTCAACACTTGGCAGACAACATAACATATATTGCTCTCCATCATATTTATAAGAAGTAATATTATGACTTTGCATCACATTTACATACAGTTCGTTACATTCGGTTCGTGTTACATCCAGTTTGATGTAAATGTTATTCGTGTTACGTCAAGTTCTCCCCTTCTTGGAGCTGGATCAAACAACAATAACATAGGTTTTAAGGTGTTTCATTAATTGAGCCACACATATCAACGTGTAATAAGATCAAACAAAATTGATTTTTTCTGGTGTAAAACTGTGTATTCAGAGGTGTAAAACTACCAAACAAAATTGATTTTTTCTCAAATCGTTGGTTGGAAATCACCACTCTTATCACCAAATAGGATAACTATAAGCATGTCCAACTTTAATATGGTAATACCGAATTTCGTACCGAACCAAAATTTGATTTACCGATTACCGAATTACCTAACTGAAGTTTAATGGTATGGGATTTGATATCTACTTTCATTTACCGATTATCGAATTATCAAACCCAAATTATGAAAATACCGAACGCCCACCCCTAGATATACCTAGCTATATATGTGAAAAATATCTTAGATAGCTTAAATGTGGATAATAATAGTAAAAAGTTTTAGATCAATATTAACTAACTGTACGTAGTTGCGTCTATATTTTTGCTTGAGTTTCACTTTTTGGTCGGACTTCTTTTCTTGATACTAATCTAGTATTTGGTAGTAATGATTGATACATAATGATTTTCATGGACTAAAATGACTTGATGATCATGACACTTGTTTTCCTCTTCTTCCTCTTAATTATTCATTTTTAGGGCTCTTTTTGGTGTGAGGTATAAGATAATAAAAATTTCGAGATAAAATATAAAATTATTTTATCTTATATTTGATTGGAGGTATTACCTAGTCATGGAATTTAACTTAGTAATGTATAGAATTTACACACCATCAGTGTACACAGAAGTTAAACCTACATACGGTCACAAAAAAATATCCCATTAATCAATTTACAGGCTTACAGCCTATCTCCCACAACCCCTTTTACCTCAATTAACACACCTTCATTAATATTCATTTTCATGTGAGCTAGCAAGCTAGGCTGTACAATACTCAATGATGTTTACATAACTATGTAAAAAACATTCAGATGAAGGAAGGACCACGCTTAACTATTTACAGCAACTCCATACCCTACTTACCATTAGGGTGGACTACATAATAACTTGCACAGTACTATCAACTCCGGTAGGATGCATTAGAAAAAATAATGCATGCATCAACATTATTATGTGTTATATTATGCGTGACTAATATATGAGAAACTATGGTATTAGCAACGCAATGGATTTTAATGCACGCATTAGCATTGATAAAGATACAATAACCCCTCAGAATATTTTCCACATCATTTTCATTATATTTATGGAGGGTATTTTTATATTTCTCTTTTTTAGAAATATGCAATGCAAGTTATTTTTAACGCATCAAAACAAACAACGCATAAGAAATAATCTCAGCATAATTAATACTAGCATTACTAATACGTGTATATCATATTTTGTACTATTCTTATACGTCTAGCAGAGTGTGCCTTAGTAGCATACACAAGAGTTTGCATAAGTTATATCTCACGTTGGTATTTACTTTATTTTTTCTTAAAGATGACTTCGGCTTATCGCAAAATATCCATATTATTATGTTTTAAAAAAGTCTACTTACCCCCGTATTTTTTGTTGTAAATATACACATTATTTTCTTATAAATTAGTATAACTAACCCCATACTTACATCAATGTCATATTTGAGTTTTGCAAGACTATAAATGTGAGATATCAATATTGTTATCTTTTTATACCCATTAAATATTGATGTTATTAGGCAAATGTAGGCCATGGCCGATAGAGGTATAGCATATAATATAATATATGCAACTAGCTACTTGTAAGGAGTAAATTGCACAATGATGTAGGGTAGGCACACCAGTTAATAATATATAAGAGAAATTATATCATTTTGCTCTATTAATATAAACATTTGCAGCACACAATCAAGAAGTGATTTTGTAGCAGAAGTAATGTATCTATATATACATACTTCATTATTGTGTGCAATCATTTATGTTAGTACCAAATATAAAAAATTATATATATAGAAAAGAGTAGAGAAGCAGCCACGTCTGGTTGTTTGGCCTGCTTCAGAAAATGGTCCCAATATTCGTTTTAGAAATCATATTATATTTTGCTACTACTACTACTACTATTTAATTTAATTTAGAAAAAAAAAAAAAAACTAAAGCGTGCTGCATGGATCTGATAGTCCTCCAAATATTGGAAGGCCCACTTATAGCACCACAATCTGGGGGCCCACACATACACCCAACCCTGTCCATTCTCTTTTGAACTCTATGTGTATGTGCCCTTTTTTTTTTTTTTTTTTTTCATTCTGTATTCGATATTTGTATTTGAATTCTGATTAATTTAAATCAACACTGCAGGATCCATTCTGGGAGTGGTGTTCTCAATAAGATTTTCTTCATACGCAAGACTCGAACTTAAACTCGAGACCTCTGATTAAGGATAGAGTAATCCCATCACTACACCACAATCCATGTCGGTGTTTTTCTCTTTTGGTCATAATTTCTTTTGCATCTTCACTAACTTTCAGCTACATTCTGAGGCCGCCCATTTCTTTCCCTGCCCTACCTCTCCTCCTTTTTCTCACACTTAGGACTTCTTATACCAACATGCATGTGTTTCAATTTATAGGAATGCATTTGCTATTTTAATAATATCAGGAAAATGCAATTGATCATATCAAGTTGAAGTTGAACAGGTAGGAGATCAAATGGAGGTCTGAAATTGTTCATATTATATTTTACTGGCGATACTTATTTGTAAATTAAATCATATATCTAACGGCATACAATTAATGCATGTAATGCAGATCCAGATTGTGTTTACAACAACTATTAGAGAATATATAATAGTATATATATATACTGTAGACACATGATTTTTGACCCTCCACAAGTTTTAACCTATTTTTTGGTATTAAATATTTATATTTTTATTCAATATTTATTTTAGTTCTTATTTCAATTTTTAATAAATTTTTGTTAAAAAATAAATAACTAAATGAAGTTAATTTTAGGATTTTTTATTTTTATTTTTATTCCAATTTTTTAAAATAATAATAATACAAAAATTCAAAAATATTTTTTTCTTTTTAAATTTTAAATAAATAAGCTAGTATTTTTAGTACTAACTTAATTATATTTATTTTCGGCTATTTATAAACTTTTATTGTATTTTCTTAAATATAAAAATTAATTAGTTATTATTATATTATTTTTATTATTGTTATTATTTTGTTTATTTATTTATTATTTTTATTTGTTATTATTAATTATCTTATATATAAAAAAAAAAAAAAAGAGAAAAAAAAAGATTCAAATTTAAAAAAAAAAAAAGAAGATATCCTATCCTTATCTGACACTAACCGTTCCCCCCAAAATCCCTGTACTTAAGGACTCTCCCCACCCCGAAAACGTACATTGACAGAAGAACAAACAGACAGAGTGAATACAAACTGAGAGAAAAATAGACGGTGAAAAAAAAAAAGAGAGGGAGAAACATTCAAAAACATCAAATAATAGAGAGAGAAAAGAGTGTGAAGTTGAATTTGGTATTTCCGTCTGAGTTTTCAGTAACGACATTCGAGTCTTTATTTAAATTCATCACAGGTTCTTATTCGATCATGTACCATTTATGTTATAAGTTATATTCCAGAAAAGCTATGAAAGATTCATTATTTTTCTCGTTGTTGTTTTTTATTCGAGTCCTATGCTAATGAACATGTTTTTCTACTTTCCCCATGAAATATGTTATCTTGCTGATTTATTTGGTTTCTTTTGATTGTTGAATCTTCCTAATATGTTATTTCTTGAATAGCACAAGGGCAGAACATGATTTAGCATAGTTGAATGTTTAAGTTTATTTTTTTCTCTTAAAGTAAAACTCATGTTTGGCCCTTTTTTTAGTTAATACTTAAATTGGTAGAATAAAAGGATACTGTTGAAATATTAGTAGCCCTTGTAAAGATTTTGTCTCTTTATTATTGTATTTTCATGTTGTGTTTAGATATTCATACCTTCTGATGCTTTTATTTAATAACATTATCAAATGACCGTAACAATATACACATTTTAGTGAAATACTAATTATTTCATGGATATTTTAGTTTTGATGTTAATTCCTTTCAAATTTGGTTCTCTTTTAATTAAAATACTATAAAGGAAGTGACTATTGTATACCAATTTGATTATTTATGGAATTGATTATGCAAGTTAATTAGGAAATACTTCGCTTAATAGAAACTATAGATTTAATGTCACGTTGTGACCAAACGAACCGAGGTTTTGTTCGCAATTTCAAGTTTGTGGTTCCTAAAAATTAGCAATTGTTAATCTTGTAAACCAATAGATTTCAATCGTATCGAGGTTTTCTAATTATCAATCTCATTTGTTTTCATATTTGGAAAAGATGTAGTAGTTAAGTGTGATTATTTGTCCAGTTGATTTTGGAGTTTTTTTTTTTAATTTATTTATGCGAATAATTTAAGTTTGGTGTGCCAAGTATCTGTTATCATGTGCTTAAAATTATTTTTCCTGTTAGTGTTTAAACTGTCTTGTTTATATTTTTCAAGTTGATTCATTGTTGGTTTTACTTCTTAGGAGCATTTTGTAATCACAATTTTTTTATTTTTTTTATTTTTTTTTATTCGTTTGATTTCTAAAAATAGAGCTGCTCTCAGGCATTGATAGTTCTTAAAAGGCATGATTATTTAATTTAATCAAGAAAAAGTGAATTGGGTATGAGTTTATTCCAAACCCCATTACATGATGAAAACAAAAGAGTAAGTTTAGATGCCTCAAATTTATAATAGGCTAACAAATGTCGTTTAATGATAGATAAATTTTTGACACATTTAAAATTTTCGTCTCAACTAAGAATGCGGCGCACACATCTTTCTGAGATATTTTAAAGTAATTCAAGGATGCAATAATGCACTTTGATAAATATTTTTAAAATTAATTTTTCATCAATTTAATACAAGAGTTTTAAATAATTTTAGTACATTAAAATGAGTGAATCAGGCCTGCAAACATAATTTATAAAAATAGTTTAGTCAAGATAAGTCACTAAAAGCGACCGTGCTAGAACCACGGGACTCGAGGGGTGCCTCACACCTTCCCCTCGGTCAACAGAATTCCTTACCCGGTCTTCTGTTTTCGCAGACCATAATAAAGAGTCATTTCCTTTTGACTAGAGATTCAAAAAGGTGACTTGGAACACCGTATCTCAATTTCAAGTGGCGACCCTGTAAATAAAATATCTCTATTTAAAGCCGTCATTTTAATTGAAAAAATCCTTCGACTCGAACCCTTCGAACGAAAAAGGGGGTGTGACATATACAACTCTGCTTCATGAGAATTCGAAGCTCCAAATATAAAATGGACATAATTCTGAAAAATATAATTAATTAATTAATGTGGGGGAACTAGCTAGCTAGAGTGGAACGAAAATGGGTTTCTGACACGTAGAAGTATAATGAGATGAGAGTGGGTTGGATTATATAGGATGCATGTGACCACCAAACCAAGTAGGAGTATATAATAATGTGGAGTCGTTATCCTCAAGGTCCAATATAATAAGGGTGGTCCTAATTAATTACACTACCCCAACTGCAATTTAACGTGTGGAGAAACTTTTGTAGTACTCCCTCAAGTGACCTACCCTACATATATATTCCCCCCTTTCTCTCAAGTTTCCAAATCTTTTATTGTATTCCTGTTAAAGTTTATTCATTTCTAATTATATATATAAAAAAAAAAAGTGTTTTGACTTTGCATAGTACTAATTAATACATATTAAGTAAGAGAGTAGGTAAATATACTTAACACATATTAGTAATGAACCAATTTAACTCTAATTTGAATTTTGAAAGGACAAGGTGAGCCGATCTACCTTTAATACTTTCTATCGCCATCGATCGAGCGTCTAATGTCTTAACGAAAAAGAATTTTATATCTATATTCACATGCATGCATATGCATTTATAATTTGTAGTTGCACCAACTTTTGTTATTTCCCAAGTCTCGCCTTAATCCACTACTACTTGCATTGGGCGGCATATATTTTGCCCTTCGACCTGGTATGTATATATATATTCTTAAATCTCAAAAGTTGAACGAATATTCTCAAAAGAAAAATCCATCCATCCATCCCACTTTTCTCATATATACATATATATAACGTTTTATTTAGTGACTCGGCATGTTATCATTAATTCAGAATTTTAGAGAGGAGTAAAACAAGGAAATTAAAGAATACAACCAAAATATAGTACTGTTGTTTTTCAAACAACTATGACGTAAAGTTTTTCCTTTTTTCAAAACAATATTATATATGTTAAGAAGTAAACGAAGATCTGGGAATAATAGTGGTGTTAGGTCCGCAGGTGTCTTGTCCCAATGAATTATTTGTCTATTGCCACTAACACATACAATCTAGAAGAACACTACTAATGACATGATTCATGTGGAAATAGTTAAATTACTGCTACTTTTTCACTCCTAGTCTTACCTAATAATGAAAGCTTAGTTTAAATTATTAGCATGTATGTTAATCAGTTGTAACAAAAAGGGTCTTCAGGATGTCAATTAACACGTCTCTATTTTTAGACTTTATTGCTATATATAGGTCAAAGAACCACACCAATTTATCACCGACCATATTGGAAAAATATTGAAATTAGAGATGAGGCTTTAAAACAACCTGTCACATCTTTCTTTTCTATGCCTAACTTTGAATGGAAAATTAGATTGATTTTTCCATTTCTAATGATTTCTATACTGGTCTAAAAATGTCTGAAACATCCCTCTTAAGTCTTAGACAATCTATCTTTATAAATACAGAAGGTTTATTAATTACCAATCAATAAAAAAAAATCATCAATCAACGTGAATAAGACATTTCATTGCTAGCTGAGTTTTAGTTGGACTCCACATCTTATATTGATCTAGATAATAACAAGATCGTTCTTCCTCATAATTAAAAAAGAAGCAGACCCAACTTTCATGTGTCTGTTAAAATGTAACTTTTGTCTTTAAAAAAATTGATTGAATATAAATAATGTGAAAGAGCATGACGATCTAGTTACATATCAAATAGTGTTATAATTTTGACATAGTATGACCATATTTTCTTTTTCATTTCTCTTGTTGGTCTACTAATTTTGCTCCTTTATGATCATTCTTTCATTCTGCATACGTAGTAGGGAAACGCATGTAAAAGGCCAATAAATAAACCTGTTATTTTGCCTAGTTGGTGTTCTACATGAATACCAAAAGTAAAAATTTTAAATTTTGGGAATAAGTTACTCGAACCTAATATAATAAAAGGTACTACATGATATTCAAATTAAAAGTACTTACAAAGAAAGTTTCATAATCTGGCGGAATTGTTTCGAAATTAATTTCATGAAATTGGTATTGGCCCATATCCAATCTGTCCCATGCACAACTTTATGGGGGCCAATTTGGTAGTATCGGCCCATATTGGTTACAAGAAGCTAAATGAACTTCAATTTTGCAATGCAGATATTTTACCTTTCTTTTTCGTTCTGCCTTTTTACGCTTGTTGAAGATATTAGCCTTAGAGATACTTGACAGACCGAATGGTAAAACAAAAACAAAAAGGTACGTATGATATGTATTGAACATTTTAAAAATCATGCAAGTAGAATCACTTCATTAATTTGTTCTTTCTTTTGTGCCTAGCGTATTCCTTTTTGGGAAACATTATATTAGTAAATGTGATCAATTAAAGATTGATAGTATTGAGAGAGCCAATTGGATATGATGTTGACTTCTCTACCCCTCACTTGTCGAAGCCATTCTGGATCTTCTTTGCTTGACCATCTAAGGTCCACATGATGTGCACCTACATATACAAATAGTTTTGTATATTTACATGAGGCCCATTGTTATTTTTTCTATAAAAAGATAAGATATGTATAAATGTATGTGCGACTTTCTTTTCATATGCAGGTATACAAATATATGAATATTATTGAACATTACATAAATGAAGTTACTAACCTTCTTTTGCAATGATTGCAACTATGCTCTTCGATATATCCTTAAGCACCCTGCCAAACAATTGTAAATACGTACATGAATAACAAAGAACACGTGAATGTACGTACATATTTAGATTTTAGACATGTGACAAAGTGAAGTCACTGACCCTCCACCACTCCATGGATCTTTTAGCCCATTAAAGAAGATGATGTTGCTTCCAAACCTCTTTAAAACCCTTTCAATATTCTGAAAACCAAATAGTATCATATAAGGTGGGATGGCTTGGGGTGTAAAGTTGTTATTATGGGGCCTATATATGTGTATAGGGACTTACATTGCCACCAAATTCTGTAGTAACCCAATCAGGTCTGGGCTTAATGCCAAAATTTGATTGGCAAAATCTGTCCCTTTCATTGTAATCCCATTCAGACACTGGAAATATGCTCTCCTTGTTGTTCCCATCTGTTGGCATTACCATCTCTGTGCATGCCTGCGTATATGCCCGCAGTATATAAATTTGTTTCCAACATATATATACTCCTTCCTTTTTATTATAGTAGATCCTTACTGACTTGAATTATTGGACTAGTGAATTTTGGATATTAGTAGTCGCAATATATTTAAGAATGAAAATGTGAAGTGTACAAGCTAAACTAAAGCTTTTAGTTCTAGTTAGCAAGGTAGTAAAAGAGGATGGAAGCTCATAGAAAGGATATAATACATGAATGTGCCATTTAACTCGGCTTCAACTTATATTTCTATCATCTAACTTTGGCTATGTATAACAAGTAGACACTTAAATAAGTTGAACAAGTGGATACATGCATCCTATGTGGCATTCTACGAGGCCAATTCATGTATCACGTGGTGTCCTACGCATGTGTCTACTTGTTCAATTTTATACAAATTTAAGTGTCTATTTGTGCACATCTAAAGTTGAAGCTCACAGATGTGAGTTGAGGTCAAGTTAAATGGCATGTTTATGTAATATGCCTCCTCATAAGGAAAAAAAAAGAAGTGTAAAAGCTTTAAAAGTCCTAGCTAACTATGGTAGCATTGGCCATTATTCAAACTTAATTCATAATGCAACTGCTCGAGTAAATTCCTTAAAATGTCACTGCACTTTTACAAACATCTCAGTAATGTCATTTATGATTTTTTTTGGACAATAATATCATTGAACTTTATAATTATTCCAAAAAATAAAAAACTAACTGAAATGTTAAAAATTTAACAGAATAATCCATCTAACTATATTTGACCCATTATTTTGATATCCATAACCCATGACCCATGACCCATGACCCATTTACCCCCACTTTAGATTAAAAGAAAACTTTTTTCTTCTTTATTCACCCCACTTTAGATTAAAAGAATTTTTTTTTTCTTCTTTATTCCATAGCTTTTTGACCATCCGTTTACAAAAGCTTGAATCTTCTCCAATTTCATTTCTTGAAGCTTTTCCAATTCAAAAAATCAAAAAATTCAACTAAGTTAATGGAGAATGGGAAGGCTTCTCATCTCCCACAAATTCAACTAAACAGAATGAAAATGATGACTTTTGGGATAACTCTCAGTTATGGATTGACTCTCAGATGAATTTGAACTTAACTCAGGTAATAAGTTCTTTATCTATTTTATTTCATTTATTTTAGTTTCTTAGCTATTTCTTTTTCGTTTTGTTTCAGAAAGGTGCACAAATTATGAAATCACTTGCTGAAGTACCTGATGAAACAGTACATGTTGCTGACGAATTTTTAGAGATATTGAATGGACTAGGTGGACGTGGTGCTGATTGTGAGACCTCTGTGGATGTTGCCGAATTACCTGCTCGACCTTCTGTGTCGAAGAGCAACGAACATCTTAAAAGAAAAGTCATACCCAACTATGTAGTTACCGCTCAGAAGAAGAGTACTGCTCAGAAGGATCCAACTGGTTGAATTCTTCGTTGAATACTGATAAAAGCACGACTATGAAGATCAACGTGTGTACAAGTGCAGCAAATTATCATCCTAGGAAGTTCAATGTTGAGACGTGAGATGGACCAGAGACACACCCAAAGCCACCCATTTTCTTATTTGCTACACTAGAGAGGTGGCCTTTGAAGGCTTTTCATTAAAGGGGCACTTTTGTCATTTTAAGTATAAATTGTTATGTAATATAAATAGAACAAGATAGGTCTTTTGAGGCTTAGTTGATTATTGTTGTAAGTCTTGACATTTGAAACACCAAAGTCCTCTCTACTTGAGGCAAACCGAAACTTGTAACTAGGATAGCAATTCAAGGGTGGAATCTCTTGTAATTGTTTGTTTTTGAGAAATCTTGGCGCTTGAGTGGTGGAATCCTCTCTTGTGTCATCGTAAGAGTTAGGTGATCGCGTGTGGAGGTGTTAGGGGTCTTAGAGTTTTATGTACTCTTTGGTTACTAGGATTTACACCACCTTTGTCTAACTATCTATCCTTTTGTTTGTTTTCATCTTGTAGTAGTTTGTATCTTGTGTTGTAAGCCGTGTGGTGTTGTCTTGTTATAACATTGTCGTTGTTCTTCGTTGTTCATTATATTGTGTTGTAACTTAGATTGATTGGCTGATTTTGGTGTCACCAACACCTTGTTAACTTGTGAAACTCGTATTCTTGCTCTTGGCCGAAACTAGCTCTCAAAGGGTCCTCGGTTTGTGCCTTGTTGAGTGGACTATTTTGGTGTCATTTCGTGAGTTCCTAGTCTCTCTCGTATCAAATATCCATCATAAAATGTGTTATGTAAACTCTATTTTGTTTAGTTCTACTATATTTTGGGTTTTGATTTGCTTTCTAGGTTCTAGTTCTCTGTCTTGTATGTCAGTTGACAATTCTCAGCTGCTTTTGGAATTTTGTTTAGTCAATGCATTTCAAAATTTCCAATGTATTATATTTTCTATAATTAGGATGAGGGTACTTTCTAAATTATTTTGGTCAAAGATAATATGCTAGTGCATTTTTGAGAATTTTCATTTGAGAATTTTTTTACTATGCGTGATATAACTGAAAAAGGTGTGTGTGGCTTTATTGTTTGCTTAATTGGCTAAATATGACTTTTCTACTCCACTTAATTTTTAGCATGCAACACAACCATAAAAAAAGCTATGGAATAAGGAAGAAAGAAGTTTTCTTTTAATCTAAAGCGGGGTGAAATGGGTCATGGACATCACAGTATTGGGTCAAATATAGTTAAATGGATTATTCTGTTAAGTTTTTAACATTTCAGTTAGTTTTTTATTTTTTAGAATAATTATAGAGTTCAATGATATTATTGTCCAAGAAAAATCATAAGTGACATTAGTGGAATGTTTGTAAAAGTTCAGTGATATTTTAAGGAATTACTCGCAACTGCTCGTACGCTTAATTGCAACGCTTATTCGAAGTGCTTACTAAAATAGAGTAGGTGACTCCTCCAAACGTACAATTGCATGTTATTCAACTAATTAATTTGACCAATACAATTGCATGTTATTCGACTAATTAGTTTGACCAATTTCATTATATTTTTGCTATTTATTTACTTAGCAAACAAGTAGTGCTAGTATGTAATAACCAAATACCTGCCAAGTCCATCCCCCAAGGCCATGAGGATCAGAATGATCGTTCAGATTGAAGCAAGTGGCATTTCCAGTGTAGTTATAATATATGTTGGCAGCACCATAAACTTTCTCAAACATGTCATTTCCAGTCTTTGGATCATCAATTGCCTTGCACATCTACATTATTATATTATTCCAAATTAGTCATAAGTCTATTGTTTTGCTTTTCTTTCTAATGTCACTTCACAAATTATTGAATTTTGGAATTAGATATAGATATTGTTAATTATTGCCGGAATCATTTCAAATTCTCTAAAAATGAATAACTAAAGTATACATACATATATATTTTCTAAAGACGTATGGATTTCACGGAAGTTACATGCTACTTTTGAGTTGTCAATCAAATTGTTGAAAGAGACACAGTTAAGTGTGAGGATGGGAGGTCACTTTTCTTCCTATTGTTCAAATTTAAGCATTGGTTGGCATAAGGAATTAATAGCTAAGAAAGTGAAAAGCTGAAAGCCACAACCATAAAAATATTAGTACTAGACCATGACATAAAAATGAAGCATTATTTAAGCAAGTTTATCATAAATTTGAATTAAAGAAATTTGTACCTCTTTGACTGGATAGGCTGGCAATGGATTAAGGAAATTTGAAGGAGTTGGATAATCAGTCATGGCTGTGTAGACAAAAGCTGTTGAGAGCCAATTTTGAAGAGAACCTTGACTAATATAATTCCTATAAATAATTTAATACAATCTTATTATTATTATTATTTCCCATATTGAATACTTATTAAAATACCCCCTTTATTCTAGCTTCACAAATAATTCTTACTTGCATATTCTGAATGACTTCCTGAGTTTCTCCAATCCACCGGTTGTTTTAGCCGTATCTTCAATTTGTTTCCATATTCCTTTAATTACCTTGTAACAATTCTCACTTTCACCCTGTTTTTTTTTTTTTTCAGATATAAGTCAAGAAAAAAAAAATAAGTGACAAGAAAAAAAATGAAGAGTAAAGCATCCAGTACCCCCGAACTAATCAAATTTGCTACGGCACACTTCAATTTCACAAGGGTTCTATTATTCCTTGAACTCAATTTTAATATATTTTTGTCACCCTTTTTAGCTGATGTGACACCTTTTTAGCTGACGTTGCACCTTTGACACGGGTCCCATTTTTATATAATAAAGGTGCCTCAGTACAAAAGGGGGACAAAAATATGCTAAAATTGAGTTCAGATGGATAATAGGACCCATGTAAAGTTGGAGTGTGTCATAACAACGTTGATCATAATTTCGAGGAATACTGAATCCTTATCTCAAAAATGAATACGTCAATAGTTTTCACCTAAGATATATACCTTTAGTTTACGGAGACCAAAGGTATCTCAACTCACAAGAAACTTCCAAAATATATAGTTGTCCAGCCCAAGCCCAATTTATCTAAATAATTAATATTCTATGTATTCAATTGATGCCTTCTACACTTCAACATGCAATGTGTCATGTTGTAATCCTTGTCTTCACTGTTATCCTTTGTATTCACTCCCAAATTGAACAATTTTATACAAAGACACATATTTTTATTGTATTGAGTGTGTGTGTGGGAGGGGGCACTCCAATCACTTGTAGATGTGAACATAGTTGTTAGGAAACGTAACACTTGAGAAAAGACTATTTGTCATCTTTCACCACTTGGTATTATTCAATTAATTTTATTCATCAAAGCTCGATATATAAAAGAAAAAAAATACCTTAAAGTCTTGGGTAATGATATTATTGAAGGAGTATGGGGAAGTGATATTGCCAAAATTGAGGATTGGTGCAGAAGAAGCCAAGGCTCCAATAGTCACATGTGGGTATTTTAGCCTAAACCATGCTGCCAACACTGCCACAAAATTATAATATTAGATATCCCAAAACCTGGAAATATAATAAGTAATAAACAAAAAAAGCTGTAATATAAATGTATTTTTTTAAACAAAAAGCTTAGAAACTATTAGGGGCAGAACATTTATACATACTTCCACCATAGGAACCTCCAAAAACAACAACAGGGGAGTCAGTGGCAGTCAAGTTATTCTTGAGATCAATGATGAGAGTTGCATAATCTGCCAATGCTTGTGTTGAACTCAAATACCCCAATGTGCTCTTGTTTGAATATGCTATCTCCTTGTTTCCTCCATATGGTATTGACTTCCCATAAAACCTATGCTAGAATTTATAAGGAAGAATCAATAAAAAAATACACTAAGTTAGATTGCAAATATATAGTGCTCATGGACAACATTGATTGGGACAAGAGATCATGTACTAATATATATAGATATATACCTCAATGAAGACTAGGAGGGCATTAAAATGGGGAGCAATTTCAAACATGAATCCAGTGTTTTGAGTAAACCATTCAATGTTTCCTTCATTGCCAGTATAGACAAAGATTGGCGCATTTTTTTTGGAACCACCCCAGTATTTGTCATTCAACAAATACCTTTGTTGAAATGTTTGGTAACTTTGTGGATTATAATTGAAGTGGTCAAGAATTTGAGTGTAGTAATGTGTCTCATAACTAAGTAGCTCTTTGCCTTTAGAGGCCAAATCAGATGGCAGGTGATTATCATCAAAGGAAGAAGGGAATCTTGTTGTAATTTTGGCAAATGAGATTGAAGAAAAACATAGAAGAAAGAGAAGAATTAATCTGATTTCCATTGCTTTCTACAACAAACAGAGAAAGGCAATGAGGCTTGGTTATGTATATAGTATAATATAGGGCCCAATCCAGAGAGGAAAAAGGAAGGAATCTCTCAATAGTAGTGGAGTACTATATAGTTTTGGACTTAATTAATATAGCAATTAATATCATTGATGCTATTTAACATATTAATTATTGTACCATGAATGTTGTTTGTCCTATGTGCAACTATATATCATCAATAAATGATTAAGAAGTGTAATAACATTTTTAAAGGTACAATAAATAGGAAGAAGTAGCGGGGACCCGGGCAATAGTTTTTCTTGTTGCCTTTGTTGGACTTGATTTGAGTTGGACTACTAATGTATAAAACTTTAAAAAGTAAAATGTCGTTATTGTCGACAAAGTTCACATTGAAATCATCGTCTTATCATAATGTACACTTTGGTCAGTCACGGAGCGAGAATTTTCACTATGGGGTTTTTCACTATGGGGTTCACAAGTGAACGTACAAATTAATTGAAGGGATTCAACATATACTATATATACATAAAAAAAAAAAATTTAATCATGTAAATGTATAATTTTTCGCCGAAGGGGGTTCGGATGAACCCCCTAGGTAAAGGGTAGCTCCGTCCCTGACTTTGGTTTTTATGTTTTCCAATTTTACTTATAGTCAGAGGCAGATTCAGGATGTGGAAGCTTCGAATGTCATGTTGCTTTGAACAATAACGTATACAATATTTAAAAAGTGAAGTCAATATTCAAAGAGTAATACTATAATTAATTCCCTATTAATAAGCAATGTTGATATAGTGTAAAGCCTAGCCTAGTTGGTGTTGTCAAGGTTTTTGTTAGAAGAGGTCAATGTTCTATTCTGCCAAGTCACAACTTTTTTAAAGAGAAAGCAAAAAAAAGTGCTAAAATCATTCTAAAAAGGTCTTCAACGAGAGTCGAACTTGGGAAATCCTGTTCTTGAACCGCTGGCACCACTATCTCCCTTGTTACTACAGAGTTTCAATCGAGAAGTTCGGATACCGTGGCATCCCAATCCTTCTACATAGATTCGTCCCTGCTTGTAGTTCTGATATTAATTATATAATGGAGAACCAATTTTTCAAAACAGTATATTTCGTCCTTTCAGCCTCATATAACAATTATCGGAAAATATTATCGAGTTGGGTCCATCCAAAAGGCGATGAATTTTGTTTTACCTCTTTTAAGAACTCTCATATTTTCGCTTCTTGATAGCTTTAACTTACAAATTTAAGATTAAAATTTGAATAATGCTTCCCGTAATCACTTATTAACATTATATTTGTCTTGTCTTGTTGATTTTTTTTCATAGTTTATATATCTTATTACTATCCTATCCATAGGTTCACTGCTAATGCGAGTCTAACACTAATCTTGCAGCTTATGAAAAGGTAGGTAGAGAAACAAATCTTACCGTAATATTTATGTTCAACTTATTTTGTCTCATTTTAAACTACAGACTAGATAATGAGGTAAAAAAAAAAATCTAACATTATTTACAACCAGGGGAGTCCATATATATAAATAATATTTGAACGCGAATTAATTGATTTTGAAGAAGCTAATTAATTAAAAGAATGGATATACCTCAATGAAGAGCAAAAGAGCCTTAAAATGGGGGGCTAAATCAAACATGAAACCAATGTTTCGAATAATAAATTCAATATCTGCTTCACCTCCGATATATACAAATATAGGAGCATTGTTCTTGGTTCCACCCCAATATTCATCATTCAACAGATACCTTTGTTGGAAAGTTTGATAACTTTGTGGATTATAGTTGAAATGGTCAAGAATTTGAGTGAAATGTTTTGTCTCATAATTAAGCTCCCTCTTTTTAGAGTATTGATGATCTTCAGTTCGAACAGAACAACACAAAAGAAAGAGAGGAAAATAGAAAAATATTAATTTGGTTTTCATGGTGAACAAGTGGAGGGGTAATTCTTCTCGTTGCCTTAATTGTATACTGGAGCTATATCAACATTATCAGCTCTAAATGAAAAAAACAAATAACGAATTATCTGCCTATCTGATGTCCCAAGACAAACTGATAAAATTAGATGTTTTTAATTAGTAAATTTTAAATTATTTAGATTTAATTTGGAGATATTTGGAGGCAAACATGGAGAAGACAAAAGTGACATTTTTTTGTTTTGTTTATTAATATATAGTTGGCATTAATATAATAATGAAAATATATTAGTGGGTAGTACATTGTTCATTAATAAAATAGAGAGGGTGGCCTTTGCACACCACTACATTCTCTCTTTACAATAATTAATTCATAGGAGCAGACCATGGATGTTGTGTTGTGAGGAATATTATATCAAGAATGGGCTGAAAAGTAAGCCAACAGGCCCACCAATGGAGCATTAACATAAGTAGTGGGCTCAGATTCTTGAAAGAAAGACCTGGCGTCTGGGAAGGAATCAGTGAGATTCGGCCCACCAACAACAGCACCAATCAATCGATTTGGATTTGGATTTGGTGAAAAGAAATAACGTGATCCTTCTTTGCACCCAATACGAGCTGAGTGGGCTGCCATTGATGGTAAAGAGCTCCCTCTGTGGTGAATTCTTAATGGGTAATGTGGACCATACCCCACCATGTATGACATTCTTTGAGGATTATCTCCCAAGATGTAATCCACCTGCATGCATGCATGCAATGCAATTAATTATTATTCTTTAATTTCTTCTTTCAAATATAGTGAGTGAGTAATAGTATTGGGTGTTAAAAGTAAAGTATACCTGACGTTTTGCAATGTGTTTGAGGAGAGCAGGGGTGGCTGACATGGAACCACATGGCACGACATGATTGGCGTGGCTGAGATAATTAGAGTAAGCCAAGAATAGGAAGGACAAGGATGTCACATGTTGCATGTTACAAACTCCAGGTTTGACAATGAGTCCACCTTCTCACACAACAACAACAAAATGACAAATTAACATTATGATCAATTATATTACTACTCAAATAAATGGTTATTAACATGCATTCACAATTCCCAAGTGCTTGTTTTACATTAATTAATTAGAATGTATATAAAACATTTCCTTATTACCCGGAGAATATTGGACTTGGGGATGAGCAATTCCAGGTAGTATTGAACATATGAAGGCATCTGCATTTACTTGAAAGGATTTAAGATCTGGTGCTCTTCCCATCAAAACCTCCTGTGTCAAAATAAATGTTTTGGTTTTCACACAAGTATATGATCAAATATGTTGGATTTCCTATTACAACTTGTTGAGATTGGGTATAATAATGTACTCTATCGAATCTAAGCGCCAAAGTGACTTAGCTTGTCAGATTATGTATGGTGTGGGGAAAAATTCAGTTAAAATATTACTCTACTTCTAAATGAGTGAAGAAGAAAATCTTTACAACTACTACTACAATGGTACGTCGTAATCACACTTTAATCGAGGGACACAGTTGCCACTTGTATCATAACTCAACTCTGTCTTTCTCTATGTATTACTCCATATGTATAGATAAGCAACTGCCTTTTTGCACATGCTTACCATCAGTAAAGTCACTTCTCTCTTACCTTTACTCGAAAGACTACTATTGCCAAGCTCTTTTTTTTTTTTTTTTGTCTCTTTTTAATTTTATATCTTTTTTCTCGTATATATACTTGCCAAGCTCTTTTTTTTTTTTGTCTCTTTTTAATTTTATATCTTTTTTCTCGTATATATACTTCACATGGAGCACTTTTATAGCTTTTTCACCTTTTCTTTTTGTAAGCATTCATTTTTTCGATTGAAGTATTTATATCGGTGCAAGCATTCAATGTGCAAATAAGTTAAGTTCAGATGTCACACACATGGAGCCCATGACCTAAACTCTTATTACCATGTGAAATAATTACACACACTTGCTGATGATGATTAGAGTAGTTACGTTGCTCCAATTAATTAAATCAGTAATAATTTCAAACAAAGAGATGGAGTGCCGGGCCCACCAAATGGACATCCTGATATGGATAACTGTATATATCTACAGCATGTGATTGGCAGATTACTGAACAAGTCAAGAATATAACTATCTAAGTCATAAATAAGACAAGGACGGATATGTTCAGCCACAAGTGTATGAGGAAAAACGAATGCAATGAAGTTATTCCCTCGTCTCAAAATATTGCCTTAATTTTCAATTGTCTACGTACCTCTTTAATTTTAAAATAATTATTACTAAGGGTAAAGTTAGAAAAAAATAGCTAATTATTCTTTGATCTTTTAAATATGTCAACTGTTTTGAGACAAAATTTCTTTTAGCATACATGCATGCCAACTATTTTGACGCGAGCGAATAGTAACGTCTCTTTACTAACCTTGGAAATGAGGACATTAATCCCAGCGTGTTTATTATCCCAACCAAATTCATTAATGGTGTCTCCAGCTCTTAAAATAACCTCATTTTTCACTATGTACTCTCTATATTGCCTCCTCCTTGTTGCTTTGTGAAGCCACGCTGCACCCCAAAGCAATTCGTCCTGTGATCATCCATATATATATTTTATCAACATTGATTAATTAATTAATTACACAATTAATTCTTTCCTTAATTAAAGAAAGTTACTAATAACCTGGTATCCATTAAAGTCACAGTAGAAAGGGCAAACCGCAGAGTGCAAGCTGGAGCTGTATGCACCTCTGTGCCTGTTGGCAAACTCGAAAACCTACAAAAACACCGTTATAATACAACGGTTATATATTTCTTTTTTGCCTTTTTCTGCTGGTTGATAGTGACATTTAGAATACTGTGGCGAAGCCATTAACAAACTATTTTTGTGAATACATATTATCTACATAAAAATATTCATCAAATTCAAAATGCATGTGTGTAACCAATCAATCAATCTCCATATTTCCAAAAGCAAGAATTTGTTTACAATTAATTAATAACTTCCCACAAGTCTTCTTCACAGCATCTATTCACACTAGTGACTTAGTTTTAGCTTCCCCAAAAAAGGAAATGCTACTATTACATATGCCAAATTCTTGGGAGGAGTCAACAAACTTATTTAATGACAGATCAGTATCCAGAAAAGGACACAAACACAACACGTCTCAAAGCATTTCACTTTTTAGACTTTAGAGAATGAATCAACCCTTGATGGGATGGACCCATCCTGGCTTTGCTAAAATACTACATTCTTAAAACATTATGTTACTTGCTAATTACACCACCCAATAGTGTGGAATACATAGTCTCACGCATATCACCAGTCCTTTTTTTTCTTTTTTTTTAATTTCATATTATATGACTTATGTTGACTATACATAATTCTTAAGAAATTTTTTATTAAGAGTGTATTTTATAAGCTTTATTATATGCAAAGATATATATTCCAAAATAACGATATTAACCTTATATGCAATAATTGAGCATAGTTAACGTTATTGCATAGTGGTACAAAGATTTGATTCCTTTATTTGCAAACAAGTCAAGTAGTAATTATTCCAAAAGATATAGGGTCCCACCCGTGGTCACTTACTTTAACGGCACGATCAAGTAGGAGATTGGAGTAAGAAGCGTCAAGTGAGCGGAAGACAATGGAGGCAGCAGCCAATGCAGCAGCTATCTCACCGGCAACATCTGATCCAGGATGGTTCTGGTCAATCTTGTACACAGTTCTCAAAGTGTCCATATCTTCTGGCCTCTCCCAACAGCTATGGTCAGAAAATGGATCACCTACTTGCACGTATATGACACCTTCCTTCGCCGTTGCTTTTAATAGGAAATCTGTTGCCCATTTCACTGCCTTCACAGCATTGCCAAGCTCACTTCCCATGTTCCTTTTGAAGTCTATTATGCTCCACGACAACAATGTCGCTGTGAACGCCATTGGGAACACAAATTTCACGTTGTCTCCCGCATCATAGTAGCCTCCCGTTAAGTCCACCTGTTTGTTTGTTCAATTAACATACATTATATGTTGCTCCAAAATAAATTACTACGTACTATATATAGACTAGCAATATTAATTACTTACTCCGGCGGAAGCACCATCATGCAGTGCGGAGTCTCTACGCCACTTGATACGTTGGTCAGGGGGAAGCTTACCTGAGCGTTGGCCTTCGTAGAAGAGGATGCTTTTTCGAAGGGCGTCATGGTAGTCATGGCCACCGCCGGAGGAGTGGCGGATGGATATTAGGAGCAGGAGGAGGAAAATGTGTTTTGGCGCCATATATGTATTTGGTTGCTCGAGACACTACTAGCTCACAACTCACAAGTAGTAGTGTTAGTAGCAAGTATAATAAAGAAGTATATATAATAAGACCGTTTTATATAGGATGCGGGGGTAGGATAGGTGGGGAAGTGAGAAAAAGTGTCATTGGATTCCTGGGGCTACACCACTAGGGTCATTACACGTGGTGGAATGTCATTGGATGGGGTTGGAAAAACGATAAACACAGTTTTGACCGTTTCCTAGCGCAGGACCGGGTTAATTAGGTATGGAATTTGAGTTCTCTTTTTTCCTTTTTTGCTTTACTAGCTAGCTAGCTAGCGAGATTAACGGAGATTTTAATCATGGAATGCATGCGCCAACCTCGCACAAATGCTCAAATAGGCTATACGGTATTAGTTATTGAGTACAAATTTGTGTACACATGATATCTCTTTCATCTTATAGACATGTTAAAAGGGTCGTTGGCCTAGTTCGTAATAAAGGTCTTGAGCAGTCCTCACCTCATAACTAATTTCTAAGGTTGAATTAGGTTCGATGTCCATTTCTTTATCATAATATAATAAAGTCAGACTCAGTCATTTCATTTGTTTTCGATGTTGGGTCTCCCATGTTTTATTGTCCACGCTTCAAATGTTCAGTTCTAGGCGTACGGGGATGTTGGAATCCCACATCGATGGGTGAAAGGGCCTTTGATCTTCTTATATGATCTTGGACATCTTCACCTCATGTGCTAGCTTTGGGGTTGAATTAGGTCCAATGTTCGTTACTTTATCAATCAATGCTCATTTCCTTGCAGGATCTACGTTGTTTGTTGCCAACTACATCAAATTTAAAGAGAAGTGATTAACAGTAATCTTCTTTTATCAATAACTTTTCGTTTTAAACGACAATTTGATCCAGAGTAGAAGAGTATTGGAGGATGGGCAGGTACGTACATTATTGAGACGGTGAGAAATGAATGGGGTGACTCACCGTCATTTGATGGGGAACACATGGAACTTCTGAAATGGGTCCCCCAACTATTTTTGATGGAATAAGTTTCGCCATTGATTCTGTGGAAAAATGATTTATCTCTCTTACTTATCCTTTACGTGAGGCATGGTTTATAAGTAGCGGTGGAAAGCAGTAAATTATTGCGTCTATTCATTTTTATTTGTTTGCTATTTATTTAAAATGAGTTATTTAATGTTTTTTATTTAATTTGAAAAATGTAAGGGATGATTTATTATTTTATATCTAATTGTAAAGTTATTTTTAAATAATTTGTAATCAATAAAGAGGGTATAATAAGATTATCTTTTTATTTATTGTTGTTCTAAAGGTGGTCCAGTCCTTCATTTTTGCCTTCAAAAAGAGAAAGGAAAATGTGACAAAGGTTGTCTTAATTTAAATAGGAAAATACAATAATTCTATCAAAGTTCATTTATTTTAATTTATTTATCTTGATATGAAATTTTTAAAAATAAAGAAAAAATTAATGTTGTGATTATATACATGTCACTGAAATATATAAAATATATCAAAATATGTTTTTCATCTTGTAATGTTAAAAATGTCGTGTGAAAAATTAAAATTAAAGTTTTTTTAAATTAAAGAACAAAAATATTATTTTTAAAAGATATTTAAAAACGTAAGATAACGTTACAAAGGAAGACTAGGGAGAGAGTACAGAGCATGAATAGAGACGTATAAAACCAAAATGATTTGGACCAAGAAACAAAGGGACCGACCGAGTCTCGAGCCGCGAAATTTAAGGGAATTATCCTAAAAATTTGGTCCAAATTTAGAGTGCTCTTTGAATTCTCATAATCATAATTATGTTACAAGTTTAAGCATAATTATAAGGTTAATTTCGGCTAGTTTCGTTCGTAATATTTGCCTTAATACTACTACTGAGTAATATCTGCCTTAGTACATTTATTTTTACCTATCTTATTTTGCCTTCACACATTCATTAAAAATAAAAACAATTAATATGATTATTTTAACTCAATATCCCGGTAAATTGACGTTTTGACCGAAAATTATATGATTATTTGATTAAAAAATGGCTCGTTTGGGTCGTTTCACCCGTTTGACCACCTTAACGGCACCCCCGACCCCGTCAGTCCACACTCCATGCTCCTAAACTTGTCTGGGGGCCTCCGGTCGATTTTTGGCACAAAATATGCTATAGCCTCGGACCCACCCATGGAACCGTGGCCTATAGCACACTGATTTAGCTGGTTCGCGACGTTTAGCCCATTTGACCACCTAAACGGTCTCACCAACCGGGCCGATCTCACAACCCCCACTTTTAATCCTCCTTGGGAGACTCCGATCGAAAACACGCTCGGGCCCCAGACATACCCCCAGAACCGTGGGCTATAGCACACCGATTTGGCCTGAAAATGCCCCGTTCATCCGATTTCGCCCGTTTGTCCATCCAAATAACCACGAAAATTTAAACGGACCACACTGGGACGATCCCCAACCTCCCTGGCATGCCCCAGTCGATTTTCGACCAACAGCACGCTCGGACCCTGGGCCCACCCCCAAAATCGTGGGCTATAGCACACCGATTTGGCCTAAAAACATCTCATTCGCGCTATTTTGCCTGTCCACCCAAATGACCACGAAAATTTAAACGGACCACACTGGGATGATCCCCAACCTCCATGGCATGCCCCGATCGATTTTTGACCCACAGCACGCCCGAACCCTGGGTCCACCACCAAAACCTTGGGCTATAACACACTAATTTAGCCCGAAAATGCCCCGTTCACGCCGTTTCGCTCTATTGTTCACCCAAATGTCCACGAAAATTTAAACGGATCACACTGGGACGATTCCCAACCTCCCTGGCACATCCTGGTCAATTTTTGGCCCACAGCACGCCCGAACCCCAGGCCCACCTCTAAAACCGTGGGTTATAGCTCATCGATTTGGCCCAAAAATTCTCCGTTCGCGCCGTTTCGCCTGTTTGTCCACTCAAATGGCCATGAAAATTTAAACGGACCATACTGGGATGATCCTCAACCTCCCTGGCACGCCCCAGTTAATTTTTGGCCCAGAGTACGCCCAAACATCAGATCCACCACAAAACCGTGAGCTATAGCACACCGATTTTGCCCGAAAAATGCCCCGTTCGCGCCGTTTCGCCCGTTTGTCCACCCAAATGGCTACAAAAATTTAAACGGACCATACTAGGAAGATCCCCAACCTCCTTGGCACGCCTCGATCAATTTTTGGCCTACAGCACGCTCGGACGTAGGGCCCACCCCCGAAACCATGGGCTATAGCACACCGGTTTGGCCCAAAAATGCCCCGTTCGTGCTGTTTCACCCGTTTGTCCACCGAAATGGCCACAATAATTTAAATGAACCATACTGGGATGATCTTCAACCTCTCTGGCATGCCCCGGTTGATTTTTGACCCATAGCACACCCGGACCTTTAGCCCACCCCTAAAATCGTGGGCTATAGCATACCGATTTGGCTCGAAAATGCCCCGTTTGCATCGTTTCGCCCGTTTGTCCATCCAAATGACCACGAAAATTTAAACGGATCATACTGGGACGATCCCCAACCTCCCAGGCACGCCACAGTCAAATTTTGGCCTTCAACACGTTTGAACCCCGGGCCGACCCCCAAAATCGAGGGCTCTAACACACCGATTTGACACGAAAATGCCCCGTTCGTGCCGTTTCTCCCGTTTGTCCACCCAAATGGTAACAAAAATTTAAACAGACGACATTGAGACGATTCCCAACCTTCCTGGCACGCCTCGATCGATTTTTGGCCTACAACACGCCTGAAACCCAAGCTCACCCTAAAAATCGTGGGCTATAGCACACCGATTTGGCCAAAAAATACCCCATTCGCGCCGTTTATCCCATTTATCCACCCAAATGTCCACGAAAATTTAAAAGGACCATATTATGACGATCCCCAACCTCCTTGGTTTACCTCAGTCAATTTTCGGCCAATAGCACGCTCGAACCCCGGGCCAACCCCCAAAATCGTGAGATATAGCACATCGATTTAGCCCGAAAATGCCCCGTTCGCGTTGTTTTGCCTGTTTGTCCACCCAAATGACCACAAAAATTTAAACGGACCACACTGGGATGATCCCCAACCTCCCTGGCATGCTCGATTGATTTTTGGCCCACAACACGCTGGGACCCCAGGCCCACTACCATAATCGTGGGCTATAGCACATGGATTTGGCCCGATAATGCCCCGTTCGTGCCGTTTCGCTCGTTTATCCACACAAATTGCCACAAAAATTTAAACGGACCACATGAGGACGATCCCCAAGCTCCTTGGCACGCCTCGACCGATTTTTGGCCCATAGCATGCCCGTACGTTGGGCCCACCCCTGAAATCGTGGGGTATAACACCCCGATTTGGCCCAAAAATGCCCCATTCGCGTCGTTTCGCCCGTTAGTCCACCCAATTGGCCACAAAAATTTAAACGGACCATACTGGGACAATTCCTAACCTCCCTGGCATGCCCCGATTGATTTTCGGCTCATAGTATGCCCGGACGTCAGGCCCACCCTCAAAATCGTGGGCAATATCACATCGATTTGGCCCAAAAATGCCCCGTTCGCATCGTTTCGCCCGTTTGTCCACCTAAATGGCCACAAAAATTTAAACGAACCACACTAGGATGATTCTCTACCTCCCTAGCATGCCCCGATCGATTTTCGACCCACAATACGCCTGGACCCCGGGGCAACCCTCAAAATCATGGGTTATAGCACACCAATTTGGCACGAAATTGCCTCATTAGCGCATCACCGCTCGTTTGTCTACCCAAATGGCCACAAAAATTTAAACGGACCATACTGGGATGATTCCCACCCTCCCTGGCTCGCTCCGATCGATTTTTGGCCCACTACACACCTGGACCATTAGCCCAGCCCCTAAATCGTGGGCTATTGCAAATCGATTTATCCTGAAAATACCCAGTTTATGTCGTTTCTCTGATTTATCCACCCAAATGGCCACAAAAATTTAAACGGATCATACTGGGACGATCCCCAACCTCCCTGGCATGCCCCGATAGATTTTTGGCCCACAGCACGCCCGAACCCCGGGCGCAACCCCAAAACCCTGGGCTATAGCACACTGGTTTGTCCCAAAAATGCTCACTAGGGGCCATTTCGCCCGTTTGTCCACCCAAATGGCCATGAAAATTTAAACGGATCATACTGGGACGATCCCCAACCTCCCTGGCACGCCCCGACCAATTTTCGACCCACAACACACCCGGACCCCAGGCCCACCCCTGAAACCATGGGCTATATAGCACACCGATTTGGTCCAAAAATGCCCCGTTCATGCCGTTTGTCCTCCTAAATGGCCACAAAAATTTATGTGGACCAAACTGGGATGATCCCCAACCTCCTTGACATGCCCTGGTTGATTTTCGACCTACAACATGTTCAGACATCGGGCCCACCCCCAAAACCATAGGCTATACCACACCAATTTGGCTCGAAAATGACCCATTCACGCCGTTTTGCCCGTTTGTCCACCCAAATATCCACAAAAATTTAAACGGACCACACTGGAATGATCCCCAACCTCCATGGCATGCCCTGATAGATTTTTGGCCCACAGCATGCCTGGACCCCGAGCCCACCCCAGAAACCGTTGGCTATAACACACCGATTTGGCTGAAAATTACCTGTTTATGTGGTTTCGCCCGTTTGTCCACCCAAATGGCAATTAAAATTTAAATGGACCACACAGGGACGATCCCTAACCTCCTTGGCATGCTCCAGTCAATAATTAGCCTACAACACATTCGGACCCCGGACCCACCTCTAAAATTATGGGCTACAGCACACTAATTTAGCCCGAAAAACCTCATTCGTGCCATTTTGTCCGTTTGTCCACCCAAATATCCATGAAAATTTAAACGAACCATACTGGGATGATCCCCAATTTTTCTGGTTTGCCCCGATTAATTTTTGACCCATAGCACGCCCGTACCCAGAGCCCACCCATAAAACCATGGGCTATAGCACACTGATTTAGCCCAAAAATGTCCCGTTTACACCGTTTCGCCCGATTATCCACCAATATGGCCACGAAAATTTAAACGAACCACACTGGGATGATCCCAACCTCCTGGGAATGCCTCGATCAATTTTTGGCCTACAGCACACCTAGAACTCGGGCCCACCCTTAAAACTGTGAGCTATAGCACATCGGTTTTACCTGAAAATGCCCCATTTATGCTGTTTCGCCCATATGTCCACCTAAATGGCCATGAAAATTTAAACGGACCACATTATGATAATCCCCAACCTCCCTAGCATGCCTCAGTGAATTTTTGGCAAACAGAAAGCTCGGACCCCAGGTCCACCCCCAAAACCGTGGGCTATAACACACCGATTTAGCCCAAAAATGTTCCGTCCGCGCCATTTGGCCTGTTTGTCCACTCAAATGGCCATACAAATTTAAAGGGACCACACTGGGATGATCCCCAACTTTCCTGGCATGCCCCGATCGATTTTCGGCACCTAGCACGCCCGAACCCCGGTCCCATCCCCAAAATCGTAGGCTATAGCACACCAATTTTTCTCGATAATGCCCCGTTTGCGCTATTCCGCCCGTTTGTCCACCCAAATGGTGACAAAAATTTAAACGAACCACACTGGGACGATCCCCAACCTCCTTGGCATGCCTCGATCAATTTTTGGCCAATAGAACACCCGGACCTCGGTTCCACCCCCAAAACTGTGAGGTATGGCATACCAATTTGGCCCGATAATACCCCGTTCGCACCGTTTTGCTTGTTTTTTCACCCAAATAGCCACAAAAATTTAAACGGATCATGCTGGGATGATCCCCAACCTTCCTGGCATGCCTCAGTTGATTTTGGACCCACAACATGCCCGGACCCCAGGGCCACCCCAAAACCGTGGGCTATAGCACATCGATTTAGCCCAAAATTGCCCCATTCACGCCATTTCTCCCGATTGTCCACTCAAATGGCTACAAAAATTTAAACAGACCACACTGGGATAGTCCCCAACCTCCCTGGCACGCTTCGGTCGATTTTTGGCCCACAACACGACCGGACCCTGGGCCGACCTTCGAAATCGTGACTAGCACACCAATTTGACACGAAAATGCCTCGTTCGTGGTGTTTCGCCCGTTTGTCCACCTAAATGGCCATGAAAATTTAAACGGACCATATTGGTATGATCCCCAACCTCCCTGGCAATCCTTGGTCAAATTTCGTCCTACAGTACGCCCGGACCCTGAGCCCACCCCCCAAAATCGTGGGCTAAGCATACCAATTTAGCCCAAAAATGCCCCGTTTCTGCTGTTTCGCCCGTTTGTCAACACAAATGGCTACAAAAATATAAACGAACCACACTGGACGATCCCCAACCTCCCTAGCATGCCTAGGTCGATTTTTGACCCACAACACGACCAGACCATGGGCCCACCCCTGAAGCCGTGAGATATAGCTTACCAGTTTGGCCTGAAAACCCGTGTTTGCGCAGTTTTGCTTGTTTGTCCACCGAAATGGCCACAAAAATTTAAACGGACCATATTATGATGATCCCCAACCTCCCTAGCATGCCTCAGTCAATTTTTGGCCAACAGCACGCTCGAACCCCGGGCCCAACCCTAAAATCATGGGCTATAGCACACCAATTTGGCTTGAAAATACTCCGTTCACGTCGTTTGCTTGTTTGTCCACCCAAATGGCCACAAAAATTTAAGCGGACCATACTGGGACGATCCCCAACCTCCCTGGCATGCCTCGATCATTTTTTTGCCCACATCACTCCCGGACCTTGGGTCCACCCCAAAAACCGTGGGCTATAGCATACCATTTTGGCTCAAAAATGCCCTGTTCACGCCGTTTTGCCCGTTTATCCATCCAAATAGCCATAAAATTTAAATGGACCATACTGGGATGATCCCCAACCTCCCTGGCATGCCCTAATTTATTTTTGACCCATAGAACTCCCGAACCCCGGGCCTACCCCATAAATCGTGGGCTATAGCATACCAATTTGGCCAAAAAATGCCCCATTCGCACCGTTTTACCCATCTGTCCATCCAAATGGCCACAAAAATTTAAACGAACCACACTGAGATGATCCCCATCTTTCCTGGCATGCCTCGATCAATTTTCGATTCACAGAACGCTCGGACCCCGGGCTGACCCCCAAAATAGTGGGCTATACAACACCAATTTGTCACGAAAATGCTCCGTCCATGCTATTTTGCCTCTTTGTCCACTCAAATGGCCATAAAAATTTAAAGGGACCATACTGGGATGATCCCCAACTTCCCTGGCTTGCTCCGATCGATTTTCAGCCCATAGCAAGCCTGGATCCCAGCCCCACCCGCAAAATCTTGGGCTATAGCACACCAATTTTGCCCAATAATGCCCCCTTCACGCTGTTTCGCCTGTTGGTCCACCCAAATGGCAAAAAAAATTTAAACGGACTATACTGGGATGATCCCCAACCTCTTTGGCATGCCTCGATCGATTTTTGTCCAATAGCACAGCTGGACCTCGGTCTCACCCCCAAAATCGTGGGGTATAGCATACCGATTTGGCCTGATAATTCCCCGTTTGCGCCGTTTCGACTGTTTGTCCACCCAAATAGCCACAAAAATTTAAACGGACCATACTAGGATGATCCCCAACCTTCCTGGCATGCCCTGGTTGATTTTTGACCCACAGCATGCTCGGACCCCAGACCCACCCCAAAACCGTGGACTATAGCACACCGATTTGGTCTAAAATTGCCTCGTTCGTGCCATTTTGCCCGTTTGTCGTCTCAAGTAACCACAAAAATTTAAACGGACTACACTGGGACAATCCCCAACCTCCCTGGCATGCCTCTGTTGATTTTTGGCCCACAGCACAACCGAACCTCGGGCTGACACCTAAAAATATGGACTAGCACACCGATTTGACATAAAAATACCTCATTCATGCTGTTTCGCCCGTTTGTCCACCTAAATGGCAACAAAAATTTAAACAGACCATATTGGGATGATACCCAACCTCCCTGGCACGCCTCGGTCAATTTTTGGCCTACATCACGCCCGGACCCCGAGCCCACCCCTAAAATCGTGAGCTATAGCATACCTATTTAGTCCAAAAATGCCCCATTCCCGCTGTTTTGCCAGTTTGTCAACCCAAATGGATACGAAAATATAAACACACCACACTGGATGATCCCCAACCTCCCTAGAGTTCCCAGGTTAATTTTGACCCACAGCACGGTCAGACCATGGGCCCACCCCCAAAACCGTGGGATATAGCTTACCACTTTGGCCCGAAAACCCCTCGTTCGCGTCGTTTCGCTCGTTTGTTCACCCAAATGGCCACGAAAATTTAAACGGACCATATTATGATGATCCCCAACCTCCCTAGAATGCCTCAGTCAATTTTCAGCCAACAGTCCGCTCGGACCCCGGGCCCAACCCCAAAACCGTGGGCTATAGCACACTGATTTAGCCCAAAAATGCTCAGTTCACGCCGTTTTGCCAGTTTGTCCATCCAAATGGACATGAAAATTTAAACGGACCAGATTGGGATGATCTCCAACCTCCTTGGCATGCCCCGGTCGATTATTAGCCCACAGTACGCCCGAACCCCAGGCCACCTCCAAAACCGTGGGCTATAGCACACCGATTTAGCCTGAAAATGCTCCCTTCTTATCATTTTGCCTGTTTGTCCTCCCAAATGTCCATGAAAATTTATACGGACCATAATGGGATGATTCCCAACCTCCCTAGCATGCCACGGTCAATTTTCGACCCATAGCACGCCCAGACCCCTTGCCTACCCCAGAATTGTAGGCTATAGCACACCGATTTGTCCCTACAATGCCCCGTTCGCGCTGTTTCGCCTGTGTGTCCACCCAAATGGTCACTAAAATTTAAGCGGATCACACTGGGATGATCCCCAACCTTCTTGGTATGCCTTAGTCGATTTTTTGCCCACATCACACCCGAAGCTCGAGCCCACCCCCAAAATCGTGGGCTATAGCACACCGTTTCAGCTCGAAAATGCCCCGTTCATGCCGTTTCACCTGTTTGTCCACCCAAATATCCATAAAAATTTAAACGGACCATACTGGAACGATCTCCAACCTCCCTAAGATGCTTCAGTTTATTTTCAACCCATAGCACGCCCGAACCCCGAGCCCACCCTGGAAACTTTGGGCTATAGCACATCGATTTGTCCTAAAAATGCCTTGTTCGCACCGTTTCGCTCATCTGTCCACGCAAATGGACACAAAAATTTAAATGAACCATACTGAGATGATCCCCAACCTCCCTGGTACGCCTCGATCGATGTTTGACCCACAGCACGCTCGGACCCCGGGATAAACCCCAAAATTGTGGGCTATAGAACACTGATTTGGCACAAAAATGCCTCGTTTGTGCCGTTTCACCCGTTTGTCCACCAAAATGGCCTAAAAAATTTAAACGGACCACATTGGGATGATCACCAACGTTCCTGGAATGCCTCAGTCGATTTTCAGCTTACAGTACGCCCGGACCACGAGCCCACCCCCAAAATCGTGGGTTATAGCACACTGATTTGGCCCAAAAATGCCTCGTTCACATTGTTTTGCCCGTTTATCCACCCAAATAGCCACAAAAATATAAACGGACCATACTGGGATGATTCCCAACCCTCCTAACATACCTAAGTTAATTTTTAGCCCACAGCACGGCCGAACCATGGGCCCACCCCCGAAACCGTGGGATATAGCGTACTAATTTGGCCCGAAAACCCCCCATTCGCGCCGTTTCACTTGTTTCTCCACCCAAATGGCAACAAAAATTTAAAAGGACCACACTGGAAAGATCCCCAACCTCCCTAGCATGCCCTGATTAATGTTCGGCACACAGCACGCCCAGACCTCAAGCCCATTCCTAAAACCATGTGCTATAGCATACCAATTTGGCCCGAAAACTCCCTGTCGCGCTGTTTCGCCCATTTCTTTGCCCAGATGGCCACAAAAATTTAAACGGACCATACTGGGAGGATTCTCAACCACCCAAGCATGCCCCAGTCAATTTTAGGCCCACAGCACTATCGAACCTTGGGCCTTCCCCAGAAATCGTGGGCTATAGCACACTTATTTAGCTCGAAAACGCCTCATTTGCGCTCGTTTATCCACCCAAATAGCCACAAAAATCTAAATAAACCACACTGGAATAATCCCCAACCTCCCTGGGTCACCCCGATCAATTTTTGACCAACAACACACTGGACCCACGGCCAACCCCCAAAATCGTGGGCTATAGCTCACCGATTAAGCCTAAAAATACATCGTTCCCACTGTTTCGCCCGTTTATCCACCCAAATAGCCATGAAAATTTAAACAGACCATACTGGAATGATCCCCAACCTCTCTGCATGCCATGGTCAATTTTTAGCCCATAGCACGTCCGAAACTCGGGCCCACCCCTAAAATTATGATCTATAGCACACCGGTTTGGCCCAAAAATTCCCTGGTCGCGCTGTTTCGCTCGTTTGTCCACCCAAATGGCCATAAAAATTTAAATGGACCATACTGAGACGATCCCCAACCTCCCTGGTATGCCACGATTAATTTTCGGCCAACAGTAGGCCTGGACCCTAGGCCCACCCCTAAAACCGTGGTCTATAGCACACCGATTTGGCCCAAAAACTCCCCGTTTGCATCATTTCGCTTGTTTGTCTATCCAAATAGCTATGAAAATTTAACGGGCCATACTGAGATGATCCCCAACCTTCATGGCATGCTTCGGTTATTTTTCAGTCCCCAGCACATACGAATCCTGGGCCCACCCCTGAAACCGTAGGCTATAGATCACCTATTGGCCCGAAAATGCCCTATTCACGTTGTTTCGCCCGCTTGTCAACCCAACTGGCCATAAAAATTAAAATGGACCATAATGGGACGATCCCCAACCTCCCTAATAGGCCCCGATCAATTTTTAACCCACAGCACGCCCGTACCCCAGGCCCACCCCAAAAATCGTGGGTTATAGCACAGCAATTTAGCTTGAAAATGCCTCGTTTACATCGTTTCACCCGTTTGTCCACCCAAATGGCCAGGAAAATTTAAACGAAGCACACTGGGATGATCCCAACCTCCTTGGCATACCCCAGTTGATTTTTGGCCCACAACATGCCCAAACCCCAGGCCCACCCCATAAACCGTGACCTATAGCACACCGATTTGGCACGAAAATACCTTATTCGCGTTATTTTGCCTATTTGTCCACCCAAATGTCCACAAAAATTTAAACAAACCACACTGGGACAATTCCCAACCTCCCTGGCATGCTCGATCAATTTTTAGCCCACAGCACGCTCGAAATGGCCCCGTTCATGCCATTTCGCCCGATTATCCACCCAAATGGCCACGAAAATTTATACGAATCATACTGGAATGATACCCAACCTCCCTAGTATGCCCCGATCAATTTATATCCCACAACACGCCCGGACTCCGAGCCCACCCTCAAAATCAAGGGCGATAGCACACCGACTTTGCTCGAAAATTCCCCCTTCGCGCTGTTTCGCCCGTTTGTTCACCCAAATGGCCACAAAAATTTAACGAACTACATTGGGATGATCCTCAACCTCCCTGACATGCACTAGTAAATTTTTGGCCAACAACACGTTCGGCCCCGGGGACCACCCTCAAAACTGTGGGTTATAGCACACCGATTTGGCCTAAAAATGCCCGGTTTGCGCCGTTTCACCCGTTTGTCCACCCAAATGGCCACGAAAATATAAATAGACTATACTGGGATAATCCCCAACATCCCTGGCATGCCCAGTTGACTTATGGCCCACAACACGTCCGAACCCCGAGCCCACCCCCAAAACCGAGGGCTATAACACACCGATTTGGCCCGATAATGCCCCATTCGAACGGTTTTGTCCGTTTGTCCACCCAAATGGCCACAAAAATTTAAATGGACAATACTGGGATGATTTCTAACCTTCCTGGCATGCTCAGTCAATTTATGGCCAATCGAACGCTCGAACCTCGGGCCAACCCCCAAAACTGTGGGCTATAGCTCACCGATTTTGCAAAAAAATGTTGTATTCGCGCCATTTCGCTTGTTTGTCCACCCAAATTGCCAGAAAATTTTATACGAACCATACTGCGATAATCCCCAATCTTCCTGGCAGGTCCCGATTGATTTTTGGCCCACAATACGATTGTACCTCGGGCCCAACCCCGAAATCGTAGGCTATAGCACACCAATTTAGCCCAAAAATGCCCTGTTCGTGTCGTTTCGCCCATTTATCCACCCAAATAGCCACCAATATTTAAATGGACCACACTGGGATGATCCCCAACCTCTCTGGTATGCCCCTGCCAATTTTTGGCCCACAGAACGCCCGAACCTCGGGCCCACCCCTAAAATCGTGGGCTATAGCACACTGGTTTGGCTAGAAAATACTTACTTTGGGCCATTTCGCCCGTTTGTCCACCCAAATGGCCACAAAAATTATAACGAACCACACTGGGATAATCCCCAACCTCCCTGGCACGCCCCGATTAATTTTTAGCCCACATAATGCCTTGAACTTTAGCCCACCCCTAAAACCGTGAGCTATAGCACATCGATTTTACTCGAAAATGCCCCATTAGCGCCATTTTGCCCATTTGTCCTCCCAAATGGCCATAAAAATTTAATCGGACCACATTATGATGATCCCCAAACTCAGTAGCATGCCTCAGTCAATTTTTGGCCAACAGCACGCTCGGACCCCAGGCCCACCCCGAAAACCGTGTGCTATAGCACACCGATTTGGCCTAAAAATGCTCCGTTCGCATCGTTTTGCTTGTTTGTCCACCCAAATGGCCATGAAAATTTAAACGGACCACACCTGGACCTATGGCCCACCCCCAAAACCGTGGACTATAGTGCACCGATTTGGCCGAAAAATGCCCCGTTTACGTCGTTTCGCCCGTTTGTCCACCCAAAAAGCCATAAAAATTAAAACGGACCATACTGGAATGATCCCCAATCTCCCTGGCATGTCCCGATTGATTTTTGACCCACAACACGCTCAGATCCCGGGCCCACCCTTAAAACCGTGGGCTATAGCACACCAATTTGGCCCAAAAATATCTCATTCACGCTGTTTCGCCCGTTTATCCACCCAAATGGCCACGATAATTTAAAAGGACCACACTAGAACAATACCCAACCTCCTTGGCATACCCCAATCGATTTTCAGCCAACAACACGCCAGAACCCCGGGCCGACCCCCAAAATCGTAGGCTATAGCACACTGATTTGGAATAAAAATGCCTCATTCGTGTTGTTTCGCCCGTTTGTCCACCAAAATGGCCTTCCTGACCCGCCTTGGTCGATTTTTGTCCCACAGCACGCCGGGACCCCGAGCCAACCCCCACAATCGTTGGCTATAACATACCAATTTGGCCTAAAAATTCCTCTTTCACGCTGTTTTGCCCGTTTTTCCACCCAAATGGCTTCAAAAATTTAAACGGACCATACTGGGATGATCCCCAACCTCCCTGGCATACCCCTGTTGATTTTCGACCCACAACATGCTTGGACCCTGGGCCCACCCCCAAAACTGTCGGTTATAGCACACCGATTTGGCTCAAACATACCTCATTCACTCTGTTTTGGCCGTTTGTCCACCCAAATAGCCACGATAATTTAAACGGACCACACTGGGACAATCCCCAACCTTTCTGGTACTCCCCGGTCGATTTTCAGCCCACAACATGCCCGGACCCCGGGCCGACCCCTAAAATCGTGGGCTATAGCACTTCAATTTGGTACAAAAATAACCTATTCGTGCAGTTTCGCCCGTTTGTCCTCCCAAATGGCCAAAAAAATTTAAACGTACCACATTGGGATGATCCCCAATCTCCCTGACATGCTTCTGTCAATTTTTGGTTTACAGCATGCCCGAACCCTGAGCCCACCACTAAAATCATTGGCTATAACACACTGATATGGCTAAAAAATGCCCCGGTCGCGCCGTTTTGCTTGCTTGTCCACCCAATGGGCCACGAAAATATAAACGGACCACACTGGGACGATCCCGAACCTCCCTAGAATGCCCAAATCGATTTTCAGCCCACAGAAAAGTCGGACCATAGGCCCACCCCTAAAATTGTGGTATATAGCATACCAATTTGGCCTTTAAACCCCCCGTTCGCACTGTTTCACTCGTTTGTCCACCCAAATAACCACCGAAATTTAAAAGGACTACACTGGGAAGATCCCCAACCTACCTGGCATGCCCTGATCGATCTTCGGTGCACAGCACGCCCAGATCTCGGGCCCACCTCCAAAACCATGGGCTATAGCACACCAATTTAGCCCAAAAACTCCCCGTTCATGCTGTTTTTCCCGTTTGTCCACCTAAATGGCCACGAATATTTAAACGGAACATACTGGGATGATCCCCAATCTCCCAAGCATACCTCAGTCAATTTTTAGCCTACAATACGTCTGAACCCCGAGCCCACCCCCAAAATCGTGGGCTATAGCACATTGATTTGGCCTAAAAATGCCTCGTATGCGCCGTTTCGCCCGTTTATCCACCCAAATGGCCATAAAAATTTAAACGGACCACACTGGGATGATTCCCAAACTCCCTGGCTTGCTCCAGTCAATTTTTAGCCCATATCACCCCTGTACCCATGGCCCACCCCTAAAATCGTGCGCTATAGCACACCGATTAAGCCCGAAAATACCCCGTTCATATCGTTTCACCCGTTTATCTACCTAAATGGCCACAAAAAATTAAACGAACCACATTATATTGACCCTCAACCTTCCTGGCAAGCCTCGGTTAATTTTTGTCCCACAGCATGCCTGAACCCCAGGCCCACCCCCAAAATCGTGGGCTAGCACATAGGTTTGGCCCAAAAATTTCCTGTTTGCACCGTTTCGCTCGTTTGTCCACCCAAATAGCCATGAAAATTTAAATGGACCATACTGGTAGGATTCCTTACCTCCTTGGCATGCTTCGGTTAATTTTCAGCCAACAGCAGGCCTGGACTCTAGGCCCACCATTAAAACCGTAGTCTATAGCACACCGATTTGGCCCAAAAACTCCCCGTTTGCGTCGTTTCACTCGTTTGTCCATCCACATGGCCACAAAAATTTAATGGGCCACACTGGGATGGCCCTCAACCTTCGTTACATGGCTCGGTCATTTTTTGGCCCACAACACGCCCGAATCCTGGGCCCACCCCTTAAATCGAGGGTTACAGAACACCAATTTAGCCCGAAAATGCCCCGTTTGCGCCGTTTCGCCCGCTTGTCAACCCAAATGGCCATGAAAATTTATGTTGATCACACTGGGATGATCCCCAACCTCCCTGGCATGCCCCAGTTGATTTTTGACCCATAGCACTCCCAAACCCCAGGCCCACCCCAAAAATCGTGGGCTATAACACACCGATTTAGCTCGAAAATGCCCCGTTTGAATTGTTTCACCCGTTTGTCCACCCAAATAGCCACAAAAATTTAAACTAACCATATTAGGATAATCCCCAACCTCCCTGGCATACCTCAGTTGATTTTTGGCCCACAGCATGCCCGGACCCCGAGCCCACCCCCAAAATCGTGACCTATAGCACATTGATTTGGCATAAAAATACCTTGTTCGCACTATTTTGCCCAATTGTCAACCCAAGTAGCAACAAAAATTTAAACGTACCATACTGAGATGATCCCCAACCTCCCTGGCATGTCCTGATAGATTTTTGGCCCACAACACGCCCGAACCTTGGGCCCACCCTCAAAACCGTGGGTTATAGCACACTGATTTGGCCCAAAAATGTCCCTTTCATGCTGTTTTGCTCGATTATCCACCCAAATGTCTGCAAAAATTTAAACGGACCATACTGGACGATCCCTAACCTCCCCTGCATATCTCGAACTATTTTTGGCCTACAGTACCCCCGGACCCTAGGCCCACCCCCAAAACCGTGGGCTATAGCACATCGATTTGGCCCGAAAAATCCTCGTTCGCGCCGTTTCACCCGTTTGTCCACCCAAATGGCTACAAAAATTTAAACGGACCACACTTAGATGATCCCCAACCTCCCTGGAATGCCCCAGTCAATTTTTAGCTCACAGCACGCCCGAACCTCGGGCCCTACCCTAAAACTGTTGGCTATAGCACATCAATTTTGCTCAAAAATGCCTCATACACACTGTTTCGCAAATTTGTCCAACTAAATGAACATGAAAATTTAAATGGACTACATTATGATGATCCCCAACCTTCCTAGCATACATCAGTCAATTTTCGACCAACAACACGCTCGAACCCCGGGCCCACCCCAAAAACCTTGGTCAATAGCATGCCGATTGGGCATGAAAACATTTCATTCACGCCGGTTTGCCTGTTTGTCCACCCAAAGAGCCATGAAAATTTAAAAGGACCGCACTGGGATAATCTTTTACCTCCCTGGCATGCCCCGATCGATTTTCGGCCGACAAAACTCCCGTACACCGGGCCCACCCTAAAAATTGTTTGCAATAGCACACCGATTTGGCCTGATAATGCCCCGTTTGTGCTGTTTCGCCTGTTTGTCCACCCAACTGGCCATAAAAATTTAAACGGACCACACTGGGATGATCCTAACCTCTTTGGCATGCCTCGATCAATTTTTGTCCCACAGCACACCTGGACCTCGGGCCCATCTCCAAAACCGTGGGTATAGAACACTAATTTGGCTCGAAAATACCCTGTTCATGCTGTTTTGCCAGTTTGTCCATATAAATGGACACAAAAATTTAAACGGACCATACTGGGATGATCTCAAACCTCCCTGGCATGCCCCAATTGATTTTCTACCCACAGCACACCCGGATCCCGTACCCACCATCAAAACTGTGGGCTATAGCACACCGATTTGGCTCGAAAATGCCTCGTTCACACTGTATCGCCCGTTTGTCCCCCCAAATGGCCACGAAAACTTAAACGGACCAGACTACAATGATCCCCAACCTCCCTGGCACTCCCCAGTGAATTTTTGGCCCACAGCACAACCGGACCCTAGGCCGACTCCCAAAATTGTGGACTAGAACACCGATTTGGCACGAAAATACCTCGTTCATGCTGATTCACCTGTTTGTACACCCAAATGGCTACGAAAATTTAAATGGACCATATTGGGATGATCCCCAACCTCCCAAGCATGCCTTGATTGATTTTTGGCCTACAGCATGCCCGGACCCTGAGCCCACCCCCAAAATCATGGGCTACAACACATCGATTTGCCCTAAAAATGCCCCGTTCGCGCTGTTTTGCCTATTTGTCAACCCTAATGGCTACGAAAATATAAATACACCACACTGGGACAATCCCAAACCTCCCTAGCATGCCAAGGTTGATTTTTGATGCACAGCACGCCGGACCACAGGCCCACCCCCTAAACAGTGGGCTATAGCACACCGATTTGGCCCGATAATGCCCCGTTTGCGCTATTTTGCCCGTTTGTCCACATAAATGGCCACAAAAATTTAAACGGACCACACTGGGATGATCCCCAATCTCCTTGGCATGCCTCAGTCAATTTTTAGCCCTCAACACACTTGGATCTTCGGCCCACCCCAAAACTGTAGGTTATAGCACACTGTTTTGGCCCGAAAATGTCCCATTCGCGCCGTTTCACCCGTTTGTCCACACAAATAGTCATGAAAATTTAAACGAACCTTAATGGGACGATCTCCAACCTCCCTAGCATGCCCCAATTTATTTTTGACCCACAACATGCCTGGACCTCAGGCCCACCTCCGAAATCGTGGGCTATAGCACACCGATTTGGCCCGACAATGCCCCATTAGCGCCGTTTTACCCTTTTGTCCAACCAAATAGCCATAAAAATTTAAAAAGACCACAATGGAAAGATCTCCAACCTCCCTGGCATGCTTTGATTGATTTTTGACGCATAACACGCCCAGACCCCAGGCCCACCCTCAAAACCATGGTCTATAGCACACCAATTTAGCCCGAAAACTCCCCGTTCTCGTTGTTTCTCCCGTTTGTCTACCCAAATGGCCACGAAAACTTAAATGGACTACACTGGGATGATCCCCAACCTCCCATGCATGCCTCGATCAATTTTTGGCCCACAACAGGCCTAAACCTCAGGCCCACCCCCGAAATCGTAGGCTATAACACACCGATTTGGCCTGAAAATGCCTCGTTCATGCGGTTTTGCTCGTTTGTCCACCCAAATGGCCACAAAATTTTAAACAGACCACACTGGGATGATCCCTAACCTGCCTGGCTTGCCCCGGTTAATTTTTGGCCTACAGCACACCTGGACCCATGGCCTACCCCTAAAATCGTGGGCCCACAGTACGCTCGAACCCCGGGCCTACCCCCAAAACCGTGGGCTATAGCACACCGATTTAGCCCGATAATGCCTCGTTTGCACCGTTTTATCAATTTTTCCACCCAAATAGCAACAAAAATTTATACATACCATACTGGGATGATCCCCAACCTCCCTGGCACATAAAAATCGTAGACTATAGCACACCGATTTAGACCAAAAATGCTCCATTCGCATCGTTTTGCCCGTTTGTACACCCAAATACCCACAACACGCTTGGACCCTGGGCCAACCCCTGAAACCGTGGGCTATAGCTCACCGATTTGGCCCAAAAATGCCTCTTTCATGCCGTTTTGCCCATTTGTTTACCCAAATAGCCACGATAATGTAAACGGACCACACTGGAATGATTCCCAACCTCCCTGGCATGCCCTGGTCGATTTTCAGCCCACAGAACGTATGGACCCTGGATCGACCCCCAAAATCGTGGGCTATAGCACACCGATTTGGCATGAAAATACCTTATTCATGTTGTTTCTCCTGTTTGTCCTCCCAAATGGCCTGGAAGATTTAAATAGACCATATTGGGACATCCTCAACCACTCTGGCATGCCTTGGTCGATTTTCAGCTTACAGCACCCCCGGACCCCGAGGCCACCCCCAAAATCGTGGACTATAACACACCGATTATCCCCAAATATACCTCGTTCGCGCCATTTGGCCCCTTTATTGACCCAAATGGCCGCAAAAATATAAACGGACTACACTGGGATGAACCCCAACCACCCTAGCATGCCCAAGTCAACTTTTAGCCCACATCACGACTAGGCCATAGGCCCACACCCAAAAACGTGGGATATAACATACAAATTTGGCCCGAGAACCCCCCGTTCGCGCCTTTCACTCGTCTGTCCACCCAAATGGCCACAAAAAATTTAAAAGGACCATGCTCGGAAGAACCCAACCTCCCTAACATGCCCCGATCAATTTTCAGTGCACAGCACGCCCAGACCCACCTAAAAAAAAATTGGCTATTGCACACCAATTTGGCTCGAAAACTCCCCGTTCGTGCTGTTTCGCCTGTTTGTCCACCCAAATGGCCAAAAAAATTTAAACGGACCACACTGGGATGATCCCAATCTCCCAAGCATACCCCAATCAATTTTTGGCCCACAGTACGCCCATTCCCCGGGCCCACCCCTGAAACCGTGGGCTATAGCACACCGATTTAGCCGAAAAATTCCTCGTTGGCGCCGTTTCGCCCATTTGTCTACCCAAATGGCCACAAAAATTTAAACGGACCATACTGGGATGATCCCCAATATCCCTGGCATGCCCCAGTTGATTTTTGGTGAACAACACGCCCGAGCCCCGGGCCCACACCCGAAACCGTGGCCTATAGCACATCGATTTGGCCTGATAATGCCCTGTTCGCGCGGTTTAGCCTGTTTGTTCTCCCAAATGGACACGAAAATTTAAACGGACTATACTGGTATGATTTCTAACTTCCCTGGCACGCCTGGTCAATTTATGGCCTACAGAACGCTCAGACCTCAGGCCTACCCCCGAAATCGTGGGCTATAGCTCATCGATTTTTCCCCAAAATGCCCCGTTCGCGCTATTTCGCCCGTTTGTCCACCCAAATGGCCACAAAAATTTAAATGAACCATACTGGGATGTTCCCCAACCTCTGTGGCATACCCTGGTTTAATTTTGACCCACAACACGCACAAACCCCAGGTCTAGCCCCAAAACCGTGGGCTATATAGCACACCAATTTGGCTCAAAAATACCTCGTTCGTGCCGTTTCGCCCGTTTATCCACCCAAATGGCCACGAGAATTTAAAAGAACCACAATGGGATGATCCCCAACCTCCTTGAAATGCTCCAATCAATTTTTTACCCACAACACACCCGAACCCCCGGGCCAATCCCCAGAACCGTGGGCTATAGCAAACTGGTTTGGCCCAAAAATGCCCCGTTTGCGTCGTTTTGCCCGTTTATAAACCCAAATAGCCACAAAAATTTAACTATACCACACTGGGACGATCCCAAACCTCCCTGGCTCGCCCCGATTAATTTTTTGCCAACAGCACGCTAGGACCTCAGGCCCACCCCCAAAACCGTGGACTATAGCAAATCGATTTGGCCCGATAATGCCCCGTTCGCGCCGTTTCCCCTGTTTGTCCAACAAATGACCAAAAAATTTTAAACGGACCACACTGGTATGATCTCCAACTTCCCTGGCATGCCCCAGTTTATTTTTTAACCCACAACACGCTCGGACCCTGGCCCACCCAAGAAACCGTGCGCTATAACACATCGATTTGGTCCAAAAATACCTCGTTCGAATCGTTTCGCCTGTTTGTCTACCCAAATAGCTACGATAATTTAAACAAATCACACTGGGATGATCCCCAACCTCCCTGGCACGCCCCGGTCGATTTTCAGCCTATAACACGCCCGGACCCCGGGCTGACCCCCAAAATCCTAGTCTATAGCATATCAATATGACATAAAAAAACCTTGTTCATGCCGCTTTGACCGTTTGTCCACCCAAATGGCCACGAAAATTTAAATGGACCACACTGGGATGATCCCCAACCTCCTTGGAATGCCTCGGTCAATTTTTGGCCCACATCATAATTGGACCTTGGGCCCACCCCCCAAAACCGTAGGCTATAGCACACCTATTAAGCACATAGATTTGGCTGAAAACTCCTCGTTCGTGCTGTTTCGCCCATTTTTCCACGCCAATGACCTCAAAAAGTTAAACGGACCACACTGGGATGATCTAAACCTCCAAATGGACGAAAATGCCCCGTTCGCGCCGTTTTGCCTTTTTGTCCATCCAAATGGACAAAAAAATTTAAACGGACCATACTGGTATAATATCCAACCTCCCTGGCATGCCCTGATCAATTTTTAGCCCACAACACGTACGGACCTCGGGCCCACCCCAAAAACCATGGGCTATAGCACACCGATTAAGCCCGATAATGCCTCGTTTGTGCTATTTCGCCAGTTTATCCACCCACATGGCCACAAAAATTTAAACGCACTAGACTGGGACGATCCCCAACCTCCCTAGAAGCCCATGTCAATTTTCAACCAACAGCACGCCCGGATCCCGTGCCAATCCCCAAAACCGTGGGCTATAGCACACTGATTTTGCCCAAAAATGCCCCGTTCGCGCCGCTTCGCTTGGTTGTCCGCCCAAATAGCCACGAAAATTTATACGGACCATACTGGGTCAATCCCCAACCTTCTTGGAATGCCCCGATCAATTTTCATCCCACAGCACGCCCGGACCCGTTCGCGCCGTTTCGCTCGTTTGTCCACCCAAATGGCCATGAAAATTTAAATGAACCACACTGAAAATATCCCCAACTTCCGTGGCAGCCTGAACCCCAGGCCCACCCTCGAAATCGTGGGCTATAGCACACTAATTTTGCTCGAAAATTCACAGTTTGTGCCGTTTTGCTCGTTTGTTCGGCCAAATGGCCATGAAAATTTAAACGGACCAAACTGAGATGATTCTAAACCTTCCTGGTATGCCCCAGTCAATTTTCGACCCACAAATCGCCTGGACCTCGGGCCCATTCCCAAAACCGTGGCCTATAGCACACCAATTTAGCTCGAAAATGCCCAATTTGAACCGTTTCACTTATTTGTTCACCCAAATGGCCCCAAAAATTTAAACAGACAACACTGGGATGATCCACAACACGCCCATACCCCGAGCCCACCCCCGAAACCATGGGCTATAGCACACCGATTAAGCCCAAAAATGCCCTATTTGTGCCGTTTTGCAAGTATATCAACCCAAATGGCCACAAAAATTTAAACGGACCACACTGGGATGATCCCCAAATTCCCTGGCATGCCTCGATCAATTTTTGGCCCACCGCACTCCCGGACATCGGGTCCACCCCTGAAGTCGTGGGCTATAGAACACCAATTTGACCTAAAAAATGTCCCGTTCGTGCCGTTTTTCCCCTTTGTCCACCCAAATGGCCACGAAAATTTAAACATACCACACTAGGATGATCCCCAAACTCCCCGACACACCGCTATCAATTTTTGGCCCACAACACGCCCGAATCCCGGACCCAACCCCAAAACCGTGGGCTATAACACACTGATTTGGCCCGAAAATAACCCATTTGTGTTGTTTCACCCATTTGTCCACCCAAATAGCCACAAAAATTTAAATGCACCATACTGGGACGATCCCCAATCTCCATGGCACACCCCGGTCAATTTTTGGCCAACAGCACGCTTGGACCCCGAGCCCACCCCCAAAACGATGGGCTATAGCACATCGATTTGGCCCAAAAATGCCTCATTCACATTGTTTTGCCCGTTTGTCCACCCAAATAGCCACAAAAATTTAAATGGACCATACTGGAACGATTCCCAACCTCCCTGACACGCCCTAGTCAATTTTTAGCGCACTGTACTCCCGGACGCAAAGCCCTCCCCAGAAATCATGGACAATAAGCACACCGATTTGGACTAAAAAATTCCCGATTCGCGCTGTTTCATTTTTTTGTCTTCCCAAATAGCCACAAAAATTAAAATAGACCACACTGGGATAATCCAAAACCTCCCTGCCATGCTCCGATCAATTTTCGGCCCACTGCACGCCCGTACCCCAGGCCCACCCCCAAAACCGTGGACTATAGCACACATATTAAGCCCAAAAATGCCCCGTTCGCGCCGTTGCGCCGGTTTATCCTCTAAATGGCCACAAAAATTTAAACGGACCATAATGGGATGATCTCCAATCTCCCTGGCATGCCCCGGTCGATTTACGGCCCACAACACGCCCGGACCCTGGGCCCACCCCCGAACGCTCGAGCTTTAAAACACCGATTCGAGCCGAAAAATGCCCCGTTTTTACTGTTTTGCCCGTTTGTCCACCCAAATGGCCATGAAAATTTAAATGGACCATACTGGGAAGATCCCCAACCTCCCCGACACGCCCCGAATGATTTTTGGCCCACAGTAAGCTCGGACGCTGGGCCCACCCCCAAAACCGTGGGCTATAACAAACCAATTTGGCCTAAAAATGTCTCATTCACTCTGTTTAACCCGTTTGCCAACCCAAATTGCCAGAAAAATTTAAATTGACCACACTGGGATGATCCCAGACTTCCCTGGCACGTCCCGGTCAATTTTTGGCCCACTGCACGCCTGGACCCTGGGTCAACCCCAAAATCGTAGGCTATAGTACACCGATTTTGCCCAAAAATGTCCCATTTTCTATATTTCTCACGTGTGTCCACCCTAATGGTTACGGAAATTTAAACGAACCACTGAGGAAATCCCCAACCTCCCTGGCATGCCCCGGTTGATTTTTGGCCTAAAGCACACCCGAACCCACCCCCAAAACAGTGGCCTATAGCACACCGATTAAGCGTGAAAACTCTCCGTTTGCACCGTTTTGCCAGTTTATTCACCCAAATAGCCATGAAAATTTAAACGAACCATACTGGGACGATCCACAACTTTTTTGGCATGCCCCGGCCAACTTTTGGCCCGCCGCACTGCCGAACATCGAGCCCACCCCCGAAGTTGTGGGCTATAGAACACCAATTTCACCCGAAAAATTCCCCGTTCGCGCCGTTTTGCCCCTTTGTCCACCCAAATGGCCACAAAAATTTAAACAGACCATACTGGGATGATCCCAAACCTCTCTGTCATACCCTGGACGATTTTCGGCCCACAACACGCTCGAAACCTAGACCCAACCCCATTCGTGTAGTTTCGCTTGTTTGTCTACCCAAATGGTCGCGAAAATATAAACGCACCACACTGGGATGATCCCAATCTCCCTGACATACCCCAGTCAATTTTTGGCCCACAGCACGCCTGGATCCCGGGCCCACACCTAAAACCATGGGCTATAAGACACTAATTTAGCCCAAAAATGCTTCGTTCGTGTCATTTCCACCCAAATAGCCACGAAAATTTAAACGGACCACACTGGGATAATCCCCTACCTCCTTGGCATGCCCCGGTCAATTTTCGGCCCACTATACACCCGAACCCCGGGGCCACCCCCAAAACTGTAGGTTATAGCACACC